>CM069612.1:3295000-4495000 GCA_035771175.1 Paratinospora sagittata
ACAACCAGAATGTCCACATCTGGTTACTTTACTTTTGTAAAAGGTAATCTTGTCACTTGGAAAAGCAAGAAGTAGAAGGTAGTAGCAAGATCAAGTGCTGAAGCTGAATTTTGAGGTATGGCTCATGGTGTATGCGAATTATTATGGATAAGGAATATACTGAGGGACTTGGGGATTGAATATGCTACACCTATGAATCTCCACTGTGATAATAAGGCAGTCATCGCAATTACACAAAATCTTGTTCAACATGATCGCACTAAACATGTTGAAGTTGATTGTTATTTCATTAAGGAGAACCTCGATGAAAAGATTATACAATTCTCATTTATTCAATCCGAGAGTCAGCTGGCTGATATGCTCACAAAGGCAGTTTCAGGGAAGGTGTTTCATGATATAATTGACAAGTTGGGCATGATAGACATCTATGCACCAACTTGAGGAGGAGTGTCTGCATATAGAAAATAATAGATTCTGTAAATATAGAAACAAGCTATATAGAAAGTAATAGATTCTGTAAATATATAAACAATTTGTTTCCCTAATTTAGGACCTATTTTTAGGATGTAATTGTCTATATATTGCCTCTGTTTTAGAGAAGAATACATATCTTTGAACTCTCTACAGAAACCCTATTGTCTTACAATAAATTATAAGATTAAATATTTACTAATTATCATGGGAAATATGAAAAGAGAAAACAAATTAAAAAAGAAGAAGAAATTCTCATTGATATATACAACTACAACTTTTTAACCCAATAGTTTATCTATTAGTTTAATTCGAACTTGGACAACTATTTAACCCAATATTTTATTTTGTTATCATCTATTGAATTTTATTAAAATTGAGTGGGATAAATATTTTTAAATTAAAATAATAAAAAAATTCAAGTCAAAAAATTCTTTGATCTATTATTTTTATTTTTATTCCTTATTTTGATTTTCTTAAAATAGAAGAGAAATAAATATCATCTTGTTCAAAATTTTTGAATTCTTCCGTTGGAATGTTGAACATGTTTAGTGTACAAATGAAATTTACTATCAGTCATTGATTTTAACTTCAATGTTGTTAAATTCAAATATATGGTGAATTTGTTGATTTCATAATGTTTTTCATTTCAATTTCAAGCATGAGCTAAATTGTTTAACTAGGAATGATATCACTTTTAAAATTTTAGCATGACTTCCTAATTGAATTATTTAATATTTGAATGTTTTTGTCTCTTTAATTGAGTTTGCATTTTAGTTTTTAATGTTTACAAATGCTTGATCAATATTCATTTGATTTTGAATTAGTATGTTAAGGACTAAGAGGTGATGCACGTTATATGTTTGATGAAATACAAACCATAGAATTAGTATAAGATAAATATATAACTATATATAGTCTATATGGTTTAAATGAATTGTCATTGAATTTGATAACTTTTTAAGTGTTCTAATTTTCATCAAGAGATAGAAAATTATCGTTTAAAAAAAAGTTTTAATATTGCTCAAGAGAGTAATTTAAATGTATTAAGGTCATTTCACCTTCAATTAAGACAAATACCTCAATGATTATGAAATTGAAAATCTATTTATATTAACAAGTAAAATCATCATCCCGGTATTCCAACTTCTGATTCTCATTCCAGAATCTTCATTTTTAAATCTTTGACTCTTGTCGTATTTTAATTTGCTTTTTTATTTTTATTTTGAGTTCATTATCATTAGTTAATTAACCGCAATAAATTTGATTTTTAAATATAGTTAAATTTGATAAATTTCAGTAATTAGTGACTTAAATCCTCAAGGAAATGATATTTTTCCTCACACTCTACTACTCATGTAAGCTTTGCACTTGAGAAAAAAAATTAAATTTTTGAATTTAAAATGAAATTCACAATATTTGTGTGCACAAAAGTGAAGATTGAAAAAGTAGTTAAAAACAAAATATAATTACTATTTTACTTTTATTTATAACAAAAAAATATTTTTTTAATAAAAACCTAACATAAACTTTTTGAGAACATCTTAGGCGGAGAAAAAGGCTTTACCTTATCTAATTAAGTGCATAATTTTGGCTTATTAAAAAAGTGTTTTTTTTTTAAGTTGTTATAGCCTTTTGGCAACATAGTAAAAAGTTTTTTTTTTTTTTTTGGCATTATAAACTATATTTTACAACATTTAAATTAGTACTTCTCTAGCAAAATGAAAAGTTTACCCTATAATATATACAAAATACTTCTAGATATTGTAATCATATTTTTATAAATTGTAAAAATAGATTTTTTGAAGAAGACGCCATGCAACTTCCCCACGTGAATTATGGTGCCTAGACCCTTTCAAGGGCCATAGAGAGTTAGAACAATAGAAACAGTGACAGATCAACTCATCAAGTTAAAAGAAAAACACTTTCATTTATTAGTTAATATACGAACATCCAAAAATATATCTTGATCGAAATAAAACTAAGTTTTGAATTAGTGGATGCTAGCCAAAGGAGTGGGCTATAGTTAAGCTTTATTTTTTCTGGCTCAATATTTCTCAACCACTATATATATATATATATATATATATATATATATATATATATAGCACGTGGAATTAGAGCAATTTGGAGTATTCACAAGGTTAACGTTGTGAAACATCCTTTTCAACTCATTAAATTCTCATTAAATTAGAATATACCCAAAGAATAACGCGTGCTATTCCATAAATTATTATGGGCAACCCAAAAATGTCCCTGGATGCTACCAAAAGAAATGTACTTGTAATTAAGACTGCGTTTAGTTTTCAATTTAAAAATTATTTTTAATTTCAAGCAGTAAGAAGATCAAAATAATAACAAAAAACATGTCTAGTAAAATTTAAAATTTATTTTTCAATTTTACTTTTATAAAATAAAATAAATTTGAAAAAAAATAAAATTTCGTTTTCTAAGTTTTTTAAAATGCCTTGTTCAAAATAAAATTAAGTTTCCCATTAGTGGATTTTACCAAAATGAGCCCACTGTTTTTTGCAACCACTATCTGTCTATCTATCTATATAGCACGTGGAATTAGAATTAGAGGAAGGTTAACTTTGTCAAACATTCTTTTGAGAAATCATAATAGGATACGTGTAGGGTATCTTCGAAGTTTTCATTCTAACATCAAAAACGGATAAGACAAGTTGAATAGTATAGTCAACTTATCGATAAACAACACCAATTATTAAACCCCCCCAAAAAAAAGAAGATGTGATCGTATGAGTCACGACAACTACGCTCGGTCCTGTCTTATCCGCACGTTTTGTTTAAAGATTTCGTACATCCACTACTTTTCTACAGACAAACGTACATGCGTTCCATTAATCTGAACCGTTGATAACTTCATGATGCGAGAGATAGAGCATCGGATGGTGCATAGTTTTGACGTGTGGAAGTAACGGTGAGGAAAAGTCTGCAGTGACGGTCCAGGTAAGACTGACGTGTAAGCGCTTTTATAAGCGCATGGTTTGAGCGCTTTTATAAGCGCATGGTTTGAGCTTCTTCAATGCGTGCGGACAGAGACAGAGAAAGTGGGGGAAGTCTGGAAGAGAGAGAGAGAGAGAGAGAGAGAGAGACAGAGATTTGGTGGTGTTGAGAAGTGAATTGATGATTTCTTTGGAGTTGGGTTCAGTGCATTCGGTGTGGTGCGATGCCGCTGGAATCGCTGGTATGGTCATTTCCCATCTTTAACCTTTTACTTTTGATGATTTCTATTATTTTCTTTTTTCTTTTGTTTGATTACTTTTTGGTGATTTTTGCTTATCGGGTCTTCGATTATTTCTCGTACTTATTCTTCGTTTTTGTTTTTGTTTGTTTGTTTGTTGTTTTTTTTTTGATTTAGTGGTGGAATTGAGGAAAATTCATGGTTTTTATTCCCAAAGCTGTGAGATTTTTACTATGATGGCCTAAGTGCTCTGTTAATTTCGAATTTTATGTTTGGTCTATTTGTTGCTTCTGATTTTTGGGTCTTCAATCTCGACTCTTTTTTATTTTTTATTTTTTATGATTCAGTGGTGAAATTGAAGGAAAATCCGTGGTTTTAATATCCATGGTCTTCAATCTAGTTATTTATTTATTTATTTTATTTTTTAATGTCGATTATTGTGGCTCACTGCTCTTTTTATTTCGGGTTTTTTGCTGCTTCTTATTTTCCAATCTTCATTTTTTTCTTCTTTTTCTTCATTTCGTTACCATTTTTTTTTTAAATTTTGATTTACTGGTGAAGTTCAAGGAAAATTCATGCTTTAATTTCCCAAAACTAGACTCTCTTTTATTATTTTTTGTTTTGTTTTGTTTTGTTTTTTTAATTATTCAATGCCAAATATGTATGATGGCTCATCTGTCATATCTTCCTTTCTTTTGATTTCGAGTTTTTTGTTTAGTTTATTGCTCTGCTTATGATTTTTGTATCTTCATTTCTTTCTTTATTCCTGGAGGATTTCAACTAAAATCCATGCTTTGTTTTTTCCCACAAAATTCTAGAGTTCTTGACTTGTCAACCTGAAATTATGATGACCCACAAGCTTTTTTACCCGAGTTTGCTGATGAAATCTTTAGTAAGTTCCATATATTCAGTAAAACCTTTTTATCCAAATTGTTGATGGATAGAAATAGTTCAATTTTCTGGTTAGATTGCTTTTGGGGCTTCTTTGTTGGTGTTATGTGATACGGACCCATTTTATGACCTTGTGAATAAATTTCTGCTCTTCTTTTCATTAATTCACTCTCTTTAAATAGGAAATTACAGCACAACTAAATCTTAAAAAGTAGCATACACAACCTATTTTCTCTACAAATACACTTATGTTCTACTAACATGGTTGTAGTGGTAAGAAACTTGCCTAGGTGTTTTAGGGAGAAAATGCCTAGGCGCAGTGCTAGGCAGACGGTATGGGTTTGTGCAAATATTTAAAAAGTTTAGGGGGTCTCTATAATTTTAAAAAAAAACTTTAAAAACAGAAACCTCTCCCTTTTCTACTGTAAATCCTTGAACTTCTCTCTCCCTAAGCCCATTCTTTCCGTTTGCTTCGACCAAGAAAGGTCGTCGAAATCTCCGGCAACCCTCCATGATCCTCCGATGACTCTCTGACAACAAATATTTGCTGCACAACAATATGTGGACATGATTTTAATTAAGATAAAGTCTTTTTTATTATTTTATGAAAATTTAACATTCATTATAGAATATAGTTAGATATATATAATTATGTATATGAACTGTCTAGGGACCTATAAATAATTAATTAATTATCTAGAGACTTATAAATAAATATTTTTTAATCGACTAGGCCATGTCTAGGCTACGCCTCGCCTAGACAAGGCAAATTGCCTAGACATCACCTTGGTGCTTTGAAAACATTGATTTATTTAACTAAATAAAAATAACGTAAAAACATAGACTATAATTTAAAAAATGTGATCGTAACATTATGTTTCTTGTTTTGAAAAATCATAATGAAGTTGGTCTCTAACATATGTTCTTCTTATTGCAGGAAACGTGTTTGCTTTTGTTTTGTTTGTGTCCCCATTGTAAGTTCATTTCCTTCTTCGGTTTTCGGTTTTTGTTTTGTGTAAAGCATTGTTTATGTATTGAATATTACAACTATCTGTATTTGTTTATTTGTTATTTTTTTGTAGACCCACATTTAGGAGAATTGTGAGAAATCGCTCAACGGAACAATTCTCGGGATTGCCCTACATATATAGCCTGCTTAATTGCTTGGTATGCTTGTGGTATGGCACACCATTTGTATCACCTGATGTTATATTGGTTGCTACTGTCAACTCAATTGGGGCAATTTTCCAGTTAACATATGTGACCATCTTCATTGTTTATGCTGAGAAAGGAAAGAAGGTAATACTTCCAATTTAATTTTAAGGGCCCATTTGGTATGCAACTTGAAAAAAAATTGTTTTTAAATTCTCAAAATTCCTTAAAATGTGTTTGGTTGGACTATTTCAAAAAATTGAAAACGCTATTTTTAACTTTGTTATTAAAATTTGTGAAAGAAACATGTTTTCTAAAAGTGAACTCTAAAAATAACTTTAAAAACATATTTTTGAAAGCAATTTCTAAATTTGACAAACATGTAGTTACTTTCTTGGTGTGTGTGTGTGTGTGTGTGTTTGTGTATGTGTATTTCTTTTTTTTTTTCTCTTGTTTCTCACTACTCTCACAATATTATTGGCAGGTAAAAATGTCAGGATTGCTGATAGCAGTCTTTTGCATTTTTGCTGTGATTGTATTCACGAGCTTGAGCTTATTTGATGATTCTTCAAGGAAGATTTTTGTTGGATGTCTGAGTGTTGCTTCTCTCATATCAATGTTTGCCTCCCCATTGTTCATAATTGTACGTTTTGTCTAAACTCTAATGCACCTAGCAAGTATTGCAACTTCTAAATTTATTAATTCTAATATGCATTTATTTTGTTTGCAAATATATTCCTTTTTTTGTGGTATAGAACTTGGTGATTCGAACAAAGAGTGTTGAGTTCATGCCATTTCATCTTTCTCTTGCGACTTTCACGATGAGCATCTCCTTCTTTGCGTATGGAATGTTGAAGCATGATGCATTTATTTATGTAAGTTCTGGGAAACTGACTTGGGCTTTGCCTATTGTAATATCTTTAGTGGGCTTTCTGTCTTTTTTTTTTTTTTTTTTTTCCGAGTAATGCTTGACTAATACACTTTGTTGACATTGCCCTTGAGAGTTGTTGAATTGCTTCGAATCACGCATCAACACGTGATTCGAGGCGATCCAACAACTCTCAAGGGCAATGTCAACAAAGTGTGTTTTCAAAGCACTTCCTTTTTTTTCCTCTCCTTTTTCCATGTTTATACTCAACATTGTTTGTTCTGCTTTCATATGAATTTCAGATCCCGAATTGTGTAGGAACCTTGCTTGGGGTGGTACAACTAGCATTATACACTTATTTTAGTGGACCTCATCATCATGAAGACTCAAGAGAACCCTTAATAGTGCATATAAGTGAGTGATACACCAGTCAAGTTGTAGTTATAGTTCTTCTCAAAAAAAATTTGCAGTTATAGTTGTCTTTGCAGCAAATTTGAATTCTTTCATTTGTTATTTTCCACGGTTTTTGTTTGTTACATACATTATGTGATGCCCTGTATTGTCTAGTGAATAAAGAAGGATCAACTTGTAAAGTTGACAAGTGTAACGCATTGTAACAAGTCATGCATTTTAACTATGAGATCTACTGTATTCTTCAGTACTTTAAATATGGTCTTTGTGTACAATGGGATCTTTTGTTCTCCTCTTTTTATCCTTTATTGGGTCTTGATTTCCCTAAAAATGAAAATGAAAAGAAAACTTCTCAAGCTGAAACACTCTTTCCATTAGGTGCAAATATTCTAAAGGATGTATAACCTCATATAGGAAAATTCGTATGTTTAACATTAACAATGATTGAAAACAATGTTTTTCTTCTTAATTCATCAGCTATCATATGATTTAACACATTCAGCCTACTCTTTACCTTGATGGTCTCAGTATATTTCATTCAGTGCCAAAGCAGAAACACTAGTAGTGATTTCTGCAACCTGATTTACTGTTTCTTCAGCAATGTGGGAATGCTGATAGTGGTCTAGTTGTTAAACCTTGAATCATGAGGAAGAAAAGTAATTGCTATTTGATAACAAGCCAAAATCTCACTCATAGAAATTTCAATAGTTTATTTATTTTATTTTACTTTTTTTTTTTCCTCCCTTTGAGGTTTGTGTAAGGTTTAGTAGTCTCTGGAATTTGTGAAGCACCTGATTCCAAACAAATAATTCATTGTTTAGTTCGTCTGTTAATGGTCAACAAAGAATAATGAAAAAGAGAAAATAAAAACCCATTTTTCCTAGATTGTATGCCAGTGTCTCACATTCCTAGGAACTTTGTTATAAATAATTGGATTGAGTATACAGGTATTCCTTCATTTTTTATTGGAGCGATTACTTTCCATTATCCGTCCAATGTTCATAAGGATGAACCTGTATATTATATATGCAAATTACCTTGTCCTGTATAACTATCTCTTAACAAATTCTTTTTATCCTATGACTGTGTAAATCCTTCTGGTACAACTATTCTTATCTCTTTCACTTGTTTATTTAAAAAATTCAATGATGTCTTTAATGCACATGCTATGCCTCTGTTTCGATTAATAATTACATCTGTTTTACACAAAAGATTCCTGAATTTATTACTAACTAGTGTGTAGAGGATTCTGAGTTTTGAAGGAGTGGAAATAGTTTTAGCTTTGAAGAACTAATATGGATGAATAGAAGTGCAACCATCTATGTTGAAGGAGTGCACCCCTGTAGTCATTTCGAAACTTTCTATCTTTTGTTGGTGTCTGAGCAATTTTTATGGTTAGATTTTAAGGAATCTGATGATGGCATGGAAGGATAGTATTTTTATATTTTAATATCAATGTATTTGGTGATCTTCTTACTGGCTAGACCTGATAGGATGACACTCTTGCTTCTCCTCAATGGTATGATGTTTGTCTATTGTATCAGTCTTTTAACATATTTTAGAACTCTTTGGACATAGAATGTGCTACAGTGGATTCTTTTCTAAGAGGTGAAATATTTTCTTGATTTGAAAAGATGAAAAAATTGATTAGATGCATGAGGTTTGGCAGTCCAAATTACTGAGGATGAAATACTAGGCAACTGTTCCTATATTTGCAAGGACTTTAGTTGGTTCTAATCAAACAATAACTATTTGAAGGGTGAAGGACATGTTGAATTAGGAAAATATCAACTCAAGAGAAGGTTTAGATAGCAAAAAGTCTAACCTAGTTAAACGAAAACATAGGTAGAACGGGTAATTTGAAGTTGACTATTACATCTTCGACAAGCGTGGAACATAAGCTGATTTTTGGCCAAAATAAAGGTGATTTAATTTTTATTTACATTAATATGGCTAAAAAGTTTTAGTCCATTCGACTCATTCTACAATAATTTGGTCACATTGGTGTTGACATGGCCAATTCAATTTTTTTTTCCTTGTAACTAGGATTAGGCGTTGTCGCATGAAAAGAAAAACTTATGAAAAAAAACCTGTGGTCTTTGTGGCCATGGAAGAAGAGAAATAGAATGGGCAGAAGGGAGAAGAGGAAGAAAGGATGTGAAAGAAACAAAAAAGAAGGGCCTGGTGTTAATCATAGAGAGCAATTGAGTCCTTTGTGTACATCTAGAGGAGGAAGATATAAGAAACTTAACTTGTACCTTCCATTGTTTGTAGACTTTATCTCAAATGATGTTTGAATGTCCTAGAAGGTTAGCTTCATGGATGATGCTTCAACCATCAAATGCAACTTAGGAGGCAAAGGAGGGTTCTGACGCTAGCATGATAGAGACGGTGTAGTTACAAAAATAGTTGAGAAGGTTAAAAAATGGATCAAAGATGGGAATGGGAAAATTTTCTTTGCCTCTTCTTCTTCCCTCCTCTCATTTTTTTCCCTGCTTCTTCTCCACTTGATTTTCTGTCCTCCCTTTGCCGGATGTGGCTTCTTTTTTCATTCAAAATGCTAAACAATTGGACATCTTCATGCGGAATTTAAGCAATAAAAAACTTCAGCCACACCTATCTAGTGTAACAACCATAAATTGAGGATGTGAATCATAGGGTTAAAGCAGATGGGTTACATGGAGGAGTGCTTCTGGAGTATACGATTGAAGTATCCCATTGAAGTTGAAAGGAAAATTTTATTAAACTACTATTAGGCCAGTTATTCTATATGAAATAGAATGTTGGGCAATAAAGAAACAACATGTGAAAAAACTAAATGTAACGAAAATGTGTATGTTAAGATGGAGATGTGGTAAAACATTAAAAGATAGAATTAGAAATGAACATATCCGAAAAATGGTAGGAGTAGCGTCAATTGTAGATAAAATGGAAAAATTGACTTGAATGTTCCACTGTCTCATGGCCTTTAAAATATCTGGGCATGCCTTTAGGAAGCAATCCATCAAAATTAGATTTTTGGGAATCAGTGGTATTTAAGGTTTCTCGGAGACTTGATGAATGGAGGAGGTTTTTCTTATCCAAAGGCGGCTCGGTTGACTTTAATTAGATTTGTTTTGGATGCATTGCCCATGTACTATTTATCAGTCTTTTGAGTACCTAAGAGAGTTGCGACCTTGCTAGAAAAATTGATTAGAGACTTTCTATGGAAGAGGGAGGAGAAGGACATGAGGTCTCACTTGGTTCCTTGGAGCATCGTTTAGAGGAAGGTGGAACAAGGTGGCTAGGCTATTGGAAATATCATTATAAGGAACAAAGCATTGGTTGGCAAGTGGTTGTGATGATAATTTCCAATGGAGCAAGACCACTTGTGGGGGAAAGTCATTAAGAGCAGATGGGGTGTTAGCGGGTTGGGTTGGGTTTTGGCCCAAACACTCACTTGACTCGCTATGGTCGGGTGGCATCAGAATGAACTCGATGCTACTTGACCTCTACTAGGTGTGGGGGGCAAAGGTTGGGTCGGGTTATGTAAAAAAAAAAAAAAATATATATATATATATATATATATATATATATATATATATATATATATATATTAAAAACTGAAATAAAAGTATAAAAGAACTAAAATAATGAAAATAAATAAAAATATAAAATCAAAAAGTTAAAAATTAACACAAAAACTTAAGAACAAAAAAATCAAAAAAACATAAAAGAAAAATAAGAACTAGTAAAAAAAAATACTAAAAAAAACAAATGAAAGATGGGGGAAACTTTTAATTTTTGGAAGGGGCCGGCCTCCTTGCAAGCATAGGAACGCACTCCTAGGCGCCTTCCTTGCAAGTATAAAGGCCCTTTTCTCCTCAGCTATCATTGATAACTAGAGTACTTGCGGAGAAAATAGGGGGAGGGGGAGGGGCTTTATAGAGGGGGGAGCTCTCCCCCCCCCCCCCCCCTCAATAGTCTCGATGTGGGATTAATTGAAAGGAGGGGGAGAAGCCCCTCCCTCCCTCTAGTCGCACACCCCTCCACCTCTTTTTACAACTTGTTTTGGACCTCCATTTGAGAAGTTGAAGCAATGGAGACTCCTTGTAGGGGTCCAAATCAAATTAAAGAGTACTTAGCCATAACTCACCCATCCTTATCCCAGTTAATGTGCATGTGTTTCAAGGCCATTTTCTTCCACACTAGCTTAAAAGTTGGCAATTTCTACTACCCACATGACTTTTTAACTATCAACAATATGTGTAGACTGCTCAGCTAATTAAACTAATCAACATGTATAGACACTATCTCATTTAAATCATTATAATTTTATATCTTGCTTGTAAATTATTGAATAAGTAAGTTCCAAGCTTGTTTGGTTTAAATTTTGCCATCACTTATATTTGTAATTTAACTTTTCTTATCAATACCGCCCGCCCAAAGTTTCACCTTGTCCTCAAGTGAAAATTTAGGAAATTGGTGGGGAATTGCCTCAAATTTTTCCCAAGTGGCCTTCGACTCCAAAAGGTCCTGCCAACAGATTAAAACATTCGGACCCTCACGCAAAGAAGCTGGCACATGTGGGCGTATCCCAATCACCGCAGCAGGACGTACCTTCAATTCCAAAGTATCACGCAACTGTGGGGGCAGTGGCTGTGGGGAATGTATAGAACCAACCGCACATCGAAGTTGTGATACATGGAATACCGAATGTAAAGAAGATGACATAGGAAACGAAGGCGATTAGCTGCAACGCCAATTCTTTCCAACACTTCATAAGGCCCATAATATTGTGGAGCCAATTTTTCATTACGCCTCCGAGCTAGGGACTGTTGACGATAAGGGCGAAGTTTGAAAAAGACCATCTCGCCCAGAATGAACTGCACATCGCGCCTCTTTGCATCTGCCCGGGCTTTCATGAGTTGTTGAGCACGTCCCAAGTGAGCCTTAAGATTATCTACATCGCATCACGCTCAAGAAGATGCTGGTCTACTGCTGAAACACATGTAGAATCGACACTGTAACGAACTAATGGTGGTAGGTGACGCCCATAAAGAGCAAGGAAGGGAGTCATGTTCGTAGCTGAATGAAACGATGTATTATACCAATACTCGGCCCAATGCAACCAATCAAACCACAATTTAGGCCTTTCTTAAAAAAAACAATGCAAATACTTCTCCAAACAACGATTCACCACCTTGGTTTGGCCATTTGTTTGCGGATGGTAGGCCGTACTCCGCTTAAGACTTGTGCCCTATAATTGAAATAATTCCGTCCAAAATAAACTCAAAAATACCTTGTCCCAATTCGAAATGATAGGGCGCGGAATGCCATGTGAACGCACCACTTTTTTCACATAAACTGCCGCAATGGACTGCACCGTGAAATGATGTCTCAAGGTAATGAAATGTGCAAACTTCGAAAGTCTGTCCACAACCACTAGAATTGAATCAAAACCACCAGATCGTAGCAAACCTTCCACAAAGTTCATAGTAATATCGTCCCATACTTGGTCCAGTAAAGGTAATGGTTGGAGCAAACCCGCCGGAGACATCACCAAGTATTTATTGCATTGACAAACCTCGCAACTTGTTACAAAATCACGGACTGATTTACGCATTCCGGGCCAAAACCACTCCGTAGCCAGTCGTTGAAATGTCTTGTACTCCCTTGAATGATCTCCAACAGCCGTTGCATGAAATTCATGAAGCAAGGTTTGAATAAATGGAGAATGGCGTGGAAGAACAATACACCCGCGAAACAATAGTAGCCCTTTATCAAGAGAATAACCCGGAAAAGGAGTTTGTTGTACCTGAGATCGTAGTTTGGACAAATGCTCATCATCTACTAATTGTTGATGCAACTCTTGCCAATTTACTAAAGAAGGCCAACTAAGTACAGCAAGAGAAACCCCTGGATCGACACGTGACAAGGCATCGACAACTTTATTCTCCAATCCCGGTCGATATTGGATTTCAAAATCAAAACCCAACAACTTGGTCAACCATTTTTGATGCGCGTCACTCACTAAACACTGCTCCAATAGATATTTCAAACTCCGCTGATACTGGCGCACCACAAATTTGCGCTCAAGAAGGTAAGAATGCCACTTTTGAATTGATAACACTACTGCCATAAGTTCTTCTTCATACACTGATTTGAGACGCTCCCTACTCGACAAAACTTGCAAAACTTGGTTGAAAAACGCAATAGGGTGCTGATTCTGCATAAGAACGGCACCCTAGCTCGACGCATCAGTCTCAATAACAAATGGTTTAGAAAAATCAGGAAGTGCCAAAATCGGCGCCATGACCATAGCCTCTTTCAACCTCTGAAATGTATTCTCAGCTTTTTCATTCCATCCAAAACTATCCTTTTTGAGCTACTTAGTTAATGGCCAAGCCAGCTGGCCGTAACCCTTGGCGAACTTTCGGTAATACCCTATAAGGCAAAGAAAACCACGAAGTTCTTTCAAAGTTCTCGGCTGCGGCCAGTTTACCATGGCTGCAATCTTCGACGGATCAGCTTCTACCCCATTACCAAAGACAATATGCCCCAAATATTCCACAGTGGACTGCTCAAATGCACCCTTCTTCCTATTAACAAAAAGTTGGTGATGCTGCAGCTCTTGTAAAATTAGTTGCAAGTGCTCCAAATGACGTTCCATCGTTGGGCCGCAGATGAGTATATCGTCAAAGAAGACCAACACAAATTTTCGGAGATAAGCCCGAAAGATATCATTCATCAAGGCTTGAAACGTGGCTTAAGCATTGGTTAAGCCAAAAGGCATAACCAAAAACTCATAATAGCCATGATGAGTGCGAAACTCCGTCTTCGGAACATCCGCCAGTTTAACATGAATTTGGTGATAAACGGACTTCAAATCCAACTTAGTAAACACCATAGCTCCATGTAATTCATCTAACAAATCTTCAATGATCGGAATAGGAAATTTCTCAGCCGCTGTTTCCTTGTTTAGAACACTATAATCCGCGCAAAAACGCCAACTCCCACCCTTTTTCTTAACTAGCAAAGCCGAACTCGAAAAAGGACTATCACTAGGTTGAATGATGCCCGCTGTTAACATCTCTTCCACCAAACGTTCTATCTCATCTTTCTGAAACTGTGGATAACGATAAGGGCGTACACTAATAGGAGAAGCACCCGACCGTAATATAATGGCGTGATCCTGCGACCTCGCAGGTGGCAATCCTTCCGGCATGTTAAAAATGTCTTCGAAACGAAGCAATAATTGTTGTACAGCTTCAGGAACAATGACTTCATCATGGTGCACAATCGTTGAAATGGGATTTAATTCCAATAATACTCCCTCACCTTCATGCCTTATTGTCCGCATCATTGCTTTGAGTGAGACTAAGGTTCGACTTAGACTCAGATCCCCTTGCAAGGTGATTTGTGTTTTCCCCAAACGAAATTCCATAGTTGATGTAGCCCAATTCATACTAGTCGACCCTAGCGTTGATAGCCACTGCATTCCCAATATGATGTCGGAACTACCCAATGACAATGGTAAGAAATCTTCCACAATCTCCAACTTTGATAACGATTGCACCACGCCCTTGCAAATGCCCTCGCCTTACACCCGCTCCCATGACCACGCCATAGCTACTTGTCTTCATCTAAGGAAGACCTAATTTCTCCACTAAACTGCTAGCAATGAAGTTGTGTGTCAACCTGCTGTCAATTAACACAACCATCTTCTGTTGGTCAATTGCCCCTTTAATCTTCGTTGTTTTAGGAGTGGTTAAGCCAACCACAGAATTTAGGGTCACCACCACCTCTGAATCATCCCCAATTTCTTCACAACCAGTGAAACCCACTCCATCGGAATCACCATCCTCTGCCAACAACAGGATCTGCAACTCACGTTTCTTGCATTTGTGCCCCACAAAATATCTCTTGTCACAATGAAAGCATAGTCCCTTTTCCCGTCCCTGCTGCATTTCCCCCTCAGACAATCGTTTGAAAGTGGTGCCCAGACGTTGTACGGTCGCCGCTCGATCAACCATCGGTGGAAGAACCACCATCTTTGTCGCTGGAAATGAAGAGCGAGAACCACTAGGGTTTACAGATAGAAACCCGTGAGAAAGCATTTTACCATTGTTAGCCGACCCCAAATAATGCAATTGAAATAGGTCAAGATGTTTATCCTCGATCCTTTGCGCCATTTCCATTATATGAACCAATCCCTTTGGTTTGAGCAGGTGTATCTCGGCTCTTATCTCAGCACGCAAGCCATTAATGAAACTTCCCTCTAACACCTGATTGCTAACATCCAACAAGGGTGCTACGAGTTCTTCAAATCGCCGTTGATAACCCGTAACCGATCCACTCTGTCGCACAACCAACAATTTTTCATAGAGGTTGCCCTCTTGTGCAAATCGAAAACGATGCAACAACAGCTCGCGAAACTCTCCCCATTGCCGGATTGATCGACGACCATCTTCCCGTTGGAACCACGCTAATGCCTCCCCTTTCATACAAACAACTGCCGCTTCTAATTTCTCACTATTAGACATCCCATTCACCGAGAAATAACGATCTGCCCTAAACAACCAACAATCGGGGTTAGAGCCATCTAACGTCGGAAGCTCTAATTTTCGATGACGATCGTCTCCTCTCACAAAATTCTGATCAGTAACAATTCGAGAATTCCTTCGTTGGGGATTTGAATCCGTCGATCTTGAATTCTCACCAAACTTCACCTCTGCCTGTAGTTGAATCAATTGATCCAACTTGTGCATAATCGCCTCAACACTTCTTTCCAATAAAGAAATTTTTTCCAGCCCCACACTAACCCTTACGAATTCTTTCTTCCATTCCTCACGTACCGATTCAACGCGTTCTTCCACTGATTTCATTATCGATTCCATCTTCTTACCTGCCATTCTTAGATCGTTACTGCTCTGATTCCAATTTGGTAGAACTAAGAATTTAAGGCAAAGAAATTGAGAGATCAAAGATTGGCTCTCGTGTGTATTCAAGAAAATCAAGAATCAAGAAAGTATACAAAGCAATTAGTTCGAGTGAATTGCACACTCCAGTTATTACAAAACTATAAAATCAAAGAATGAAATCCTCAATTCCCTGTACACCCTTTATTTATAGTACAAACCTCTTAATTTTCTTCCACAACCTGTACAACATGTGCATCGTCAGAATTTACAACTTTGACCTCAATCTTCTCTTGTCCCACAACAAATTTCCTTCGTCTGGCATATGTAAAATGAATGGGGGGCTTATCAGATAGATGGTGTTCTCATTTCCTAGTCACGGTTTTACAGTAGGATAGGTCTCAGGGAATTAACATTTTCCCCTATCCATTCAACCAACATGGTGAGAGCATTAGAAGGTGGTTTGTTTAGCGGTGTCATGGACTATTTGGAAGGAGGGAAATAGGATAATTTTTTATGGGGATGAGTGTTCGGCGGGGTTGAGTTTGGGAGAGCTCTCATCTTTTAGCTTCATTTTGGGTTGCAAATAGTAAACTGTCTAAGGTTTGTTCTATCAATGATTGGGTGAGGGGGTGGTCAAACATTGTAAGCACTTAAGGGGGATTTGAGGACATCTTGTCCTCTTTTGCACAGTTCTTGTATTTCTTTTTCTTCTTACTATTTATAATATTTACTAGTTTCTTTAAAAAAAAAAAAAAAACATAAATCAAAGACACCTTTAGATGCTTTAGTTAGGAAGAGTGGCCTATTAATAATCCACGATACAATAGAGGTAGAAGAAGACCTAAAATAGCATGGATGAAAACATTAGAGAAAAATATAACTACTTGTAATTTAAATATTGACTTAGCCTTTGATAGCGCGAAGTAGAGGAAGCAGATTCATGTAGCCGCCCATGTCACTGAGAAAAGGTTTAGTTAAGAAAAGAACATTTGATCAAATGTATTTTTGCAAAACCTTGAGCATAAGGCAATTTCTATAATCATAAGAAGATTTTGGAAAGAATAAAACATGGAAAAATTTAGGCAAGAGATTCTTAGAAGATGGGAATTCTTTATGTTGTGATCTCTTAGATGAACTCTATATGGCCAATATCACAATTTACTTGGTGACCAATGACCATTGAGGCTACCAAACAAATCAACCAAACAAAGATACTTCTTTCTTTTCTCAATCTTATAAGGTAAGGGAAAACATCTATAAGGACACATTTCACCCAAGATACTAATATGGGCATTGTTATTCATGAATCATGGACCAAACCCATTTGGATTTCATAGATTCCACAAGTTTTAAGGACCTTGGGAATGTAAGTTGTCGTGGGACCCAAAAATCTTCAAAAAACTTTAAATTATAAATAAGTTTATATAATGCTTCTTCCTAGATATATTGTGTGGTTTCTGGGGAGGTTTTTTTTTGGCATTCATTTCGTGGTTCCCTCTTCCATTCAGGAGTGCTTGTTGACCCTTGATCACCTTCCACATTGGTCTAGTAGAATTAAAGGAATTTGGAGGATTGCTTCTTTTGCTACTTTATGGTCTATTTGGATGGAGAGGAATAGAAGGATCTTTATGGATCAGTCTTTGGACTGTTTTCAGATTTGGGAAGAAGCTAAGTGGAGTGGTTGGCTTGTTCTAAGCTGAATGGGGGGTTCTCCATTTCAGATTGGTGTAACAAGTGAGCTAGTTGTTTGCTGTGAGGAGGCTTGGTTTTGTGGTCTTTGGGTCTCTTCTTGCTATTGTTGTCAGTGCATCTTTGATGCCTTGGTTTTTGTTTTTGTTCTTCATCTTTTAATATAATATATTTATCTGTTTCTTCTCAAAAAAAAAAAAAAGAAAGATATATTTTGAATATAAGATATGTATTGAGATTTGAGAGATCTATGGGGGATTTGCAATGTGTGGATTTAATGTATCTTTGAATTACCAATTGAGTTTGGTGCTCTTGATTCTTGGCTTCAAACCATTTCTTTTTAATGTTTTGTTATAATTTATAAGTGTGTTTTAATCCTTTATTTTTATTTTGAAAGAAACTAACATGGTGTATTAATATTAACATTAGAGCAACAAAATAACAGGACCAAATAAAAAAAACCACAGTAGGACATAGGACATAGGGAGGACAACTGTTCACCCCCAAGGCCTATGAAGAGAGAAAATTCTCCCACCCTCTACTCCCATCACTAGTACCACCTTATCCTTTTAAACAACTTACAACTTCATACCTAAAATGACTCTAGGAGATGGGAATCTTCCCACAACTTCCTCATTTAGAGTTGGCCCCATAATTTTTTTTTTATTCCTTTCCTTCCAAGGTTAGCAATTGGTATTACAGTTGTAATGACTTGGTTTCATTTCTACTTTGGGTTTTGAAATATGTTGTATGCACATCATGATAATAATTGTTGGCCTAGGTATGAATTCTAGATCAAGGTGAATTCTCTAGCAAACTTTAATCCTTTGGTGTTGGTCAAGTTCATGGCAATTTCAACGAGTCTTCAATATCACCTTGGTTTGTAGGGGTGTAAATGGGTCGGGTTTTGGCCCAAACACCCACGTGACAAAATAACCCAATGCCACCTGACTTCTAATTGATGGAGGGGCCAACCTGACTGACCAAACGCCGAGTTGCGTTGGTCGGGTCCAACAATCTGCGCGTCGCCAAGAAGAAACAACGAAACAGGGTCGGTTTGAGAAAAAAAGAGATGGGTGTTTGATGGAGAAAAACGATTTTGTTGGTTGGATAGCTATGTTTCAGCTCTAACAAACCACAAGAAGAAGTAGAAGAAGAACCTTCCGCGTCAGCCATGGTGACTTCATCATCTTTTATAGTCTCTCAATCTCTCATGGCTCGAACCACCATAGCCCACCACGGCTTGGCCACCTATTCTGATTGGCTTGCCCTTCCAGGCTTCAATCTCAGCTCCATCTCTGGCTGAACCGCCCTCAAATCCTCTGCTTCTCAATCACTCAAGCTGTTGGAGAGGGGGAAATAGAGAGAAAGAGGGGAAGGGAAAGAGAGAGGAAGAGAATGGGGAGAGGGGATGGAAAAGGGGAAGGGAAAGAGAGAGAAAGAGAAGTGGGGAGCATTGACTAGGATTAGGGTTTAATCTCAAAGTGGTTTTAGTTTGAGAGAAAGAGATAAAAAATGAAAAAAGAAAAAAAAAAAATGAAAACAAGGGGGAATCAAGACAGAGGGCGCGGGGGGAGTGGATGGCTGGGTATAATTTTTATTTATAGGTCAGGTTGGGTTATGCGGGTCGGACTGTAGTGAAACCCAACCCAAAATGGTCGGGTTTGATTGAGTCGGGTTGAGTGTGCTTACACCCCTATTGGTTTGGCCCCTAATATTTTAATTTCTTGAATTTTGGGCATATAATGAGTTCAAAAAAGATGTTGTATATAGAATTATAGAATTATAGGATTATAGATTATAGAAGGTAGTTCAAAAAGAATGCTCCTTCTGTTAAAGGCTCAAGCTCAAGAATGTTGAAGAAAACTGTAGTCTTAGAATTTCTTGACCTTTGATATAATTGATCTATAATTTCACCAGGACTTGAAGTAGTTTCAAGAGTTTTAGAGAAGAAATCAATTTGATCCTGACAATGTTAGCTTGTGGTATGAAGAGTTTTAATCTAAACATACCTGACTATGTTATAAAAATTTCACAAACATAAGTCCAAAATCCAAATGTTGGAAGGAGATGATAACACAAAGTTCTTTTATCAATTGTTCTCCACTATAAAGAATAAAAGCAATATTCATACCATCCAAGATGAGAATGGGTGAGAAGTTATTGATCACATAGTTATTAAAATCAATCCTTACTGTAACTTTCTATAAGAACTCTCCCAGCCAAGTATGGAGAGTCTATCCTTGCTTTCCATGACTATAAAAAATGAAGATATAATCCAAGCTATGTCAAAGCTTATGTTTGGAGCCCTTAGCCTTGATGGATTCCCTATGTTTGTTTCCATTATACTTGGGACATTGTTCGTAAGGATATGGTCAATGCCACCTAGAGTTTCTTTGAAAAAGGGTGGTGCTTAAATCTATCAATTTAAACTTCATTTGCCTTTCGCCATGTTCCTTGTGTAGAACTTCATAGGAGATTTAGGTCCATATCCCGTTGTAATTTTAGTTTACAAATGCATAAACAAGGTCATTGCCCACATATTTATATTTGTCAATGGGGATTTGGTCATGTAGCCCAACAACTTCCATCCATGGTAGATTTGTCCTAGATAACAAGTTGCCTTTTATGAAATAGATCAAAACTTTGCTAGAAAGAATCATAGGCAAAGGGGGCATTTGTCAACTGGAACTTTAGGAAAGCTTATGATACCATGCCATGGAAACACATTATGAATCCTATAGGAATCATAAATTTCCCAATAAACATCATTTAGTTAGTGGAAAGAAAAGCTTGCAAGCCATACATATGAGACTATTTCCAACCACTATCAAGGCCTTTTCTAAGAGTGCAAATATTACAATAGCTAATTGGGTTGAATGAATACTTGCACAATTGAATGGCAAGGAGTTGCTAAGTCTTATCTTTCTTGTTAAAGGTAAGGAAGATAAGGTGTAATGACTCGTTGCCATTAAATATTTTTCAATTATAAACTCATTCTACCGCAACTTTGCATCCTCAATGCTTGGGCTCTTAAAAAGGCCTCAATAGTGGTTATAGAGAGCATGCGTATAGCTCACAAACTTTTTCCTTTTGAGCAATAAGAGACTATCTCAATTCATCTTGTAGTGACCTCGTGGCATTGTGAGCATGCTTCCAAGTTCCAACAAAGTATTTGCTTTGACACCATTTCTAAAGAACCCTTGCCACCAATGTTGTGCTAGATACAAAGAGTCCAACTTCTTTATGCAAGAGTTCAGCAAAACCAATCACCTCAGAGCACTTCAGCTAGACTTGCAATTAACATTGAGAAAAAAAATTATGGGTGGACAACTAGTGTGGTATGTGCCTAATGCATTCTATTGCTCAAGTCAATTGCAAAGTTGAGCTATGAATAAAATACTTTTTGGCAAGGACAATAAGATAGCATGTAAATTGAGGGGTCCTCTGCACTACATTTATGGATTTGTGTTTCTACTTTTGACCTCTCGTGGGAGTTAGTTATGGTGTGTAGGATTTAAGATCCTATCATATTTGGCCATTAGGGATCTTTAAATGCTACATGATACTTGCCCTAATATTTGGACTCAGGTTGAGGCATTGGTGATTTGGTATTTTGGAGATTTCCTATCCACATCAGACAACTCATTTGGGGGGATTGATCGGAGTATTTCCCAGGCTCCAACTTAGTCTACCTTAGTCAATTTCAATGGTCAAAAAAATCATTGCCTTAATTATCTGAACCAACTACTTCTTTTGGGAGGGAGCTCTGCCCTCCCATTGTAGTGGTTGCCAAGTTGGAGAGCTTTTCGAGAGGTTCTTGATCTGTATTAACTCTTCAATAAAAGGCCTTTGTTTGATTGATGGAGTTAAGATTGTGAACCAAGGAAGGGGGTCTTGGGTGTAAGATAAATCTTTGACATGAATTGGGCAAGTATTATGAAATTGGTTTAGTGTTGTACTTGTAGAAGGGAGATGGTTTGAACCAAATGGATCTACAATTTACTTCAAGGGAGCTTAGTGTTGATTGTTGTTCACCTTCATAATCATTCTTTTAGTATCGTGAATCAGAAACAAACAGTTTCAAGGCTTAATGAATTGAATCGGAATTTCCTTGGTAAATTGTAAGATTCAAAATACAAATGTAAGTTGTATATTTGTATATATTAAGTACCCATAGAGTTATAAATACATTAGTGTTTTTTAGCTGATTCATCTAGTGATTTAGCTAAAAATTCAGACTGATTCAACTCGTGATTCAGACTGATTCATCTAGTGATTCGGTCTAATTCACTTACGATTAATCACCAATTCATACCTATTATCTTATAACTTTCAAACCTATCCTCTTAATGTTTGCTGGTATAGTGATTCAAAAATGTGATTAGAAACATTTTGGGTTGAATCAACGTGATTCTTATGAATAATATGATAAAACAATTTGAATCGTGATTTTGACTACGTACATCATTATTGTTGAACTATGGGAAGGAGGATATTCAAGGCTAGGAACCTGTTGGAACCTTTGATCATCACATTATTAAGAAATGGAATGGACATCCTTTTGTAAGCCCGTAAAACCCCTTTCATGTCTTCTGTAAAACTCTTAGAGTTTTAGTTAGTGTTGTTAAGGCGTTGAGGCGATGTCTAGGTGATCATCTTCCATCTAGGCAAGGCAGTGTCTAGATGTTGCAAAAAATATTTACTTCACAAAAAATGTGTAGCTATGACTCTTAAGTAAATAATTAATTATTTTTATACATATAAACCTTAAATATATAATTACACATTCCTATTTATAAAACCCAAATCTTGTGTAAAAATGATTTACGTATTTATAAAAGTCACAAACACTTTGAAATCAAGTTTGCAAATTTGTTAAAATCCTTAAATCATTTTGAATCCATCAACTAAACCACTCAAATAGTTTTGGAAGTTTTTTTTCCCAAAGAAAACTAATTTTATTAAAAAACTTAGTTTAAAAAATGATTTTGGAAAAACTTGGACGATAATTGATAAAATGAAATTTCTGAGTATGCCATATAGGTTCTTACACTTTTGATTAATCTAAACAAATGGTAAAAAGCTTCACCTGTGTTGATCTTGGACTTGAGCCTTCATGAGATGTTCTCTTTGTCTTTGTCAATAAGACTTCTTGACTTGTGAACCTTGTTCATGTCAACTGAAGTTGATATATGGAAAGTTGATGCCTGAACCAAACTAGGAAAGTCCATAATTGAAGACTCTAATGTTCCTTTGCAACCTCAAGGAACAATAGTTAAACATGTTTCATCGTATAACTTCTATTATTGGATGTTAGGCGTGTTCATCAATATGTCCAAGATGGAAGAAAATTCTTTTATCTGAAGGAGGGAGGTTGACTTTAATTAGGTCGTTCTTCTCAATTACTTTCCATTGGTTTTTCATGTGCTAAGGAGAGTCGCTGACCTTCTGGAAAAAAACTGACTAGAGATTTCCTATGAAAGGGAGAAGATAATGTTAGGAATAGCCATTTGGTGGCATGGAGCACCATGAAGAACAGGGTGGACCGGGCGGTGTGGCCGGGGGGGGGGGGGGGGGGCTGTTCATTGGTAACCTAATGAAGTAAAATAAAGCATTGGTGGCTTAGAGGCTATGAAGGTAGACTCTCTTTGGGCTTAGGTTATAAGGAGTAGACATGATATACCGTGCAACCTCAAGGATACTGGCCTAACCCCTAGATCCATCTTTAAGAGTTCGTGGAAGTTCATCTCCTCAACTCAGCCTATTGTCTCTCAATTGGTTAGACTTAAATTAGGGAGGGTGGATGCGATTTGTTTTTGAGAAGACACCTAGTGTGGTGGCTCTAGTTTTGCAATCCCCAATCTTTATCGATTGTGTTGTATTTTAGTTTTTTTTTTCTTGCCCTTTTATTGTTTTATAATATATATTAACTAGTTTCTCTTTAATAAAGAAAAAGGACTACAAGACCTTAAAACTAGTGGGATTGCCATGCTTGGGAGACATTGTTGAATCCTGGGTGTTCATGCAGCAACATCATTTGGAGTAGACAGGAAAAATGTACCTCACAAGCATAGCCCGTGCCTTTAATTGTCATGCACTAAGCAATAAATCATCCTCCTTGAGTTATTTTGTATATAAATTCTGCATACACTGGAAACTTCTTCAAGATCTGATAAAATTCCTGTTTTTCCTCTTACTGAATACTGATCCAGCATTTCATTTCTAGGCATATCACAAGTTGTGTATGTTTGTTAACTTGAGTCAGACAGTAAGAGTGGCTAGGTTTACTTCCAGAATGTATGTAATCTGTTAACCCTCTTCATGAAGTTGCACGAGTCTTGCTTTAATTGAAGGTTTCATTTCTTTCACATAGGATTTAAGAGAGAAAAATGAAACAGCTAAATGTTCTTAAATAATAAGCTGCAAAAACAGCTTAAGTAATTATTAATCTTGTTAAGGTTTCATTTGAATTTGATATCAATAGGACCTTAATCATCTTTAAGTTCGACGTGAATTTTCTTAATTTACACGGTTCTTGATGTGCTACAGCTGTAGAGGTAAAATCACTGGTGGAAAATATTGATTTAATATTGAGAAAAGAATTTGATGAACCATTTTGTGTAAACTGAAATCATCTTCTAGATGCTGTAACTGTCATATTTACTAATCATTACATATCAGTGCCTGGACATTTATTTACTTGTACCGTATTGGCAAAGATACTCCCAATTTATTACAGACCTCATGGCGTATTTTTGATTAAGTTTTCCTGCTAGAAGAATAGACTATTGATTTTGAACCTAGTGATTATTTTGTGGAGGGTTCCGATTTTTATCGTTTTTAGTTGATCCCTATGTTGAATTATTTCATGATTCAGCTAACTTGTTTCTTGGATATGTAATAATCTCAAGCAGAAGGTTGACAGAGATGTGATTCTCATGATTACATATTATAATATCCTAAAGGTGAATTTGCAGCTGCATCATATCTTGGAGAGAACTCGGTACTCTTACCTTTAATCTCTTTCTTTTCATGTTCAATACACGATTTCCATGCAAGTATTCTACCCCTCATGTATTAAACAATATCTACTTTTCTTGATCGAAGCTTCTTCTTTACTACATAAAGCTTTATCTGAACTACCTAGGATTGGTTATACAAATCTATGTTTGTCTTTCAATGCTTTCTGGAGCTGTATCATTTGTAAATCAAATACACCTATGTCCTTCAACTCCTTCCTTATTTTTTCATCAGTGCAAGACAAATTAGGAGTTTTCAGCACTACCCAACTTGCACTATCTCATTTTTCTTTCAGTATTGCACTTATTGGTCCTTGGCTTACTTGATGAGTCCATTTCAATTGCCTTTCACTCTTTTACTTGTTTTCACAAACTTGATGCAGCTCTTAGGCTCTTGTAAATGACTTCATTTGTGATTTCTTTTTTTTTTTTTTTTTTCTATTAGTTAGATATTAATTCATCGACTTCAATGTCTTAAACTTAGCCTTGTGGATATATATTATCTATCACTTTTATAATTTTTCTGTATAGACATGCATGTTCTTATGGTTGTGTTATGAAAATTTCCCTTCAGTCTTCATTTTCTGCTATAATATGTTTGTTACACAAACTCTGATGGCAGTTTTCTATTTGATTTGCCGGAGGCTAAATTTATGAGCATTGTCTTCTTTAAATGTGACCCTCTTTAAGGATGTTTAAACTGAGATGAAAGAATTGCTCATTTTAGGCTATCTCTTGGTTGTTATTGTCTGAAGTGCCTTACTTTTTTTTAACTCCCCTACTTCTACTCAAATTGCATTGCATTCATTCTCTTTTAGAGTACTTGCCTTTGTGGAACTAAGAAAATAATTGAAGAAGTTGATCTGCAAATCATGAACCCAGGTTGGTTTTTTGATACCCTAGCAGTTATAGTGTTTTATTTGTCTATATTTATAATAATTTTATATAGTTTTCAAAAAACAATTTGCATTGGTTTAACATTATTCACTATCTTTCATTGTTGCTTTCATATGAAAGTACCCTTTAAAACCCAAAGTTGGGTAGTCTTGTTGGATGCGGAATGAAGTATAGGCTGTGGTTGAAAGATGAGATCTCGGTTTCGAGTCCAAGTTTGTGCCCACACTTATGCGCCCATTTTGGAAAAAGACTGTCCAATCTCACATACCGTTCTCGATTCCATAATAACCTCACCCCCCGCAAAGGGGTTAGCGGGGATACTTCGGGTCAAAAGACCAAAAAAAAGTGGAAAATTATGAGAAGTGAGTGCTGAGCAGTTACAATAATAGTGTCACATCAAAGTTTCTTGTAGAAAGAAGAGGAAGAAATCAATATGAACATTCTGTTTTGAGTGAGGCAGAACAGAACAAGCGCCGACAAAAAGAGAATTACTACAGCAAGTCCCTAAGAGTGGTCCCAACACTTTCTGTTTTTGCCTGCACAAAACATATAGAAAGAGAGTTACAAATAATAGTTACATCAAAGTTCATGATCAGCTTCATCAGATCTTTAACTTAAGTGGAACCTCTATAGGTACTTGAACAAAGTTTTTAAGAGAATATATTAGCATGTACTGCTTAGCATATGTTGGTACACTGCATATAAAAAATAAATGAAATTCAGCAGATTTATAACTAAAAAAGTTGTATTGTTTTGCCCATACAAGTTCTTGAAATATAAGGGTCGTTTGGATGATGATTTGGATTTAGTTTTCTGTATTTGAAAATTTGAAAACACAGAAAACTCATTTGAAATTCAAGTGAATTTAGAAAATAGTTTTCAACTTTTTATAAAGGAAACAAATTGTTTTTAAAAATTGATGAAAAGTCATTTTTTGAGTTTTTTTATTTTCAGATTGATCTTTGTTTTTGGATCACCAACCAAACATAGCTTAAAGGGCAGATTTGAAGTAGCAAAAACATATGAAGTATTATTAACATGGTCATTGTGGTTCTAGTATTGGTGACGTTTTTTAGGGTTTTGAATTTGAAACTTCGTTCTAATGACAATGTACGCAGCTTTATCTTTTACAGCACAATATATATGGCTATTTTATAAATTATTATAAATACTTTATTAAATATTTTATACGAACAAATATTTATGTATAATCAAACCATAAAAAAATTTTACAATGATCCAAAGGTAGTTTTTGGCTTTGGAGGCTGATTATCACCCTACTTGCTATGTTAATTTGTAACTCTTTATTTGAAACTTTTAATACTAATATGGTGTAATAAATTTAGAAAAATGTTTTATGTACATTAGGTACCGTCATTTTTTGACGTTAACATCTAACTCTTTTAGATATTTTTGGGTATGCGCGTGTATTACGTAGTATCTTAATATCTTAAGAAGGTTGAGTGTCAGCGTCAAGAAATAATTTTGGCATCCAGCGTATATATAATGTTACTCATAAATTTAGTTGTTAATTATGACCTTGGTATCAATTAAAAGTAAGAGTGTTTGGGAAACAAGATTTCTACATAAGACCTAGAGTTTTTTTTTAGTACTATTATTTTTTTACTACAAATTCTTAAGTACTTAGTTTGTTCGATTTATTAAGAGAAATGCTTTGGTAATCGTCTTTTTTTGACATTATATTTGAGAGTTATTGAATCGCTTCGAATTACATAATAAAAAATATGTGTTTTCCAAGTGTACTCTTACCCAAACATTAGCATTACTCTTAATTTTATGTTATTATTCTTCTAATTTTGTTCCAAAATTGTTTTCTTTCATATCTTAACTACGACTTGGTGTAAATTAATTAACAGTCTTCCTTTTCATTTCTGTTTCTTTTTAAAATAGTAAAAGAAAAAATAAATAAATAAATAAACCATTCATTTAGACTGTGCTTGGCTTATGATTCGAATACGGTACTTTACAGTTCATAAACGATAAAATATTATTTTTTTAAATTTTTATTTTTTAAGTTGTATTTTAGTTTTTAGACTACAAATCAAACACTCTTAATTTTGGTGTAGAAAAACTCACCTGGTTATTATTACTAGCAAGATGAAGTGGGTGTCCTTGTTCATCATAGAGAATAAGGCCACTGAACCGAGGAAGCTCACACCTCTCTCCCATCAGTATCGGCCTTTGCCAAACCGGTGGCGTCGTTGAGCAATCTTTCCTCCCTTCACACCCCTCCCCTCTCCCTCTACCCCCACGACCACCACCGCCTCCGCCGATCTCCTCCCACTTGATACCGCCACTCCACCTAACATAACCCATCAAAACCTCCTTCACAGAACCTCTACTACTACTACATGAACTATGATAACACCAGTTATTAGTACTTCTCTCTTCTTCTTCTTCTTCAGCTACAAGTTGCGTTGTTTGAATTGATACAGTAGTCATTATGGACATGTTCTTTATCTTCTTCTTTTTCTTCTTGGCAATGGTAGTAGCACATAGGCCAATGACAGCAAGTGCACTACACACAAACAGAAGCACTGCTTCTTGGCTTGACAGCTTCCATTTCCTTTCCAAGCACCACAAAGCTTCCATTTTTATTTTATCTTTATTTTGTTCTCTCTCTGTGACACACTACACTACTACACTGCATGCACTTAAAAGAAGAAAGGAATTGAAAAAAGGAGAAACTGATTATCTCAGCTGATGAAGCTAGCAGCCTCGGCTCATGATTTTTCCGTGACTAAGCACCGCTGGTTGGACCCCCCCTCTAATATATAAGGGTACAGTTACTCATTCTATACATTAATCGTTAGCGGTTGCTAACCGTTGGTGAGAGATTAGTATGATATATAGGCAGAACCGTGGGATTTGGATGAAGGGTATCACAAAGTCTTGGTCATTGTGATGTCAGCATCAAAGCTTTAGACATCCACATTTAAGGAGGAATTCTAAAATCCGTGAAGGGCTTTTAATGTGTCCTTCACCATTGGATTAACGAGGGAAATTTGGGCCACCTAGCCCAATCCGGTCCTAACCTAACAAGCTCTATCAACGAAAAAAAAAAGGTCTAACTAAATCCATCGACCCTTTTCTCTATGTTCACCCACCTAATTAAAAAATTGAAGAGAAAAAAAACTTTCATGTGAAATTACAAAAAATAACATTAATAAACTCTCTTAAACCCTCCCCCTCTCTCTTCACCCACTCACTCTCTACCTTCAACCCTTCAACCCTTCAACTCTCCAACTCATCTCAATATTTAATCTTGTCATTTTCTTGTATTTTTTAAATTAAAAGCATACATTTCCGTCATTTTCATCCTTTTGAAGTTTTTTTTTTTTGCAAAAACATATCAAAAATCGAAGAGAAAGGGAGCAAAAATGAGTTTAAATCACCTCCGGATTGGGTGTGTCCGACCCTGCGTGAGCCGACAGAATGAAGTTTGTCAGACCCTAACAGATCGGACATATCTCCTCTGTTTGGCCCATTAGGGTCGAACAAAAAAAGAAAAAAAAAATGCATTGTCCGACCCAACAAGGTCGGACACACCTCTTTATGTTCGACCTATCGTTGTCGAACATAAAGAGAATTGTCCGACCCAACAGGGTTGGACATCTTCAAATTCGAGGAGCAAAAATGGGTTGCCGAAACCCATTTCCTCCTCCTTATTCCACCATTTTTACCTATATTTTTGCAAACAAAAATATGTAAATCCAACAACAACACATTGAAATCCACTTAGAACATGTAAAAATCATGTTTTACTTACCGATTTGTGATATAAGATTTGACTTGAACCGGTTTGAGTTAGACCCATCCAAAACCCAAAACAACCCAATTTTTTCGCAAGATTTTGCTAAGTTGTTGCTCACAAACCTTCCTAATGTTGTTTTAACTTTTTGAATGATTGAAAAACTTAAAGAACTGATGAATCAATGGAGAAGAAAATAGAGAGGAGGGGAGTGTTGGGGTTTAGGGAGGATGAAAATGAGAATTTGGGTGGGGTGAAGAGAGAAATTGTTTGGTTTTAAAATTTTAGGTGAGTGAAGAGAGTAAGTGGGTAGACAGAGAGGAAAGGGCGGGTGAATTTAGCTGGACCCAAAAAAAATTAGGTTGGGCTTTATTAAATCTAGTTGGGCCTCAATTGGATCACTGGCATAGGGTGGCGTATAGCCAATTGAAAATCTAAACTAGGTTGGGTTGGGCATCATAGAATGAGCTTAAACTGCAATACTACATACTAAGTCATTGAGCCAATTGAATTAATCAAATTTTGATATCAAATAATCAAAAAAAATAAAAAATTGTAATTATTTAAATTTAAGTTACATATATAGAATAACATTGCAAACATATTAAAAAAATAATTTTCATTTATTACAATGACTTATAAAAACAATTATTAAAACTATTATCACTTCAAAAATGTTGCAAAATCGATATAGTGACGTTTTTAAAGTATCAAAAATAAAAGTATCATTAAATATTGTATATGTTAGACAACAAAGAGAGGAAGACATTTCATGAAACTTTTTAAAGTATTGTTATTTAATATATAAGAATAATTCAAAAGCGTCATTAAAGAGTTATTTAATTACGTTGATAAAACGTTATTATATAATTTATCAAGACAATTTAAAAACGTCATTAAATTTTTATTATTATTGCAATAAGACATTGTCTTATAATATATAAGGAAAATTTAGAAACGTCATTAAAGAATTTTTTAATTACAGTGACAAAACGTTGTCATATGATTTATTAAGACAATTTAAAATCGTCATTAATAAATTTTTGTACTACATTTGATTGCATATATTTCTTTTACATATTTATATCTTTTACCTATTTCAATTACAATTATATACTTGACAAAAAAAAATTACAATTATATGCCCTGAACGAAAAACAAAATTATAAAATTATAATAACATTCTATTTTTAACAAAAAATATATAATAATATTCTCTAAGTACATTTCCACTTAAAAATATATAACATTAAAAAGAAAAGCTCACAAAATTTTCAAGTGTCTTTGAAAATGTTCAATGTGCCTCAATCTTTCTTTAAATATTCATAACAACCTTCATGTGTAATTATTTCAACCTACAAAAAAATATATATATGAATGAAGTTAAAAAAATAACACCAACAAACTATTATATGAGATAAAATACACAGAAAATGAAATTTAAACTCAAGTCTTCAAATTGTTTAACTCCAAAACATATATATCAAGTGAAATAAGAAAAATCAAATAAAACAAAATTGTGGGTAACAATATTCTCTTCATATCTTTATTATAGGCCTACAAGAATTTTGGCATATCTCCTCTATAATTTTAACAATTAGGATCTTTTTTATATAAATCTGCAAAACCTCCATAATATTATATATAATAATAACTCATTTATCTATTAACTACTGTAATAACCAAAATAATACTCTCCAAAATGTCATTCATCCACCAAACAAATAGTCATATTAATTTACATTTACATACTCACATATTGTATGAATATCATCTATAATTAATAACTACAAAGTTAAAAAGAAAATTGTCCAAACTTCTTGATCAATAAACATATGTTTTAACATGTATCCTTAACATTATATATATTGTTAAAAGTAGTATCTATTAGAGCATATCTTCTTTAAAACAACCTTATAGTACTCTTTGGCCATGTAATTGTACTTTCAATAGCCTCAATCAGCAACAATTTTGCTTCATTAGTAGGTCTATTAATGCACACATCCTTTTTGTCATTCTTTTCAAGTTTTTTCTTTAAGTTGTTTAAGTTTTTTGTTCTTAGCATTTATCAATGAATTTTGACTTAAAATCTTTTCTTCTCGTTCTTTAACTCTTGCATTGCCTCGAACTTGAGAATCAACTACAGTAGATGGAATTCCAAATCTCATTCCTTGCACATGCCCAAGTTGTTTTAGTTCAATTATTTTAGCAGGCGCATCTTCTTTTATGTTATCCTTACTCACCGAGCTTGACTGAGAACATTCTTGTAATTTTACCTACAATATTAGACAGAATAATAAAAATTCATATGAATGATACAAAATTAATTTTTAATGTAAGAAATATATATAATAAGTAAGTACTTACCAATGTCTCATTAAGTGGTTCACCATTTTTTTGAATGTGTAAACTTCCACCTTGAAATTGATGACGGATATGAACATTCTTTACTCTATACATCAATAAGAACCAAGAAAATTGAATATTAGTCAATACATATATATACATACATAATGCATCCATTATTTTTGTTAACATAGTTGACAATATCACACCATCTCATGCTTTAATTGAGCATATTCTTTTCTATTCATTGTGTGCAACACTCTTTCATTGTTTCTAATCTCTTTAAATCTTTTACTCTTGGCTTATAACACAGATGACAAATTAATAATATGAGAATCAAATATAATTAAAAAAATAAGAAAACTCTATTTGAACTTACCTCAAATTCACTAGACAACCTCTCTTTGACAAACAATAGTCATGCTTTGTCTGATTTTACAGTTTTTGGACGAATAAAATCAATAAGATTTTAATTTTTATTGGCTTGTTTGATAGCCTTTGTAATCTTTGATTTGTCTTGTCTGAAGGCTACTCCTATGCTCCTGAGTGTATATCTCTTAGTCATATTATCAATTCATACAAAGTTAATTATGACTTTTTTTGCAAATGTCCTAAAATATATGTTTCTACGACATTTTGTGTCAAACTTCGTGTTCTGACTATGTAATAAACCTTTTTCTTGTAGTTTTAACAAATTAATCTAAAAGAAACTAAGAAATTTCTGAAATATGTTAATTAAAAGTAAATCAATTAATTTAAATAGAATAAAGTATTTAGACAATAAATCTTCTTCCTCTTCGGCGTCAACACCCTTCATTGTATCATCTAATTTAGTATAAAAGTGTCAGATTGATTTTCTTTATCTTTTATGTACCAAGCCCTCAAATAGATTAATGCTTTAACTATGTCTTAATTTTCTTAGTTAGGGTTGTGTTGTAGTTATCAACTGTAAAAACATTAAAAATTTTCAATAACTCCATAGCCATAATAAAAAGTATTGGATATAAATATATGTTTATGAGAATTCCACAAATCCATTCATGGGGTATGAATAATGTATCCCCCACTTGAACATAGGCTAGCGAATTAATGTCATACAATATTGCATTATTAAATGCTTTGATGTTTTTATTGTAATATTTATTCAATTAGATAGAGTTTATATTTTATATATATATATAAATGTCATAATCTTTTTAACTCTTTTCATTTTCGTCATGATATTATGAAATCTTGCAGTACAATATTGTATTATTAAATGCTTTGATATTTTTATTGTAATATTTATTCAATCAGACACCACAGTTCAAACATTCATTATTAAATTTATGTTGTATAGAAATGGACATAAATCGGGCCGCCCAGTTTTTAAAACACGAGTACGGACAAAAGATAACTATATATCCATTTCTCGAATCGGGTCGAACGTGAACATACAAGATATCCGTTAGTATTTGACATTCTCTGTACCTGTTTATCTTCGTAGCCGATTTTTTCGCCACTCCTAATTAAAATTATCAGATTGTCAATAGACTACAACTCAACTCAATAAGTCTTTTGCCAATTACATGGGGTCGGCTACATGAATTCGCTTCTTCCACTTTGCTCTATGAAGGGTTAAGTCAACATTCAAATTAAAAGAAGTTAATTTTTTTAAATTATCTCTGTCCATATTATTTTTGGTTTGCCTCTACCTCTATAATTATCATATAGCATTGATAGGTTATTCTTCTGAACTGGCTCATCTAAAGGCCTATGTTGTATGTGTCCAAACCACCTTAGTTATTTTTTTTTCATTTTATCTTCAATTGGTGCTCCTACCATTGCTCAAACTTGTTTATTTCTGACTACAAGAAAATCACTATACAAGGACTGCTCAAAACGTCCTTGAATTCGACGTCCTAATTGAAAAAAAACATTTTGAAAGGGCTTCAAGGACGCTTTTGGTTGTTTTTTCAAACGTCCTCGTATAATGATTTTCTTGTAGTGTTCTAATCTTATCTTTTAAGGTTTTACCACATATCTATCTTAGTTTTTGCATTTTTGTTACATTTTATTGTTAACATGTTATTCTTTAATTGTCCAACATTTTGTATTTTATAGCATATATAAGTAGCCTTATAGCAACTCTATAAAATTTTTCCTTTAACTTCAGTAGGATGCGCATATCATATAATATTCCAAAAACACTCTTCTACTTGACCCATCCTGTTGCTTTAACTTTGTGGTTCACATCGTTACTCATTTCACCTTCTTTATGTATAATGGATTTTAAATACCTAAAAATTTTCACTCATGGATATCTCTTGACTTCCAATCTTCATTAATATTTCTGTTTTCACTAATTAAAATCACATTTATCGTATTCAATCTTTATACTACTAATCTTTAACCCTTTAGATTCTAAAGTCTTTCTCCAAATCTCTAACTTAACATTTCTGGCAGATGGACTTTCATCAATTAGAACTATATCTTCAATAAATAACATACACCATGAAATATCTTCTTCAATATTTTCAAACAATTAATACTAGTAAAAAAAGGTAGGGGCTTAAGGCAGATCTTTGGTGTAAATCTATACTATAATTGAAAATTCGTTAGTTTCTCTTATTGTTGATTTTACAATGATTTTTGTTCCATCACACTTGTCTTTTGTCAATTCAATGTACCTAATTGTAACTCTCCCAAAATTCATGAAGGTCTTTCCAATCGATGAAAATCTACTATTTCTCTATGAAGAGCATTGGTCCTATGAATACGAAGAACTTTTGAAGGAATTTTTTTTTTTTAATGCTAATTGATCCCATGTGGTGATACTATCAACTTCTACGGAGTTTAGCCATATGGAAAGGAAACTACAAAGACCTAGCAAAACAAAATAGTGGTCTCGAAAACAAAATCCCACTTATGTCATCCTCTACTAAACAAGTAAGAATTCATTAAGCTAAGAATGACTAATATCTTGGTTTGTGATTTGAATACAATTTGTTATATTTGAAAATCTAAAAACACATAACATTTTGGTTCATGGATGTCGAAAATATATAGTTTTTCACTTTTTCATTACGAAGACAAGCTGTTATCATAAAACGATAAAAAAATTTGTTTTTTGAATATATATATTTTCTTTTTGGAATGTATTTCTGTGTTTTTGAATCACAAACCAAACATAACCTAAAGAACCATCGTACGGAGATAGGGATTATTTCAATCATTTAGTCGATCAGCTGGTTGGTTACCTGGCCAAGGATAATGGATGATACTCCCATATGAGAAACAAATTCTTAAGCAAATTTATAGCAATGAAGGTAAATTAACCTTCTTGGAGATTCCATCTTCTTTTGGTAATAGTAACTCAAAGTTGTTGGTGCATTTGGCAATAAATTAAAAGAATGAGACTGCCCATAATTTTTAAGGTCCTTCCAACTTTAATTAATTAGAATAAAATATATATGAAAGGGCAAAGATGACTCTAATATGCAAAGAGTACATTGCAGCTAGCTCCATTTGCTTTATATAGTTCAATATTTTATTTATTTGCTCCAAATTAAAAGCTTAAAGATAAACATGGACAAGACATAAATGACTACAATGATATCCCTATAGATTTCTAAACCTATGTACAGAAGAATATCATGAATTGATTAATGCTAGCTTAAGCGGACTACATATTAAAATCATAAAACTAATAATGGATTGAAATTATTACTACACATGCATGTAAGTAGGGACGTAGTATAGTAATCACTTTGATTACTATACTACATCCCTATTTATTTATAGATGACCTATATATATCAACTTTTGGGTCTTGGCAAGGGAGAAAACACTACGATAAAAGAGACGACCAAGGCGTAGAGCAACAACATTACATTCTTTTCATACAGGGTACGTACTAGATGAATATATCCAACCTGAGAATAATATCTCTAGTCATTAGGCACTTGGCAAGGGTGAAAGATTTTATCCTCTCCTGCATCTATCCTAGAGGCATGCAAATAGATCATCAGCAGCATTAGCTTCCTTCCAAATCTTTTCAAAACATTATTAGAGATTAGCAGGTGGTAAACAGGTGGCTTTAAAACTTAAAAGTTTTAGGTTCAACTCTAATTAACTGCCTCACTTAAGTGAGGAAGTTAATATTGTAATACCGAAAAAATCATTTAGTAAAAATTAAAAAGGAAAAGTGGCGTCCTTAAATTATGTTAATTAATTAAAAAAAATTTGACACAAAAAGAAAAGAAAAATGATATAATTAGAAAATATTAATGTTGGGATGATTATAGGAGACTAAAAAATTTAGGTTTACTTTATGGACGGCTAGACTCTGTACTATGTCACACCTTTTTATTTATAGATAGACATGACAGAAAATTAAATAACTTTAAATTAATTGTTATTGATATGAGAATGTGCACTTTCACATTATGAGAATGTGCATAATTCACACATAAAATTATGATCCATCTATATAAATATAAATAAAGATAATATGTTATATTTAATTAATTAAATAAAAATATTAATTCATGGAAACTCTTGCCTTTATGCGGTCGCGATAAGGGTGTTCACGGGTTCAGTTGGATCGAGTTAAGGTCAAATACCAATCTAATTCAATCAAGTTGAATTGTAAAAATTTTAAACCAAACTAACTCAACCCAACCCAATAACTTTAAATTGGTTCGAGTTAGATTGATTTGGTTGGTTTACTTTAATATATTGAGTCTCAATTTTTATTTTCTAAGTTTATTTTTAAGTCAAATATGAATATAAATATAATTTTAAATAATATTTTTATTTATATTATTTTATTTATAAGAATTTATGTGATTCAATTACAATAGGTGACTCTAATAAAAATATTAACTAAAAAAATATTTAATATTCTTGATAAATTTAGATTGATTTAAGTTGATTTACAAAATATTGACCTAATCCAAACTTGATCAGATTGTTAATTTTTAAACCATCTAAGCAATTCATAATATTTGAGTTGATAAGATTAATCGAATTAGTTAGTTTGATGACCACCCCTTGCTCGCTCGGGGACGGGGGGAGTTATATATAAGATTAGTAAAAGTATAAAGAATATATATAATCCATTCAACCAAGAAGAATCTCATTATCGGGAAATGCATCCAACCTAAAATGATAATTTCTCTTTCTTAAATTCTCTCGAAATAAGAATTTATTTTATAATTAGTACTAATTTTGTCAAATCTAGTCCTTTATAATGGTTATGATTTAATCTTGACTCAAAAAAGATACTAGGTTGATATGGGCATGTAAAAGAAAAGAAGAAAAATCAATCTTATCATTGTCTTATGGCTAAAGTGACATGCACGTGAGTACTTTCAATATGTCACGTCAACTTTTTAACAAGTCAATGAAGCAACTGTAGCTTAAACCTAGAATAAAAATAATATAAAGTATAAAAACTAAATAGATAACAAGCAACAACAACAGTTCAGAGATAGCTTGGGCAGTTAAATTAATGATTTTTTATATATCTTTACAAATCTAGGAAAGATTTCCTCAAAAGACTGAACACACACACACATGTACACACCCATCGTCATCATTCATCAAGTACCATTTATAACCATATTAAATTACAGTCCTTTATATATATACACATATACATATGTTTAATTTGACCACCAATATTCATATATATAAAATAAATATAAATATCCAGTACTTATATTTTGACACGCATAAATATGTATCTAAACACCCAGTATATATATATATATATATATTATTATAACATTTTATTTATTTGAATTAATTCTTGTAACAAGAACAAATAAATTAGACAAAGTTCGAACTCGAGAAACCTACACCCAAAATATATATATATGTTTAATTTGACTACTAATATTCATATATAAAAAATATATATATATATAAAATAAATATAAATACCAATTACAAAAGTCCTTTATATATATATATGAAATATAAATACCCAGTACACAAGTTGGCTGCTTTCAGTACAAAAAATAATCTCCTTTCTCGGCTTCGTGGGTTTTGGATTCCCTACGCTACGGTATCACTGTTATTTATGACGGACAAAATGGGTGAAACCCCAGTGTTGGTCCCTCCGCTTGCCGTTTCCTGTTTCGTTAGTCACACCGTTCCTAATTTACGGCCATAACAACCGCCACCACCACCACCACCTCAACACATTATCACCTAAATTGGCATAAATTTGAGTAATGGTACATTGATTGTGTTGCATTAATATTTCAACGCCTTTCTATTTCATTGAACTGCCCATTAATATATGAATTGATGCAATTTAAATATAATTTAGGGTCGTGCTATCCCGGATAGAAAATATAAATCACTTCATTAATGACTATTTATTAAAGTAAAGACCACAATAACCTTTATGAATCAATTTTGCGCCATTTTCTGGAAAAATAAAATTGGCGGCAACAGCTCTCAAGCGTCAAATTTCTGTCCAAAATAGATTTAATAGTTGATTAATGCTGCACATTTCTAAGGCATGAGGTAGAAGATCTCAAGGCTTTCTAATGGCTGATGCTTTGAATAGAATACCAATGGCTTTGTCACATAACTAATGGCTTTAACTTCTAAGATTAGGAAGTGAAAAGCTACACTTCTAAGATCCAAGCCATTACAACAAAAAAGATGAAGAGAAAGAGAAATCTCAATGAACATCGTATATTGGAGAAACCTTCTTACTGTAGACGATTTTTTTTCCTTCCATTTTTTTTATTTATTTTTACTAAAATTTTTCTGAAAAGTTTTCTTCCCAATGATCTATTCTTTGGTGAACTTAACAACTAATCAAAAGAAGGAAGATAATTTTTTAGATTTGAAAATCAAATTCACTCAATGTTTTCTGTGTTTGAACAAGGTAATAAAAGCACGCTTCTTTCACTTAGAAGTACACTTTTTTGCCATTTACACAAATTGTTGTAACGTGTTCTCTGTTTGAGCACATAAGCGCGCTTCTTGTTTTCAAAAATGTGCTCTTGAGATCGACTGTTGTAACGCGTTCTATGTGTGAGCAAAGAAGTGCGCTTCCTCAAACAAGAAGCGTGCTTCTCACGTGACCGAGAATTATCTGTCATACATGAATCTTGGTAACAAAAATACATGTACAAATAATTAAAACATAAAAACTCTTCTTAAATTAATTAATATTTATTTATATATAAATTAATAAATTATTTATTTATCGATAAATAAATAACCTCTATAAAAAAATTTCTTCATCCCAATAGTTTTATGTTGTAAAGGTTTACTATACTAACGAGTTTATTCGTGAGAAAATGGAGAACGAGAATGAAAGGAATTGTAATGAGCACAGAGCCATGGCGATGGAAGAGATTTTTCGGTTAAGTGAAGATGATAGTTTGTTTCATGAAGATTCTAAAGGAGAAGAACAATCTAATTCTGTAAATGTTGAATCTCCTAACGACGACTTGGAAACATCTACTAGTTTTAACGTGGATGAAGGACCTCTGTCGAGTATGATGTTTAGTAGTATTGAGAGTCTAATGGAGGTTTACCAAGATCATGGAAAGGTAAAAGGATTAGGTGTTGCGAAGAGATCGGCTCATAATAAAAGTGGTGAAAGTTACAAGTACGTTACAATCTTTTGTGACAGGGGCAGAAAACAACAATACAAGAAGTCTACAAAGAGGATAAATTGTCCTATAAGGATAAATGCAATTAAGAGAGACAACGAAGTTTGGTAAGTTTCAAAGCAGTCTCAGAACACAACCATGAATTGCATCCTCATATGTTGATTTTGATGCTTGCACATAAGAATCTGACTGTTAATATGAAGAGCTAGTTGGAAGCCAATGATATCGCCGACGTAAGACCGTGCAAGAATGTTAGATTACTAGAAGTCAAGCTGGTGGGCCAGAGAATTTAGGATGTTTGCCAAAAGACTGTAGGAATTTCATTGAGAGCAGGAGAAGGTTAAGGCTAGGTGATGGAGATGTAGAAGCCATACACAAGTTGTTTGTAACGATGCAACAAAAAGACAACAACATTTTTCATTTGACGGACTTCAATGATGAAAGCAGGCTAACCAATGTGTTGTGGATCCATCCTCGTTGTAAAGCTACCAACGAAGAATTTCACGATGTTGTGAGTTTCGACACAACCTACCTTGTGAACAGGTATATAATGCCATTTGCTACATTCGTAGGCATCAATCACCATGGACAATCAATCTTACTAGGCTGTGCACTGGTTACACACGAGGACACAAGATCATTCAAGTGGCTTTACATGAATTGACTTGAAGCAATGGGAGACATTCATCCTAAAGCTATTTTAATTGATCAATGCGAAAGCATCAAGTCAGCTATTAGGGGAGTTATGCCTAACACTATTTATCGATATTGCTTATGGCATATTCTTTGCAAACTGTCTCAAAAGTTCAAGAATGTTGCTGAATTTGACAAGGCTATTATCCATTTCAAAGCTCTGGTCTATGATAACTTGACTATTGAATCGTTTGAGAGGAATTGGAATGAGTTCTTAATGAAGCACGAAATGGAAAAGAATGAATGGCTGAAGGATCTTTTCAATGAAATGCAAAGTTGGGCACTGGTTTATCTGCATCACATCTTTTGGGCTGGTATGGTTTCTGCTCAAAGGAAAGAAGGAATGCATGCTTATTTTGATGGTTATGTTCATACATTGAAGCAATTTAATTTGTTGAGCAATATGAGATAGCAATGAGTAATAAGATCCAGAAGGAGTTCCAAGCAGATTACGATTCGAAGACTAAAGTGGTCAAATGCATATCAAAGTTTGATCGGGAAAAACAATTCCAATGGGCATTCACAAATTCAATGTTTAAGTTAGTTCAGGATGAGATTAAGAGCATGTGGTACTGTCATGTTATTCCGCCAAATGAAGAGGAAAAAAAGGCTACAACTAATGATGTTGGTATTGAAAAACTTAAGATATTAGAGAAAAGCATTATAAATGATTAGTACCATAAGGAGTTTGAATATGTTGTTGAATTCAGATAACATGGTGATTATTTAAGTTGTAATTGCAAGAAATTTGAATTTAAGGGAATACCTTGCCTCCATATCTTCAAATTGATGGCCTTAAAAGACATTAAGGTGATCAAGGAAAGATATTTGTTAAGGAGGTGGAGAAAAGATGCATTCAGACGCCATTCCAAGATTTTCTTTGTCGGAGGTTACCCTCACATGACTAACGAATTCAAGAAATTCCAGCAAGTAGAAAGTTATTTTCAGGAATGTACTGCTCTGGCTTTTGATAGTACAGAGAAGATGGACTTTATACAAAGACGTTTGGCGGCTCTGAAGAAAGATTTACTTAATTGGAATGGTAGCATGGCAGCCAATGAAGCTATCACAGTAAACACAGAACAGGCTGGAGAAGGGAATTTTGAAATTGGACGTACTCTAATTTTGGATCCAAATGTTATACGCGGTTGTGAAAGGCCTAGAAGTAATCGTTACAGATCAACGAGGGAAGCTAAGATCAACAAAATAATTCTACCAGAAGTAGAAGTTCAAATCACGGAGATCATGGTATGCATGGAGAGCTTGGACCTTGTGGATCTCATGGAGTTCATCGAAGGAAAAATGATGAGGTACATCTAAATTTTAATAATACTCATGCCACATTTAATACTCTAAAATTTTCATAAACTTATGAAATAGATAACCAATAAATAAATAAGTAAAAATTAATATTTTTATCACCATTACTATCTACATGTCACAAGATAAGAAAATTAATATAATATAAATTTATTTTGAGCCTATGTCCATAGTTAAGTCTAAAGGCCCAACGTAACATAAAGTCAAGATCAATATTAAGATCAAGCCCAAGTCTAAGCCCAACACCTAAAATGTTATAAAATCCAAAGCTCAAGTCCAATACTATGAGAATTATTGGTGAGCAAGTGGTCAAAAGTGGGTTACAAGTATGAGGCCATGATTTTTTTGAGAGTTTTTAATTGAGTGGTAAAGATTGAATAAATCTAGGATGAACCAACTATAAATACCCCCCAAAATGAGAGGTTTGAGCATCAAGTAGTAAGTTTTTTCTTAAGAGCTCTTGAGTATTCTCCTCTACTTAGCTCTCTTGAAATTCCTAGTATGCTCTGTACTTGCGGTATTAACTGATCTTCCACAACAAAAGAGATTTTCTTGAGTGTTCTCCTCCCTTCTTCCAACAATTCCATCACTAGTATAGATCTCATTCCCTTAACTACACACTCATCCTCTTCTCACTTCTAGCATACAAGCAACTAGGTGAAGTTCAAGAGCTTACTGCACGGTTAGGTGGAGATCGACACGTACCGAGGAACACGAATTACGCACATACATGTAGGTGTGATCCTTGACTTTTTTCTTTATTCTTATTTATTTCTAGCATGTTATATCATATCTAGTTAGATGAGTGTGTGGAAATTACCTTCTTAAATTATTTACATGTTAGTCATTATTGTGATACATGTATTATATCTTTTCATAGGGTTATCATGCATTTCTCATTATATTTGATATTCACTTACACCATGCCATTTATGCTTGTACCTTGGTATAAAAAATTCATGCGCCATACCATTACTCTACTAAATTAGTAATTGATTTAATTAACTAGACATAGTCTTGACCCAAATACCTTTGAATAGTGAACGGGAGGGAGCTTGCTGCTCTAGAATAATGGTATTTAAGCGAGACCATTGTGACTCTGCCACTTAGCCTGAAGACTAGTCTGGTTGATTTTATTGAGAACTATTCTTTTGAAGTAGCCTTGTGATACGGTATTATTTACGTATATAACACTATTCATTATGACATGATGTTGTTCAGTAGTAGTTTTATAATGACATGATATGTTAACACATTACATTAATAATATTGGTATATTAGTCATATAATTTGTCTCACTAAAGACACACTAAGAATATAATAATACATTGAAAGGTGTCTTGGCCTAGCTAGGGTGTTCCGAAAGGCCAAGGTTATGTGCCATGATGGCCAGTGAATTTCGGACTCCATTCGAGAGGAGTTCTGAGGGAAAGGTGATTCCGCCTGGGTGGTCTATGACCCAATTGGATGATTAGCGACGACACTTAAAAAAATAATAATGTTGCACCGTAATATATGCACTTATTTGAATATCTAATTAGACTTGATGTATTATGCTATTAATAAATAAGAGTTCAGGAATATTGTTTAAGATGATCCATTGGGCATTAGCTCACCCCCTTTCTTTTTCAAGAATGAATAATGCAACATGAGCAATCCATGAGTTGAAAAGCAGTAGTAGCTAGTACTATTGGTGGTTTAGATTTGGCTGTGTATAGTAGTCATTTGTACTTACTAGTAAGAATAATAGTTTCAATAGGAACAATATTGGTATTTTAGTTTGATTTTAGTATGTCAAGTGTTATGCTAAGGGTATGACAACTAGTTATTTATGTCAGAACATGGTGGGCATATGTATAATTTTAATTAATCCAATCCCATGTGAATTATTAAATGTTTAATAATAAATTTGTCTCTATTGATGAATTATGTCAAAATTGAAAATGGATATAATCTTTTGCAGCATGCAAGGTTAAGAATGCCAAAGCAATAGACATTTCTTGGTTGAATTAATGTATTAAGGTCTATGGTGAGACCAAGATAATTATAGAGACATTCAATCTCAGATGAATTGAATTTGCAGGTACTATAAGATTAGAATTAGGCAACGTCCTTAAAAAAAAAGTGTTCTCACTAATTTTAAAATAATTTTTTTATTATAAGGACATTGACCTGACATGATGGACACTCATACCCCGGTTAGGTGATCTAGGCGAGTTGCATTCTATTTCAGTGCACGTGATTAGGTCCAAAAAAATAGGGGTGCAACACCACATCCTTATATAAATATTTGTTAGTTAAACCATTACTAATAGTTTTTTTGTTTTTTTTTATTTTTGATTTTCAGATCAATGGTCAAGGAGTAGATATTGTAGATTTGAATCAGCTTCCAATTGGAACTCAAAGTAGCCAAGTGAATTAGAATTTCAAAATGTGCATTGTAAGTTCTACAAATTTCTTTGTATATGATGCTTATTGAACAACCAATTCAAGACTGTAGATTTATAGTTAAACTACACTACTATATGAATTTCTTTGTATATGATGCATTTTGACGATTTCATAGAGTGATGCAAAGGGTGACACGTAGTGTAAGGAGACCCGATATGATATGATAACAACTGGAAGAAAAAAATATAATAAAATAAAATTAATGTTTACCTTGCTTAAAAATAATTGTTACACTATATGTTAGAGAAGCCTCAATGGACACTGCTAAGATTCAAGCCATTACAACAAAAAAGATGAAGAAAAAGAGAAATCTCATTGGACACCGTACATTAGAGAAGCCTCCCTACTGTAGACGATTTTTTTTTCTTTCTATTTTTTAATGTTTTTTTTACTAAATTTTCTTTGAAAAGTTTTCTTCCATCTATTTTTTTGGTAACTTAGCAAGTAATAAAATGAAGAAAGATAAGGATTCTTAGTAACTTAATACCAGAGGAAGAGAACTTTAAGTGGAATCAGGTCGCTCATCGTGTTAGCCAAATAGCTTTAAGTGCAAATTCATGCCTAGTATGGAAGAATACCATCCTGATGTAATCTCCGATATTGTATTCTCTGACTTGTTATCCATATGTAATTAAAGTTACATTCCCATACAAGTGTACTGGTGTGACGGTGGGACCCACGTACCTATGCTCTTGTTGGATGGAGCGGCTTGTCCATTGGCTCTGAACACAGACCCATGTATGTATGTATGTATATACATGACATCATTGATTTTTATTAATGGTGTATGATGATGACATGCATGGCATCAATGGGCAATATAGTCCTTTAATATTAATATAATAATAATATAATAATAAAACTTTTGCTTTCTACTGTCTCTCCCTCTCTCTCATACGTCGCTTTCTGTCATAAATAAGTGAGAGAGAGTGAAGAGAGAGAAAGCAAAGAAGGAGCGGGAAATGAAAAAAAGCAACCAAAAAGTCATTTCTGAAAACCCTCTCTTCTTTTCTTCTTCCTTATCTCTCTCTCTCTCTCTCTTTCATCTCTTCTAGCTCTCGCAAGAAGCAATGGCGATTGCGTTCGAGGGCTTCTCGATCCGGTACGTTACGTTACATCTGTTGTTTGTTTGATTGTTTAGGTTATTGATTTTATGAATTTGTTGGTTTATATTTCTTGTTATCGATCAGAGAGTACGCATCGAAGATGAGAAGCGTCGACGTAATGAAATGTTGGCCATTCGGTGTGAATTACAAGGAAACACAAAGAGGAGGAGAAGAAGAAGAGATTGAAAGATTGCTTCCGCCATTAACGTATCGCAAGTTCAGATGGTGGGCGAAGGAACTAGAATCGCTGAAATCGAGGGTTCAACAAGGAGGAGGAGGAGAAGGAGAAGGAAGCGGTGGTGCGTTGGAGAAGAGATTAGTGATGATTTGCCCGGTCTGCGGAAGCTTCTCGGCATCGACGGTGAACGCGGTGAACGCTCATATAGATAGTTGTCTTGCTCAGGCGTCCAGGAAAGAACGAAGGCAGATGAGAACGGCGGCAGCGGCGAAAGTGAAGTCATCGTCGTCGTCGAGGGGTGGGAAGAAGAAGAAGAAATCGATTGTGGAGATTTTCGCGGTGGCTCCTCAGATCGAGAACATGGTAATTGATTGCGAGAACAGCGAGGAGGAATTAGTAGAGGATGAGGTTCGAGAAAATGGGTTTGATGATGAGATGGAAATTTCGAAAGATTCTTTAGTTTGTAAAGAGCTGAAGAAGAACAAGAAGAAGAAGAAGAAGAAGAAGGAGAATGGGAAATGGAAAGAAGATGCAGCAGCGGCAATTGTTAGGAAATTGAAACTTAAGATCAAGAAGAAGAAGAAGAAAAAGAAGAAGAATAATAAGATGAATATGAGTACAGATAATAAGATCACAATTGACAGTTCTCTAAAAAGGGTATGCTACTTTCAAATAACTTTTGATTTTCAGTGCAATTTTATGATTTCTTTGTGTTAATTGATGAGGATTTCATCGTGCTTTCCTTTTAATTTTACCGAATGCCAGAGTGGATTTTGGATCATTTGTATTTTGAGACCTACTTTGTTTACAAAGAGATGAGGTCAAAAAAATAAAAAATAAAAAAATAAAAATAATGAGGAAAAGAAATAAAAAGAGGGGTTTAATTCTCAACTAGTACGGGTTTGGTAGGAGCAGCTTTTACAAGAATAGGACTTGTCTTGATATGGACGCCGTTATCTTCAAATATTTCGTGATGTTTGCCGGATAATGTCATCGGAATTTGGACCACAAAATTGGTGAACTTAGACTCTTGCCTATTATTTTATGTTACAAGGGTGATATCACATGTAGAAAGATAAAGAACTGGGCATGAAAATTACTGGGGAGGATCTTATCGTGTAGAAAAAATGTAAATTAGCATGACCCAGATGGATTGATCATGATTTGGGGCAAATAATGTACGTTATTTAGTGAAACCGTGTGTCGTTATTTAGTAGGAACGTATTGTTTCAGAAGTAGGTTGGGGCCTTTATTACACATTTTCTTGTGGTTGGAATTTGCATCTTATGTATAGAGCTTGCTAGAATTTAGGAAATTGATGGTATACTACTACAGATATATATATGGCTACAGTTTCAACTTAGTTAAGCAGTTAAGCATTTGGGTAGTAGAATATCTGTAGTACTAATTTTCTTCTTTTTCTCTTTCTTTTTTCTTTTGTTTTTTGTTTTTGTTCTTATTTTCTGAACATTTTCTTGTTTACTTTTAGAGGGCTAACGTATATTGCTATTCATAATGGTCTTGTTGAGTGATTTGCACGTTGGGTTACCTACATGTAAACTGTAAAATGGTGTGGGGTTTTGCTACTTAAAATTATGCTTCTAATATAAATAGCTACTGGCTTGTAATTTTAATATTTATCGTGGTACCAAACATTGTTGACTCCATGCTAAATTTAGAAATGTCATGGAGAGAACCTACAGTATTTCGAGTGATAAATTTACTCTTGACGTTTCCTCCCTTTCATTTCTAAAAGTTCAAGATCAAGTTATATTTTGGGCGCCAACTTAATTTTTATCTGCTATGGATTATCAACTCTATATGTTCATGATGCTTATCTTTTTTTCTATTACCTTGCATGGCTGGAATGTGGCAAATGGAGTTTATACTAAAGTATTATATTGCTTCAATTAGCCTTGAGTAGTACAGAAATATTTAAATTCCAAATATTGGTCTTTTCTATGTCAGTAACCTGAAACTACAGTAGCACGGTAATGATGATCATGGTTTAACTTATGCGAAAATGATGATTTGCATGCCATTAAGTAGCTGATATAAATATATGTCTATGCATATAAAATATGTTGGAAATCTTCTTTATGTCGCTTCATGCAATAGAAAATGCTGTCAACCTATGAACTAGCGTATTAAACTGTGTTATACTTTAATGATTTGATGCTAAATGCTGGATTCAAATTCAATTTGTTTAGCATTCATTTCCTGCACATGATCTACTCCGTATATATGTCCAAGCAGATTTTCAAATAATGAAAGCAGAAACTTTTATTTGAAATATTGTGATTCGTGAGGGTACATCCATACGACACCACCGGGAGAGGGCCATGAGATCATTTTCTCAACTTAACTTCTGGTTCACCCAAAAGATGAAAAGAAAAAAGAGGAATCTTTCATGGTATATATTAATAAATAAAAAAAAAGTAAATTTTTTGAAACCCTTGTAATCTAACATTACTGCCGGGCACTATTCATTTGTTCCCGTTGATGCTCTTCCTTTGCCATTTCTTATTTGATCTATGTAACATGCCCATCAACAACTTTCAATAGTGAACAATTATTTCATCAGGAAATTATATGCTTAGATGAACACTTAGATATGATCATTCTAGAAACTATATATGATGAGAGAGAAGCTACTGAAACTTTCCTGTATGTACTAGCTTTTATTTTATTTTATCTTTCCTCACTAGTGCTGAATATCTTTGTGAGAGGGGTGCAAACTAATATGATTATTGAGTATGCTTTATGAGGTTCACAAGGAAACGTAAACTACATATATTTTCAAGAAACATTTTGAACATACCAAAGCCTACTTTTGAGTACAGTAAGCAGGCCGAAATATCACATAAATATTCAGTGATTGTCATGTTTAGATAGTTGAAGTTGTCATTAATTATGAGGAAGTTCTTACTTCTAGATTTGATTATTTCTACTTAAGATTTGAAGTATAACAGTATTAAATTTGATGGAGGATCTTAAATATTCATATTAACTCAATTTTAATTGAGATTCATGTTATATAGTGTTTAGGCGCTTCGTGTCCACACCCATGAGGCTTTTATCTTTTTAATTGTCCTCATACTATTATTTGTGTACCTAATGTGGGTCTTTATTGGGATTAATACAACAATAATGAAACCATGGAATTACCTAGTGTACCTTGTTGATGCACAAAAAAATTGATAGGATATTGATGAATTTTTAGCATCCCATTCTTGTATATTTTGAACTATTTTATCATGTAAAAATGCTAGCTTTTTTTTTTTTTTTTTAATTACTTTTCATACTGAATTCCTCTTTTGCAATATTTACTCAATTTTATAGATCTTTGGTTAATTGCAGTGTTGTGAGCTTGGATTTCCTTTCGAAAGCTCAAACTAGTTTAATGATAATTTGTTAAATGAATCATATAAATTCTTCCTGTTGCATTATTTTTGCTATTAAATAGAGCATAACTATTTTGTCTTGGTGGCAAGTTTGCAATCTTCTTCTTGAATTAAGCGTTGAAAGCTTCTAATGTAACTTTGCTAAGCCTAATTGATACCTTTGTAGAATAACTTTTGATTGATAAATAACTTTATAGTGCTATTTTTTGTCCTCCAAAAAGCCTTGTAACTTAAACCAATCTTAAGTAATTTATAAAAACTTAGCTGAAATCCTAATCACTAATATCCTAAATTTTATTCTGTCTTATTTGGTTTTTGAACTGAAATCTTCAAATTGAAATTGAGTTTTAATGTTGAAATACCCTAAATTAAGTACATATATATCAAATCGAATATCATAACAAGCTAGCCGACTAGTTGGCATCAATTAAGATAGTGCGAAGAGAATATACTTCCACCCTCCTGAATTACCCAGCTTTCTTTCCTTTTTTGCTTGATGAAAATGATAGTGGTGTAATGAATATTCCTAGAGGTAGCTAATTTGTTTGTTCCTCCCTTTGTTTATATTAATTTTTTTTCCTTAAAAAAAAAAAAAAGTCAAATGTCCTAAATCTCTTGCTTGTCCTGCATAAGAAATATAATTATAATTAAGATACTAATAGTAGATGCACAACTCAACTTTTTTTTTTTTTGGAAAGGTAAAAGTTTCATATATTAACTACCAAAATATTTACAATCTTGCAAAAGGGACACGTGATGTATCCTTATCCGCTAGTATCTACACATCATTAGGAAATGGTAGGGGGTGGGGGGGAAGACGACACCCGAACTGCTTGGTTATAGCTAGCAAAAAAATTCAGCCACTGTGGTTACTTCTCTCTAGATATGGGCAATAGAACAAGAACTCCATCCTTCTAGGTGAGAGAAAATCTTTAAGACTAGAGTCCTATACATGGTTCTTAATTGGGAGGCAACAACGAGGAGAAAGAAGTTTTGTGAATTATGTACGCTAGTTTGTGGCACACATGATACACATGGTTCCATTGGTTGCCAAATAACATAATATTCGTGAACTGGGGAGTGAGATTTAGATAAATACTTAATGAAAATGTAAATATCTGGAGTTTTTTTACATTGCATGCCCTTTATGATGTTATTCTTAAACTTTTATTATGCAAATGAAAAACGACATTCTGTGATGAAAAAGCTGTTGACATCATAAACAATTTATTCTATATATATAACATACACTACGAAGTCTAGGATTACTTAAATTATTACTATACTTTCTCATTTTCTTGCCAACCATTTGAAGTGGATATACTTTAGGTGTACCATATATTTGTATTTGAGGCCACTTTTAGTAAAAATCCTGTATTCGGTATTCTAGTTAGATAGAATATAGTTAAAATCTAACAAATTATGGACTCAACTTTTTTCTTTTTAAATTAATTGTAAATGAGTTCTAAATTTTAATATAGGAATTATATCTTGTTAGTGACTTATTAATTGAGTTATTATCTTGGAATCTTTCTTCCTTACTTTGTCAGCTTTGTTGGTAAAGTATAGAAAGATGGTCTGTACACAATCTAATTCTTAAACTTCCACTGAAAAGTTTGCGATTCGAGAGAAACTCTCACCTCTAAAGCTTTTAAGTAAAGAAGAGAGGATTCTGATTATGTGTATTCACATCCTCACCAATGGATTTACATAGGAAATGGGATTGCTTGATGGTATCCTTGGATATCCTTACCAATGAAGATTTTATGGATATGACACTAGTTCTTTTGACCAGTTTGCTTTAGTCAATGCTAAATCTTTGTGTAAGTCATAATTGTCATCATGGAATCTATGGGATCTATGGTCTCCAAGTTGTGATTCATGCCACTTGGGTTGGCTTGGATTAACTTCAAAGAGACACCTAGTCATGTGGCTATACTAAACTGGTGGTGTGAATTGATAACATTGAAGTGTTCAAACCGTGAGGTTTTTTCACTTAAAATGTTCATAAGTTGAAATTGTCAATTTTCGTTTTCAATTTCACGAAAGTGTGCCATCAGTTTCTTAATTAGGTCTTGAAATGTCAAGAATTTGTGTTGTTAGAACATTAGCATATTAGGTTCTAAATCTACTAAATCAATCTCAAGTTTAAGAACCCTACTTTAGTGTATGCTAATCATCTATCTAGAAATTTCTAGGACTCCTTATTGGTGAAAACGATTTTCAAGACCTAGAGTTTTTGAAATTAGGCACAATGTGTTTCTAAATGAATTGTAACACATTAGGGTGTAGAGTTTTGGAAATTAGGCACAATGTGCTTCTAAATGAGTTGTCGCACATGTTAACTTATGGGTAACGAGACAAAAGTTCATCCACAATTTGTAGTCTTTTAGATTCTTTCTTGTTGGTAGTCCTTGAAAAATATCGCTAAAAGTTGTCAAATAATTTGAAAAATCAATCAAAACCTTAAGTTTTGTATGTGAAGAGCATGTTTAACAATAAACATCCTATACAATTTTTAGGATTTTAAGAAACTGGCAAGTACTAGAAATTATTCTTTTGGAAAGTTGGGTTCCTATTTGTTGTTATGGGCAATAGTTGAATAGTCACGTTTGAAAATGTAGGAGCTTGCGTCCTTTATCCAAAGTTCAAAAACTAGCACCTGATATGCTTTTATAGAGAAATTCAGCCCCTTTATCCACCCCCCTTCCTTTCCTTCCCTTTAGAAACATCTCACAACTTTGTTTAATTGATTGGGAGTGTAGCTTCTAATCTTATCAAATGTTAGTTATTGAATTTATCCAAGGATTTAACTATTGAATTCTTTAATTCAAAGGTTTCATTGTGTTGTACCAACCAACCTTTTTTTTTTATATAGTTCTTGATATGTAATATTTGTATTAGAAAGGAATAGATTTGTGTTCTAACATACACCATTTGAGGGATCCCTCTCAATGATTTTAGAAGGTCATCAAGAAGCTCTTAGGGTGAAGGAATTTTCTTTAGAGATCTTGTTAGATGAATTGTGAACCAGTCAATAACTTGGTTGACTTCCTTTTTAATATCTTTAGTCTAGTTATCAATCATGTTTCACGTCAAAGCCTCTACTCAATAAAGCCTTTTTACCACTATAGGGTTTGGCTACGATATATTTGCCTATATCTACTGCACTCTATCAAGAGCCAAATCTTTAGTTAAATTACAAATATATTTCTCAATTATCTTTATGCATGTTATTTTAGATCCTCTTTCTTTATTTTGCTGTTAATAGTTATTATGTTACTCTTCCTAATTGGAAAATCTAATGGTCTTTATCATATGTGCTCAAATCATTGGAATTGGTTTTTTCTACTACTACCATTTCTTGAATGTGTTCATTTCTAATTTTATCTTTTAATTTTCTCATAAAAGCCCACTCTTTAGAGAATCATAGTTGTCATCTTTCAAGAGCAAGCCCATTTTTCCTTTAGAAGGAAAGAGAAATAATAGGTGTGATCTTTGAAGGGCAAGGCCAATTTTTGACATTGTACGAAGAATGCAATTTCTGAACATCTTCAAAGGCCCCTTATTTTTTAAACCTTTGGATAAATGATCAAATACTCAACTCAACTCAACTAAGCCTTTTACGAACCACATGGGATTAGGCTTAGTTGAGTTGAGTATTTGATCAGTTATGCCAAAGGTTAAAAAATATGGGCCTTTCAAGATGTTCGGAAATTGCATTCTTTGGACAAATGCGACTCCAAAAGCCAAAAGCTAGGAAGGTATGAAACATCATTAAGAACAGCGTAATACACCCTTAAAATCCATAGTCTATGTTCTCCTTCTAAGAGAGCTATTACTAAGAGTAGCGCAATCAAGAAGATGGGTAGGTAAGAAAATCGGCCTTGGAGGTGTTCCATTGTCTTTGGTCTGATGACTCCAATTTTGTGACATATATGGAACTAAATTGTATGAAGATGCTTCTTTGATGCCGTGGCCCATTATCCTACTGATAGTGAGCTTTATGTCTTGTTCACATTTACATGCTTCTTAATGTTTTAGAGCAACATTTGATTTTTTTTCACATCATCTATGATGGATAAGGCCACAAAATGACAGCTTATTAGATGTCCAGTTGAGATTGGCCTCTAAAATTGATGACATCCCACTAGCTTATTGCTTCCTGACCTGAGAGGCTCCTTGATGTGCTGTAGTAGAATGTTCACACAATATCTCATATCAGTGTTTAGAAACTGCATTTGTAAAGGAAATGATTAGTGTTCTCTCCTTTCAAAACTAACAAGTGGACTGCCGCTGGTTCTTAATTTTCTTTCTAGGTTAGGAACTTCAAATAAGTCTGACTAAGAAGGGAGTCAATCTATTAAGAAGGCTGAAGGGAGACCAAAATCACTTGAACTGACAGTGAAGCAACCTTGATTTGATTTTAATAATTCCATTTGTTTCTCTAGATAGAAATATTTTCTCTAGTTAGAAATAAGTCTTCTTGCTACATTTGTTGAGGTCTCTCTTGACTGATTGCAGCTTCATGAACTAAAACAAGCATTAGGTTGCCATTAATTTCTAGGTTTCAGTCTTTTCGAAGAATAAGCTTTAAATCCTTTTCTCTATTCTACACGGTGAATTATTTGAAATACTTTTTTTGTTACTGGAATTCTTTTCTCTGATCTGTACCTCTGAAAACTGTGATATGAAATGCTAGGAGGGAGAAAAATTACTTCTAAGCTTAGATAAGAATCTAACCAATTTGCTTTGACTAATCTATTATCCACTTTCCATAGAGCTATATTTGGTCTAATGGTCTTTTTTTCATGTTTGACATGGTTCTTCCTTTCTATTTTTACCAGTAACTGCAACTTTAGGGGAATCCTTTTATAGGAGAAGCACCACCATCTTCTCATGAAAGCAATTGATGGAGTTGTAGTTCCTTGATAGACGTCGTGTCTCATTTATGCAACCCTTTCAGATTTGAAGTTTAAAGCATAGAATGCCCAAAAAGCCATGTTTGGCTATTGTTCTCTTTTGTGGTCATTTGGGAGAAGGCCTGATTAGATTTGTTGAGAATTTTGAGATGCTAAATAGATAATTTTCAATTATCCCATGCTAGAAGATTCCGACCTTATTATTTCTTTTGATAAGAAGACCTTTGTTGTCACTCTCAAGGTTGCTTGTGCTATTCAAATTTTGAGATAGTCTTTTAGAGCTTTCCTTCAAATTTTCCTTTTTTTTTCGTGCGTGTCAGCCCTAGTGTATATAGGACATCATTCCTTATGGATCAATGTACTTAGTTCCACTTGTTTAGCATGAGCATTCAAGCCACCAACATTTCCATGTCAAAATGCAGTTCATTCTTAAATTTGACTTTACTAAAGTTGGTTAGCCTTTTGTCCTTTCTTGACCTTTTCCTCCATAACTTTCTCTGTTAAGAAACTTGAGTTGAGTTAAAGATTTTACTATTTAATTGAATATTAAGTAATTAAGAGTAAGCCATCAAATTAATCCAAATTTTAAATATTTTAGTATGAACCCAAGTTTTTAGATTTAGCATTTGTTACAAAATGGTCTTAAACATTGACATTAGTGCAAAATCATTAAGATCATCATTAACAATGCATGAGATTAGATGTAAGAAATCAGGGCTAGGTCCAGCCATAAAAGGTCTACCATAGTTGTGTCCTTGTCCTAGTTGGCCATTAACACTAAGTGAAGTGGCCCGTTGATTGAGGTGCCCCTATTCAGGTTGAGCATGGCCAGCTAAGATCATTATTGCTCTTTGAATGATTACTTGAACATGGCCCTAGATGCATCTCAAATGCTGTCATAAATACACTACCTAATGGACCATGATTGTGACAATCATGAACAGTGTGAATTAAGGCAAACCTTTTCTTATGTTTGCAAGCACAATTCATATGTGGGAGGTCAGACACCAAGCTTGTGAAACAAAGGACACCAATTCATCTAATTGTCAAGAACTTGAACATAAAGGACTTTCAAGAAAAGATACGTTCTCAAAACTTTTAAACCTTATCTGTATTATGTGTAGACTAACTTAAGAATAATAAAAAAAAAGTGTCATCACTTTGTATCAAGTCAAGTAGCTCTACAAGAAAGAAGGTGATATCTTGTCGAGGGTCAAGGTAATGCCTTACCTTAAAACATATTGCACTCCCCAACTTGTATGTCATTGCTTAATAGAAAATGTTTTCAACATTATGATCCATGGGAAAGGACTCGAATGGAGATTTGAAAGCCTTGAATACCATACTTTTGTTAGTAGGCCATTTAGAACCTTCTTGCAATAATGACAAACACTTTCTTGCTCCTAGGACTCTTCATTGTCATGGAATTGCCATTTGATTTTGACTTAAATAATCTCTTTATTCCTCAACCTCTACAATTTCTTGTTCAACATTTGAACTAGATATTCTTCATAAATAACATCCTCCATTAGATTTCTTTGCCTCTAATCAGTCTCATGATTAGGATCCGGATAGTACTTTCTTAGCATTGACACGTGAAAGACATTGTGTACTCCAACTAATTGGGGTGGCAAAGCTATCTTGTAAGCCAATGGACCAATTATCAAGGATTTAAATCTCCCAATAAATCTAGGAGTTAACTTTCCCTCGATCCCAAATCTATTTGTCCCTTCTATGGAGAGACTTTCAATAGAACATGATCCCCCATATTAAATTCCAGTTCCCTCTACATGTTATCATTGTAACTTTTCAGTCTATCTTGAGCTGTGTTTCACTTTTTCCTTATCTGCTTTATCTTTTTTGTGTGATCATACACTACCTCTAGTCCCATCAATAGTGAATCACCATCCTCAACCCAACAGGCTGAAAATCTACAAGCCCTCTTGTAAAAAGCCTCAAAGGGTTTCATGCCTATATTAGATTGGTAGCTATTATTATATGCAAACTCACGCAAATGAGTATACTCCTCCCATTTCCCAACAAACTCTAATATATACAAACTGAGCATATCCTCCAACATTTGAATCAATCTCTCTCTCTCCATCTACCTATCAATTTGAGGATGAAACGTTGTACTGAGAAGGAGATGGTTCCCAAGCTATCTCTACAAGCTCGTCTAAAAACGAGATGTAAACCTTGGATCTCAATTTGAAATAAAAGAGACTGGCATTTCATATAATCTCACTCAGATCCATAAAGGCTCTAGTGTTTGATGGAAGAAAGTGAGCAGATTTGGTTAGTCTATCCACAATTAATCAGATGGTACCATGTTTCCTTTGAGATCTAGGTAGTCCTATTACAAAATCATAGAAATGTGTTCCCTCATTTAGGAATGGATAATGGTGGCATCTGCCATCTAGGTTTGTGATGTTCAACTTTTAAAGCCTGACACTTTTTAACATACTCAACTATATCTTTCTTTATTTTAGGTCCCCAAAACATTCTTTTCGTATCATGATACATCTTGGTAACGCCAAGATGAATAGTATACTAAAGTCGATGTGCCTTATGAAGAAATTCCATCCTCAAGTTTGAATTTGTGGGATTCCAAATTTGCCCAACCTTTAAGTATACAGAGGCAGTGCATAATATAAACCAACTACTAGATGTAGATTGGTCACTAATAAAGAATGGGAAATTTTAGTAGGTATGATACAAGAGGGAGATAAGGTAAATGGAGTCCAACTGTCCAACTGGTAGATGTCCCTATTATGGGGGAGTATCTAGAGGTATTTCCTTAAGACTTAACAAGATTACCTCCTAAAAGGGAAATTAATTTTATCATTGAGTTAATTCCTAGAACAAAAACTATCTCCATTCCACCATAAAGGAAAATGTGAAGTGAAAATGAAAGGTTTTTAGTTGCCAATTGACCTTAAGGTGTTGGAATTCCTTGAATTTGATGCTATATAGGGTATAGACTAGTTTGTAGCATATCATGCGCACGTTGACCACTGGCTCAACCAAAATTTTAAACTCTGCTTATTCCCACTTCTGCAGGTACTAGAACTGTAGGCTTTGGGATCTCATTCTTGAGTTTCCCAATCAACTCAAACATTTGGGTGGTTTGGGTTGCTATCTACTACTCTTCTGCCATCACTATCTCCTCCAATATTTTAAGCCTATGTTGATCAATCCCCAAGTTTGGCCTCTTCTTTTCATGAGGTTTGAGAAGTCAAGTGTCACACCCCAGTACACAGCACACCGCAGTGTCTAGTAACCCCGGGATTATAATGCTTGGGATGATGGAATGAGATGATCATAGATATTTATCATGTGAGAATTTAATTTGTAGAATGAATGGAATGAATGTGATATTTGATTTGATTTGATTTGTGGTATATTGAAAATTTTTGTGAATGTCCGTTGAGGCTGACAGTGTATTGTATACTGTATATGGGTATGTACAGTGTATAATATTACCACACAACCCATCTAGGTGATAGTATATCTATAGTATGTGATAATTATACATATCAAAATAACAAACATATACCCTATTTCCTCCAAGCATACATACACATACCAGACGAAGGCTCACGTGATTATCACTCACGGATTTTTCCTTTTCCCTTCGACTCAATACCTGGAATATTGGAGGAAATGGAGTGAGCAAACAACGGCTCAGTGAATATAGTTCTTGACATGACAATCGCATGCATTTTAGGAAACATGGCATATCAAATCGATTTAAAACATTTCAAAAGCACATATGCACCATTCATCAAAATAATATACGTGCACACAATATTGCTCATTCATAAATATTTTACCATCTCCCTCCTTCAAGGCAAGAGAGCGGGTCTAACCCTTGTATGGCCGTACAAGGTAGCCACAGCCTCTCATTACCCAATTCACAGTCATTTCAAGGATTGCAACTCTTGTTAGGACAGGCCTACTGACAATGAGGACTCGCAAAACCTCATCCGGGTCTAATTCCTAACGAAATGACATCATTACAAACTCCAATTGCTAAAATCAGTTTGCATGATCCATAAAACTCAATGCATTATATATAAATATAACATGCATACAATCAAACATTTTATATGCGTACAATGTCATACAAGAACCAAATCAAGAAAACTATACTCACAGTGATTACACGGGGTTTCTAAGCCAATATATCCGAGCAACGATAACCGTCCATCATAATTGCTTCCTCAAGAGTATTTATCCATGCACTTGAGCTCTCAATTTCAACACTGAAATGAACCATAGCTTATCATGAGAATCACCATTTCAACTCACCAAAACACTCTTATAACACTCAAAGTTTCTAGCTGGTTCAGCAGCTAAGATGGAGTTATTTCACCATGAAAATACATATGAAAACATATGTCATATCCACAAATCATTTTCTTAACATCGAAACGTCCGGAATTCAGTTCTCTACGATTCTATGATCTCAAACCGGAGTTTCATTGGATTCTAATTCCATTTTATTCACTGGATATGATCATAGTACTATTCATTGAAAACATGTAAATTATACTAAAATTGTCAAATGGTCTCCAAAAATCATGAACTTAGCATCGATGGACTCGCAACAGTCCATTCTACCATTCTATAGCCTTAAACTGGAGTTTCATTGGGAATGGTCTCCAATCTACACTCTAACTTCCAACAGCCATAAAAGTTTCAAATGAACACTTAAAGTCAATCTAACCACATATTCGGGATCCCGACAGCCCAGGGAGTGTTTTTCAACCTTCTTAGCGGATTTTCATTCACGTTGGGTCCCCAATTTTTTGAAAACGCCGTAAAACGGCTCTCACAGCAAAAATTTCTCCGCTAGAATCGTTGCATCTACCTTAGATATTAATTTCACGAAGAAATAGAGTGAAAATCACTTACCACGAGTCCCGATTTCGGGCGAATCGCCCGTTCTCCCTTCTTTTTCTCTTCCTTTCTTCTCGGCTCTCTTTCTCTCTGCTTCTTTCTTTCCTTTTCGTTCCAGCGACTTCTTTCGTTCGTTTAATTTTTTTTTTTTTTTTTATCTTTCCATATGAGTACTGTTCACAGTACTGTTTGGTGAACAGTACCCGCAAGTGAACAATACCCGCAAGTGAACAGTTATATATTTTTATTTTATTTTTTTCTTACTTCATTCCTCCTCTTCTTCTTCTATACACTCAATCCACATGAGACATACACGTGTCGTAAATCAAGTTCTATTTAAAATCACATTCCGAACTGACTTTTGACATTTTCAAGTTCATTTAACACATGTACACATGACTTTAAAGGTACTTATACGTGTATTATACTCGTCAGTGTACGTATAAATTAACCAAATACATTGATTAAAAGCACGGGGTGTTACATCAAGTAGACAGAAGATCAATGATTAACAAGGTGTGTAATACAACAATGAAGAAAATACGCTCATTTCATATCTACTCATACTTTATAAAGTACAACTAGAACTAGTATAATAAGGGTATTAATTCCTATTAAGGCTTTTAAACAATCTAGTGCTTTGATACCTCATAGTCAAAACCCTACCCCAAAGCATCCTGCTTGGCTCAAAGTACTAGTTTCTCCACACGACAAACATAAATAGAACTTGGATAAGCCTCGGCCAATTCACTTCTAAATTACATAATTCTATCAGTTGGTATTATTATATTACATTTCAAAGTAACAACTTACATTCACGAGTTCCCATATACACGTACACCCAATACTTGAGCTAGGACACTTGTAAACTCCTTAGGCTACCTCTTTCCCCTTGTCAACACTTAAAAAAGTATAGGGAAAGTAATGAGCTAAATCCCAAGGAATAATTCTCACATTTATCATTGTATATGCGTTAATAAGAAAATGGGAAAGCATACATGACAAAATCATGTTATGCTTAAGTTCTGTACTTGTATTATAGCACTGTATCAAATTCGTGCAAAACATATAGCATTTGCAAACCATGCATTTTCCTCTCCCCTTATCCTTCTTGATAATCCAACTTATGGATTACCTTGTTGGTCAAAATCCCGTGAGTCTGTTCGTAAAATAGAACTACATACAAATCATTCAATGAGTCTGTTCCATAAGGGAATGCACCAGCCTAAACTATAATATACGGCTGATACAATGAGTCTATCTCGAAGGATGCACCAGGTTGTATTTACCCATTTTATACACCTAACAACCTTATCATAAACAAAGCTGACAACAACTGCAATTCAAAGCCTTTTTTGTGATTCAATGCGCATTGCGTACATATAACAGTGCGTGAAAAATAAAGCAACATAATTTTGATACATATAATGTCATATGTGAATCAAATGGAAGAATTACTTGCTCTACAATGCATCAACCATGATTTACTGTCAACTTAACAATTAAACACCCTTCTCTGTCTCCAACTTAGTTGCTGTAGATCAAACCACAACATATCAACATAGATTAAAGTATATATAAACATAACTCATGTAATTTAATTCCATTGCTGGAACTCATTTCAATTCCTATTAAGCAATAAACTAGCTGAATTTAGCCATTTTTGAGTCTACTAATCGACTTACTCATCCAAATTGATTAAAATCTGAGTATGTTGATCAGTTTCTCCATCTCAATCCAATATCATGAAGAAATTAAGGGAAAAATTCACCGTGAGGGGTATATGTGTTAACCCTAGCTTCCTCTTTTGGTTCTCCTAAACCTTCCCAGTGTGGAATGAGGTAAACTTTGCCGACAAAGCTTTTAAAGAACCTCAAATTGCCACACCATCCTCTTTTAAAACTGGATTTTGAAAAATCGAGTTGACTGAATATGCTAGATAACTCAAATGGATTATTTCCAGTTGCCTGTCTTCAAAATCTAGTCACTTGGACATGCTAGCATTAAACTCGAGAGCATTCAAACTCTGCTCCCGAAAGCCATTTAGTAGTTTTACTTAACTTAGCCAGCTAGATAGCAGCTAGATAGCCAAATAGATTATTTCCAGTTGGCAGGTCTTCAAAATCTGGTCACTTGGACATGCTAGCATTAAACTCGAGAGCATTCAAACTCTGCTCCCAAAAGCCATTTAGTAGTTTTACCTAACTTAGCCAGCTAATGCTCATCCAGTCGCCTGGATGTAGCATCCAATCGACTTCCTCATGTTAGCATGAAAATTCTAGAGAGCATTCTATTTAGATTTTCATTACTTAGTTGGCTGGCACCCTAAGATAGTCAGCTGACTCACTTTTTAGTCATCTAATGCCATCATACCTCTCATAGTAACACCATATCTAAATTAAACTACCAATTACTTTGGCATACGCACCAAAGTACCCACAATAAATAACACATACCACAAACACATCCAAATCCAATTTATATATTCACAGGCAAGAACAAGGACATCAATAAGACTTGGGAACCATATATGGTGTAAAACATGAGGTGTTACAAAGTATGGACATTGTTCAATTATTGCCAGAGAGACTAAGGCCAATCAGCTGAAAAGTGAGAGATCGTACCAAGTTTTGAAAGTTTACTATTTTTTTTTTTTTGTTGGGAATGGAAGTTTACTATTCATTAATTACAAAAAAATCACTTAAAATTCCTTTTTTTTCCTTTTTCATTTTCATTTTTGGGATTATGAAAATTAAGTTGCCTAAATCCTAAAATCATTGTTTTTGTCGTGAACCTTATACTTTCATCAAGATTTTATTGAAACTATCTGGCATATTGTGAATAAATTCTCACAGTTTTGATTTGATTCTATGTTTTATGTTTTAAATCTCAGGCGATAGGGCCCAAAGGGCAATCTGCACTTGATTATTCTGCAAAACTAAAATCCTCATTATACGATAAGAAGTTCAAAAAGAAGAATTCAGATTCACTTTCTATCCAGAAAAGAAAAGTGTCAAGGAGGAAGAATCTATCCATGGAAAATCAGCTGAAAGTTGTTCGAGCTTCTAAATTACTGACTAAACACTGTCAACAAGAATCACCAGTGTATCCCATTCACAGCATTCTGAAGAATCAGAAAAGAGTCATTTCCTGCCAGAACTCCTCTACAGTGGAGAATATAACGAGTGGTTCTCAAACAAAAAATTCTTGCAAAGTTCAACAGTTAAACAGACATGTTACATTTTCAGGCAAAGATGACATAATTGGAGCTGCAAAGGAGCATTCTTCTTCTAGAGTGCTTCCTAAATCAAAAAGCATTTCCCAAGTTATTTCAGATGTCACAGATGCGTCATCTGCACATGGGTTTCCTGAGGAAGTTAATAATAGCTTACCTGCTGCTATTGAGGCTTCAATGGTGAATAGAAGTGGGGAAGATCTTGCCAATAGTGTCATAAATGGAACTAGAATCCAATCTACCAATGAAAATCACGATCAGATATCTGTACTTCCTTTTGCAGCTTCGAATCAGAGGAGCCTACATTATAAAGAAAAGGGTCTTTTGGATGAATCCGTAAACCTAATCCAGGCTTTTCAGCACCATGAAAATTTCTTTCAGTTTAATCAAGAAAGCTTTGCTTCATTGCAAAGGCCACAAGCAGGCATCACCGGATTTCCTAACCCCAGTAGAAAAGAATGGTGTAATCCTGGTGGTGTGGAACCTAATGCCAGTGGAAGTTTTGGAAGTATAACCAATGGAGGTAGAAGTGTGCCTGCTCATTTAGTAGCTCCTCCTTTCACAAGATCTGCTGTGTCAGATTCATTTTTGAACATAAATGCAACTTCACATCCTTGGTCATCTCATTTATCTGTGAATACAGAACCAATTAGAAGGCTTTCACTTCCATATTATGATCACATTTCAAGTAAAGACCTTATGACTAGTATAGTGGAGTGGAAGAAGCAAAAAACAAGTCTATCCGGGGAGAATGGTATTTACTATGATGACTTTATAGGTTTGCCTCTTAATTCACAAGGCGAATTCATCCAGTTGAATTCAAGTGGTATAAGAAATCTTAGCCACCAGCTGAAGAAACAAAATACAATGAAGGGGTCTGTTGAAAACTTTGTTGGGCCAAGGAGCTTCTTGGATCATCCAAATATAAGAGAAAGACATTATGTTGATGATACAGCAGTTAATCCAAAAGACAAGTTACCATCATTTTCTGGGCAGAACCTTTTAAAGGATGACCACCCTAGAACAGTTTTATCTTCTGAAGTAGGTACTAGTAGATATCAAGGCACAGGAAGGACTGATAGCTGGAAGGATTCAACAGGGAGAAACACCTTATCTATTTGTCAGCTGGGTTTGGACCTGAATCTGATGAATATCTCTGCTTGTGGGTGTGGAAAAGTTAACCAAATTCCTAATGAAACTGAAACGGAAAAAGCAATATGGAGAGACAGGAATTCATCAGAAACCTGTATGCCTCCACCTAGTACCGTACCAACAATGCGGTTAATGGGCAAAGATGTTGCAGTTGGTAGAGCTAATAACACAGTAAACGGTTTTGACGATGGAAAGATATGGACTGATAAGGAAATTATAACAGAGCATCGACCAAGTCATTTTCAACAAGAATTGCTTGTAAATCCAGCGGTAGTAGGAAAGGCTAAGGAAAAAGCTGTTGCTCATTTGTTAGAGCCTCAAGGAAATATTAATTCTATCTCACCAAGCTTTTCTCAGATGAAATGTGTGGACAACAACAGATTTTCTCATTCATGCCTTGGCTGGCGGGCTATTCCACAAAATGGGCATCTCCGGAACAGTACAATGCAACCTCATTACTCCCATTTTTCACCTCCCCCCCAGGGATTGATGAATAGGACATTGAAGTTCCCAGGGCCTTGTGTTCCTCAGCCAGAACCAGATTCTCTAAGTATAAGCTCTCATTTACCACTGTTTCTTAGTTCAGCCCAACTTGGGTGTAATAACCAGAATCTGGTTCATGGCACATCAGCGTTCAAGTTTCCGTTTGCAGCAGGTCAGGACTGTGGAGAATATGTTCAAAGTACTGGGCACCCTAAATGTTCTTCCCAACAGAACCTGCCCCCATGGATGCTAAATTTAACACAGCAGAAAAAAGAAAATTCATTAGCTTCTCCCCTATCTTGTTCAGATAGAAATTTTAATCAACATCCTTGCAGCATTTCTGGAGCTAATTTTTTACTGGTTCCTCCCCATCCTCCTACCAATACAACTGCCCATTTACCTCGTCTCCAGGCTACTACATTCGGTTCTTCTTCCTCATCAGCTCAGCGGCCTCTCATCCCCGTTCTTCCTGGCTTCAAACCCACCACTTCCATCAGCACAAGTTATTCAAACCGGGTCAAGGCCAAGGAAAAATCAAAGTCCATCCGTCTTAGAGATAATGTCCGTGCTAAGAATGATAAAAAGAGGCCTGCAGAAGATAAATCAGATGCTTTGGCAGAATGTACAACAAAGAAACCAAACCTGGAAATGGCATTGGAATCAACAAGTTCTGTGACTGGTTTGAGTCAAAGTAAATCCATTCATAATGCAGAAGAAGTTGATGCAAGAAGGGATGAGGGAGGAGATGTGGAATTTTCTCCGATTGTTAGCTTTTCTAACATGGATAATATGACGAGATCGGGTCCTATTAAACTAAGTGCAGGTGCTAAGCATATCCTCAAACCTAGTCAAAAAAATGATCTTGATAATTATTCTAGGCCAATTCACTCAACCATACCTTTTGGAGCAGTGAGTAATTCTTATAAAGTTACAGAGATTCAGAAAAAATCAGCAAAAGTTTATAGGTTTTAAAGGGTATGTTCAGAACATCACCATTTGAAATTGTTGGATTTTTGTTTAGTTAATGCAAGTGTGTTTAATTATTATTTATTGATTTTTTTTTCCTATGTCACAGGGGTTCTGTCAATGATATGCACTGAAGCCTAGATCTTGGAGCAGCATTTGAAGCTCAAGTAATGTTGCTCTCTGTGATAAGTACTCTTTTAATTGATGCATTTGAAAATGTCTTAATTATAATCCCTTCATGTTCAACTTGTCTAAATCAAGATTCTGAGCGTCTGTGTGGGGATTTTTAGCATGTTTTTTCTTTAGATGCTTTGATTCTCTTGTTAAAGCTGTTGATTTTTTGGCAATATATTTAAGATGATCAAGTGTTTCTTACTGATCAAGATACAAATTCTTAGGTCATATATACCGGATTGAAAAGGTCTTTTATATTATTCTGTTTAAAAAGTATAGAAATTTGTGGGAAGTAGTTCATCTGGATTTTTCATTATGATTTTATTTAAGCTGGAAGGTTCTGCCAGTTTTTTTTTTATTTGAAAAAGTGTAGTAATTTGATCCTCTAATCTTGAACATCAGCTTTTTGGTAGGAGATGGATATGCTTTGTCAGAACTTCAATGTTCATCTATGTTGTGAAAAAATTCAATTGTTCTTGGGTTTTTTTATTTTTTATTTTTATTTATATTGGTTGGAGCCCAAAAGACCATATAAAGCTTTGGAATGTTGGTGTATTTTCTAATACATCCTAACAGATTTCACTTCATTAAACTTAAACTTAAACTCAACATGCCTTTTTCTAACTATATGAGGTTGCTACAATGAATTCGATTCCTCCACTCCGCTCTATTAAAGGTCACAACTCTTTGGTTGATTTAGATGGAGCATAATCATCGAGTGTTTGATGACCGTGCTAGTCACGTTGATAATCCATGGGATGATATTGTTGCCATGGCTAGTTCGTGATTAGTCTCCTTTAAGATTAATGGTGATTACTCGATTAGCGATTGGGCTAGGAATTGAAACAGTTTCCTGTTATAATTTGTCTATTTTGTTTGCTTTTATGATTTTGGTTCCTTTTGACTGTTGAGTACCTCTGGCATGGTTGACAAAATTGCGATTCGCGCAATTCGCTTCACCACCTAGTGATTCGAGTCGCACGTATGAATTGAAAATCCACTGAATTGCCCCTGAATCGGGATGAATCGCACGATTCACTGTGAATTGTGCGATTCCTCGATTCAACCCGATTCAGGGGCTTTTTTTTTTGCACTCCCGTATTAGCGCTCCACAAAAAACCCTTTTAACCATTTAGTTCTCTGCATCTTCTTCCTCGCGTAATAGGGTTGCGATAGGGTTTTGGGGTTTTTTTTTCCAACAAATCTAGCTTGATTTCTTTTCTTTCTTCTTCAATCCAACTAAAAAACGATCGTTGGAGACTTGGAAGCGTGCTTGGAGGTTGGAAATCTATTACGGTGACAAAAAAATCAAGTTTTCTAGCTTGGTTTTTCTTCGTTCCTAAAGCTTCAGAGATGAGATTTGTTCACTTTGAAACAAGATAAATCGACATTGGTTGCATCGATTGGTAGAAAAAATGTTAGATCTCCAACTTCTTTTGAGTTTTTACTTCCAAAGCAATGAAAGCACACACGCTTTTTTTTTCTCTCTTTCGCATACTCAACAACTTTTTTTTTTCGTCCATTTTTTCATTTTTTTTTTTGTGCTATTGTGTTGTGTAACAAATTTAAAGTTACAATTGAACTTTGATGTTTGAACTTTTGTTTATTACTTTAGTAACTTTACATCAACATGTATTTGTTTGCTTAATTTTTATTTTCATCCATTTGTTGTGCAAAGCTGCAACCTATCAATTGCGCGAGCCACGAGCTCTGTCTTCAAAATCTTTGATATGTTATCATGTTAAGATCTGTATGATAAAATTTGAAATTCAATGATTAGATTTAATAGAATAAATCACAAATTAAAAACAAGATATTAAACTTTATAATGAAAATATAATATAACACTAAGAATACAAATAAATGTCTTTAGAAACTAAAATTTATATACCATTTACACTTTTATCCTGAATCTTACGATTCATCGATTCAAATCCCGATTCGATTCAGAGAACCCCCCAACGATTCACGATTATGTCAGCCATGACCTTTGGTACTCCACCTTTTTGTTGTACTTCGTTCACCAGGCAAATGCAACACCCCTTGCCTACTTTCGAAACACCCGGAGGAAGGTACAACATGTTACTTAACGGAGACATCCTAACTATTCTATAGTTTAATTAAGATTTATGTCATAATTGACCAGCCGTGGCAAACTGACTTAGCTTTCACCTCATTATTTTCTCTAAAACAATCATAATACTCTAGCAATTTTTTCCCTTTTTCCCTTATTTTTTTTTTATCTTTTTTATTGACTTTGACCTAGTAATTGATAACCCTCTTAAAACCTATTATTTTCTCTATAAATGTTGTAATATACTTCAACATTTATTTTTTTTTAACATGCTTTTTTATTACTGATTTTGACCATGTAATAGTAGATAGCCCTCTTAAAAATATCATGTTACGAAACCAACCTGTAATTCAGTTAACCATGATAAGAACCAATTTATGTGGCAAGCTACATATATATAATAATATGTAAAGCTGGAATCAGTCGTAAAATAATGTCTCACCTTCCTCATTGTGAAAAGAACCAAAATGAAAATGAAAAGGAAAAAAGAGAAGATTGCATATTGCGTTTTTTTTTTTTTTTTTTTCAAGGTTAATATTGGTGGGATTTCCTCAATCCAAATTGAGGTGTTTTGAGATAACATTGTTGCATCACCTTGGGATAGCTTTTGGATGATAAGATGAGGCCACAACTGTTTAAGAGTTCAACAATATTCTTCAATGATCTCACCTTCCTCATTGTGATTATGCTCTGATCCAGCAATAGCGTTCATCGCAGCAGTGAAATCTCCTTCCAACCAGTCGATAGGAATGCCCAATTCTTGCGCAAACTCGATGCCAGTTCTCACTGCATTGCTTCTGCTACTGTTATCGAGTAGTTACCCATGATTTTAATTCTGTTTCGACACTTGCATCCACATTCATCTTGAGCATATTAGATGGGGGAGTATGCCACCTATTAGGTCTTACCACGCGATGCTTAGATTGATAGATTGATTTGTTGTTGCATGATGATACTCAAGAAAATGTAAGGCTCTCTTAGTAATCACTTCCACGGGCAAGTATTTCTCATTAGCAATGATTTTATTTCTATCTTCCCATATTGACCAAGTGTTTATTATTATCTTCTCAACTTCTCCCTTACTTGAGCTCAGAATGGCCTCTTTAAAATCTTCTTTTTCCAGTAATTTGTATTGATTATCAAGTCTCAAATAATATAAGCATATCTCCCAAATCTCCTTTGCTCTAAGGCAACTAGTTACTGCATGAGTTGCAGTTTCTGCTGCAGCATCACATATATATCCCACATACCATGGATTGTCTCATTTTGGGGTTTGTACGTGATTTACCGAAGTGTACAGTGTTAAGTTATATTATACCGATGAGAATCGAGTTATCGTCCTCAAGAATCGATTAACTCTCACTAATTACCGTAATTAATAACCCTAACTTTATCTAAATGATCAAATCCGAGAATTAATTAACTAGAAACAATGAAATAAAAACTAAGAAATAACCAAAATCAAAATTAAGGAAAAATCAATAGAGATGAATTCTAGAGGTTCAACTTCACTTAACTTTTAACTATGTCTTATATATATATATATATTATTAATTTATTCTCCTAGTTTATAAGTCAAAAATTTTCAAATCTCTAACTTTCTCTCTCGAGTGCCAAGCTAGAACATATTTATATGATTAGATTTTGACTTCTCGATAAAAACTAAAACATGCAAATTCTTTACGCTTTGTGATTTTTTTCAAAACTTCAAAGAATATTATAAACCTCTTGATTCTATAATATTTTTAGGTTATATTTTCTCAAATCCAATATTAAGTTCTCTCTTAAGGCCGAACCCAAGATCTAAAAACATTCAATCTATGGCCAGTAGATCAAAAACATTAAGAAGTACTGGAAAATATAAATAAACTAAAAAGAATCTATTAACAATATTCAAAATAAATCTAAAACATAGTATCTAGTTAGGATCCATCTACCCTCTAGACAAATAACTTCGTTCATCATTGAAATAAAAGAAAACACAAAAATATTGTTGAACATTGAAAAAACTAAAAAAACCAATTGCAAGATGTGTGGATTCGCTCCTTTGTCTCCAACATTGCGCTCATCCCCTCTTTCGCCTTTAACAAAAGCACACTGATTTTCTGAAATTATGTGTGGCAATATTGGTTTCATTCTATTTACAATCATTTCAGCCATAATCTTGTAAATTTCATTACATAGGTTGATAAGTTCGAAATCGACAGGGTTACATGGTTCGAAGACCTTATGTGCCATGTATGTTCTATTGAACCTAGAAATGTCTCAATGCTCATTTAAATAAGAAAAGTAGACTCTATATATTTCAAAATTTAGATGAATACATTTATGTTAGTGTTCACGTAAGGTAGGAAGCTTAAGAGCAAAGATGCTTCTAGAGGTCAATAATAAAGCCATTAGGTTTTGGTGTCGGCCTTCAAGTTTTCTGGTGCAGTTTTCCATCGATCTTTCACATTATCCGACAGATTCGACGAGTAGTTGTAGATTCGGAGCATCTGTAGATCTGATGAGCTGTTGCAGATTCGGTAGAACACGCGAGATTGGAGCAGTTATAGATCAGGTGAGCAGTTGCGACAAAATCCAATGAGTCGCAACTGTAACAGACGTCGAACAACAGTTGATCCAACAAGCAGCAACAAGAATATAACGGTGCAGATCTGGTGTAGATTTTGCGTAGATCCAATGTTTTGATTATCTACGGTGTGAGGTGCTAGATCTAAGTTGTTCTAGTGTGAATCAATGAAAGATTTGAGGCAAAACCCCAGCAAGCGAAAAACTCTTAACAACGCAGTACCGAAAGTCTCTGGAGTGCGGTAGAGATGATGAAAAATATAGCAACATCGAGAAGAATCTCGCTTCTGTTGCACAGGGTTTTCAAATCCCCAAGCAGCAAAAATGAGATGCATGGTAATTGTCTCTTCAAGGTTTTCCTGGTAAGAGTTCTTAAGCTGTGTTTTCTTTTCTGTGTAGTTTTTTTTTTTTTTGTTTTTTTTTTTTTTTTTTGTAGTGTACGCCAATTCTGACCACAATAATGGTTAGAATATTTGTGTAAATAAGGGGATGGTGTGAGCGTTTTACCCTCTTATTGTCAGGTTTTACCCGTTTTGTTCGTGAGCTTTTATGCTCACTATTGTGTTTTACTCTATTCTTGTAATACCCGGGAATTTGGTTCATGTTACCACTCACATGTGGTTAGGAAAACACTATTTTTAATTCTTTAACATGGGGTATTTGGACTAGCTGACAGAACTAATTAGTCACCAAGGGCAATTTTTTTAATATGATACCAAACATGTTTTCAAAAATTATAAATCAATTAAAAATGAGATCATATTTTATTTTTTTGAAAACTATTTTTAAGTTCAGGAGTAAGATTTTAAAACATTTTCAGTAAAGAAGTTGATGAAATTCAAACACTGCTGTTAAAATTTTTTTTATTGAAAATAAAAATCAAGATGGCTGAATTAACTCACTTGCAGGAAGCCCAGATTTAGTACTTGGACAAGTAAATAATTGAAAATGCATATACTCAAAGACTCTCAGAAGTATCAAAGGAATTGAACATAAATCCATCCCACCTACCCAGAGATGAGAGACATTTTATTTTCAAATCAGTTTTGCCACTGATATTCTCTGTTCATGAATGTTCTCAACATAGAATTGAAAACAGAGCAAGGAGTACTTATGAAACAAGCTCATCTTGCTCTACAAGTCATGAATTATTGAAATGAAAAATTTGAACTGTAATGCCACTTGAGATTTATTCATCAGAACACCCAAATGAGTAATTCTGGAGCCTTTCAGTGAACGTGAATCCTACGAATTGCGAGACCACCATTCCTGTCCAACACAAGAAATATTCCCCCGCATTGTTTTCCATTATCATTTTTTTCATCTTCTTCTTTATCTGGAGGAGGAAGATTCAAATCAAAACCATGGAACCAAGGAATGTTTCTTTCTGTAATACCCAGGAAAAAAAAAAAAAAGATTTCAAACTTGATCCGGAAATCTCGCCGACATGTCGCCTAGAATCTCGCCGAGATCTCGCCGACATGTCGCCTGAAACCTCGCCGAGATCTCGCCGGAAATCTTTCACTCTCGCTCTCTTTAAACCCAATCGCCGAAAACAACGCACAAACCTCTCGAAACTCTCTTCTCTTCTCTCTTCCTTTCTTCCAGCGCACACCGCCACCGCCGTTCTATCTGCCACGGATCTCGCCGCCGCCGCCCTCTCTTCTCTCCTCCGCCGCGGATCTCGTCGTCGCCGCCCTTCCTCTTCTCTTCTCTGCCACTGCACTCGTCGTCGTTCTCTCTTTCTTCTCTTCTCTGCATCGCCACTCTCGACCTCTCGCTCTCACTTCCGATCTCTCGCCTCGCCTCGCCTCCGATTTCTCGGTCTCTCACTCCCGATCTCTCGCCCTCACTCTCTTCTTCTTCTTCTTCTTCTTCTCCCTTTTCCCCATCCCCTTTTCTTTCCCCTCTTTCTCTTTTCTCTCTCTCCCCTGTCCGCCGAGCAACTCAAGTAATTTTAGTTTACTTTATTTTATTTTATTTTATTTTTTTCTTTCCTTTTAAGCAACCAACTCAAGCATATTTTAGTTTAGTTTATTTATTTATTTTTCTTTTCTTTTAAGCAACCAACAGTAATACATTTATATGTATCATACATATTTTTTTTACCAAGTGTTATTAATTTTTTTAAAACATTACAACTCAAGTGTTATTATTTTTTTTAACAATCAAGATGTTATATAATATATTTATATGTATCATACATTTTTTTTAACCAAGTGTTATTATTTTTTTTAAACATTGCAACTCAAATGTTATTATTTTTTTTTAGCAACCAAAATGTTATATAATATACTTATATATATATATATATATATCACATATTGTATTATATCATGTTATACCATACACATTATTATATCATATCACAAGGCACTATAATATGTTATTATATATATATATATACTTAGTTTAAACATCCAACCACTATATATATATATATATCTCTACACTCATAATCGAGTAATTATATTAACAAATGTAATATACGTGTACAGGTTGATTACCACGCGTGACGATGAATTTAAGTAATTTGGAATTTAGCGATTCAGGTGGGGATGATTCTAGGCCTTCATAATATTTTATTTGATATATAGATAGAAATGTTAAATTAATTAGGTCTATAGTATTATTAGATTGCTTATGCATGCCTATTGTACATTATTATATATATACAATGTTGTGATTGTTTAGCCATGATGATATGTGTGTGTTAACATGATTTTATTCCGATCAAATGATAATTGGATGCATGGAATTCATGTGGTAGTTGAATTCATTTATAAATTATAATGTCTGATAATGAAATGTATGATTTGGAATATTGGCATAGTGAATGCGTGAACACTATTATAATTGACTTTGTGACATGATACCATGTGTAGTAAAGTTGAATATGTTTTATGAATGCACTTAATATCGTGCTTATACCATACGCATGACGTGACATCACTAAAGAACACGATTAAGATAAGAATCACACATATGGGGCAGTTATTCGTTTATCTTAACCAGTAAGTTGGTTGGAAGAATATAAACTCATAGTTTTGTAAATTTTATTATTTACATAATGATTATGGGTTAAGATAGACGGATACGAGTAACGTATCGATTTTCAGTGATATTTTATATAAAAGTAAAATATTTATTATCTTACAAAAAAAAAGACAAATTTTTAGTTTTGAAAATCGGGGTATTACAATTCTTCAGTATGTTTTTGTATACGTTAACAGGATAATCTCTACATTTAGAGATTTTATAAAAATGCAATGAAACTTTGATAAAAAAAAATAAAAGAAAAGTATTTATATATATATATATATATATATATATATATATATATATATATATATATATATGATCAGTAGTTAAAAGGCACGGGTGGTGCATGTGAAAAAAAAACAAAAAACTTGAGTTGCATGCAATAAAAGGATTGAAAGTTATCCAAAAAAAAAAAAGAGAATAAAAGGGGTTAAAAGTCATAAAAAAAAATTAAAAAGAAACACAAAAGGGTTGAAAATAACAAAAAATAATAATTTTTAAAAGAAAACTTATATTTACTAAACAGTAGATATATAAATTAAAATTTTTAGTCAATGGAGACGTAAGTTAGTAATTTTATATCCTTTCCAACATTTTAGGCTTTTTTAGTTCTATTATTTTTTATATATATATTTTACTCTTCTAATTCCTAAGTTCTTGCTCTTACTTACTTTTTCATATATTTAAACAATTTTACTCATTTTGATTATATTAAAATATAAAAACATATTTTTTAATCAAAAGATTTATTTAATTAAATTTTAACAAAGATTTATAAAAATTATTTTTTTCATTTATTTAATTAAAAAAAGAAAACTAGCTAGTACCTACATATATAGTACTACTGCTCAGATACATAGGTTATTCAAGAAACGGTGGTGGCAGCAGCATACCATAAAAACCAGCCAAAGGAGGGAAAAGCCGGAGAGAAAGTTGGTCACACCGTACGATGGAACGGGTGGAACTTTTCAAGTACAATTCAAAAAGGTTCTTCATACAGTGGGGAATGGTCAGCCCCTTACGTCAGTTTGATTGTTATTTTTAGTTTATATTAAAGGGAATTTCAACGCAACTGCATTAATTACACATTCCTTTCTAATTTTAAGTTATAACACTTTTGTTACAGCTTAGCTTATCTCTTGTTTTAAATGTTATTCACGTTAATCGATAGTAGATAAGAGCCGAAAGTTTTTTTTTTTTTTTTTTCTCGTTTAATTGCTCCAACTAAGTGGGAAGGATGTTCCAAATAATTGTTTATCTATCTAGCTTTATATTATCATGTAATAGTTTTCTTTTTCTTTGTTATGTCTCTATGGTAGGGAGGATTAAGGGTGTAACGGATTAGATTGGATTGAGTTGGGTTGGAGTCAAATTTTAACCCAATTAATCTAAATTAGTTCGGGTTAAAAAATTAAATCTAACTCAAACCAAATCGTTTTTCAACCCAACTCAAACTAGATCGGGTTAGGTTGAGATGGTCATTCGGGTTGAGAATCTTGACTTTTAAGATGAGTTAATAAAATTATACCTGTAAATTTTATATACAAATTCTACATTAATAGACATCAAACATATAATGTTTTAATTTTAAATACAACCATATCAACATGAAAATTTGACAACCATTTCAAATTAACCATAAAATATCAAGATATTTTAAATAAAATTACATTCATCCACCGCTATATCATAATACCAAATTAATTGGAGTTTGATTGGGTTGGGTCAATTTTTTAGGCTCCCAACCCGTTACCCAACCTAAATAGTTTAGATTGTAGTTTTTTTAATTCAGTCCAACCGAAACACTAGACCAACCCAACTGAACCCATTGGGTTTGATTTGGTTCAGTCGCATTGATGGAGTTGACTTACACCCTAGAGAGAATGTCCTAAAAGTCTTTCTTTATATATTACAAGCAATTTTATATATATATATATATATTAATTTTTTCTATTCAATTTCAAAATAGTTTTAAAAGTAAGTTTTTAAAAAGTTGTGTTTAGAGTTCAGTTTTAGAAAACAATGAAAAGAACAATTTGTTGTATTTTTATTTTTTTCACAACTTTTAATGTCAAATAAAAAAAAATAGTTTTTAAAAACCAAACAGATTTTTTTAAGAATTTTGGATTTAAAAACAAAATACAGTTTTTAAATCTTATATCAAACATGGCGTAAATTTTCTTCAGCCTCTATTATCAATGCAATTAATTGCCTTTTTTTTTACACTTTCTACTCCACCGTATGTCTAACTAAGCAGCTGAAATCAAGGTTATATTTACAGTACAAATATTAGAAATGAATAACATATACATGTTGTTTTTAAAGCACCAACATAACTGTCTAAAATATGTATTTCACACGTGACAAGCACATGACCAAGCTCATATTAACTGCAATTGAACAATACAAATAAATTAAAATATACTTGATCTTCGCTAGAGGCGGCTTCAATGGTGTCTTTACTCTCTGCCAAATCCTAATTCTTGTATTGCTAGCACAAACCAACAATTAGAAATCAAAACTACCTAAATCTAAGAAGAAGATCTAAAACACATTATAAAAAATATTAAAAAAAATAACCAAAAGAATGGAAGCACCCGAGAGGCAGTAAATGGCGCGAGGGAGCGAGGTTTATTGATCAAGTACAAAGTGCTCCAAAGCTTAATGGAAGCACATAAGCTCTTAAGGTGCGCGTTGTTCTTCAAATGGGAGCAGGAGTGAGAGAGAGAGATATAAAGGGACAAAGATCGTCGGAGAATGGGAGAGAAAGAGCAGTTGGAGAGCCACCGAAGAGAGTGTGACAGACGCTGAAGAAAGGGAGAGAGTGTGAAAGATGTCGAAGAAAGGGAGAAGAGGAGTCGAGGAAAGGAAGAGAGTAAGCCGAAGAAACGAAACCGACAGAGGCCGAGAGATCAGCCTGATAGGGGTAGAAATGACGTCGAAAATGGAAAGAAAAACGCCTGGGCAGGTGTGAGAGACACTGGAGAGGGTGAGAATCGAAAAATTGTATCGGGTGTTTTCTTTTTTTGGAAAACACAAGTGGGGACAATGGCCCCACTCATGTTTTTTAAATATAGTTTTTTATTTTTTTTTCTTTGGAAAACATCTTCTTAGAAGACGCCTTCAAAGTGGCAAAAAAAAATGAATTAGCATCAACAGTCCACGGGAACAAAATACTATTGAAAGTTGAGTATATTTATCAATACTTTTAAAAGTTTAGTATTTTTGTAATTTGTTTTTTGGGTTAATAAGGTAAAACCCCTTTATATTATCATGTAATAGTTTTCTTTTTCTTTGTTGTCTTTCTTTCCATATTGTCTTTATCGTGGGGAGGCTGTCCTAAAAGTCTATATTTATATGTTACAAGCAATTATATATATATATATATATATATATATATATATATATATATATTTTAAATTCTTTCTATTCATGTTAGTATTTCTTCAGCCCCTATTATCAATGCAATTAATTGTTAATTTGCCATTTTTTTACACTTTTTACTCCACTGTAGGTCTAACTAAGTAGCTGAAATTAAGGTTATATTTATCAATACAAACTGATATTAGAAATGAATAGTATATTGGAAAGTAACATCTTGTGAAACTCAGTTAATTAATTATATATATTTTGTTGAATTTATAAAATATATGTAGTTAGATATATTAATATATTCTACTAAAAATCTCAAAAGAATATTAAATAACTCAATAATCAAAAAAGATATTATTATTCTATTCTTCCAAAATATAATTCTTAAAATTAAAAATTTTATTAAAGTTTTAATAATTATTTATAATTATAAACTATTTTTTTCAAGGTTATAATTATTAATTATAGAAAAATGACATCTTAAATTGGTAAAGAAGAAATAATTTAACGTTTAAGATGAAAAAATAACAATAAATATTTGGTTTACTGGATTGCCTTGTTTAGATTTGTTGGCCTGAGTTCAAATTCAAACAAAATAACTCCGTTTAGATCCGACTTGGTTATTTGATAAGAATAATGTTATATGTACACTATTTATTGATGTTGGCACCCAACCTCCTTTAAATATTTTGAGGATGCGTGTTTATTTGGGTATGCTACACAATACACGTTCATTCTCATATTTATCAAAGGATGTAGGGTGTCAGCGTTAAAAAATGACGTTGATACCCAATATATATAAAATATTTTTTATTTAATAATTTGGCCGAACACACTTTGTGTCGATTTGAATAAAATCAAAGACCACCAACTAGTTTGAGGTATGTGCGGGGTGATAGAAAGACAATTTTTTTCCTAAGAGGTACCTCTTAGGCATGTAGCCTCTTGTTTTTACTACACAGAGAAGATGGTGTGACCTTTGCCAGAAATGAAGTCCTTGTGTTGTAATAAAGTGTGGAGAAGCTCAAATGTTGTTGAGTGGAAACGTTATCTCCTTATCGGTGCTCATTTCAAGAATTGTTTATGTGGTGTGCATAAGTTGACTCACACAAATAAATTTCACCACCTCCAACTCTAGGGGTGTCAATGATTTTGTTTTGAGTCGGTTTGATAACTTAACCCAAATCAAACATAATCGAATTCGGTTCAATTTAGGTTTATCAATTTATTTTAAATTATCAGCCCGAACCAATTTTAACTGAATATAATCGGTTTGGTTCAGTTTGGATTGATTGATTTGAAATTTTAAATCTACATACATGAAATAAATTAAAATAATTAATTATGAAATAATCTTAAATTTTTTAATATATATTTAATAAATTTAAAAATAATTTTTACTATATAAGATAATTATATAATTTTGATGACAATGTTTATATTATAAAAGAATATTAAAAATTAAAAAATAAATAATAATATTTTTTTTTACAATCGATTCGGTTCAGTTTGCATCGATTTTCAAAACTTCTAATCATAGTCTGAACTAAACTTATGGAGTTATATTTTTTTTAAACATAACCTAAATCAAACTTATTAAAAAAATCAAATCAAATATATCAGTTCATTTTAGTTCTATTCGATTTTATAATTTGAGCCAAGGCAAAACTCGTAATGTTGATTTTAAGAATTATTTTTGTGTGGGGCATAAGCTACCCAAAGAAACAAATTTCGCTACCTCCAACTCTACTTTCTTTGATTTGTATATCAAGTTATTTAAATAAAAAAAATTATATTCTATTGAACTCTTTAATGCCCCTTTATGAAAGGTTAAAATCAGGAGTTCCTAGTTTGTTACGTGGCATCCTTATCTGACTATATCTTACGATTTATTTATTTATTTTGTGACAGATATATAATTACCATTAATTGAAATGATACATGGTGAAGGAGATGGCGGCACCCGCGCTTAGGCAGCTAAGAAGGCATCTCGAGGCGTCGCTGTCGTCCATTACTCTATTCATTATTAATTTATTACAACTTTTTTCATGGCCTCTCATATCATCATACATGATGATGCACATTGGTCTTTCACATGACCCATGTCATCCATGACATGATGAACATACATGATGATACACAGAGAGAGAGAGAGAGAGAGCCGTGGCGGTACACAAAAGGCTTAACCACTCACGTGAAATAGCCTGGAATAAAGCGAGACGGGCAGACCTAAATCTGCTAAAAGAGTACCACGTGGTCTGCCTTTATTTTTATTTCTTCTTCTTCTTTTCTTTTTGGGTCCCATGAAATTCGCTCCACGTCAAAATCATACTTATTGATACAGAGCCTATAGCTTTCGTGGTAATGTTTATTCGAGAAGTGCCATTTTTGCAGTAATATAATATATATATATATATTACGACCGCCATGCCCATCTTGCTCAACCACTACTACCACGTTATTTGGGTGTCCCCTGTGTTTCTACTTAAAAATGTTTATTTTATTATTTTAAAATACATTCGATAAATGCATTCTCGAATTGTCTGCTATAATGCGACTTTCTCTGCACTCCTAAATGAGCAATGCTAGGGAGATTGAATTCGACTTGGCTACCTAGATCTTCTTTTTTCATGGCTACACTTCAACACTTCACTGCTCAAATCCAAATTTGGAATAAAGAGGTTTTGGAAAATATTTTTAGACAGAAGAGGTTATTATCTGCTCGATTATTAGGCATTCAAAATTTTTTATGTATTAGACACTCTTCATTCTTGTCCAACTTGGAAGAAGAGCTTATCCATCAGTTTAATGAGAATATAGTATAGTTAGTATTATTATACTATTATAGTTAAAATGATGACAAGTGTCTTTACTAGTTAAAAGCTTATATTTTCTTGTTAGCTAGAAAGGTTCCATTCTCGATTACACAGTTAGACTAGTTGGTTAGTTAGTTAGGTGGTTAGACGATCCTCTAAGATTGTATAAATATATTGTTTCAGTTCTTGAATAATACAAGTGAAGATCATTTTCTTCAATCGTTATTTCTCTCCCTTTCATACTCTGTTTCTTTCTTCAACCTTCTTTGCTGCAGCTCAAACCATATCATGGTATCAGAGATATAGCTCTAACAAATGGCAAATCGATATTTCTCAAATAGCAACAATACATCTGGTCAGATGAATCAGTCGTTCAATCCTGTTAATTTCAAATACTCTCTTTCTGTGAAGCTAGATAATACCAACTTTATGGTATGGCGCAAGCAAGTTCTTGCAACTATCAAACGACATAACCTTCAAAGGTTTATCAATGATGATAATCCACCACCAAAATTTCTTTCCAATGTTGATGAAGACCTTGATCAAGTGAATCCGAAATATGCTGAATGGGAGCAGCAAGATCAACTTCTTCTATCATGGATTTTCTTTTCTATGATAGAATCCATTCTTTCAAGAATGGTAAATTGTGATACAACAACACAAGTTTGGCAAACTTTAGAGGTTTACTATGCAACACATGTTCGAGCTAAAGTGTCTTAGTGCACAACACAATTACAAAATACAAAGAAGGATTCACTCTTGGTGAATGATTATCTACTTTAAATACGCAACACTGTGAACCTCCTTGCTCTTGTCGGTAACACTCTCAGTGTCAAACAACACATTGATGCAATTTTTGAAGGATTACCTCCAGAATATGATACTTTCATCCTTATAGTTGAAGCCAGGACTGACACTTATTCTATTGAAGAAATTGAAGCCTTGTTATTAGCTCAAGAAGCTCTGATTGAGAAGCATCACAAACTCATTGATTCTTCTTAAGCTCACCTGGCCACTTCACCTCAAATCCTTCTTGTTGGAAAATGATATAATTTTCCTCAACAAGGATTTTTTTTGGGTATGCGTAATCCTACCTCTTTTAATTCCAATCCTATATCATCTGTTAGAGGTCGTGGTTCTTTGATGACTCGTGGATCTTTAAAGTCACAAGGTCGTGGATATTGAAATACATCAAAACCACAATGTCAACTATGTGGCAAGTTTGGTCATCTTGTGGTTAATTGCTTCTATCGTTTTGATCAGTCATTTCACGGTCCTCTTAAGTCTCCACAGGCTAATGCTCTTCCGTTTCAACAACCTGATTCTACATCTGAAGCATCCATTACCATGAACAACAACCTTCTTGTTCTTGAACAATTTGTGGTTAATGCTGCATGCTCTTCCTCAGACAATACACTGGATTCTCTTTGGTGTCCTGATTCTGGTGCTTCTAACATGTGACAGCAGATGAAGATAATCTCATGACTATGGTCGACTATCTTGGAAAAGAGCAAGTTCATATTGGTAATGGTCAAGGCCTATCTATTAAACATATTGGTTCATCCACTTTCATCTCTCCTTACTGTGATAAGTCTTTATCAATCAATAACCAATTACATGTGCTGAAAATTATAAAAAATATGTTGAGTGTCTTTAAGTTTTGTCATGATAATAATGTCTATTTTGAATTTCATTCTAATGATTACTTTGTGAAGGATTAGGCTACCAACAATATTCTCCTGAGGGGCAGTCTTATGGATAGAATTTATGCATTTGATTCTTTACAAATTTCTTTCTCAAGCAACCCCTCTGCACCTGTCTCCTTCAATAAGCAGTTGAATGGTTTCTCAACTCTCATTGCACAACAAGTTCTCAACTCATCTACATCTTCAGCCTTCCAGTCTTCCTTCTCTGTATGACACAACCGATTGGGCCATCCATCTTCTAAGATTGTAAATACTGTTATTCACAGTTGTAACATACCATGCTCTAATAAAGACATTACCAATTTCTGCACACCGTGTTGTCTGGGTAAGATACATAGAGTACCATTTTCTTCTTCAGAGACGGTTTATACAATGCCATTACAGTTGATTCACATTGATTTATGGGGACCGTTGCCGGTATTGTCATCTAGTAGCTACAAATATTATATATCTTTCATAGATGCCTTTTCTAAATACACTTGGATTTCATGCTTCGTAATAAATCTGATGTACAAAACTTTTATTGATTTTAAAACACTGGTTGAATTACAACTTGGTTATAAAACAATTCGATGGTGGTGGTGAATACAAGAGTTTTGCCTCCTTATCTTTCTAAACATTGTATTATGCATCGTATATCTTGCCCATATACTCAAGCTCAAAATGGGGTTGCCGAGAGAAAACACCGTAGTATTGTGGAACATGGTCTCTTTCTTCTTGCTCATTCCTACTTGCCGCTAAAATTTTGGAATGAGGCTTTTCAAACAGTTGTCTACCTCTCAAATAAGTTACCACATTCTTCATCTCCAACTATTTCTCCACTTGAAGTTCTATTTCAGACCAAACCTGATTACTCTTTCTTAAGAGTTTTTGGTTGCACTTGCTTGCCAAATCTGAGATCATATAATGCTCACAAACTTCAGTTTTGATCCTCTCCATGTGTGTTCATTGGTTACAGTATAAATCACAAAGGCTACAAGTGCCTTGCTTCAGATGGTCGCATTTACATTTCCTGAGATGTTATTTTTAATGAGAATGACTTTTTTAACTCACTGTCCAAATCTGTATCTCCTTCACCTATGCCTAACTCTTCTCCTCTTGTTACTTCTTCTCAGATTCCTATCATTGTTCCCTCATCCACACCCATTGCAACCCCACCTTCACAACCCTCCACATCAGTGTCACCTATTTTACATCCCCCTAATTCGACTGAGCATCCTGCACCTAATTCTCATACTGCTGATCCTGTTTCACCTCTGCCACCTGTGACTCATTCTCCTCGTGTTCTACAAAACATACATCCCATGTGTACAATAGCTAAAGCTGGTGTCTTCAAACCTAATACTTACATAGTCTCATCTATTTCAAAATCTGTCAATGAAGCCTTGCAACATGATCAATGGAAGAATGCTATGTTTGATGAATATTCTTCTCTTATTAAAAATGGTACATCGTCTTTTGTCTCTTGACCTGAAGGAAGGAATGTCATTGGATGCAAATGGATTTTCAAGGTTAAAGAAAATCCTGATGGTTCCCTTAATAAGTACAAGGCGAGATTAGTTGTGAAAGGTTTTAACCAAGTTCCAGGCATTGATTTTCATGACACTTTTAGTCTGGTGGTTAAACCAACCATAATATGTGTTGTTCTCACCATTGCCTTGGCTAAGAAGTGGTGTCTTCGACAATTGGATATCAATAACGCCTTCCTAAATAGTGATCTTCAAGAAGAAGTTTATATGTCTTTACCACAAGGATTTGTAGACAAACAACATCACGATTTTGTGTGTAAACTACACAAATCCATTTATGGTCTAAAGCAGGCACTGTGTGCGTGGTATGAAAATATGCGTAGTGCTCTTATTTCTTTTGGTTTAAAAAATGCTACCTCTGATCAGTCTTTATTTTTGCGAGTTACCAACACTAGCACCATGTATCTTCTAGTTTATGTCGATGACATTGTCTTAACTGGCAGTAATCAATCCGAGGTACAACAACTTGTTGAGATTCTTCATCGCACTTTTGCCTTAAAGGATTTGGGTAATCTAGACTTCTTTTTTGGCATTTAAGTTAGGCATACAAAGGATGGCTTACATCTCTCTCAATCTAAATATATTCATGATTTGCTATGTCGATCAAATATGCAACATGCTAATCATATTAACACACTCATGGCTTCTGGTTTTCAACTAACTTCCATTGGAAGTGATGAGTTTCATGATCCTGGCATATACAGAAGCATCGTTGGTGCTATACAAAATGTTACAGTTACAAGACCTGAACTTGCTTATTGCGTTAATAAGGTGTGCCAATTCATGAGTCGTCCATTGGAGTCCCATTGGAAGGCTGTGAAACGGATTTTACGGTATCTACAAGGTACAATAGATCACAGGCTTCTTCTTCGCTCTTCTTCTTTGTTGCATTTGACATAGTTTTGTGATGCTGATTGGGCATCTGATCCTGTTGATCACAAGTCTACAACGGGCTACTGTGTTTTTCTTAGTTCTAATTTAATTTCACGGTGCTCTAAAAAGCAATCTACTATCTCAAGATCGTCAATTGAGGCGGAGTATCACAGTCTTGCCAATGTTACAACTGAACTTGCTTGGCTTACGTTTTTGCTTACTGAACTTCGTCTTGAGCTTCCACGACCTCCCATCATTTGGTGTGATAATCTTAGCGCAGTCTATCTTGCTGCCAACCCAGTTTTACATGCTCGTACTAAGCATGTAGAACTTGATTTACATTTCGTTAGAGAGAAAGTTCAACAGGGTGCTATTGATGTCCGTCATGTACCCACGACGGATCAAGTTGCAGACATACTGACGAAGCTTATTTCCAGCTCAAAGTTTCCCTTAATGTGCTCCAAACTCACAGTGGAATCATTTTCTACTATGAGTTTGCGGGGGCTAATGAGAATATAGTATAGTTAGCATTATTATACTATTATACTTAAAATGATGACAAATGTCTTTAGTAGTTAGAAGCTTCTATTTTCTGTTAGCTAGAAGGTTCCATTTTCTGTTACACAGTTAGACTAGTTGGTTAGTTAGTTAGGTGGTTAGACGCTCATCTGAGATTGTATAAATATATTGTTTCAGTTCTTGAATAATACAAGTGAAGATCATCTTCTTCAATCGTTCTTTCTCTCTCTTTCGTACTCTGTTTCTTTTTTCAACCTTCTCTGCTGCAGCTCAAACCATATCAATTCTCCAACGAGAAGAAATGTTTTGGCTCAAAAAATTAAGAATTCAGTGGTTGAAAGAAGGAGATAATAACACTTCTTTCTTCCATTTAAGCACTATGGTGCGAAGAAATAGAAACAAGATAAAAGCTCTTAAAATTGAAGGAGAATGGTGTGCTGATCAGAATCTTCTTAAGTCTCATGTTTGCAATTTTTGCTCTCATTTATATTATCATGAGCTTATCAATTGCTCTCCTCTTGATAATGAAGTTGCTGTTGGATTTTTTTTTTTTTACTTCTGAGGAGTTATTGAGCCTTTCAGCCCTTTTGCACAATTCTGAAATTTTCATGCTTTACAGTCCATGAAGCCTTTGAAAGCTCCAGGTTCAGATGGCCTTCCAACTATCTTTTATCAAAGAAACTGGGATTTGGTGGGTGATAGTGTTTGAGAAATGATACATACTGCTTGGGGAGAGTGTTTCCTTCCTCAAGGTATTAATAAAACTTATATTACTCTTGTTCCCAAAGTTGATCATCCTAGTGACATTACTCAAATGCAGCCAATTAGTTTGTGTAATGTCAGTTATAAGATTTTGACAAAAGTTATTGTGGCTCGGACTCGTCCTATGATTGGCAAGCTCGTTGGTTCTCATCAAAGTAGTTTTATTCCTGGGCGTAATACTATTGATAACATTTTAATTGCTCAAGAAGTAATGCATACTATGAGACAGAAGAAGGGATCCGGTGGCTTAATGGCAATCAAAATTGATCTAGAGAAGGCTTATGACTGAATTAGTTGGGATTTCCTTCAAAACACCTTACAATACTTTCAGTTTCCCACTCATCTTATTAACCTCATCATGCATTGTGTTACTACATTGGAGTTTGCTGTTCTTTGGAATGGGGAGCATACTCAATCCTTTAAATGTAACATTTGCACCCAAAAAGTTAGAAAAGGACAAAAAGGACAAGATTGGTATTATGGAGAAGTCGAAGGATAAAAATTAAAAAAGGACATAGTTGGTATTATTTAAAATTTTTTTTCTCGAGATCTATCTCGAGAAAGAATATAATTGGTATTTCTTAAAAAGCATCTTCTCGAAAATATTCTCGAGAACGCTCTTGAGCAAAAGACGAGACGATAAATAAATAAAAAGTCTAACGGCATTTTGGGAAAGTGCTAAACATTTCATCCTATAAATAAGAGGGGGTCATTTTTAGATTTCATTCAAACTTTTCAAAAACTCTTCTCGTTTAAGATTTTTGATAGTTTCAAGAAAAACTCAAGGAATTGCTATTTTACTACGCATTTCAAGGTGGGGATGAACCCATGGTTTGTACATTCTGCTAGTCTTTTCATTAAAAGTTTATATTCATACTATGGTTATGCACACGGCTTACTTTCACTAGTGAAATGTTATTTGGGTTAGAAGTTGGCCCTTGCGGAATGCTAGACGCAACTTATTTGGGGTTGGAAGCTGATCATTGCTGGATTGCTAAATACAACTTATTTAGGTTGGGAGTTGGCCTTTGCTGGATTGCTAAATGCAGCTCATTATTTTGAAGTTCATAAACTATTTATTTGCTGCAAAATTTTATATGCATATGTGTGCAATTGTTGTTATTATATTCCTGTTTGAATATTTATCTTGATGATTTGCCTAAAGTGTGAAAACCCGTTAGGGGACCCACTGGACATAAGCTCACCCTTCCTACTATATCTCAAGAACCTAGTTATGGGGGCTGCACGTGCCGATAAAAAGGAAAACAAATGAATTGGTGATGTGGAATGAGACTTCAACATACAGGTGATGGAGGTCTCAAATGGATCAAGTTTACATGATATATATAGAAATATAAATAATCTTAGCTTTATAGTCATATAAATAAAATGCTAAGATTCTGTAAGTATAAAGAAAAGTTGAAAAACAGTGGGTAAAAAGCTAAGATTCTGTAAGTATAAAGAAAAGTTGTGAAACAGTGGGCTCGTATGAGAAAATGGCTACAACAGTCACATATATATATATATATATATATATATATATATATATATATATATATATATATGTATATGTATGTATGTATGTATGTACGTACGTGACGTTTAAATATAAATAGAGTTTGAGAAATTGTGCACCCAATTTGTATGTTGGTACATGTTTGACATTACAACTGCTTAAATTCTGAGTAAAGTGAGCAAATGAGAAAAAAAGAAAAAAAGAAAAAAGAAAAAAGAAAAAGAAAGGAGAATAAGTTGGGGTGTTACATTAAAGCTGGACGAGGTCTTCGTCAGGAACGTCTTTTTGTTTTGTGTAAGGAACGTCTTTCCCATATGATTATGAGGGTCGTTGATTCCAAGGTTTGGAAGGCAATCACTCTTCCAAGAGGAGGAACCCCTCTTTCTCATCTTTTCTTTGCTTTTTGCAAAAGCTTCTTGTGGTCAATTAAGGATGACTATGGATGTCTTAAATGATTGTTGTACTCGTTCTAGGGAGAAAATAAACCTACATAAGTCGAGGGTTTTTATTTCTCCTAATGTTTCAAGAAGTATGGCAAGAAGAATAAGTGAGGCGAGTTCTATTAGATTAACAACTGATCTAGGGAAGTATTTGGGTATTCCATTACTTCATTCTCGGCCATGCAGGACTACTTTTCAGTATCTCATTGATAAATTCCAGAACAGATTAGTGGGTTGGAAAGCTAAACATTTAAGTCTGGCAGGTAGAACTACTTTAATTAAATCAGTTACTACTGCTATCCCAGTGTATTCCATGCACATTGTTTGGCTCCCTCAATCTGTTTGTCAGAAGCTTGATCAGATTAATATAAACTTTATTTGGAACGACTTTCCTCCATATAGGAAAATTCATCTCCTTAATTGGGAACAAGTGTGTAAGTCGAAGGATGAAGGTGGCCTGGGAGTTCCAACAATGAGAGCTTCAAACACTGCCCTCCTTGCCAAGTTAGGGTGGGAGCTTCTAAAAAATGTTTTAAAGCTGTGGGTTAGACTTGTGAAGGAGAAATATGTTCGCGCTCAGAATATTCTTCATTGTGGAATTTCAAGTGTTGCTTCTACATGTTGGAAGGGTATTATGCGTAGTATGGATCTTCTCAAATCTGGTCTTGTTTGGCGAGTGGGAAACGGTAATACTTCATGTGACTACATTACTAAACCCCTCTCGACTTCTGCAGCTTCTGTTTTGGTTGATGAAAACGAGAATTGGTTGGTTGAGCAGATTAGCCCGTCTCTACCTCCTGATATTCTAGAGCTTATAAAAGCAGTTCCAATTTCTTGTAGCAATTTTGAGGATTGTCTCATATGGACTTCAACGAATGGAGAATTTTCTGTGAAGTCTGCATATCGGCTGCTCTTTAAAGCAACTGTGCTCAGTTTTAGGGGAAATTGGAACTGGATTTGGAAGTTTAAACTGTCCCCAGAAATTTAAATTCTTTGTGTGGTTGATTGCTCATAACAGGTTGCTTACCAATAAGTTGAGGTTCAGACGAAATATGGGGGATGATCCGGTTTGTACTCGATGTTTTAATTGTCCAGAAACAATCTTTCATATCCTAAGAGAATGTAAGGTTGCTACAGAGTTTTGGACAGCTACAGTTCCTCCACATTTACTCCATTCTTTCTTCAATATGGATCTTACTACCTGGGTATTCTCTCATGCTTCCTTCTGTTCAGGTCATAGTACCTCAAGGGAAAGGAATTTATTTTTCTTGGCTGCTCTATGGTGTCTCTGGACAGCCCGTAACAAGGAGATTTTGAGGGTGTCTCTCATTCTCTCTTGGTTATTCAACGGCAAGTAAGGTCTTTGACATCTAATTTCATTTCAGCTTTCACTCTTAATGAAGGGGATAAGTTTTCATGGCCCTCGGTTGGTGTCTTGGCTTCATCCGCCAGTTGATTGGCTGAAACCAAATACTGATGGGGCAGCTAAAGGAAATCTGGGCAAAGCTAGTGTTGGAGGCCTTCTTCGAAACAGTTCAGGTGGCTGGATTAAGGGATTTTGTGGTTCAATTGGTTTCACTAATAATATGGTGGCTGAACTATGGGCAATTAGGGAAGGCTTAAATCTGGCTTGGGATCTCCATGTTGAGAATTTAATTGTTGAATCAGATTCATTATCAGCTCTTCACCTGCTTCAAGGTTCCTTACCTATGCTTCATCCCCAGTAGCTACTCTTCTTCATGACCGTCATTCTCTCCTGCAAAAAAGTTGGCATTGTAAGTTTTCCCATTTTCTAAGGGAAGGTAATCATTGTGCAGATTATTTGGCTAATATGGGTTCTACTCAAGCTAACGGTCTAATTTGGCTTGATTCCCCTCCTCCTGAGATGTGTAATTTACTGTTTGCTGAGGTCTTGGAGTGTGTTTTCTGAGACCTTAATGGTCTAGTTCTTCTTATGAATAAAAAAAAAGAAATTAATACATCAATTGCTATAAATCACTTTCACATCAGAGTTTAACATTAATTGATCAATATAACACACTTTTCAAGAAAGTTATAAATTTGATGTAGATTCTCAACACATTAAATTTGTAGCAAATGGTGCGTAAATTTCAATCTATATAGCATTTTCCTCCCAAACAGGCCAATAGCATGCATAAAACAAACAAGAAACGAGTGACATCATCACCTACAATTCAGTTTTTTTGTGAACATTAGAAACATTACCATTCAAAAAAAAAAAAAAAACTCAAACTCAAGATAATGTGACATAATTTTTACCCTGGATTGATGGATGGTTTGAATAACATTTTATCATTTCATCAATGGTGAAAATTAATCATGCCACCACATATCTTGGATTTGAGTTTGAGTTTTTTTTTTCTAAGCTTTATATAGCATTACTAATATATATATATATATATATATATATATATAGAATACCTTGGTTTAAATGAATTAAATTAGTCTAGTGTTACTAAAATCATATGATCAATAGCTATAATAATCCAAGTTATATATCTTGGCAACAATGAAAGAAAGTATGAAAGCATATTGGTAATATTCAATGTAGCTAATGTAGAAAGAGCTCTAGCTAGCTACGTTGAAGAGAAGTTCAATCATTTATTAAGTGATAGATATTAATGTTAAACTAGATGAGATGAGGCGCCGCTGCTTATTGAAAGTGAGGTTTCATTAATTATACTGCACGGTGATGCAATTAATACATACTAAGAAGGTGACATATATGTTCATCCTTGTCGTCATGTTTTTCTTGAAAGGGAAACTGTTCCTTTTCTTGAAAGGGAAACTGTTTTGCTTGAACGAAGTAACAAAAAAGTAAAGATGAATGTGGATGGAGTGGAAGCGGATTTGTCGCCGATGGCGGACGTAAGTATGGTGGAGGAGACTCAGGCATGCAAGGAGAATGCTGAGGAGAATGGGATGTTCGCCCCTTTGCCAACATTTAGAGACAAACTTTTGGGCTATACGGGACGGATGGATGATGGTGAGACGTCCGTTGAGGATTGGACCTCAGATGATGAAGGAGAGATGGAGGCTGAGGAGTCCGAGTCCGAGTGTCCAGTCATTCACATATCCAAGGAGGAGAAGAGGCGCTTACGTCGCCCATGGAGACAGACACTTATTATCAAATTGTTAGGCAGAACAATTGGATTTACATTCCTGTTACGTAAGATTAAGGCCCTATGGCGTCCGAAGGCTCCTATTGAATTAGTTGCTATTGATCAAGACTATTTTCTTGTCAAGTTTGCCTCCAAGGAGGATTATGAGTATGCAAAATTTGGGGGCCCATGGATGATCTTTGATCATTATCTGACAGTGCGGCAATGGCATCCTAATTTTGACCCGGGGCAGGTGAACATGGATAGATTGTTGGTGTGGGTGCGAATCCCTTGTCTCCCAATTGAATACTATGACTATGACTTCCTCATGAAAGTAGGGGCGCGTATTGGTCGTCCGGTGAAGATTGATGATGCAACAAGCACCGTCTCTAGGGGGAAGTTCCCGCGTATATGTGTGGAGGTAGATATAACCAAGCCACTTCTATCTAAATTCACTTTGCGACGTCGGGTTCGACGGATTGAATACGAGGGGATCCATTTAATTTGCTTTGATTGTGGATGTTATGGGCATCGAAAAGATGCGTGTCCAAAGAATGAGGGCCAAGAGACGCCTCATCACGGTGGACAGGCGGAAGGGCTGGCCGGAGGTGTTAGAGATGTGGTCGGAGTTCAAGCTAGGCCGGCTGAGCCTCCGGTGAATCAGGAAATAACCGAAAGTTATGGGCCATGGATGTTGGCTTCTAGAAGATCTCGTAGAGGTATGACCAAAACTGAAAATGGAAAGAGTGGGAGAGCTGGACGTGATCCTCGGGATATGCCACTGATTGGTGCTAAACAAAATGCTAGTTTTCAGCAACATACTTCTCGGTATGCGGCATTAGCGGTTGAGGATAATCCTGAGGAAAATATTGATAGTGATCAACGAGATGGGTCGCATCTTGATAAGGATATTGGCGTGCACATGGGCTCAGGGATATCACTTAATGAATATGTCAAGAGTAAAGGGAGAAGGCCCAATATGCAAATAAATACTAAGGAAGTGGATAATGGCCCAAGCACTCAAGTGGCTGTAGAGACCAGCAATGCGGTTCGAATAAAGAAGAATTTACTGACTTGTGACATCACTTCTACCTATTCTCAATCCAAGCAAGCTGCCGCTGCGGAGGAACATATTGTGGTGCGTGGGTCCAATAGAGGTCAGCTGATTTCTCGATCGGTGGTCTCTCATCCCCAGCATCAGGTTGAGAACATGGAGGGTATTCATCCTACAATTAATTTGATACCAGAACATCATCAAGATCCTCCTATTGTGGTGGAATCTGGGCATGTTCCTGCTATTGGTAGGCGGGAACTTGGTGGAACAAAAGCTAATCTGGTTGGGGTGCGTAACGAAGCTCCTAGTGACAAGGATGAATCGCTTGGGAGGATGGATATTGTTGATGGAGGGTTCTCCTCTTAAAGCCGTGCTTGTCAATTTTTTGGTCTTCCGTAGGGGTGAGTAGCTTACTTTATCTTGTTTTTATGGATTTTATGATCTGGAATTGTCAAGGGGCGGCTTCGAAGGAGTTCTACCGTTCCCTGAAAGACCTGCTTAAGATGCATAAACCAGGCATATTGGGGTTGTTAGAGCCCAAAGTGAGTGGATCTCAGGCAGATTTTCTCTGTAAAAAGTTGGGTTTTGATGAATGGGTCCGGGTAGAATCATTGGGTTTCAGTGGTGGTATTTGGGTGTTCTGGCATAGTTCTTGTCAAATAAATATTATCGCTACTCATCCCCAGTTTATCCATATGAGGGTTCGGGATAGTAGTATGCATCAGTGGTTGTTATCTGTTGTTTATGGTAGTCCTACAGCCAGTTTGAAGAAGCTATTATGGAGGGATCTTAATAAGAATGTTTTTGATATGAGTGAGCCTTGGATTATTGCGGGTGATTTTAATGCGGTGGTATGTTCCGAAGAAGTTAGTAGTGGGAATGCTGTGGCTCATCATGGAAGCTCTGGTTTTGGGGATTGGATTTTTGATCATGATTTGCTGGACATGGGATTTTTCGGACAAGCCTATACTTGGAGTAGGGGTATAGGGGACCAGTTTAAGGGAGCTCGCCTGGATAGAGTTTTATGTAATTTAGCTTGGAGGCATATGTTTGAGGACGCTAGAGTGATTCACCTTCCTAAACATCACTCCGACCATGTTCCTATCTTGGTTCGTTTAAAGGGTTCAAGTGCCACTGTAAGGCCAACGCAGTTTAAATTTCAGGCAGCTTGGCTGACTCATCCGGGATTTTACAATGTCATTAAGGAGAATTGGAGTCGTGACCGATCTTTGGATACAAATAATCGGCATATAGCCTCGGTTCTTACTTCATGGAATAGTACCGAGTTTGGGAGTATTTCTAGGAGGAAGAAGAGGCTCTGGGCGAGACTTGCAGGCATTCAACGTGTCTTATCTAAACACCCTACACACCGTATTCATCTTTTGGAGTCTAAGCTTAAGAAGGAGCTGGACCTTGTTCTGTATCAAGAAGAACTTTCGTGGTTTCAGAAATCTAGAGTCGACTGGATCCTTTCGGGTGACCGCAATACCAAGTTCTATCACGCTACTACAGTCATTCGTCGGAGTAGGAATGTCATTGAGAGGTTAAAAGGTGCAGATGGAAATTGGGTTTCAGATTCAGCTCAGTTGAAGCATCTAATTCAAGATTTTTATACCAGGTTATTTTCAAAAGAACCTTGCGGGGATATGTCTGAGTTTCCTAAAGGGGGTTTTCCAATTCTAGATGGTGCTGTCATGGCAAGGATTCATCAGCCCTTTGAGATTGAAGAGATTCGTCAGGCTTTATTTGATATGGCTCCCTTCAAAGCGCCAGGCCTGGATGGTATTCATGCAGGTTTTTATCAACGCCTCTGGCCTACAGTGGGGCCTTCTGTCTACAAGCTTGTTCAAGACTTTTGGGTGTCAGGAAAGCTTCCAGATGGGTTCAATGATACTCTGTTGGTATTAGTACCGAAGGTTCAGCATCTTGAATTATTGACCCAGCTTAGACCTATAAGTCTCTGCAACGTGGGCTATAAAGTGATTACAAAAGCTATGACAAATAGGCTAAAGATGATCCTCCCTAGTCTTGTTTCTCCCAACCAAAGCAGCTTTGTTCCTGGTCGCCAAATTACAGATAATGTCATTGTGTATCAAGAAGTCCTTCATTCAATGAGAACTAAGAAGAGTGGTGTTTCTCATATGGCAATTAAGATTGATCTTGAAAAGGCCTATGATCGATTATCTTGGGATTTTATTGAAGACTCGTTGAAGGAGATTGGTCTTGGTGATGGGTGGATCCGAAATGTGATGCATTGTGTCTCTTCCTCTAGGATGTCGATTGTCTGGAATGGGGATCTTTTGGATTGTTTCTCTCCTGAGCGCGGAGTTCGGCAAGGGGATGCAATTTCGCCTTATCTTTTTGTTCTTTGTATTGAAAGATTGGGTCATTTGATTAATGGGGCAGTGGAGAGAAAGGAATGGAAACCCATACAGCTTTCTCGTAATGGTCCTTCTATCTCCCACCTTTTCTTTGCAGATGATATGGTTTTGTTTGCGGAAGCATCTACAGAGCAGATAAAGGTTATTATGAAGTGCCTGGATCTATTTTGTGCGTGCTCGGGCCAAAGAGTTAACTACCAGAAATCTCATATATTTGTATCTCACAATGTGGAGCTTGCGGTGGCTCAAGACATATCTACTATCTCTGGTATTCCCCTTACGGACAACTTGGGTCGGTATCTTGGTGCTCCCTCCATTCATGGGAGGGTCCGACCTGCTGACTTTCAGTACATCATTGAGAGAGTGACTACTCGATTGGAGGGGTGGAAGACAAAATTCTTGTCCTTTGCGGGTAGATTGGTTCTAGTTAAATCGGTGCTTAACTCTATTCCCATGTACATCATGCAGACTATGGTGTTACCAATAGGGGTGTGTAATACCATTGATAAATTAGTTCGACGTTTTCTATGGGGAGGGTCTAATGAGAAGCAGGGTGTCAACCTCATTAAGTGGGAAATCATCATCAAACCTATGGAGGACGGTGGTCTTGGCATTAAGAGTATGGCTTATATGAACTTGGCTCTTTTGGCCAAATTGGGATGGAGACTAATTACAGATAAGAATAGCTTTTGGGCCAGAGTTGTTTCCATGAAGTATCTGCATCGGGAAGCTACTATTGATAGGTTGCAGCCTAAGAATGGGGCTTCCAATGCGTGGCGGGGCATTGTTAAAGCCTCGCCGATTTTACGTAGCGGAGTGCGGGCTCTAGTTCGTAATGGTAAGGACACTCTTTTTTGGCTTGATACATGGGTAGGTGAGGTGGCCTTAATCAATATGAAAATGCGGGATTTGAGTTTGGTGGAGATGTATAGGCCTGTCTCAAGCTATTGGGTGAAGGGCTCAGGGTGGGACTGGAATGCTCTATCAGGTTTACTCCCTTTTGAGGTTGAAAATAAACTTGCTGCTGTGCTCTTATGGGATGAGGAGGAGGTTGCAGATGGCATATGTTGGGGAGCTTCTCAGAGTGGCATATTAACGGTGGCCTCTGCTTATACTATTTCTACTGGCACTCTTATGGGAGATCCTAATTCCCTTTGGAGGACGATTTGGAAGCTTAAAGTTCCTCAAAGATGCAAGACTTTTTTGTGGATGGTTGCGCATCGAAAGATCATGTGCAATGCTGAGCGGATGAAAAGGGGTTTCACCATGGCATCTGACTGTATTGAATGTGTGGGATGTATCGAGGATGTTGATCATATTTTTCGAAATTGCTCTAGAGCCGTGCAATTATGGAAGCGTCTATTGCAACCAGTTGAGTATCATCTTCAGAGCAATTTAGATTTCCAAAGCTGGCTTGCTCATAATCTTGCTGGCGTTAATGATTGTAATGTTGACTATGACTGGGCTTCCTACTTTACAGTGGCTGTGTGGGCTCTTTGGAAATGGAGGAATGATTTAACATTTCGTAATCTTCGTTTTCACTTCGAGTATAGCATGGCTTGGCTTAAAGGGAAAGTGGCTGAAATCATTCATGCTTTTCAAGCCAAAGTGGCGGTCCATGATGATGGACTGATAGAGAGGGTGAAGATGGTAGGCTGGTGTACTCCCAACCATGGTTGGACTAAGCTTAATACTGATGGATGTCTTAAGAATGCTTCATCGCGAGCAGGGGGTGGCGGTCTTCTCCGTGACTATCGTGGTATGTGGTTGAGGGGGTTTGTGGCTAATATTGGTTCTTGTACTGCAACTGAAGCTGAATTATGGGCTGCTGTTCATGGCTTACGTCTTGCTTGGGATGAGGGCCATCGTTCTATAGTTTTCGAAACAGATTCGGCTATGGTGGCTGGTTGGTTAAAAGGCAACAGTCTGCCGCAGCTTAGCCTTTCCAACTTGGTAAAAGAGTGTAGAAGACTCCTTCAGAGAGATTGGATAGTTCAAGTTGAGCACATTTACAGAGAAGGTAATAGAGCAGCAGACTATTTGGCTACTGAGGCTTTGAAGTTCAATCGGGGAGTGTGTATCCTGTCTTCCCCTCCCCGTGGGTTATTCAATATTTTGAGGGAAGATGCAACTGGGGCTACTTGGCCTAGGAGAGTTCGAGATGTAGGGTGCTAATTGTTCTTGCTGGGTATTCCCCCTCTTTTCCTTTCCAAAAAAAAAAATCCTTGTCGTCATGTACGCGCGTACTCTGTGGCTTAACCAAAGTACGTACTAACTGAGAGAAAATCGACGAAAGAATGGCAGAAAGTGGACGAACTTGAACGTATGGACGGGAAAGCCTGTGGTGCCCATGCTACTACCAAAAAAAAAAAAAAAACAGGTTTACGACAACCTAAGTTGATGTAATCTTTTGGTCAATATGTCAAAGACTAGTTTTTATGAGGTTATTTCCGTGTAGAGAACATTGTAGCATAACATTAGGGATTATAGATAAGGGTCATCCAACCGATCAACCTGATTAAATTGATCAACCCAAACCTTATGGGTTAGGTTTTTATATTACATTAGGTTGGATTGAGTTAGAAATTAGCAACCCGATCGAGTTTGAGTTGAGTCAAGATTTTACAAATCAATCCGAACCAACTCGAACCAACCCGAATTCATCAAGAATATTAGGTATTTCTTTAGTTAATATTTTTATTAGGGTCAACTATTGTTATTAGATTATATAAAATCTCATAAATAAAATAACATGATAAACCAAGAAGTTCTCAACGTGTCTTGTGAGAAATCCAAGGTACATGTAAGGAGGTGAAAGACTTAGTAGAAGGATGTGCTCTCAAAGACTTAGTGGAAGATGGATGTGCTGCCAAAAACTTAGTATAGGTTATGGACACGTTCATGTAGTTATTAGCTATTTATTTGTCATATGTAAACTAATAAGTAGTTGTTTCCTTATTTGTAGCAATCGTGGCCTTTAGCTTAAGATAAGTGGTTAAACTTTATGTATTTAAATTCTATCAGATTCAATAAAACGACGACAAATATTTTAATCTAAATTCTGTGGTTTATTTTCACCTTAAGAAAATTCTATTTACTTACCAATTGTAATCAAGCTTTGACAGGGACCTACGCCATTGGTATCAAAGCGTGACTACAATGACAACCAACAAAGAAAGAATCAATAAATCTAGAGATTGGGCTAAAGGGACTTCAAGATGGAATGAATGGAATGGAAGCGAGCGTAACTGAAAAATTGCGCCATATAGAAGAAACCATTAGCAAGTTGTCTGAGGTGTGGCTCACCAGAAATCAGGATCTAGCATTATAAGTAACCGCAACGGCCAATCTCGGAGTAACAAGGACGAGAATAGAGAGGGTATGGCAGGAGGTAGATCGATGTTCTCAACCAAGTTAGCTAAGCTTGAGTTTCCAAGGCATTCAGGTGATGACTCAACATAATGGTTCAACAGAGTTGACCAATTCTTCGAATATCAAAGCACTCTAGAAGCACAAAAGGTATCATTGGCTTCATTCCACCTTGAAGGAGAAGCTAATCAATGGTGGCAATGGCTACGCTTAGCTTTCAAAGAAGAGGGGAAAGTGGTGACAAGGGCTATTTTTGAGGAAGAGCTATGAGCGCGATTAGGCCTAACGAGTGCGAAGACTTTGATGAAGCATTATCAAGGGTAAAACAGGTTGGCTCACTAAGGTACTACCAAAAAGAATTTGAAAAACTAGGCAACTATGTGCAAGGATGGACACAAAAAGCATTGGTGGGGACTTTCATGGGAGGGCTCAAACTAGAAATAGCTGACGACATACGTATGTTCAAACCAAAGTCCTTGAAGGAGGCCATCAACCTTGCTTGCATGCGGGATGAGCAAGTAACTCGCCAACAGAAGTTCACACGACCATTATCATTCAACCGAGAACCGCTAGAGCTACCAGCCCCAGCAAAATGAAAACCAACATCTCTAATGAAATGCTTGTCTTGGGAAGAAATGCAAAAAAGGCGAGCTTAAGGCCTTTGTTTTAATTGTGATGAAAAGTTTACCACAGGACATAAATGTCAAGGTCCACAACTTTTGTTGCTAGAGGGGGATTCCATTAATGAAGAAGAAGGTAAGGGTGAAATAGAAGACGCCCTAATCGGGTTTCAACCTGAACCCGAAATTTCCTTCCATGCCTTAACAGGATGGACAACCTCAAAAACCATGAGAGTGTCAGCTAGAATTGGGCAGTACGAAGTTGTGGTGCTTATTGAAAGTGGCTATACCCACAACTTAATTAGTGAGAAGATAGCTAGCTTGTTACAACTACCAGTAGTTCCCACCGAGCCTTTCATGGTGCGAGTAGCTAACGAAAGCCCATTAAAATGCCAAGGGAGATTTGAGCATGTGCGAATCCTACTTCAGGGTATTCTTTTTTTCCTTACACTCTACTCTTTACCACTAACTGGTTTGGACTTGGTACTAAGTGTGCAATGGCTATAACAACTTGGAATTGTGGTGAGTAATTGGAAGAAAATGACTATAGAGTTCCAATGGTAGAATCAATATCAAATGGTACAAGGGATCAATGAATAGACCATTCAAGCTACATCCTTGATAGCGGTTTCGAAAGAACTAAGGCAAGGGAGTTCTATGTTTGCCATTTGCTTCCACCCTTCGGGAGAAATAAGACACCAAGATGGCCATCCAGATATGCAACGACTATTGGAATCCTTTGATGATATTTTCCAATGGCCAAAAACAATTACCTCCAACACGGGAAGTAGATCATCTAATTCTTCTCAAAGAAGGAACTGACCCCATTAATGTGAGACTCTATAGGTATGCCTATTTTCAAAAAGCTGAAATTGAAAAACAAGTTCATGACATGTTAAAATCGGAGCTTATAAGATCAAGCACTAGTCCTTTTTCATCTCTTGTTTTATTGGTTAAAAAGAAAGATGACATGTGGCGCTTTTGTATTAATTATGGAGCCCTTAATGTCATGACCATCAAATACCGATTTCCCATCCCTATGGTTGATGATATGTTAGATGAACTTCATGGTGCAACTTACTTTACAAAACTCGACCTCAAAGCTGGGTACCATCAGGTACGTGTACACCCAAACGATGTTCCTACAACCGTATTTCGTACTCACAATGGTCACTATGAATATTTAGTCATGCTTTTTGGTCTTTGTAATGTCCCATCTACATTTGAAGCTATTATGAATTCCATTTTTCGCCCTTACCTTCGCAAATTTGTATTAGTTTTTTTTTTTATGACATTTTCATTTATAGCCCCAATTGAACCATGCATCTTGAACATGTTAAACAAGCTTTTGAAATATTGAGGCACCACCAATTTTTAATTAAAATCAATAAATGTGCATTTGGGCAACAAGAGTTAGAATACTTGGGCCATATTATTACTTCCCATGGAGTAAAAGTGGATTAAGAAAAAATCAAGGCCATGCTCGATTGGCCTGGACCTACTAATGTTTCAGAATTGCATGGATTTTTAGGTCTCACAGGTTACTACAGGAAATTTGTCCACAATTATGGCATTTTGGCTCGACCACTCACCAATTTGTTGAAGAAAGACCAATTTGGATGGCCCGAAAAAGCCGAAATTGCTTTCAAAGCTCTTAAACAGGCTATGACTTCCACCCCAACTCTTGCTTTGCCAAACTTTAATGAACCTTTTGTGATCGAATTAGGTGCTTCAAGTGAAGGGATAGGTCTGGTTCTCACTCAGCAAGGCAAGCCAATTGCATTTATGAGTCAGGCTTTGGGAGTATCTAAACGATCGTGGTCCACATATGCCAAAGAAATGTTAGCCATTGTCCAAGCTATACGAACTTGGCGTCCTTACTTGTTGGGACAAAAATTCTTTATTCAAACAGACCAATTCAGCCTCAAGTATTTCTTGGAGCAACGCATCGCAACACCGGAACAACAAAAGTAGGTGGCTAAGTTGCTTGGTTATGATTATGAAATTCGTTATAAACTAGGTCGAGAGAGTTCACCAGCAGGTGTACTATCACGAGTGGTAGGAAGCCGAAGTCTTGGCGCTTTCGCTCCACAAGTTGACCTATGAAACGAAAGAAAAAAAGCGACGGTTGAACATTCTTATATAGAAAGAATTGGCAAGATGGCAACAAAAAATTCAAGAGCTCCATATTATGGCTCCATAGGTTGGTTCTCTACAAAAATCGGTGGTCATTCCTCCAAATTCCCACATCATTACTCAACTCTTATGAGAGTTTCATGATTCTCACCTTCGTGGGCATTCCAGAGTGTTGTGAACATACAAGATATTAGCACAACTATTCTATTGTCCTTCTATGCACAGGGTGGTACAAGAATATGTTTCTTCTTGTGATGTTTGTCAAAGAGCCAAAGCCGAAACTCTTTATCCTGCTGGATTCTTGCAGCCATTGCCAATTCCTTGTCAAGTATGGGATGGCATCACCGTGGACTTCATTGAAGGCCTTCCAACCTCTAACGACAAAAACACCATTTTTGTGGTGGTAGATCGCCTCAACAAATCAACTCATTTTTTGCCATTAACTCATCCCTTTTCAGCAAAAATAGTGGCTAAAAAGTTTGTAGAAGGTGTGGTGAAACTACATGGAATGCCAAGAACCATTATTAGTGATCGAGACCCTGTGTTCATTCGTAATTTTTGGCGTGAGTTTTTCAAGCTGTCAGAAACTCAATTGAAAATGAGCTCGGCCTACCATCCGCAAACCGATGAACAATCATACATAGTTAATAGATGTGTTGAGTAATACCTCAGATATTTTGTCTACCAACAACCTCGAAAATGGAGCTCACTTTTTCCATGGGCTGAGTTTTGGTGCAATACGACGTACCACGCCTCTATGGGAATGACTATTTCAAGACCTATATGGTCACTTGCCTCCAACCATTCCTAATTACCAACTGGGCACATCTCTAGTGAATGAAGTGGATCAAAGCCTAACATCACGAGATGCGTTGCTACGACAACTTAAGGTCAACCTACATGCAACAAATAATCGAATGAAACAAGTAACCGATGCTAAGCGACGAGACAATGCATTTCAAGAAGGAGACATGGTTTTCCTTAAACTACATCCAATATCGGCAATAATCAATCTTCAAGAGGGCATATCAATATTAGAATCTAAGAACCGAGGAAGAACAAGAAGGAAAAAAGAAAAACTAGAGAAAAAGAAAGAAGAGAAAGACTACAGAGTAGAAGATAAAATGTATTTCATTGTATTGTTCTCTGACACAACACCTATATATATACAACAAAAATAAAAGCGGGAAATAACAAATATAACAACCTTTTAACTATAGTTAATTAACCATAGTTTATACTCTAACATCCCCCCCTTAAACTTGGAGGAGAAGAAGAAACTACTCCAAGTTTATCTCACAATTGAAAGAACCTAGCCCCTTTTAAGGCTTTTGTAAAGACATATGTTGTTTGTTCCCGAGAAGAGAAATGTCGAAGATTAATCTGCTTTGTTAAGAGCTAATCTCGAACAAAATGGAGATCAATTTCTATGTGTTTGGTCCTGGCATGAAACATAAGATTGGCATACATCAAAACTGTACTAGTATTATCACAGAGAAGAAGATGAGGTCTTGATTATTGATGACCAAGTTCAAGCAAAAGAGAGTTGATCCACATGACTTCAGCAGTGAGATTAGTGAGACTCCCATACTCAGCTTCACAAGAACTTCTTGAAACTGTAGGTTGCTTCTTAGAGGACCAAGATACAAGATTGGAACCAACAAACACACCAAAACCAGAAGTTGACCTTTTATCTCCTGGGTCGGAAGCCCAATTAGCATCACCAAATCCAGTGACATCTAAACAAGAAGACTTCTTTAAGAATAAGCCATGATCTAAAATTCCCTTAAGATATCTTAAAATCCTCTTCACACATATCCAATGAGACTGTAAAGGCTTTTGCATGAATTGGCAAACACGATTCATTGAATAGGCAAGCTTAGGGCGTGTGATCGCGACATATTGAAGAGCCCCAACCACACTCCTATATAACTGGGGATCAACTACTGGATCACTGCCAAAAGAAACAAGTTTCTCACTTGCTGCCATTGGAGAATTAATAGAATTGGCAAACTGCATTTTGGTCTTGAAAAGAAGGTCCATAATATACTTTCGCTAAGACAACAATAAACCTTCTGAAGTAAAATCAACTTGAACACCCAAGAAGTAATTAAGAACACCCAAATCCTTCAAGGAAAAAATTGAATTCAGTTGAGAAACTAATTCATGTATAGCAGACTCCCTGTCACCAGTGACCAAGATATCATCTACATAGACTAGAACATACACAAAATGATTACCAAAAAATCTGATAAAGAGGGAATGATATGATTTTGTAGCAGAAAAACTAAAATCAAACAAGGCATGTTGAAGTTTATCATACTAGGCTCGAGGTGCCTATTTTAAACCATAGAAGGCTTTGTGTAACTTACACACAAAATGAGGAGAATTCGGATCTTCAAATCCAGCTGGTTGTGTCATATACACATCTTCCTTCAAATCACTATTTAAAAATGCATTGTTAATATCTAACTGCTTGATTAACCATCCTTTAGACAAGGCGATTGTTAAAACAATCCTTATCGTAGTCTGTTTTACCATAGGGCTAAAAGTCTCTAAAAAATTAAAACTAGGCATTTGATTAAATCCTTTTGTCACTAATCTAGCCTTGTGCCTAGAAATTGTACCATCTGCATTCTCTTTGACTTTAAACACCCATTTACATCTAATGGGAGTTCGAGCATGAGGCAATTTAACAAGAGACCATGTGTTTGTTCTTAGCAAAACAAAGTATTCTGCAGTCATAACATCCTTCTATTCAGAATGAAGAAAAACCTCTTGAACAGATGAGGGTTCTCTCACAGTCATAAGCACCTTAGGCTTGAAGATTCTAGATTTTGATCTAATTTTCATAGCATGGCCTTGCACAGGAGCAGAAAGTGTAGGCAACAAAGGAGGCTAAGAAGGAACATCTGACAAATTTGGAGGCAAAACATGTATACAAGATGGGAAATCATCTATAATAGTGAGAGGAACATTTGTAGATAGATTAGCTGCAGAAGATGGAATATCACTAGTGGAAACAACAATATCAAGTGAACATGAAGAAGAAGAAACCAAATGAATAGCAGCTGATGATGAGGACTGATCTGATACAGAACCTGAAACAACTGCACCCTTTCCAGACTTTGCATAAGGAAAGAAGTATTCATTAAAAACCACATCTCTAGAAATATACAATCGACCATTTGGATCTAGGCACTTAAAACCTTTGTGATTAAGACTATATCCCAAAAACACGCATTCCACAGATCGAAACTGCAACTTAGTTTTGTTAAAAGGTCTTAAGTTTGGAAAGCAAGAACAACCAAATGTTCGAAGAGTAGAGTAATCAGGTACCTTCCCAAACAATTTTTCTAGAGGAGTCTTACCATTCAAAGGATAGGAAGGAAGCCTGTTGGTGAGGTAAACAGCTGTTCGAACAGCTTCATCCCAAAATCTCAATGGAAGAGAAACATGAGCCAGCAGTGTCAAAGCTTTTTCAATGATATCTCTGTGTTTTCTCTTAGCCACTCTATTCTGTTCATGTGTGTATGGACATGAAACTCTATGGATGATTCCAGTGGACTTGAAATAGGCTGAGAGAGCTTGAAACTCCCCTCCCCAATATAATTGAACTGACTTAATAGATCAACCAAGTTATAATTCAACTTGAGACTTAAAATTCAAAAAAGTTTGATGAACATTAGATTTATGTTTCAACAAATGCACCCAGGTAAAATGAGAAAAGGCATCAACAAAGTGAACATAATACCTATAACCATTTGATGAAGGTATACGTGAAGGACCCTACACGTCAGTATGTATGAGTTCTAATGGTTTAGAAAAGGTAGATAATGAAGATGGAAAAGGATATTTATGAAGTTTGCCAAGACTACAAACATTACAAAAATCAGACTGTGCTTTATTACTAACAGGCATATTACAAAAAACAAGAGTATCAAGAACAATCTTAGCTGAAGGATGGCCTAGACGAGCATGCCAAAAACCAAAAACATTATTATGATAAGAAGAAACATAATTGAAACATTGAGGTTTATTACATGAAGTTGAAGAGAAAACATAATCAGTAAGAATAAGTTTCATACTTGGTGCATCAAAAGCATACAAGCCATTAGATAGTTTCCCTTACGACAGGACCTTTTTGGTTACCTGATCCTTAACAAAGCAAAAATCAGGATGGAATTCAAAGAAAACATGATTATCTTTAGCAAATCTTGAAACACTTAACAAATTTTTGGATAATGAAGGAACATGGAGTAAATGATTCAAGGAAATGAGTTTAGAATGATACGGAGAAGAAAAAAAGGCATTACCAATGTGTTGAATAGCAACACCAAAACCATCTCCCATATGAACTTGATCTCCACCAGAGTAAAAATCTTTGTTGATTAAGTTCTCAAGATTTGATGTACAATGATTTATAGCACCAAAATATGGATACCAGCAAGGATCAGTAACTGTTGAAGGAGATGCACACACAACCATTTGAACCTACTTGGATGAATGAAGATGTAATACCCTGAAATTTTCGAGAAGCAACACTTTCCTTCATCACCTTCATTCCTTTTCGATGATATTCTTTGATTCCATCTTATTAAATCAACCCAAAATTAACACTAGGGCTCTCCAATTTCTCTCCTTACATATATGATTTCCATAATAAAAATTTAGGAAACTCCAAACTCCATGAAAAACCTAACCTTAAGATATAAATGCAAAAATCATTCTCTGCCGCCACACCCATCACTACTTTCATCTCTCTCGCTCTCCCTTGTGCCAGCAACGGAAGCACGCGACGACGCTGGAGAAACGCAAGTACCCACAGCAAACGCTAGAGAATAGCGTGGGGCGCTAAAGAATCAAAGGTGAGCATCATCTTCTCTTTCCCCTTTCTTTTCATTTGCACGATGCTCTGTTTTGCACTTCATAGATACGATTAGCATCTCAATTTTCAGTGATCTTTCTAGATAAAATTAAAATATTCATTATTTTACTTGAAATTTAAGTTTTGAAAATCGGGTTGTTACAAAAGACATATGCTGAGAACCAGTTACTGCAACATTGAAACGATGATAGCACTTCAATGCTATATGACCAAGCTTTGCACAAATTTGACATTAAGGCCTATTATTGCCCTGAGATCTTCCACGACCACTAGAATACTTGTTATTTTTTTCACCATGTGATCTAGAGTTTGGATAAAACTGCTTCTTGTAATTATTGTTAGGAAAACCACCAATCTTGGATGGATCAAACATTGGCTTCATTGAAGACTGATACTACAACATAAGTGTTTGCAGAATTAAGTTCTTTGAGATGTCTCTCAATTTTATTCTCTTGTGCACGAAGAAGAGATTCAATTTCTGAAACTAAGTAAGAATCAGATCTTGAACTAACTGATACAATAAAAGGATCATAGTTCATAGGAAAACCATCAAAGATTACTTCAATATAACCTTTTGGAGAAAGGACATAATCAACAGAGGCTAGTTGATTAATAAGAGCCTTGATTTTTAACAAATATTCATTAAATGACAGATCTCATTTCTTTGTGTTCTGAAGCTTCACTTTTAGCTGCGAAATCTTGGCTTGTGTTTGAGAAGTGAAATAGGTATCAAGAACCTTCCAAATTTGTGAAGAAGTTTCACTACCAACTAGTCTAGTGAGAATATAAGGCAACATAGAAGAAAACAACCATGAAAACAAAAGTTGATCTTGTTGATCCCAATCAACAAAGTCTGGATTTACAATACCTTGAGCTCTGCCTTGCTCTGAAAGAAATTTTAATGGCGGATGTGCATCGACATCAATAAAATTCTGAAGTTTATGGCCTCTGATGGCAGCTGAGACTTGTTGTCTCCAAATTAAGAAATTTCCGTCATCTAACTTCACAGATAATTTGTGATTGAAGATAGCTGGTGAGATCTTAGAACCTGTAGCAGATCCACTCAATGAGGAAGAAGAATTTGTTTCAGCCATTAAGGCTTTGATACCATATTAGAATATGAGAAATGATGAAGAACAAGAAGGAAAGAAGAAGAACTAGAGAAAAGGAAAGAACAGAAAGACTACAGAGTATAAGATAAAATGTATTTCATTGTATTGTTCTTTGACACAACACCTATATATATACAACATAATTCAAAGGCAGGAAATAACAAATATAAGAACCTTTTTACTATAGTTAATTAACCATAGTTTATACTCTAACAATTAGAAATTAGCAAGCTGATTTTATGGACCTTTTCAAGTTGAGAAAATGATTGACAAGGTGGCCCACAAACTCAAACTTCCAGAGGAGTCTCGTATTCATCTCGTCTTCCATGTGTCATTGCTCAAAAAGAAATTGGGAGAGACAAATAATGCTAGTGTTGCATTACCTCCAACTACTGCTGATGAAGAAATTATTATAAAACCTGAAGCCACTTTGGATACGAGTTGGGTGAAAAGGGTCTCACTTTGTAGAAGAAAACTTGGTTAAATGAAAACGCCTCCCTGAAAATGATGCCACCTGGGAAAATGCTCAAGAATTGCAAGAGAGTTTCATTAATATGGACCTTGAGGACAAAGTCCTAGTTCAAGCAGGGGGTATTGATAAGCCAAGATGTTCTTAACGTGTTCCCGTGAGAAATCCAAGGTACATGTAAGGAGGTGAAAGACTTAGTGGAAGGATGTGCTGTCAAAGACTTAGCGGAAGATGGATGTGCTGCCAAAGACCTAGTCTAGGTTATGGACACGTTTATGCAATTATTAGCTATTTATTTGCCATATGTAAACTAATAAGTAGTTATTTCCTTATTTGTAGCAACTGTGGCCTTTAGTTTAGGAGAAGTGGTTAAACTTTATGTATTTAAATTCTATCAGATTCAATAAAACGACGATAAATATTTTAATCCAAATTCTTTGGTTTATTCTCACCCTAAGAGAATTCTATTTACTTAGCAATTGTAATCAAGCTTTGACTGGGACCTACCATAACATGAATGAAAATATTATTTAAAATTATATTTATATTCATATTTGACTAAAAAATCTTATAGACATTGTGGCGACCCCACACCTCGGACCACCAATCCCACAGGGATGGCGAGCGAAAACGCCGGAGTGGAACGCCCGACGTAGGCATCTCCAACCACCCCTCAATCAACTTGAGGTGATTGAGACCCTACAAGCCTCAACCCGGACTCTCCACAGAGTCCCATTTTTTTTTTTTTTTGCAACCATAACCTGATAGATTGAACAGTTCTAAAATCCATCAAATACATCCATAACATTATCCAAGATGATTAATAAGTTCACAAATGAAATTCCATAGCCCCACAGTTCAACACATGGACAATGTACATAAAAGTCCCAAAACCATGGGAACAAAACCGTCATATGCCCACATGATCTATCTACTAAGACCCAAAACCCAACTCACCAATACTACAAAATGTGGTAAGTGTTATAATTACATAGTTCAAAATATAAATAAATCATAATTAAACAACAAGTTCAACCAAAAACGCCTCCTAACTCACGTTGAGGCCTTAACTCTGACGCTTGCAAGGTCCTCAAGCTATAACTACTCCCTTGCCCTTGTCCTGAACAGAAGGGCCTGAAAAAGGGAAATGAGAGTGAGCCAACGGTGCCCAGTGAATAGAATTCAGATATGCCATCAATACTCATCAATAAAATAGTATACATGCATGTCCATGTCTATGAATGAATAAAGCTCATAACATATAAATATCAAGCATTTATAATAGGGTTCAATGCAAGTAAAAACCTATCATTTGGATTCCATATTCCATACTCATTGGGATTACTAGTCCACGTCTATTTCACCGTGCCGTTTCCATCCCCAATCCACATTCCATACTCATTTGGGGTTACTAGTCCACATCTATTTCACAGTGTCGTTCTCATCCCCAATCCACATTTATAAAACCCTCCTATGATAAGGTTAAGTCTCCCTTCTAGCTAGATAGGTGAGGCAAACCAAGATCATAAGGTTTTCCAAATCAATGCACCATTCAAATCATTTGATCACAGTTCATGCTTTCAAAACATACAAGATATAATCAATATGATGACATAAAAGATTTTAACATAAATGAAGTCTACTCACAACCAAGCCTCGCAAGAGTATCTAATCACACACATGACAACCAAACCGATCAACCAATATAAGATCCTGAAATAATTATCAAGTCCCATACACATCAATTTATAATCATTCCCAAACATGACTAATCATGAGTTTCATTTCTCATGATCAACCTAAACATCCATACAAGGCTCATAAACAATTCAAATATAAGTCTAACCATCTTAATCCACTATTTTAATTCAATATGGGTTCAATTAGACAAATCCAATGTCAATTTAATTAATTGACTTAACTTAGTCAAAAGTCCCAATTTTGGGCAAAGTACCAAAATTGTCACCTTAGTCAATTCCATACAACTCATGGGGTTTTCAACATGTATAATCAATTCTATGATCAACACATAGACCATATCACCATACGTCAAACTTAAACAAGCCACATGTAGACAATAGGCCATACCCCATTTAATCATGACATAAAACATAAATCACATGCCATAAGCCTCCCAATGCTTAATTACTAATCACAAATCATCAATTCAACCATTAATACCCACATTTAATCCCTAGGAACAACTATGCCCAATTTGGGGATTTCATCCACATATAGGCCTAACCCATATAACACACAACATAGGCCAATTTAAAACATGAATCAACTCAATTAATGCTTAATTAGATATAAATTATCTCAATTTCATAATTAAGGGTCAATTGCATAAAAGCTCCAAAATTTGGGAACTTTCAAATCATTAGCCCTAGCCCATAGCATAATCATAATAGATTGATTGCTAAATGAATCAAGCTAATTTAGGTCCAATTAAACTTAACTCATTCCAATTGAAACTTCCCAATCTAATTTCATCATTCCCCAAATTGAGGAAAATCTCTACAATCGGGCATAGGGCATAATTACACTAAACATTGAACTATAGCATGAAATTCTCAAAATTGAAACCATGAATCAATTAATTATACAAACTAAATCAACATAATTGACATGCAAGTTATTTGGGATGGTCTAAGTCCATGAACCAAGGGTAGGCTCATTTACAAGTAGCTCCACCAAATCTAAGCTAGAAATTGGGGAAAATGCTACTATTGGGTTCCAAATCACCTTAGAAACCCAAATCCATGACATTCACCTCGATTCTTAGGGTTTCTATGGAAACCCTAATCCCATATAACATCAAAATCGAGTCCAAGAGTGTAGAAATCACTCCTTGGTGTGGGTTTAGGTCTAGGATGCATTAATCCACCATTAACAAGTTCATAGAAGCTCAAAACCATTCTAGGTCATCCCCAAAATGTGAACCATTCAACAATTTATACCATTTAATAGTTAAAGAATACATTAGAGAAGAGATTTATGGAAGAAAACTACATTTTCTTACCTTAGATGTAGAGATTCAAACCCAATCTCCCCTAGGGTTTCTTCTTCTTCTTCCTCCTTTCTCTTCTTCTTTTTCTTCTCTTTTTTTTTTTCTCTTTTGGACGTCCAAGATGGGGGGCGAGGAGGGGAGGGGGGGGGGGGGAATGTATTTTCAATTTAGCAAGTCATAAGTCTTGCTCTCATGCTCCCATGATTCATTAATAACTAGCACCCCCCATTCTACACCACACATTCCAATATATTTCTCATATTCATCATATAATGAAATACAACTTTCTCATATTTCAAAATATTACTTGTCATATATTTAATGTGGTTCTTTCAACAAGTTACAAGTCAAACAATTACTTGTTTAACAAGTTATTACATGTAGCTTCTCCAACAAGCCACCCTTAAAATATAATTAATATGGCTAATGATATTAATATAAATAGCCCACCAATAATAATAATAACACCACCAATAATAATATGGCCAAAGATAATAATAACACCAATGATAATACTTTCTATAAGTAATAATCACATACAACTCATTAAACAATTAAAAATCATACAAAAACACTTGAACTAATACATACCAAACATCAAACACACAATCATACACATCAAGGCAACACGTAGAGTTTGGGCAACATGCAATTGAGTCATGGGCTAGATGAAATGATTTTTGGGGCGTTACAGACATATTCATATTTGACTTAAAAACTAGCTTAGGAAATGAGAATTTAGAATCAACACATTGAAGTAAACCAACCAGATCAACCCAACCTGAAGTTTAGGGATCCTATTGGGTTGGGTTGGTTTACATTTTTTACAACCCGACTTGATTGGGTTGGGTTGGTATTTGACCTCAGCCTGATCCAACCCAACCTGTGAACACCCCTAATTACAGATAATGATGAGTAATACTAGAAGGATTGAAAACATTACACCAACTAGTACAGTTTACAACCCGACTTGATTGGGTTGGGTTGGTATTTGACCTTAACTCGACCCAACCCAAACAGTGAACACCCCTAATTAAAGATAGTGATGAGTAATACTAGAAGGATCAAAAACATTACAACAACTAGTAAAATTTACAATGACATATTAGTTTTTAGCTTTAATTCTTCAAAACTACACCTTTTCAATAAAGTTACAAATTATATTGGTAGCAACTCCACATCAGATTTGCAATAATTGATGTGAAAAAATGTCCCATCAATGTCGCAAATACCATTTATGACATTATTCATATTATTTGTGACATTATTGAATTGTTGCAAAAACCCTATTTTCTTATAGTGGTAAAAAGGAGTGATGATATAACCAATTAGGGAAAAGTAAACTTGGACTTACACACAAGGATTATAAAGGAAAACTTTTTCTCATCCAGATTTTGTGCCAAAATAGTGAGCTACTCCTTACCTCTTGTTGGGCTCCAAATCAATGCAAAAGAATTTCTAACATTTGAAAGCTTATTAGTTCAATTAATTAAGTTATAATAACGTTTGGAACGATCACTCCAGACTTTGAATTTAATCATCAAACTCCCCTAAAACCAAATGATACATTAACTGAATTTATAATTCTAAACTTTTATTTAGTGTTTTGTTGGAAATGGTACATAGTAAGGACGTAACAAAGTTTAAAAAAAAAAAAAAAAACCAAAAGGAAGAGAATGACTTGAAACTTGTACTCGAATTTGTGCATTTCACTTAATTTTTTCTCATAGTTACGTATAGTATTTATATAGGACTATAAGGCCCTATTTGACAGCTGAGAAAAGATTTCTCAAGAAAATAGAGTTTTCTCGGGAAAACTAACTTGAAATTTTTTTCTCAAGATTGTTTGATTGTACATGATAAAATATTTGCTCACAATTTTCGTTGTTTGATTACTAGGGGGCTGTAAGTAAACCTGACCACATGATTCGACCTGATCAAACCTAACCATTTTGGGTCTGGTTGGGTTGGATTTGAATGAAATGTGGGGGGTGGTTAATTAGGTCTATTTTTGAGCAACATGATTAGGTCGGGTTGGTTCTTCTCCCTTCATTTAGGTTGAAAATTATGGGTGACAATTTATTCTATTTTTAGTTTTGCATAGATCATGATATATATAATTAAATTTGTTATTTATTTTTCTTTTGGGTAAGCGTGTTCTTTAATTATATATAAAATTAATATTCTCCTCGAGAGTGCGATTTCGTGATGGAGCAGGTTATACAACTAACTACTAACATTGTATCTTCTAATATATGTATTTTAAAATTTTTGTAGCTTAAATAATTATTAGTTACTTTGGTAATTATATTTATACATTTAACTAAGTGGAGAATATTTGGTGCACACTTATAAAAGAAGGCCCATCTAAGTAATAATGTAGAGATTACTATCATTATATTGATTATGTGTACATATATACCCGTGTGTGTGTGTGTGTGTGTGTGTATACACAATTTGTAATAACCATACTATCTATCTATCTATCTATCTATCTATATATATATGTGTGTGTGTGTGTGTGTGTGCGCGTGTGTATAAATGTATTATGTAACTATATGTTATATAATACGTAGATACAAATATATTATATGTATATATAATTTCATATCATGTAGGTATAACTACATCCGTAATAGACTATTACGCAATACAAGTTTTTAAGCCCACACAATGCGTCGACAATTTTACAAATATAATTTATAAAAAAGATGTTGTGTCAATTTATTTAAGCATGTAAGCAATTCTTTTTTTTACTATTGTCAAAGATATTTAAGTTCCTTTAAAAAATGTTTAAGCTTTTATACATTTTAAGTTGATAAATGATGAAATACAGGTACATTTTAAGTTGGTATGATTGTGTTCCTTAATGAACCATTAAATCATGAAATGCACGTATATAGTATTTGATTGAAAAATATAGAATATATAGAAAATAGATAATATTTACAAACACAGTAACAACAGATTAGACAAACAATTGACTTTAGAAGAAAATATAAGGTATATTTGTTAATACATAGTAATTATAAAGGATAGAACATAGTGAAAGAAGCAGATTCATCTAGCCCGCCCATATAGTTGGAAAAAAGTTTAGTTGATTTGAGTATAGTAATTATTATAAAATATAGTCATCTATTTATATTTTATGTGACATTTTCACTTAAAATTCAGAAAAGGACAAAAAGGGATAAGATTGACATTATGAGAAAAGTCTGAGGATAAAAGTGAAAAATGATATATTTAGTATTATTTGAAAGAGAATCGTCTCGAGATATGTCTCGAGAAAAGATATAGTTGTTATCTCAATGAACCCCATGACATGAATGTTTTGATGATTACAAATATCTCCAGTTGGTCTATCTAATGATCTTGTCAAGTGTTTCAGATTTATTAAGAATCAAGATCAAGGAACTGTGATCACAAGCCTATTGAACATCAAAGGAAAGTTCCGAGTCTGTTAGTACTTAAAATGTAAAGTCTATCCATCATCTTACTCTCAGCAAGATTTTTATCGTTTGTATATTTTGATCGTAACATTTTAATCGTACCTTATGACTTCTAAAGTATTTGTTTTGATTAAAAGAGACAATGATGTTTTATCTAGTTTTAATTGAGAAATTAAAAACCGTTTTTATAAAGTCTTTTAGGACACTAATGTTTTAGTAGCGCCCTCTTGGACTTGATAAGTCAGGGCGCTGATAAAATGTTAGGATGCTCAAGGTTGAATTGAACTGATTAATAAGGACGCTTACTTGTTAGTAGTGACCTTTCTCTTATCAACCTCTGAGAATGTCAGGACGCTGACTTAGCTTCAGCTCGCTGAAAGATTTTCTTTTATCTTAAAGTGATTTCTATCTTTAAGGACGCTGATAAGTTATAAGTTGAATGAATTATCAGGACGCTACTTGTGTAGGAGTGCCCTTATCTTTAAAATCAACTTAAGTAACTTTCAGGACACTCACCGTCTGTCAGCGCGCTTAAATATTATTTTAAAATTGCTTTTAATAGTTCAGGATGCTTACTCTTGAGTAGCGCCCTCATATGTTTTGCGTTTTAAAACAAAGCAGGACGCTTGCTGTGAAGTAGCGCCGTCATGCTTTAAGTCGTTTAATTGTCAAAGCAAGTCAGGATGCTTACTATTTAGTAGCGCCCTTACTTCATTGTTTAGTAGGACGATGATGTTTAATGAGCGCCCTCAAAGGAACAAAATGGCAGAAAAGATATTTTTACTGTTCTGACATGTACATATTTTTCGCCACCTTTTCAGTACAACTTTTTGTACAAAATCAATTTTCTGTATTTGTAAGAGATATTCTCTGATTCACGAACCACGTCTTCTAAAACTGTCCTTATTTGTGTATCTAGAGAAAAATAGAATATTCATGAAATGTGCAGTTGTCATTTTCGTTGTATATTCTAGCTGTTGTGAGTAAACGTTCATATTTGAAATTCAAATTCAAATGAACAACATCTTCATCTCTACAAGTCTATAAATACAGACACTTAACAATTTGTCAAGCACCGAAACTTCTTTGAGCTAAAACACTTTTTGAAAGTTAGTCGAATTTTCATCTGGTCAAGAAAACGTATAAGTCGATCTGTTTTCACAGTAGTTTTCTTTGAGACTTTACGTATTCAAAAGATTTTCATACTGAGCTAACATTCTATCTTTATCTGAAAATTTGTTTGAAGTTTTGAACTGTTTTCACTCAAATCATTCATCACTGTTTTAACTTATATCATTCTTACTGAAAGAGTAATTTGAGAGATAGTTCATAGGATACAGTTGCATTCAATTTTCATATTCTGTATACTATATCAAGGTTGTAACAGTAGTTAGATAAACTACCGAGTTGATATTTTATATTCAACAAAGTCAGGTCTTCTCACACCCATAAGTTGAGAAACAGTAGTTCTCACACCCGTAAGTTGAGATAGGTTGGTCTCACGCCTGTAAGCTGAGCAGTGTAACGGTCGTTCTCACACCCGCAAGTTGAAAAAAGGTGTAACGGTTTGATTCTCACCCGTAAGAGAATCCCTTAGTGATAAGGTTCAAAATCCTAACTGAGGAGGTTAGTAGTGGACGTAGGCAAGTAGCCGAACCACTATAAATCGACTGTGCATATTTGTTTAATTTTTGCATTTTATTTCTGTCATTGCTATTATTTTTAAATTGTCTAAGTGTCCAATTCACCCCCTCTTGGACATATCTGGGTCAACAATAGTTGGTATTATATGAAAAGAATCGTCTCGAGAAAATATATAGTTGGTATTACGTTAAAAGAATCGTCTCAAGATATATCTCGAGAACATACCCGAGACCTTACCCGAGCACAAAACGAAATGATAAATAAATAAAATCTCCAAGGTCATTTTTGGAAAGTAGAAAAAAATTCATCCTATAATTAGCGGGGATGCTTTCAGGATTTTTCAAAACTCAACAACTTCTTTCAATCTCTCTTTCTTTCAATCGAATACTAATTTCAAGGTGGGGAGGAACCTATGGTTTGTGCATTCTAGTCTTTTATATTCATGCTAAAGTTATGCATGCGTCTTTATTTTCACTAGTGAAATGTTAATTGGGTGAAAGTTAGCCTTTGCTAGAATGTTAAATGCAACTTATTTGGGTTGGAAGCTAACCCTTGTTGGATTGCTACAACCTATTTAGGTTAGAAGCTGGTCTTTGCTGTATTGCTAAATGCAACTTATTATTTTCAGATTTCATAAAATGTTCAATTCAATTGCTTGCAAAGTTTTCATGTGCATGTGTGCAATTATTGTTGTTATATTGTTTAAATTTCAGTTATTGAATATCAATTTCGATGTTTTGCCTTAAGTGTGGAAACCCGCTAGGGAACCCACTGGGCATAAGCTTGTTGGTCCACCCAAGAGGGGGGTGAATTGGGTGCAATTGTCAATTTTAAAAATATCTTTCAATAACTTAGTGATATACATGAGTATATTGGGATTGGATGCAAAACTAGTACACAGACTAAATTGCAAACGTGAGACACACAGATTTATAGTAGGTCGACCAAGCCTACGTTCACTACCTAATCTCCCGATTAGGATTTTTTCAATCCACTAACTGATTCTCTTACGGGTGAGAACAAAATTGTTACAACTGCCTTTTTACAGGTTAAAGGCAAACCTATTTTTTCACGGGCTAAGGATGAACCAAATTTCCTTTTTCCGGGATAAGGAGAAACCCATGTTCCTTGTACGGGATAAGAAAGAACAATTTTTCTTTTACGGGATAAGGAAGAACCGTGATCCTTTTACGGGATGAGGTTTCTCTTTTACAGGTTAAGAGATAACCTATCATTTTACAGGTTAAGGACGCACCTGTAGGTCCACCCAAGAGGGGGGTGAATTGGGTGCGATGGTCAATTTTAAAAATATCTTCCAATTACTTAGTGATATACATGAGTATATTGGAATTGAATGCAAAACTAGAACAAATACTAAATTGTAAACGTGAGACACACAGATTTATAGTGGTTCGGCAGAGCCTACGTGTCACACCCTGGGTTGCACAGCGTGCCCCCTACCCAGGTGTGGGAGCACCCCCTCGGGGCGAACGCCTAAGCCATTATGGATCCATAATATTGTCCCATCCCGGTACAGCCACCGCTACACAAGGACATCTCTTGTACACGGGATCATTTGTCCCCACTATTCATGAATAGTACAGGGCCTCCCTAGGAATCGAACTCAAGACCTCCCTTAAGGAGTTAGATTTCGCATTCCTAGTAACCACTGAGCCAACGATTCCTAGGGAGGCCTTGTACTATTCATGAATAGTGGGGACAAATGATCTCGTGTACAAGAGACGTCCTTGTGTGGCGGTGGCTGTACCGGGATGGGACAATATTATGGATCCATAATGGCTTAGGCGTTCGCCCCGAGGGGGTGCGCCCGCACCTGGGTAGGAGGCACGCTGTGCAACCCAGGGTGTGACAAAAAGGCCTCATGCATACATGAGGCCTTTTTGTCACACCCTGGGTTGCACAGCGTGCCCCCTACCCAGGTGCGGGCGCACCTACTCGGGGCTAACGCCTAGCCATTATGGATCCATAATATTGTCCTATCGCCATGTAGCAACCCAACCGCAGCTGGTCTACATCGAAACGATTATTTATCCCTAATCGTTTCGATGTAGACCAGCTGCGGTTGGGTTGCTACATGGCGATAGGACAATATTATGGATCCATAATGGCTAGGCGTTAGCCCCGAGTGGGTGCGCCCGCACCTGGGAAGGGGGCACGCTGTGCAACCCAGGGTGTGACACTACGTCTACTACCTAATTTCCTGATTAGAATTTTCTCAATCCACTAATTGATTCTCTTACTGGGTGAGAACCAAACCATTACAACTGCCCTTTTACAGCTTAAAGGCAAACCTATCCTTTCACATGCTAAGGATGAACCAAATTTCTTTTTTCTGGGATGAGGAGAACATGGAGAAACCGATGTTCCTTTTATAGGATAAGGAAGAACCGCTTTCCTTTTACAAGATACGGAAGAACCATGTTTCTTTTATGGGATAAAGAAGAACCGTTTTCCTTTTACGAGATAAGGAGGAACTGCGATTTTTTTACGGGATGAGGAACAACCGTTTCTCTTTTACAGGTTAAGAGATAACCTATCCTTTTACAGGTTAAGGAAGCACCTATCTTTTTACGGGATTAGGATAAACCAGTTTCCTACTTGCAGGTGAGGATGAAACTTTTTCTGTTTTACAGGTTCAAAGATAACCTTACATGATTGCAATCCTGAAATCATTAAGTGAAATACATTCACTTGTCCTGGTTGTTTCAGTCCAGAAACACACCAACAATACAACACTAAAAATGTTGGTTTAATTGAGTAGAACACTTTACAATTAAGCTCTTTACATAGCATTACAAAGATATGAAATATGAATACGTAATGCTAAGATGAAATACACTTACAGTCCTTTACCTTTCAATGTTTGGTATTGCTCAAGTGCAGTTTTGAAAAACATGAATGATGTGATATGAAAATCAGTGCTTCTTCGAAAATAATATGATATCAAATAAACATTGACTTGGAAATTGAAGGACTAGTGTAAATCATAAACACAGACATATTTCAAAATAGATGATAAATATAAGTATGAAAACTTTTGGTTCAGTAATTAGTAGTTAATGCAACTACTGATATAGTTCAATACAATACTTAAGATATGAAATCCAGTACAACTGTATTTCTCACAAACTATATCTCAAATTCTATCTTCAGCAAGAATAATACCAAGTATGAATTGGCGCTGAAAATTTGGGTTGATATCAGATCAAATAGATTTTCAAAGATAGATTGAAAATAAGCTCAGTATGAAAATCATTTGAATACATAAGGTATCAGTGAAAAATACTTTGAAAGTTTAGATAATAAAAAATATTTTGACACAGACTAACTTTCAAAAAGTATTAGCACAATACAAATAGATTGACAAGTTGTTTGATCCTAAGTGTTGGTATTTATAGACTTAGTGGGACATAGTTGTTGGATATTTGAAGTTCGAATAATATGAACGTTTATACACAACAAATAGAATGTTATATGAAAATGGCAACCGTAATTTTCATTAACATTATGGTTCTTTCAGATTTCATGACAGAAGAAAGTTTTATAAGAACTTAATTCATGTATTAGAGAAGATCTCTGATAAGTCTGAAAAGGACTCTGTGCAGAGGTCTATTTTGAAAAAGTAAATTGATGCAGCGTACTCGTTCGAACAGTAATGGTTGTTGAATTAGCGTCCTGATTCTTGTTTGTGCCTTTTATCAACCTTAGACGGGGGATAGTAAGTTTTGTAGAACACCTCTTTGAATTTGTCCCATGTATCAATGGGTCCTTGAGCTCGACTCGTGGTTTGCCACCATCTTTCTGCCTTACTCGAAAATTTAAATCGAGCTATCCAACACATGCATATCTTCAAAAATGACTTCAACTCGCATAAGCCAATTATCAACAATCTCTAATGCCAGACTGCCATCAAATATGGGCGGCTCACGCCTCTTAAAGACTCGCATCACATCTTCATATCTACGGGCCTCATCTAGGCCCTCTTGTGACCCTAACGTCTCATGAACGGTCACTGGCTGCCCAGCAGATGCACCGACACTACTGACGCCAACATCTGGTACTACTGGAGCTGTAGACCTCTGCATGGCTTCCTGCATCTTAGCCATTGCTTCTAATAACTGAGCATTCTGTTGCTGTTGAGCAGCAACCACTTCTTCTAACTTCCTAATCCTTTCTTCCGGAGGATCCATGACTGAGTCAACACTTCTCTTCAACTCTGTCATTCACAGAGAGAGAAAATATCAGTCAATCAGTCAAATAATTTATTTATAAAAAATAATCTGACTACCCATACCTATACCCATACAAACAAACATAATATAATAAGGCTTTTAATTTTTCATGTTTTTAAGCCTAACCTCTCTGATACCAATACTGTCACGACGCCCCTTACGTGGGTTGACGTCATGATCGACACAGTGTACTATACACTATACATTCTCATATATAGTATATAATACACTGTCAGCCTCAATGTAAATACACTAATTTCAAATTCCTTGATAGATTTCAAATCAAAATCTACATTCATTCATTTTCATACTCATTTACAGTCAGATATTCATCATCATAACAATATTTCATACCCCAACACGTCAAGTATGATTCATATTATCACCCCACTCGTCTACGTGATAATATATATATACATGTTAATTATACATATCAAAAGTAATCATATTGTAATCGTTTCCTCCATACATACATAGCAAGTAAAGTTCCAGAAGAAGGCTTATCCTTTCTCTGCTTTTCCTTTTGCTTTTGGGTCTTTACTTGAAATATTGGAGGTAATGGGGTGAGCTACAACAAGCTCAGTGAGTAAGTTCCATTCTATAGCATTCATATGCATTTAATAAACATGTTGATAAAATCAGAATCAAATACATTTAAAGATTTAAGTGCAAAGAGACAATACATATATGCACAAAATAGCTTGGAGCTTCTTGCAATATTTTTCAAAACAATTTCACTTTCCTACTGAAAGTCATATTCATCTCCCATCTTCTAAGTATAGAGCGGGACTCACCCCTCATGCGGCCCAAACAAGGGTAGCCTAACTGTCCTCTCATACTCAATTTTATCACAATCAATTCCAAGACAACCACTAAGCCCATGAGATACTCAAGGTACTACTCATGCAGGACTTATTCCTGAAATGACTCATGTTCTAACATGTTCTTACAAGTTAGACATGCTTTGTTTTCGAAATAGTTTTCATGTATTCAATCAATGCAATTTTATACCATGCCATTCATACATGCTTATCTTTGCAAACAATTCATAGCTACAATGCCATACAAAATAACCAAGAAATGGAAGGATACTCACCCAATGCCAACGACCTAATGCTCACCAAATATCACTACCACTGCGTACTGTCCCCACCTATACCAAACTTTGCTGTAATTTCACCAAACAATAATAACCAATTATTTTCCATATGATTTTACTCTCAAATATGCCCACAATTACTACGTGACCATATATAATCATGAAACTTAATATTATCTGTATATAAACATCTCAATCCCACCTATATATTATTCCATCAATATATTTGCATGCCATAAAATAAGTCTCAAACCTATTCATATATACATATATTAATATACTTCTCAACCTCTTGCATATATTGCTATATCTATACACATTAATAGATTAATATATACTCATTCATCTATTAATATATGTACATATTAGTCTATTAATATAATTCTCACCTTATTAATATATACTTACAGTGATTGCTACTCTAACATAAGCCAATTGCAAAATCTATTAAATTCCAGCATATCAATAGTCCATTAATACATTTCTAAGGATTCATACACTGATTATCATCAAAACACCTTAAATTTCTTGCTGGAATTAACATTAGACACTTACCATCAAACCAACAAGTGAACATCAAGGATTCTGGTCTGTCATTCACCAAATTTTCAGTCCAAATTCTCGAATTTCTAGTTCCTAATCACGTCATAGAACCCATTTGTATCTCATATATATTGTATAGAATGAAAAGAGGAACTCAATGATGCAATTTACACATGAAAACCAAAGATTTTACCTTCAATTTCTCCTCTTCTTCCTCACGTTTCTGTTCTGGTTTTTGGTTTCTCATAAGTCCAGCAACCAATATTTAGTTACTCTAGCAACTCATTTTGTTGTTGCCAACACACTGGCAAGATCAACACATGGCTACACCAAGTTGCCAACAACTCAATTAGGTGTCAATTTCACTTCTATTAGGTGTCTTACTTTCATCATTTTAAATTAGCTTGTCAGCACATCACTTATCAACTTAATTAGATATTAATTATATTTATTAATCAAAACACTTGTTTAAACCATGCATCAACCGACCTATTAAAAATTTCACACAATTATACTATCTAACAGTCATGTACATACGTATACGAGTACACGTACACCTGACAATATATATTGGTCAACGTACAAGTTTGACTCGTACATATGGAGCGTTACAGAATCATTCGAGTGAAGTGATCTTGAAATCAGGATGTGATCGTTGAGGTTCCTTGGTTGAGAGGAACTTGACCGTTGGATGCGATCTTTGTGTTCCTTGATCGAGTAGTTCCTTTGCCTTTTGCTTTCCTCAGGTGCTTTAATGAAATCTTGATAAACGCTCGTTAGCACCGAAAAATACTTTATTTGTGATCATTAAAATATACTATATCACAGTATATTTAGGGACGAGCAAGTGATAAACCGTATAGGTTAACAACACCTATCCTTTTACGGGATTAGGATGAACCAGATTCCTACTTGTAGGTGAGGATGAATCTTTTTCTCTTTTACAGGGTCAGAGATAACCTTACTTGATTTCAATCCTGAAATCATTAAGTGAAATGCATTCACTTGTCCTGGTTGTTTCAGTCCAGAAACACACCAGCATTACAACACTAAAAATGTTGGTTCTAACTGAGTATAGCACTTTATAATTAAGCTCATTACATAACATTACAAAGATATGAAATAATGAATCATTAAAACATGCATACTACAATAGATAAGCAATTAAAACACTTTTATACTACAATGCCACATATAGTAATTCCAAGTAAATAAACACTCACAAATCGATTGGCTAGACTTAGCCAATCCAATCCAACCACAAGAAGAGCACTAGGATGCACCAACACACTCCTATGCACCTCAACCTCGAATTGACTTAATTGGGTCACTTGGTCCAATTACAAACCCTACATATGACATGGTTCATTCATCATCAAGATCAGTTCAAATGCATGACAAATCACCATGATTAACCCCAATTTAATAGCCAATTTAAGACTCTAAAATGGTTGAACTCATGAGCTAATCCATATAGCTCAATCAACCCATTTTATATCTAATTAAACCACATTTTACCCAAATGAATGCAATAGGTTGATTCTCATAATCCTACCATCCCAATACAATGCATTCAATCATGATTAGGGTCAATTAGACTAATCCCCACGTCAATTTCATCAATTGACTTAGTCGAGGTCAAAATCCCCAAATTTGGGCAAATCCCCAAATTCATGGTAAATTCCCAAATTCATGGCCTAGGCCAAATTTGCACTACACCTAGATTTTTCACCATTCAAAATCAGTAAATTGAACCATCAATCATCCACATTTACCCATTTGATCAACATAGATGACATGGAAGTCCAATGGAAAATCTTAAGTCCATAAACTAGGTTTAGGTCAAATACACACAACCCCACCAATTTCTTGCTAGAAATTGGGGGTTTCACCATTAATGGGTTCCCAACACCCTCTGATTACACATACCTACATGCAAGACCTAACTCCAACATGTGTTCTTCCACCACCCCCTTCAAATTCGAAATTCATGTGTGAAAAACACTCCTTGGGTGTAGGTTTAGATCAAGGGAAGCCATTACTACCATTTACAAGCTCATATGAGCACATGCAACCCAAACCCTAACCTGGTTCTAAAAAAAAACCATGGACCATAACAAAAAATACACTATCCAAAAGCTTGCAAACAACATTGAAGGTATTCTAAAGGAAGAAAATGGAGAAATTATACCTTAGAGCAAGATTTGGGTGAAAACCCCTTTGGAAGGCACTCTCAACTCCTTCTCCCTGGTTTCAACTCTCTTTCCCTTCAATTTGGTGTATAATGGATGAGAAATGAGTGTTGGTTGCTTATATAGACGTGCTTAGGCCCACACAAAAAGCTACACTTAAATAAAAAAAATAGTTTTCCTGCTGCAATTAATTGCAATTAGATAATCCATTTCTTCCAAACGACTCACCAATTTAACATCTTAACCGTTACAACATTTTATGAGTCAGTTACCAACCTTATGGTAACATTTCAGCTCAATTCAACAGTGAAAATACGAGATCCAACAGTTTGATCAAAACTGCACAAGAAAATTTGCAAATCTGAGAAACAATGTTTGGAATCTTATTCCTCACAGTAGACAACTGCGATCAAGATCTTCACCGCCCATAATGAAGATATATCAGAGAAGAATAATCTGTCAAAATTACAGCTCAATCGGACCGCTTATCTAGGAGATCAAGCCATTGATGTAAGTGGTGACAGACATTTCTTCCTCCATGGAACGAGCTCCACTGATCCAAAACACCGTTTTCGACATGTTTCGACACCGAACGGGTCTCTGATTATTTTGAAACTTTACGCACACATTAAACAACTTAACAACATGCAAAACACTTGAACTAACACACATGAAGCATCAAATATGTATACGTACATGCATACAAGTACTCTACAAGTCAAAATGACGTCATCCTAAGGTACGAGCGTTACAATTCTCCCCAACTTAAGGGATTTTGTCCTCAAAATGATATCAAGGGAACTAGCCTCAGTCGGTAAAAAGATCAGAAAACTATTCCCTCATATGATCCTCGCTCTCCCAGGTTTGCTTTTCGTTATCGTGGAATCCCCATTTGACTCGCGCAAGCGAGATCTCTTTATTCCTCAGTTTCTGAACCCGACGAGCCACAATCTAAATCAGCAACTCCCCATAAGTTGTATCCTCCCAACCTTGCAGATGACTCACATCAAGCACATGAGTTGGATCGGGATAAGACTTCTTCAATGGATCATGATTGTACTTCCTCATCATTGATACATGGAATACTTCATGAACACCCTCGAGCCGAGAAGGTAGAGCCAACCTATAAGCCACTGGTCCAATCCTCTCAACAATCTAGAATGGCCCAATAAACCTAGAGGCAAGTTTCCCTCTGACGTCTAACCTCATCTGACCCTTCTGTGGCGTGACCTTAAGCAAAACTAGGTATTCTTTGGCAAACTCTAACGACCTATGTCGATTATCATAATAACTCTTTTGCCTGTCCTGAGCTGATTTCAGCCTCTGTCGAATCAACTTGACTTTCTCTATCTGCTCAACAACTGCATCAGGGCTCCATAACTGCGTATCGCCCACTTCATACCGACAAGTTGGTGATCTCTAGGGTCTTCCATACAAAGCCTCATACGGTGCCATACCGATGCTCGCCTGATAACTGTTATTGTAAGCAAACTCACACAAGGGAAAATGCTCTTCGTAACCCCCACCGAACTCTAAAACACAAGACCTGAGCATATCCTCCAGCATCTGAATCACTCTCTCGGTCAGACCATCCGTCTGAGGGTTAAATGTTGTACTGAGTCGGAGACGAGTCCCAAATCGAGTCTGCAAAGCTTGCCAAAACCTCGATGTGAATCGTGGATCTCTGTCCAACACGATAGACAAGGGCACTCCATGAAGTCTCACGATCTCTCTCACATATAATCTGCTCAGTATATCTATCGACCACAACCCAAATGGCATCAAATCTGCCCTGAGACTTCGACAATCCCATTATGAAATCCATCGTAATGTGCTCTCATTTCCACTCAGGTATGGGTAATGGCTATATCTTACCTCCAAGCTTTCGGTGTTCAGCCTTAACCTGCTAGCACACCTCACATCTCAGCACATACTCAGCTATACTCTTCTTCATCCCATGCCACAACACAAACATTTTCATGTCGTGATACATCTTGGTAGCCCTTGGACGAATAGTATACTGAGACTTGTGCGCCTCTCAAAATAATTCAGCCCGCAACTCAGCATCATATAGTCTCCCTCTATACCGCAAGACATCATCTGACCCTTTATGCCAATCAACCTGGTCAGCACTGTCTGCTTATCTACAGTACATGTCAAAATCCAAACAATGTCTTTGTAGATCCTTAACCCTCTGAATATGGGCATCAGCAAGTTGCCCGTGCATCTGAGCACATATCTCACTGCGTGGTGCGTCTGAGAGTATACTCATCATTGTCACTCTCTCAAGTAAATGTCACTGTTGGGCCATCTGAAAAGCAACCACTTGAGTTTTTGCTCGCTCACGGCTCAATGCAGCAGCCATAACATTGGTTTGTCAGGATGATACTCCAAAGAGAAATCATTGAAAAACACCCAAAGGGGGGTGAATTGGGTGTTTGGGCCAATTATAACAATTATTAAATTATCTTTAGTTCTCTTTAATTTGGTTGAGGCATTTTATCAAATAGATCACATATAATAGTAAAATGTAGAAAATAAATACAAGGAGAAAAAAAAATACGTGGTTCAGAAAGCTTTTTCCTACTCCACGCCTAGAGAAACCTTCTCTAGGATTCCACTATCTCTGATTCACTTTACGGGTGTGAATCAAACAATTACATGTGCCTTTTTACAAGTTCAAGGCATCCTTATCCTTTTGCGGGATAAGGATGAACCGAACTTTGATTCCAATCTTGGAATCTCAAGCGAACCACAATCACTTGACTTGATTTGTTCAATACTAGAAACAAATCAAGGAGAGTAACTAAGAAATGATTATCTTGTTCTAAACACTTAGAACAACTATAATAAAGCACAAAGATACAAATAATACTTACAGAACGAACCTCGAAATACTTACAGAGCACAATGGTTTCTTCCAGATTAAGCAACCACGAGTTTGAAAGTAATGCACAACTGAAAATAGTACGGAAGAAAATCTCCTCAGTTCGATCCAAAAATATGTATTGAAGCTCGTGATCGTGATGGATTTTAACAAAGAGAGTGTGGTCAAAAACCTCGATAGAAAATAATGAAGTGCACAGGTTCTCCAATAGTTGGCGGCTTCCTCCTTTTTGTCTCAATTGCAGAGAAAGATATTGGAGAATGATAATAAAAGTTCTTGATATTAAAACAAGAGTTAATAATTGTTTTCATAGCAAAACATGTTTCATAACCCTAAACCAATTATGAATGGTTAGGATTAGAAGTTTTAATCTTGCATTAGTGAAATCAGTGGCCCACATTGATTGCTTAAGTTTAAAACTCGAAAATGAGCAAATGTGGAAAAAACATGTTGGAGTGCGTTTCAGGACACCAGAGAGAAAAATAGCACATTTTCATACACCAGCTAAAACGCGTCTCAGTTCGTTGGAACACGTTTCACGAGACCCGATACAAAGATGACCAATTTTTTGTCAACCCAGCTGGAACACGTTTCAGTCAGCTGAAACGCGTTTCACTGAGACCGAGGCAAAAACACAATAGCGCGAGTTTTGAACAGTTGGAACTTGTTTCACTCAACTGAAACACGTTTCACCAAACCCGAGAGTTATGCACACTCTTTGCCTTGTACCTGAAACGTGTTTCTCCGAGTGTGTTTCAGCTTGTCTGGGGCGAATGAGACGTGTTTTTGCTACCGGAGTGCGTTCCACAAAGTAGGAATGCATTCCATTGGCCTCAAACTAGCCATCGTAGCAACCTCACCATCAGTGGTTAATCTACCCTGGGTAGGTCGTCTAGATGCAATCCTGCCTTGAAAAACAAAGACTGGTTGTCCGGGTATCTGAAAGACAACCCTCTTGCCGAAGCAATCAATGTGTACTTGATACGCTGCCAGCCAATCCATACCGAATATGACATCGAACTCGAGGAACTCTAAGACTCTAAGGTCAACAGACATCTCATGGCCCTCGAATCTAACAATGCATCCCACACATACCGTGTTTAGGTAAATCCTCTCACCGGCCGCTACACTCAAAATCAACGGAGTACTAGTCCTAAAAGGAGATAGTCTCAATCTATCTACCATACTACCAGAAATAAACGATAGAGTAGAGCCAACATCAATCAGAACATACATCGAAGAATGACAAATGCTGAATGTACCTTCGATTAACTGCTTACTGGCCTCTAGATTTGCCTGTGCAACAGCTCGGCCCTGCTCCCTGGTAGTAACTGGCATTGGACTGAACTGTGAAGCAGACGCTCTATGAGGACACTGATTCCTCTTATGCCCCTGAACCCCGCACTCAAAAAAAACTAACAATCTCGGTGTTCTAGGCGTTGAAGATATAGCCTGCGACTCTGTCGCGACTATCTATTGCCCCCATGCCTAACTAAACTCTGCTACTACTAGGGCCTGCCTAAAGTTCGGACACTCTGGCCTGGAATTGGTGGTAAAACTGTCACTAGAGTGGAGGCTACTGATGCCTCATACCCACTGCTACCATACCTCTGCTTCTTGAATTTTCGGCTCTTCTAACCATAGTACTGAACCTCTGACCTCAACGGTTGTGCCTGAACCGAATGAGCTGCAGGTGTCTAGATTGCGACTGGTGTCCTCATCCTAGAGTTAAGCTCTCCAGTCTCAAAATCAGCGGCCTACATCATCGCCTGAGCCAAGTGTGTACACCAACGAGTGCCAACCCTGACGAATACAGTCACAAAATCTGTCCCGCATCCTTTGCATCCGTAGCTAAATAATCGACACCATCTCTAGAGTGAAGAGTGCCAAACGGCTAAACTCCTGCTCATACTCCCTCACAGTCCTACTGCCCTGGGTCAAGTGCATGAACACGATCCATCTCTGGTCTCACTCTGACCTCGAGTAGAACTCCTCATAGAAAAGCTCTTTAAACTTGGTCCAAGTCTAGATCTCATCAACCATGCGGTCTAGTCTCCTCAACCAATCATCAGCCTTAATCGACGAGCTTGAATCTTGCCAACCTTACCCTGTCGGCCTCAGAAGCCTGCATATAACTGAAGATAGTCTGCATCCTCCTGAGCCATATCTCAGCTGTCTCAATACAGAGGCCTCAAGCAAACTCAATTGGGCTTCTGATCCGGAAGGCCTTCATGACCCTCTCATATCTCTCTGCCTCAGACCTCTTCTCCGGAATCCCCACATCCTCAGCTCGGACCTCAGCTTGAACATCGGCATGAACCGTAGTTGGTCCAACCCTATCTCCCACAGCCATGCCAACACTATTGTGTTCCCCCTCAACCGGAACACCCTACTGTGGTGACCTATTACCCAGAACCTGGGCAAGCAGTGCCAATGTCACGACGCCCCTGACGTAGGCTGACGTCATGACTGGCACAGTGTACTATACACTGTACATACCCATATACAGTATATAATACACTGTCACCCTTCACGTAGTCTCACAATCCTTCCCAATATTTACAGAAACTTTTTTCCTAATATACCACAAATCAAATCTAATATAGATCTCTATAATCATTCTATTCATTCACACATTTCGTCATCCAATATATTAAGCTATATATATGCCCACACATCCCATCTAGATGATATTACATATATATATATATAATGTGTGATAAGTATACATATCAAACTAACAATATAAGCTATTTCCTCCAAGCGTACATACACATACCAGACGAAGGCTCACGTGATTATCACTCACGGAGTTTCCTTTTCCCTTTTGACTCAATACCTGAAATATTGGAGGAAATGGAGTGAGCAAACAACAGCTCAGTGAATATAGTTCTTGAGATGGCAATTATATACATTTAGAGAAATATGACATTTAAAATCATTTCAAACACTTATTCAACACATGCAGCATTCAACGAATATATTATACATGTCAACAACATAAATTTCATGAGTTTTCCATAACACAATGCACAATCTCCTTCCTCCGCAAGACAAGAGAGCGAGTCTAACCCTTGTATGACCATTACAAGGTAGCCACAACCTCTCATTACCCAATTCACAGTCATTTCAAGGATCGCAACCCTTGTTAGGACAGACCTACTGACAATGAGGACTCGCAAAACCTCATCCGGGTCTAATTTCTAACGAAATGACATCATTACAAACTCCAATTTCTAAAATCAGTTTGCATGATCCATAAAACTCAATGCATATATAACTATCACATGCATACAATCAAACATTTTATATGCGTACAATGCCATACAAGAACCAAATCAAGAAAACTATACTCACAGTACAACACGTTCAACTTAAGCTCAATCATCGTCGCTTTCGAGTCCAGCTCCAAGTTAAATCCAACTAATTTAACCTGTCACAATCACTCCATAATTCAATTTCATGTATTCATATCTATTTACATCTTTAATTTCTCAACTCCCTTCAAATCACGAATAATAAATCCATTTAGGACTCATAAACAGTTAAAGAAACTACTATATCGTTTCTGTGGTCAATCTAGATATTTCCACAAGAAAGAACAGTGAAAATAGATTTCCAAATCCTATTTTCACGACATCATATACTTAGTTACTAAAACTATCAAATCATATCCAAAAATCACAATCTTAGTATCGAAACGTCCGAAATTCAGTTCTCTACGATTCTATGATTTCAAATCACTGTTCACATCACTATTCACATCTTAGTATCAAAACGATCTCCAAAAATCATGAAATGGAATCTAACCACATATTCGGGGTCCCGACCGTCTAATGAATGTTTTTCTACCTTTCTAGCGGCTTTTCATTCACACTGGGTCAAAACCCCAATTTGTCAAAACGCCGTAAAACGGCTCCCACAGTAAAAATTACTCCGCTAGAAAGTTTACATCTAGCTTAGACAGTAATTTCACAAAGAAAGGGAGTGAAAATCACTTACCGCGAGTCTCGATTTCGCGCGAATCCCGCGTTCTCCCTTTTTTTTCTTCTCCTTCTCGGTTCTGTTTCTTCTCTCTATTTTTTTTTCTTTCTTTCATTCAACAACTCCTTTCATTTATTGATTTACTGTTCCGTGAACAGTATATGAACAGTAACTTAATTTGTCTTTTATTCGAGTACTGTTCATTATTTTATTTTCTTTTATATCTTTTTATTCGTTCTTCTTCTTCATACACTCAATCTACAAGAGGAATACACGTGTGAGAAATCAATTTCTATGTCAAATCACGTTCCGAACTCACTTTTGACATTTTCAAGTTCATTTGTCACATGTACACATGACTTTAAAGGTATTTATATGTGTATTATACTTTTCAGTATACGTATAAGTCAACCAAATATATTGATTAAAAGTACGGGGTGTTACAGCCAATATCTGAGTCTGCTACAGCGGTATCTGGGCATGAGCAGCAAGTAAGGCCTCAATCTGCCTAAACCTCCCATCCAGGTCCATGATTGATTATGTATTTCCCTTTCTTGTAAATATGAAATTCACAAATAAGGGAAAACTCATCGGAATCACAATCCATGGGCGTTGTTATCCATAAGATAACTACCCATAATCATACTGATTATTCTGAAGCATTATGCACACCTTAAACAACTTAAAAGCATGCAAAAACACTTGAACTATTACACGTCAAGCATCAAATACATATACGGGTACTCTACAAGTCAAAATGACATCATCCTAAGGTACGAACGTCACACTAGCATTCCTGAAAAGCGTTAACCCAAGCTTCTCAACTTGGTACACAACAACAAACGAGTGCGTGGCACCCGAATCAACCATCGTCAACATAGAATGTTTGTTGATCATAGCCTTCATGTACATCAACCCATTGTTTGGGGTTGTCACTTGTTGTTGAATAGCATTCAACAACCTCAAGGGGTTCATCAGAGCCTCTTCATTAGAACTTTCATCCTTCACCATCAATGCAGCCAACTTCTCCTTCTTTGGCCAATCACGAGCGCGGTGAGGGCCATCACAAATGAAACAACCCTTGTTCTGGTTCTTGTTGGGTTGTTCATATGTCTTGGTCATGCTGACCTAAATGGTTTTCTACTTAGAATTATTCTAAGTATTTTGATGCTAAAAAACAATATAACTTTTGGTGTAAGGATTCTATTTAGTATATTTCAACACCTAAAGCAAAGAAGAGTCAATACAAAATCAAAGTACTTCAAATCCCTCAAGCAAATGATCAAAGCAAATGATCAATTACACTTAAAGCTTGGACAACTTAAAGAAAAGAAGAAAAAGGAGGTTGAGAGGTTTACGTGTCTAGACTTAAGTTGTAAACCTACTTGTCTTTCACTTTGCTCAATCATTTCTTAATTTCATGCATACATTCATTTTTCTCTAAAAGTGATTTTTTAGTGTTCAAACATGTTTTGTTTATGCTCTTAAACTATTTCAAACTTGTTTGAGTTATATTTGCACTTGTTTTAATCAAAATCATATTTTTACAAATTGTTTTAAGTTTTTCATTTTAACTTGTTTTTGAAGCTTGACTTGTATTCTTAGTTTGAAGTGTTTTCTAAGGTTTTTGTTCATTAAACTTTATATATTTTAATCATATTTCATTATCCAAAAGTGTTCATAAAGTTTAAAATTATAAAATCCAAGTTTTCATGTGTTTGGTCAAGTCTTGTAAGTTGCCCACCAAAGCAGCTCGCTCTCCCAGTTGGGCAACATGCTCTCACCTTGGAGCAGCGTGCCCTTGCCTCATTTCTGGGTTTCTAGGCTTGTGGGTTTACAGAGCAGCGCATTATTACCTTTGAACAGCGTGTTGGTGACTGTTTGGTCGCGATTCCAACGGTCATATTTTGGATTTTTGAGCCCCCAATGACTAGTTTTTTATGTCTAACGGCTAGTGCTTACTTCCAAACTATAAATACAAGCACTTAGACAATTTTAAACACAAAAGAGACACAAATGTGAGTCTGTTGAGTGATTTTCAAAATCAAACCATTTCTCACATTTTCAAAACCCTAGAGTCAGATGCCTTGAACCAAATGGGGCAAAAACTTGTGCGAAAATCTGCCTAAAAGTATTGTTATTCAAAGAGGAAAGCTTGTGCCAAACGTCATTTTCGTCACGTAGAGAAGACAATGTTCCTAACACCCAAGTAGTAGCACACGAAAAACAAATCTTAGCTGCCCAGAAAGGAGCACGCTTCTCCCTTTAGGAATGCACTTCTAGAAGCAGGTCGAGAGGGGCATTTTGTTTGAGTCTCAGAGGAGCGCGCCTCTCCGTTAAGGAGCGTGTTTGTCTGATAAAGTCCACATACCAGACATTTTTTGGGCACACAACAACACACTGCTCCAACTGGGAGTGCGCTGGTGATCGTGACAGACCATTTAAGTTTTTTGGCATCTCTAGGAGAGCGTTGCAAGCTATGGGAGCTCACTGGTCTGACACTTAGCACCAAAACTTGACTTTTCTTTCAAAAATCAATGCACAAACTTGTTTAAATCAAATAAACACTTTGAACATCAAATCAAGGATTCGAAAGCACTTGAAATTAACTTTGACAAAGATTAAATCATGACTGAGATCTTTGAAAAATACTTTACCAAAACCATTTAAGAATTATGCTCATTTGAAAAATATGATATGCATAAAGTCTGAGCAATTTCAAGAGAAAAATCTTACAACCTAAAGATCATCTAAAAGATAAAATAAATTTTACAATATAGTCTTCACTTGATTTGATCTTTAAGCACTTGACCTTGACTTGAACTTCAAATTATTTAATGTATTCATACTTCTACCTTTATACTTGAATTGTAGTGGTCTATAAAGTTGAAAACACTTGATTGAAGTGATTAGCAGGAAAAGACTCATGTTGTTTGTAATCATCAAAATTGAAAGCCAACCATGGGGGTCATTGGATCATCACAAAAATCTGGATTTCAAGCTTTCTCCTTGTGCATCATTTAAAGTTTTTTCAAAATCATTCTCTTGAGCAAATATGGTTACAAGAAAGGTATAATATCATTGTAAGGTCTCTCTTCATTAGGCTTATATTTCCATATCTTGTATTTTGTTTAAAATAAAGTTTAATGCATTCTAGAAACAATGCAAACAAATATGATCTTAATTCATAAAACAGAGTTTATACTACAATGTCACACATAAAAACCAAAGATAGGAAATACTCACAAAGATTATAGAATTTGACAAAGTCCACAATTTCTACACTTAGCTCAAATTACCAACTTTTTACTTTGCACACTTTCTACAGCACAAGCAGCTCACTTGTCTTGTTGTCCATTATTTCAATTCATCAATTCTATTCACAAATATCTGCAATTCAACATTGCCAATAATCCATAATCAATTTCCAATCATAAAACACATCAATTCAACATTCAAATGGAGTGCCAAAACCCTCACCCAGCAAGGTTTGGAAATCCATTTCCAACCATGAAAAATCAGTAAATTTACCATCAATTTAACCACAAAACAACAAAGAACCACTTACCTATGGTTTCCTTCAATAATTCATCAATTATCCAGCTGAAACCCTCTTTTCCAACTTCCAATCTAATTATGGAAATCACACAAATCTCACATGTGTCGCACAAGTTGAAGAGAGGAATCCAAATTCATGAATTTTAACCAAAAATAACCAAACCTTACCTTGGATTTTGGTTTCCCTAGGTTGCTCCTCCTCTTTCCCTTTCTTTCCTCTGGTTTACTCTAGTTCTTTTTTTATGCAAATGAGCAAGAAAGATCGAGAGTTGGCGTTAAAATACATGCAAACCGCCACACCGACAATTTAAAAAAAAATTGTTCGGCCCATAGAAAAGGGCGCTCTCCTCAGGGAGTGCGCTTCTCGTTACCCACAAAACCAATTTTTCTGGAATCCTGTGAAGTGCGTGTTTCTCCCTTCTAGAGCGCACTTCTCTGAAAATCTAAAAAATACTACTCTCGGGTTTCACCACAGGAGCGCGTTTCTCCTTTAAAGAGTGTGTTTCTCTTTTAAGGAGCGCGCTTCCCAAAGCTCCAGGTGTGATTTCACTAAGTATAGGGCATTTTGTGATACAACTAACCTTCTAGTGTACCAATAGCCCTACCATACTTATATTTTCATTATTTTAAGGTCATGTACATGCGTATACGTGTACAAATATGTCTGACAATACGTATAAGTCAAAGTAAAAGTTTGACTCGTATATACGGGGCGTTGCACTCCATCTAGCACTCACCAATGCAAAAATAATGGAGACAACCTCAGGAGAGATGATCAGTACGCAATACCTTTGCCTTTGTCTTGGGCATTGCAGGATCTTGAAAAATAAAGAAGTAGAGTGAGCCTATAGTCTAATGAGAAGATATCGCATATCTGTTATCACATGCTCACCAATAGGTTCAAAACTATGCACAAATCAACAAACATGGCATTCTTAATACATAGAACCACATGTGCAAGTTGGAAAATAGATAATTAATTAAACTACATGACGTTTGTAATAAATCCATCATTTAAAACCATTTCAAATACTAGTCATATACCACCGACTTGTACGTGTAACCATGTGAAGGTTTCCTCATCACCCCTACCTGCATACTTATTCCTTAAGTCTATGTTATATAACTCTACCGGTCTCCCATTCTGGTGGTTGGTTGTCATTAAAAGTCATCCAGATGCCCAACTGATGACATCTCTGCCGTGAGGTTATGCCTACCAATAAGAATACCCCAAACGCCCAACCGACGACGTCTCTACCGGTGGCCCTCACACATTTCATCACAATTTCAACCACTCCCACAACCAACCACACAGAACAATCCATGAATTATGCAATGATGCATGCTATGCGATAATTATCATGGCATAATGAGCATTCCACCAATGTAGGTTTATACTATGTCATCTAAAAGCATGTGAACATACTATAACAGTTTACAAGCATAAAAGACATGATAACTATCTCCTAACATGCTTCCTAGCATCATGGATACAAATAAGATTACATACATGCTCAATATAATGCATAATGTCATATACAAGACAATGCATGTCATTTATAAACATGCTCATGCAATCCTAACACCTCCTGAGTAAGAATCAATACAAGGGCCTGAGTGCGCGGCACCCATCGCCCGATCGACCTCTTACCCGTATTCTATTAGAATTCCTAGGATTGTATAAACCATAGGATCCGCCTACCAAGACAAGTATCATGCCTAGGCGAATCCTAACATACACAACCCATAGAAATCCTCTACTAGGTCCACAATTAGGGATCACCACTAGACTTACGAGATTCCCCGAAGAAAATCCCAGCTATGAGACTTTACCCAATTGCTAACCCTATTAGACTATACTCAACTACATTTCATGAGACATTAAATCATGCATACTACAATAGATAAGTATTTAAAACACATGTCTATACTACAATGCCACATATAGAAACCACCAAGTAAAGAAACACTCACAACTTGATTGGCTAGACTTAGCCAATCCAATCCAATCCACAAGAGAGCACTAGAATGACTGCAATCACCCCAAGCACCTCAATCCCCAATTGGCCTATTTGGGTTACTTAAATCAACCAAAATCCCTGCATGAAACATGGTTTATATATTACTGAAAATCAGTCCACTAGTGTGTCAAACAACCATGATCAAACCCAATTCCATAGACAATTAAGATTCTAAAATGATTATACACATGAGCCAATCCCATATTGCTCAATTCAACCATTTAAAATCAAATTAAACCATACATAACCCAATTGAATGCAATAGGTTGATCCCCATGATCCAACCACTATAATACAAGGCATTCAATCATAATTAGGATTAATTAGACTATTTATCAAGTCAATTTCATCAATTGACTAAGTCTACGTCAGAATCCCAAAATTTGGGAAACTCCTCAAATTCATTGAAATTTTCCAAATTACATGGCCTAGGCCAAAATTACATTACACTAGGGTTATCCACTAATCAAAATCAGTAAATTGGACTACTATACATCCACATTTACCCATGTATTCAACATAAATCACATGCAAATTGAATAGGAAACCCTAAGTCTAAAATCCTAGTTTAGGTCAAATACCTATAACCCTACCAATTTCTTGTTCGAAATTGGGGGTTTCACCATTCATGGACTCCCAACATCCTCTAGATTAACATATCTCAAATGCAAGACCTAATTCCAAAAATGTATTTTCCACCACCCTCCTTAAATTCCAAGATTCATGAGTGAAAAACACCCATTAGGTCAAAAACAAGCTTGCATGCATGAATGAAAGTAATAGAAGGAAGAAAAATGAGAAAGAATGAGGAAGAAATGATTACCTTGGGGATTCTTGAGCAAGAATGCACCCAAAACCCCAACATTTCCCTTCTTTTTCTCCTCTCCCCTTCCTTTCCTCTTCTCCAAGCTCCTTAGCCTCTTTTGGAAGTGAAAAATGAGAGAAATCACGTCTCAATGGCTTATATAGAGGTTAAGTGGCATTTTGGGGCCACACTTAAAAAAACACACTTTAATAAAAGAAACAGTTTTCCTGCTGCAATTATTTGCACTTAGATAATCAATTTCTTGCAAACGACCAGCCAATTTAACATCTTAACCGTTAAAAATCTTATGATTCAGTAACCCACCTTCTGGTAAAATTTCAGCTCAATCCAACGGTGGGATTGAGAGAACCAACCGTTTGATCAAAACTGCGCAAGAAAATATGTAAATCTGAGAAACAGTGTTTCGAGTCTTATACCTCACCGTAGACAACTCCAATCAAGATCTTCACTGTTCATAATGAAGATCTATCAGAGAAGAATAAGCTGACAAAATTTCATCTCAATCAAACCACGGATCAAGGAGATCAAGCCATTAATGTAATCGGTGACAGAAATTTCTTCCTCCATAGAGCGAGCTCCACTAATCCAAAACGTCATTTTCGACATGTTTCGAAGTCGAACGGGTCTCCGATAATTCTGAAACTTCACGCGCACTCTAAACGACGTAAAATCATGCAAATACACTCGAACCAACGCGAGTCGAGCATCATATATGTATTCGTACACGTATACATGTACTCTTCGGGTCAAAATGACGTCATCCTAAGGTACGGGCGTTACACCTTTTTTTTTTTTTACTTCAAATATTTTATCCGTCTTATTCTAATTTTAAAGCATTTGTAAATAATTTAAAGATCTTTTATTTTTATTAAAAGTTGTTACTTCAATTTATTTTGTTTATTTAATTTTAATGATCTTGAAATTTTTAAGCTTAATTTTTTTAATTAATTTTATTTTAAATTTTTATTATATATATATACACACACACAGATATATATATATATATATATATATATATATTAAATTATTTTTAATCCTATTAATTCAAAGATTAAGTATTATTAAATACATTTGACTCTCAAGTTAGATTCTCAAACATCTTATTAAAAATTTAGCTCTTTAATTGTTTTTTGATTTTATTTCATGAATTTTCATTTTAATTGATTAATATTTATTGATTAATTTTTTTATTTTTTAAGTTTATTTTTATTTCTATTTATTTATTTATCTTTTAAAACATTTTTATATTTAGATTTTCACCAAAAAAAAATTAATTATTTTCCTAAGGTTGAAATTTTAACCTAAACAATCCACTAGAAGTGAATTGAGATAGTGGACGACAAAATTGAATAATATTTAGAGTACGTGTCACTTCAACTATTCAATTATTTTGTTCTTGCAAATGATGTATATCATTTAATCTTAAAGTACACGAGATATGGACATTTAAGTACAAGCATATAAAAATGTATGAGTTATGAAAATCTGATTTTCAATAAGCTCACATCAATATTTTCTAATCATGCTCATAAAGTGTTAAATGGATGAAATTTGATAATGTTATGAACAAGCACAGCCATTTAAGCACAAACATACATTTCTCATGATATGAAAAATTCATAGTGTATGTTTTGACTGAGTGAACATAATAAAGTATAACTCATAACCATATTTACACATGTGAATGGAAACAACAAGTTTACACATCAAAATTCACATTTCTAATCATTCATTTGAGCAACATAATTAAAACATATTATATAATGCTCAAAATTTCCTCAAAATATTAAATGGATGAATTTATATATATATATATATATATGCATGAGGCACACACACCATTTAATACACGTATACATTTTCCATGATATGAGTTTAAGCAAGATGTATACATTAATCACGTGAACAAATAATATGCAATTTAAATATGTTCACAAGGATAAGAATTCATATGTTTTGAATAAATTGCATATTTCACATCAACCAAGCATTGAACTAAATAAATAGACATTTAATCATGTTCTATGTGGTAAGGCAATCTTAGGCAAGCATAGACGGCATGAGATAAAAATTATATAATCAAGCTTGTAATACTTCCAAATGTCAAGAGATAATATAAGTGTACACATGTGACATCAAATCTATGGAAGTTTGCCTAAAGGTGTCCAACTCCTATAGATTAGGCACATAGACTAAGCATATGGTTCAATAATATGAATCTAGGTGATCCGGTGAACCATAGCCTTTGGAACCCATACTTCTTTAGATTTTGTGATTTTAGCATCAAGGAGCAATTCTTTGGGCACCCATGCCATTTTGTGATATTTATCCTTAAAAGGATTTCTATGGTCCCTATGGCATGTATTGGGCTTATAAAGTCTATCATTTTGTTTGCCCAATTATTTTTCTAAGTTGGAGATCTTTTGTCTTTCTATTTGGAGTTCAAGTTCCAGACTCTCCTTTTCACTTGTAACCTTAGTTACTAATTGGGTCAACTCTTCTAGCCTCTCTTGAAGAATAGTATTTTCATTGTCTAAACCTCTTTTTCTTCAAGAACATTGTTGTAGTCATTTTGGAGAGTCTCCAACTCATCCATAGTTTTCATTATCATGTTCTTGAGCATCTCATTCTTTTTTATGAGTTTGTCAAATTCTATTTGATTGTTCTTATGCACAATGACAAATCATCAAAAGAAACATTATTAACATTGATATCATTTACAATAGTAGAACAATCATCAATATGAGAAATAAGACATGTATGTCCTACGTTTTCCTTAATTTCACAAGAGGATGAGGAAACACATGAATCATCATAAATTTCTTCTAATTTTTTTCAAATGTCCTTAAATGAGGCACATGAAGAAATTTTATCTATGTCATTTTGGGAAAGGCTAGACATAAGTATATTTCTAACTAAATCATCAAGTCTAGCTAACCATTTTTTCATTTCTATCCCATTTCTTCTTAAGTTTGGGGACTTCAACCCCATTTATGATCTTAAAGGGTACATATGGTCCATTTACAACTGTATTCCACATATCAAGTGATTGGGCCTTAAGGAATGCTCTCATTCTAGTCCTTCATGGCTTGAGATTGTGGTTATTGAGCATAGGTGGAGTGAATATGTTATCTCCTAAGTCAAATTCTATGGTATTGGTCATTTGATCGTTGGCTCAAGGATGTTAAGCCTTAAACCAAGAGCACCGACTTTGATACCAATTGAAAGACACCAAAGGGGGGTGTTAATTGGGGGTTTTGGCCAATTATAACAATTATTAAATTATCTTTAGTTCTCCTTAATTTGGTCGAGGTGTTTTATCAAATAGATCACATATAATAATAAAATGCAGAAAATAAATACAAGGAGACAAATATTTTTACGTGGATCGAAAAGCTTTTTCCTACTTCACGCCTAGAGAAACCTTTTCTAGGATTCCACTATCTCTGATTCACTTCACGGGTGTGAATCAAACCATTACGCATGCCTTTTTACAGGTTCAAGGCAAACCTATCCTTTTACAAGCTCAGAAAGAACCTACAACATCCTTTTGCGGGATAAGGATGAACCGAACTTTGATTCCAATTTTGGAACCTCAAGCGGACCACAATCACTTGACTTGATTTGTTCAATACTAGAAACAAATTAAGGAGAGTAACTAAGAAATGATTATCTTATTCTAAACACTTAGAACAAGTACAATGAAGCACAAAGATACAAATAACCTAGAAAACAATGAGGATCAAGAGAGATTGTTCTTTACCGAACAAACCTCGAAATACTTACAGAGCACAATGATTTCTTCCAGATTAAGCAGCCCCGAGTTTGAAAGTAATGCACAACTGAAAATAGTACGAAAGAAAATCTCCTCGGTTCGATCCAAAAACAAGTTATGTAATGAAGCTCGTGATCGTGATCGACTTTCTTGTTAGCATCAAAACACTTAGGGGAATTCTAAGTGGAAAACCACTTAGGCCAACAATCATAATCCTTAAGCAACTCAAGCCATCTCTTTTGCTGCATATTCAGCTCCTCTGATCAAAGAGATACCTCAAACTCTTATGGTCAGAGTACAAAGTGAACCTTTCACCATAAAAGTAATGCCTTCATAGCTTCAGTGCAAACACAATAGCTGCCAGCTCCAAATCATGCACAGGGTAATTGTGCTCATGCACAAGAGCTGTCTAGATGCATATGCCACCACTCTACCCTCCTACATCAACACACATCCCAGACCCAAGAGTGATGCATCAGTATAAATCACCAACTCTTTTCCAGGCTTTGGAAGAATCAACACTGAAGTTGTAGTCAACCACTGTTTCAACTCACAAAAAGCTTTCTCACAGGCATCCGACCATGTGAAGGCCACATTCTTCGAAGTCAGCTTAGTCAACGGTGCGGCCATGGTGGAAAAGTCCTTCAGAAACTTCCTGTAATAGCCAGCCAAACCAAGAAAGCTACGAATCTCTGTCACTGTGGTAGGTCTTGGCCAACCAATGATTGCCTCAACCTTAGCAGAATCAACTGAGATACCTTCCGCACTAACCACATGACCCAAAAATTTCACCTCGGACATCTAGAAATCACACTTTCTCAACTTGGCATACAACCTATGCTCCAACAATGTCTGCAATGTAACTCTGAGATGACATTTATGATCCTCTCTAGTCTTAGAGTAGACTAGGATATCATCTATGAAGACTATAATGAACGGGTCGAGATACGGTCTGAATACCCTCTGCATTAGATCCATGAACATAGCTGGTGCATTAGTCAACCTGAAAGGCATCACCAAGAATTCGTAAAGTCCATACCTCGTCCAGAAAGCAGTCTTTGGTACTGTTGGTCCACCTAAGAGGGGGGTGAATTGGGTGTAATGGTCAATTTTAAATGTCTCTTCCAATAACTTAGTGATGTACATAAATGTATTGGAATTGGATGCAAAATAGAACACAAACTAAATTACAAATGTGAGACACACAGATTTATAGCGGTTTAGCCGAGCCTACGTCCACTACCTAATCTCCCGATTAGGATTTTCTCAATCCACTAACTGATTCTCTTACGGGTGAGAACCAAACCTTTGCAACTGCCCTTTTACATGTTAAAGGAAAACCTATCCTTTTACGGGCTAAGGATGAACCAAATTTCCTTTTTCTGGGATGAGGAGAAACCCATGTTCCTTTTACGAGATAAAAAAGAACCATTTTCGTTTTACGCGATAAAAAAAAGTCGTGATCCTTTTACGAGATGAAGAAAAATTGTTTCTCTTTTACAAATTAAAAGATAACCTATCCTTTTACACGTTAAGGATGCACCTATCTTTTTACGGGATTAGGATGAACCGGTTTCCTACTTGCAGGTGAGGATGAACTTTTTTCTCTTTTACAAGTTCAGAGATAACCTGACATGATTTCAATCCTGAAATCATTAAGTGAGCTACTTTCACTTGTCCTGGTTGTTTCAGTCCAGAAACACACCAGCATTACAACACAATAATGTTGGTTCTAACTAAGTAGAACACTTCACAATTAAGCTCAGTTCATAGCATTACAAAGATATGAAATATGAAATAGGTAATGGTAAGTTGAAATACACCTACAGTCCATTACCTTTCAATGTCCGGTATTGCTCAAGTGCAGTTTCGAAAAGCATGAATGATATGATATGAAAATCAATGCTTCTTTGAAAATAAAATGTACCAAATAAACATTGACGTATAAAATGAAGGACTGATGTAAATCAAAGACACATATAGTTTTCAAAGTAGATATAAAATATAAGTATGAAAACTTCTGGTTCAGTGATCAGTAGTTAACGCAACTACTGATATAGTTCAATACAGTACTTAAGATATGAAATCAAGTACAACTGTATATCTTGTACTATTTCTCAAATTCTATTTCCAGCAAGAATGATACCAAATATGAATCAGTGCTGAGAATTTGAGTTGATACCAGATCAAATAGATTTTCAAACATAATATGAAAATAAGCTTAGTATGAAAATCATTTGAATACATAAGGTATTAGTGAAAAATACTTTGAAAGTTTAGATGTTTGAAAAATATTTTGACACAGACTAACTTTCAAAAAGTATTGGCACAATACAAAATGATTAGCAAGTTGTTTGATCCTAAGTGTTGGTATTTATAGACTTAGTGGGACATAGCCGTTAGACATTTGAAGTTCAAATAATATGAACGGTTACACACAACGGCTAGAATGTTATATGAAAATGGCAACTGCAATTTTCACTAATATTCTGGTTCTTTTCAGATTTCATGAAAAAGAAAAGTTTTAGGAAAACTTATTTCATGTATCAGAGACGATCTCTGATAGGTTTGAAAAGGACTATGTGCAAAGGTTTGTTCTGAAAAAGTAAACTTACGTAGTGTACTTGTTCGAACAGTGACGGTTGTTGAATTAGCGTCTTGATTCCATATTCAGTGTCCTGACGCATAATGTCAACTTTGTCGTTTTATTCCTTGAGGGCGCTTATTACTTATTAGGGTCCTACCAAACAATTAAGTGAGGGCACTACAAGCTTGTAAACGTCCTAACTTTTTTTATATTTAAACGACTTAACCTTGAGGGCGCTAATGTACATTTAGCGTCATGCTATGTTTTAAAACAGTTAAGTACATGAGGGCGCTACTATCCTAGTAAGCGTTCTGCCAATTTAAAACATAAAACAAAACATGAGGGCACTACAACTATGTAAGCGTCCTACCAATTAAAACATTTGAAATAAGACACAGACATGCTGAAGGACAATCAGCGTTCTGAAAGTTACTAAGTTGATTTCCAAAGGTGAGGGCACTCCTATCCAGGTAGCGTCCTGATAGATTATTCAACTTATAACTATCAGCGTCCTCAAAGAGACATTCTTTAAAGAACTTAAGAAATCTTTCAGTGAGCTGATGCTGAGTCAGCTTCCTAATAACTTCAGAGGTTGACTAATAAAGGAGGCCGCTACTATACAAGTAAGCGTTCTGGTAAATCAATTCAATTCAACTTTGAACGTTACCAGCGTCCTAATGAACTATCAGCTTCCTGACTTATCAAGTTCAGGAGAGCACTGTTATTTTATTAAAGTTCTGAAAGACTCTTTAAAAACAGTTTTGACCCTCGATTAAATATACGATAAATGAGAATAAAAACTCTGTAAATTTCAAATTAAATATATAAAATGAAATCATTTGAAATACCGTAAAACATATGATCAAAACATGCAGATTTGAAAACATATGCAGATGATTTATGCATGGTTTTGCAAAACATTTGAGCAATAACAATTGGAGAAAGATATACCATAAATATTTTGTGTATTTCTCATTTCTCATAACCGTTAAATCCAACTCTTCATTATGAGATCTTTAATACGAGCTTTGCACGGAGTTGAATGACTTGAACGTTGATCGAGAGATGTAGACTTGAAGCTTGATCAAATCGTTCGAGTGAAGTGATCTTAAAATCATGATGTGATCGTTGATGTTCATTGGTTGAAACGAACTTGACCGTTGGATGTGATCTTTGTGTTCCTTGATCGAGTCGTTCCTTGGCTTTTTGCTTTCCTTAGGTGCTTTGATGAAATCTTGATGCACGCACATTTAACACCAAAAAGTACTTTGTTTGTGATCATCAAAATATATTTTATCCTAGTATATTTAGGGACAAGCTAAGTGATGAACCGTATAGGTTAACAGGTACATCCTCATCCCTAATCCTCAACTGATGGTACCCAGACCTCAAATCTATCTTCGAAAAGAACTTAGCCCCAATCAGTTGGTCAAACAAGTCATCGATACGTGGAAGAAGATACTTGTTCTTCACATTCACTTTATTCAGTTGATGGTAGTCTATGCATAATCGAAGACTCCCATTCTTCTTCTTGACGAACAACACAGGTGCTCCCCAAGGTGACATACTAGGGAAAATGAATCTCTTGGCCATCAGCTCATCAAGTTGGGCTCTGAGTTCATTCAACTCTTTTGGCGCCAACAGATAGGGTGGAATGGAAATGGGTTTTTTCTCGGGCATCAGCTCAATGATAAAGTCTACCTCTCGCTTAGGCGGTAAGCCATGTAACTCATCAGGAAAAACCTTTGGGTACTCACAGACTACAGGAATGTCTGCTAACTGAACACCCTGTCCCACATCATCCACTGGCCTCAAATTGGCCATCGTAGCAACCTCATCATCAGTGGCTAATCTACCCTAGGTAGGTGGTCTAAATGCATTCCTGCCTTGAAAAATAAAAACTGGTTGTCTGGGTATCTAAAAGACAACCCTCTTGCCGAAGCAATCAATGTTCGCGTGATACGCTGCCAACCAATTCATAACCAATATGGCATCGAACTCGAGGAACTCTAAGACTCTAAGGTCAGCAGACATCTCATGGCCCTCGAATCTAGCAATCCATCCCACACATACCTTGTTAAGGTAAATCCTCTCACCAGCCACTATACTCAAAATCAATGGAGTACTAGTCCTAACAGGAGATAGTCTCAATCTATCTACCATACTACCAGAAATAAATGACAGAGTAGAGCCAGCAACAATCAGAAAATACATCAAAGAATCACAAATGTTGAATGTACCTTCGATTAACTGCTTACTGGCCTCTGGATCTGCCTATGCAACAGCTCGGGCCTGCTCCCTGGTAGTAACTGGCATTGGACTGAACTGTGTAGCAGACGCTCTACGAGGACACTGATTCCTTTTATGCCCCTGAACCCCGCACTCAAAACAGACTATCGATCTCGATGCTCTAGGTACTGAAGATAGAGCCTGCGACTCTATCGCAACTATCTATTGCCCCCATGCCTAACTGAACTCTGCTACTGCTAGGGCCTGCCTAAAGTTCGGACGCTCTGGCTTGGAATTGGTGGTACAACTGTCACTAGAGCGGAGGCTACTGATGCCTCATACCCACTGCCACCATACATCTGCTTCTTGAATTTTCGGCTCTTTTTACCATAGTACTGAACGTCTGACCTCGAAGGTGGTGCCTAAATCGAATGAGCTGTAGGTGTCTGGATTGCGACTGGTGTCCTCATCCTAGAGTTAAGCTCTACAGTCTCAAAATCAACGGCCTGCATCATCGCCTGAGCGCAAGTCTGTACACCAACAAGTGCCAACCTTGATGAATACAGTCACGAAATCTATCTCGCATCGTCTGCATGCGTAGCTAATCAGTCGACACCATCTCTGGAGTGAAGAGTGCCAAACGGCTAAACTCCTGCTCATATTCCCTCACAGTCCTACTGCCCTGGGTCAAGTGCATGAACTCGATCCATCTCTGGTCTCACTCTGACCTCGAGTAGAACTCCTCATAGAAAAGCTCTTTAAACCTGGTCCAAGTCTAGATCTCATCAACCATGCGGTCCAGTCTCCTCAACCAATCATCAGCCTTATCGACGAGCTTGAATCTGGCCAACCTTACCCTGTCGGCCTCAAAAGCCTGCATATCACTGAAGATAGTCAGCATCTTCCTTAGCCATCTCTCAGTTGTCTCAATACAGAGGCCTCGAGCAAACTCAGTTAGGCTTCTGATCTGGAAGGACTTCATGACCCTCTCATATCTCTCTGCCTCAGACCTCTTCTCCGGAATCCCCACATCCTCAGCCTGGACCTCAGCTTGAACATCGACATGAACCGCAGTTGGTCCAACCCTATCTCCCACAGCCATGCCAACACTGTTGTGCTCCCCCTCAACGGGAACACCCTACTGTGGTGACCTATTACCCAGAGCGTGGGCAAGCAGTGCCAATATCTGAGTCTGCTATTGTTGTATATGGGCCTAAGCAGCCTGCTGAGCAGCAAGTAAGGCCTCAATCTGCCTAAACCTCTCATTTGGGTCCATGGTTGATTATGTATTTCCCTATCTAGTAAATCTGAAATTCACAAATAAGGGAAAACTCATCAGAATCACAATCCATATGAGTTGTTATCCATAAGATAACTACCCATAATCATACCGATTATTCTGAAACTTTACGCACACATAAAACAACTTAAAAGCATGCAAAGACACATGAACTAACACACATCAAGCATCAAATACATATACGTACACGTATACAGGTTCTATACAAGTCAAAATGACATCATCCTAAAGTACGAGCATTACACTGGCATTCCTGAAAAGCTTTAACCCAAGCTTCTCAACTTGGTGCACAACAACAAACTAGTGTGTGGCACCCGAATCATCTATCGACAACATAGAATGTTTGTTGATCATAGCCTTCATGTACATCAACCCATTGTTTGGGGCTGGCACTTGTTGTTGAATAGCATTCAACAACCTTAAGGGGTTCATCCGAGCCTCTTCATTAGAACTTTCATCCTCCGCCATCAATGCAGCCAACTTCTTCTTCTTTGCCCAATCACGAGTGTGGTGAGGGACATCACAAATGAAACAACCCTTGTCTGGTTCTTGTTGGGTTGTCCATCTGTCTTGATCGTGCTGACCTAAGCGGTTTTCCACTTAGAATTCTTCTAATTTTTTTGGTGCTAAAAACCAATATAACTTTTGGTGTAAGTATTCTATTTAGTATATTTCAACACCTGAAGCAAAGAAGAGTCAATACAAAATCAAAGTACTTTAAATCCCTCTAGCAAATGATCAAAGGAAAGGATCAATTACACTTAAAGCTTAGGCAACTTAAAGGAAAGAAGAAAAAGGAGGTTGAGAGGTTTATGTGTCTAGACTTAAGTTGTAAACCTATTTGCCTTTCACTTTGCTCAATCATTTCTTAATTTCATGCATACATTCATTTTTCTCTAAAAATGATTTTTTAGTGTTCAAACATGTTTTGTTTATGCTCTTAAACTATTTCAAACTTGTTTGAGTCATATTTGCACTTGTTTCAATCAAAATCATAGTTCTACAAAGTTTTTCAAAAACTTTGTTTTCAGATTTTCGTTTTAACTTGTTTTTGAACCTTGACTTCTATTCTTAGTTTGAAGTGTTTTCTAAGGTTTTTGTTCATTAAACTTTATGTATTTTAATCATATTTCATTGTCCAAAAGTGTTCATAAAGTTTAAAATTCTAAAATTCAAGTTTTTCATGTGTTGGATCAAGTCTTGTAAGTTGCCCACCAGAGCAGCTAGCTCCCCCAGTTGGGCAACATGCTCTCACCTTGGAGCACCGTGCTCCTGCCTAGTTTCTGGGTTCTAGGCTTGTGGGTTTACAAAGCAGTGCATTCTTGCCTTTGAACAATGCGTTCTTGCCTTTGAACAATGCGTTCTTGCCTTTGAACAGCGCGTTGGTGATTGTCTGGCCGCGATTCCAACGGTCATATTTTGGATTTTTTTAGCCCCCAACGACTAGTTTCTTATGTCTAACGGCTAGTGCTCACTTCCAAACTATAAATACAAGCACTTAGGCCATTTTAAACACAAGAGAGACACAAATGTGAGTCTATTGAGTGATTTTTAAAATCAAACCATTTCTCACATTTTCAAAACCCTAAAGCCATATGTTTTGAACCAAATGTTGGCCCAAAATATGTCCAAGAGGGGGTGAATTGGACCTTGCCGTATTTTTAAATACCTTTTAGACAATGATACACAAATATAAAGTGCAGGTAGTAAATAAAAATTGTAGGAAATGTAAAGCATGCAACGATTTTAGCGTGGTTCGACTCGTAAAGCCTACTTCCATGACTTGATCTCCCTGACCAAGATTTTCTAACCCTCTCACTAGGCGATCCTACTTCATAGGTGTGAGGAACCCATTACAAACATCGTGCATCTTTAGAGGACTTCCCAGTGACTAACGCAACCACTCAAATACAAGATCTTTGAATGTAAGATATTTCCTTACTAGAAAACCTCAAACATACTTACAGAAGCTCTAGACCTTACTCAAGAAATGCTCAAAGAATGATGAATAACATGTACTGGAGCAGAGAGTATGGTCTCTTTTGAGAATGTTCTTTGGATGATTGAAAATGAGGAAGATCAAAGCATGTTCAATCCAAAGATATCTTTCAAAAACAAGTTTTCTGAAAGCACTTAAAACACTTGAATGCATAGACTAACTTGCAAATAGTTCATTGGTGTTGTGTTTGAAGCAACACAACTATGGTTTTCTATAAAATAGAGCATGAGCACACATTAGGGTTTCAATATCCTAGAAACCTCTAATTTTATTTCAAAATTCAAAGCTCAACGTTCTGATTCTTTCATTAGAATAGATGGGGCAAAAACTTATGCAAAAATCTGCCTAAAAGTGTTGTTATTCAAAGAGGAAAGTTTGTGTCAAACGTCATTTTCGTCACGTAGAAAAGACAATGTTCCTGACACCCAAGTAGTAGCGCACGAAAAACACATCTTAGTTGCACAGAATGGAGCACGCTTCTCCCTTTAGGAGTACACTTCTGGAAGCAGGTTGAGAGGGGCATTTTGTTTGACTGTCAGAGGAGCACGTTTGTCTGATAAAATCCAGATACCAGACATTTTTTGGGCACAGAATAACACATTGCACCAATTGGGAATGTGCTGGTGATCGTGACACACCATTTAAGTTTTCTAGCATCGCTAGGAGCGCGTTGCCAGCTATGGGAGCTCGCTGGTCTGACACTTAGCACCAAAACTTGACTTTTCTTTCAAAAATCAATTCACAAACTTTTTTAACTCAAATAAACACTTTGAACATCAAATCAAGGATTCAAAAGCACTTGAAATTAACTTTGACAAAGATTAAATCATGATTGAGATCTTCGAAAAATACTTTATCAAAACCACTTAAGAATTATGCTCATTTGAAAAATATGAAATGCATAAAGTCTGAGCAATTTCAAGAGCAAGATCCTACAACCTAAAGATCATCTAAAAGATAAAATAAATTTTATAATATAGTTTTCACTTGATTTGATCTTTAAGCTCTTGACCTTGACTTGAACTTCAAAGTCTTCAATGTCTTCATACTTCTACCTTTATACTTGAATTGTAGTGGTCTATAAAGTTGAAAACACTTGATTGAAGTGATTAGCAACAAAATACTCATGTTGTTTGTAATCATCAAAATTGAAAGCCAACCATGGGGGTCATTAGATCATCACCAAAATCTGGATTTCAAGCTTTCTCTTTGTGCATCATTTAAAGTTTTTTCAAAATCATTCTCTTGAGCAAATATGGTTACAAGAAAGGTATAATATCACTATAAGGTCTCTCTTCATTTGGCTTATATTTCCATATCTTGTATTTTGTAAAAAAATAAAGTTTAATGCATTCTAGAAACAATGCAAACAAATATGATCTCAATTCATAAAACAGAGTTTATGCTGCAATGCCACATATAAAAACCAAAGATAGGAAATACTCACAAAAATTACAGAATTTGACAAAGTCCACAATTTCTACACTTAGCACAAATTGCCAACTTTTTACTTTGCACACTTTCTACAGCACAAGCAGCTCACTTGTTGTCCATTATCTCAATTCATCACTTCTATTCACAAATATCTGCAATTCAACATTGCCAATAATCCATAATCAATTTCCAATCATAAAACACATCGATTCAACACTCAAATGGATTCCCAAAACCCTCACCCAGCAAGGTCTGGAAATCCATTTCCAACCATGGAAAATCAGTAAATTTACCATCAATCTAACCACAAAACAACAAACAACCACTTACCTATGGTTTCCTTCAATAATTCATCAATTATTGAGATGATATTGCATATCTGTCTTCACATGCTCACCAATAGGTTCAAAACTATGTACATATCGACAAGCATGGCATTCTTAATACATATAATCACATGTGCAAGTTGGAAAATAGACAATTAATTAAAATACATGACGTTTGTAATAAATCCATCATTTAAAACCATTTCAAATACTAGTCATATAACACCGACTTGTACATGTAACCATGTGAAGGTTTCCTCATCGCCCCTACCTACATACTCATTCCTTAAGTCTATGTTATATAACTCTACCGGTCTCCCGTTCTGGTGGTTGGTTGTCATTGGAAGTCATCCAGATGCCCAATCGACAACATCTCTGTCGTGAGGTTATTCCTGCCAATAAGAATACCCCAAACGCCCAACCGACGACGTCTCTACCGATGGCCCTCACACATTTCATCACAATTTCAACCACTCCCACAACCAACCACACAGAACAACCCATGAATTATGCAATGATGCATGCTATGCGATAATTATCATGGCATAATGAGCATTCCACCATTGTAGGTTTATACTATGTCATCTAAAAGCATGTGAACATACTATAACAGTTTATAGGCATAAAAGACATGATAACTATCTCCTAACATGCTTCCTAGGTAAATAAACATTGCCATAGTTATTCATTAGAATAGTACAAGAGTATATTAAGTGATCATGATATCCATTAAATAAAACAAGAATATAATAATAAATCAACACATACCATAAGCATGTAAATTCCTCCCTATTCATGTAACCAATTAATTTTCTAACATAGATACATAATAAGCATGCTTATCTACTCTAAACATGTAATTAACTCGTTTTATCATTATCTCATGCTAACATCATTCAATAATATACATGAAGGCATGAATTATGATATAGAACATTCTTTATAGCTATGATGATATGCATATGATGGGAGAATGAAATCTACTCATAGTAATACCATTACCAAATTAGTTCCCTGTCTTGGGAACCTTCTCCTCACTTTCCCATGCTCACTTCTTAGCATACATAGAACTAATCTTAGTTCATCTCGACCATAGAATACAACCATACTTATTTACATTCTAACAACATTATTTACCCTCTTAACTAGTATTCATTACTTATTATACTTTGATAATGATTCTCATACCCATTTGTAGAGACAAAAGGTATTTGGGGTTCCTTCATGGTTATCCATACACCTCACTTGGGATTTATGTGTTTTCACACACCCAAGATCATTCATGGTTCATTGGCCTCCTCTTAATCATCGTGTTGGCCCAGGTATGTCCAAGAGGGGGGTGAATTGGACACTTAGACAATTTATAAATAAATGCAGTGACAAGAATATAAGTGCAAAAAATAAGTAAATGTGCACAGTCGATTTATAGTGGTTCAGCTTCTTGCCTACGTCTACTACCTAACCTCCTCAATTAGGATTTTAAACCTTATCACTAAGGGATTATCTTACGGGTGAGAATCAAACCGGTACACCTTTTCTCAACTTGCGGGTGTGAGAACAACCATTACACTTCTCAACTTTTGACTGTGAGAGGACCGTTTCTCAGAGCTTACGGGTGTGAGAGGACCGTTTTTCAGCTTATCGGTGTGAGAAGACCTATACTTGTTGAATACAAGAATATCAACTCAATAGTTGATCTAACTACTGCTACAACCTTGATAAAATATACAAGATATCAATTGAGGTACATTTGTATCCTATGAACTATCTCTCAAATTTCTCGTTCAGCAAGAATGATCTAAGTTAAAACAATGCTGAAAGTTTGAGTGAAAATAGTTCAAACTTTCAAATGATTTTTCAGATAAAGATATAAATTTAGCTCAGTATGAAAATCATTTGAATAAGCAAAGTTTCAAAGAGAACGCTTTGAAAATAGAATAACTGAAGCCTTTTAAATCAGATGAAAATTCGACTAACTTTCAAAAGTGTTTTGGCTCAAAGAATTTTCGGTGCTTAACAGATTGTTAAGTGCTAGTATTTATAGACTCATAGAGATGAAGGTGTTGTTCATTTGAATTTGAATTTCAAATATGAACGTTTACTCACAACAACTAGAATGTATCACGAAAATGGCAACTGCACATTTCATGGACATTTTAATTTTCTCCAGATTCACGAATAAGAAAAGTCTAAAAGACGTTATTCATGAATCAAAGGATATCTCTGACAAATCCAAGAAGTTGGTTTTTGTAAGAAAAGTTGTTCTGAAAAAGTGGCTAAAAATATGTACGTGTCAGAACAACAAAGAATATCATTCTTGTCATTTTGTTCCTTTGAGGGCGTTCATGGAGCATCAGCGTCCTACCGAACAATGAAGCGAGGGCGCTACTCAATTGTAAGCGTCATGACTTACTATGACGACTAAACGACGTAAATCATGAGGGCGCTACTTGAAAATTAGCGTCCTGCTTTGTTTAAAAAACATTTAAATGCACGAGGGCACTACTTGCGAGTAAGCGTCCTGATATTTTTAAAACAATATTATGTTCGCTAAAGGACAGTAAGCGTCCTAAAAGTTATTAAGTTGATTCTAGGGATGAGGGCGCTCCTATACAAGTAGCATCCTGATAGTTTATCCAACTTATAACTATCAACCTCCTCAAAGATAGAAATCATTTAAAACTCAGAGAGCTTTCATCGAGCTGAAACAGAGTCAGCATCCTGACACTTTCAAAAGTTGACTAAAGTGAGGCCGCTACTATCAAGTAAGCGTCCTAATGAGTCAGTTCAATTCAACCTTGAATGAATGTCAGAGTCCTAATATTTTATCAGTGTCCTGACTTATCAAGTCCAGGAGGGCGTTGCTAAAACATTAGCATCCTAAAAGACTCATGAAAACAGTTTTTATTTTTCGATTAAAGCTCGATAAAACACGATTAAAAACAAGATATTTTCGGAATAAATCAAATACTTTGGAAATCATGAAATACTTTTAAAATGTGTTGATCGAAATACGAAAACGATTAAATCTTGTTGAGAGTAAATTGATCGATATACTTGACCTAATTGATTTCAATTGATGAAATTGACTTGAGATTAGTCTAATTAACCCTATTTATGATTGAATGTCATGTATTATAGTGTTTGGATCAACCTATTGCATTCAATTTGGTTAAATGTGGGTTAATTGGGTAGTAAATGGGTGAATTGGGCAATTTGAGATTAGCCCATGTGTAGGACCACTTTAGAAACTTAATTGGCATTTGATTTGGGTTTAAACATGGTTGATTAACATACTTGGACTGATTTTCAGTTTTGCATAAACCATGTCGTTTTCAGGATTTGTGATTTGATCTAAGTGACCCAAATAGTCCAATTGGAGATTGTGGTGCATTGGAGTGATTGTGGCATTCTAGTGCTCTTTCTTGGAATTGGAAGTTAGATTGGCTAGGTCTAGCCAATCAAGGGTGAGTGTTTCTTTTACTTGTGAATTCTATATGTGGCATTGTAGGGCATAGTCACTTGGGAAAGCATTTGAGTTATGTGCATTCCCTAAGCTTGGGATTTCTTATGGAATCCCATTGGGCCGACCGAGAATCCTCAATTGTGGACCTCATAAAGAATTTCTATGGGTTGTGTATGTTAGGATTCGCCTAGACATGGTACTTGTCTTCATGGGCGAATCCTATGGTTCATACAATCCATAGGAATTCTAATAAATAAGGGTAAGAAGTTGATCAGGCATGGGTTTCGCGCACACATGGCCCTTGAATTGATTCTTACTCAGGAGGTGTTAGGTTGCATATGCATGTTTATAAAATGGTATGCATTGTCTTGTTTATGGCATGATACATTATATTGGCATGTATGTAATATTGCTTACACCCATGATTATTTAAATGGTTTTAATGATTCTTGCAATGTTTTACTTAAATGCATATATATGTTGCCACTTGTCTAGAATATTCACTGAGTTTGTTGTAGCTCACCACTCATCCTTATCTTTTCAAGATCTGATAGGAAGGGGAAAGGGAAAGCTTAGCTGCGAAGTGTTCTCGTGCTGTTGTTGACGTAGGTGTTTAGTACTTTTACATAGTTTATTTTCATAAATTGTACTATGTACCACCTGATGATTATACGTAACATTTAAATGGGTTTGTACTTATGATTAAGTATATTATGTACTTTTGAACACTATGGACTTGGAGAAAAATTTTATGGTTGTCATTTTGGATATGTTTTATATGATGATCTTATATTATGTCCATGTGTTTATTGTTGTGTATTTGGGATTATGATTTATGTTAGAAGGCTTATAGGGACGCCGTGTATGTCGAGGGAAGATATATACAGGGTTTCGTGCTGATCATGATGTCACGGATAGTGGGTCATAACAAAAGGTGAAGAACTGAGGTGACTTGGCGAAGACCAGTGAAATAGAGAATAAAAGACTCGAGAATGAACATAGAGTAGAGTTTACTGAAGGTTAAAGATGAAGGTTCAGCAGTAACTCTTGGAGCGATTCCTAGTAAGTTCACAAAAAGATCGATTTTATGCTGCTAAAGCGATGAGCGTGCTCCTAACACACACTCACACATGTCTCAACCTAGTATCTAAAGGTAGTTTAATTTATCTAACATTTGCGACCGATCAGCGTTCTTCTTATGATTAGTGTTTTTTAATGACTAAAGCCATTAGGCACATTAGCGTCCTCATTCGTTGTCAGCTTCCTCACGGACACTTAAACACTAATATTAATCAAATTTGACTAATCAAACTTAAGTATCGTATGGTTGAATAATCAATAGCACAAATTATATCACATCAACCAAAAGTCAAGAATTTAATCATGAGCGAAAATATTTAAGCATTCTAAGCATTACATGATTAAAGATAATCATTTATTTCTAATAATCACTGATAAATATATATTCTAATAATAACAGTAGTGATGAAAGTGATTTTTATACCTTTGCATATTTTTTACTTTTACCTCAAGGTACTGCAAAGTCCTCGACTTGTGCACTTTGTCTCTTTTTGAAGCAGCTGAAATAATTCATTATCTTCATTCTCTGTGCTGACTTCCTTCTCGACATTCTATCAAGAGATCTTCCATTGAGTGTCCTGGATGTGCTTGCTGAGGATTGTTCACTCATTGTGTTTATATCATCAGCAACTTCACTTCCGTTCTTGTTTGGTGCATTTGCAAGAATGTCTTCTCTTTCGAACGAAGTTTCTAATCCACTCAAAATATAAATAAGTTCTTGAAAACTAATTTAAAATGGATTTGAGAATTCCTTTAGAAAATCTACTTTATATTTCCAGTTTTTAAGAAAATTGTTTAGAAAATATTGCACTAAAGTAGAATGAGAGATGGTTTTTTCAAAGTGTTCAAGTTCATTTACTATACGTCTAAAATGTTGAAGGTTATCATGAACTGACTCACTTTCTAAAACCCTAAAGTTAACGAGTGACTCTTCTAACATTCTAACTAGGTCTCTAGATTCATCATTTTCTTCCATGGTTTTCAAGAGATCACAAAACTCTTTTAAACTCATTTCTCATGGTTCAACAGATTCAACTAACAAAGTTAGTTTGTCGTTCCATCTCTTTGGAACCTTGTCACAGAAATACACTAGAGATATCTCCATAGATATTTCCTGATTCAGTTTTTTCATTCCATTAAGAATGGATTGATACCTGTTGTATGTCGTATCCAGATATTCATTCTCAAATATTTCAAAGGCATAAAATAATCTATCAGACTCTTTGAGCTTTTCATCTCGATTGTTCATCTTTTCACAGTGAAATGATTTGAGTGTTTTCCAAATTTCTTTGGCACTCTCGAGATGAACTACCTTTTCTACTTCCTAGAGTAGAGAGCAGTACAAGGCATAGACAGCTTGAGCGTTATGCTTATCATTTAGTCTCTCCTTGTCTGTCCATAGCTCAATAGGCTTGTTGGGCATGGTGTAGTCGTTTACAACAATTTCCCATAGACTGATATTCTTAGATCGCAGAAAATATTTCATCCTTATCATCCAATCTTCAAACCAGTCTCTATTGAACAACGATGGTCTATCTAAAGGTTGACCTACTCCTATGACTGTGCCTCTGGTCATTTCCATTGATATCAAAGAAATTTTGAAGTTTCTTTAAAGAGCAACACTGCTCTGATACCAATTGTTGGCTCAGGTATGTCCAAGAGAGGGGGTGAATTGGACACTTAGACAATTTAAAAATAAATGCAATAACAAGAATATAAGTGCGAAAAATAAGTAAATGTGCACAGTCGATTTATAGTGGTTCGACTTCTTGCCTACGTCCACTACCTAACCTCCTCAGTTAGGATTTTAAACCTTATCACTAAGGGATTTTCCTACCGGTAAGAATCAAACTGGTACACCTTTTCTTAACTTGCGGGTGTGAGAACAACCGTTACACACTTCTCAACTTTCAGGTGTGTGTCACGACCCATGATCTGTGACGTCATGACCGGCACGGAACCCCCAGGTATATCCTTCCTCGATATACACGACGTCTCAATAAGCCTTGTAACACACACCATAATCCCAATAAACAACATTAAACACATGGACATAAATAAGATCATCTATATAAAAATATACCCAAAATGACAACCAAAAAATTCCTCAAAGTCCATAATGTTCAAAAGTACAAAATTATACTTAATCATAAGTACAAACCCATCTAAATGTTATGTATAAGCATTAGGTGTTACATAGTACAATTTATCAAAATAAATGCGAAAAAGTACTAAACACCTACGTCACAAAATACAGGGAAACGCTCCGCAACTAAGCTTTTCCCTTCTCCTTCCTATCCAATCTTGAAAAGATAAGGATGACGAGTAAGCTACAACAAGCTTAGTGAATGTCCTCTACAAGTTGCAACATATATATGCATTTAATAAAACATTGCAAGATCATTAAAACAGTTTAAATAGCATGGTGATACACAAGATTACATACATGCAAAATATAATGCATTATGTCATAACCAAGACAATGCATATCATTTTATAAACATGCACATGCAATCCTAGACACCTCCTGAGTAAGTGTCAATCCAAAGGCCGAAGTGTGCGACACCCCTTGCCCGATCGACCTCTTATCTGAAATCTAATAGGATTTATAAGGTCATGTAGCTAATAAGATCACTCCACCAAGACATATGCTATGTCTAGGCGATCTTATCTACACAAGCCATAAAACCCTCTGCAAGGTCCACAACTAGGGATCACCATCCAGCCTCAATGGAATTCCCTAAAAGAGAATCCTATGCTAGGAGATCCAACCCACATTGCTTTCCCAACTGACTATGCTCAAATATATTTCATGAACTATTAAATCATGCATACTACATTAGATAAGCATTTAAAATTTCATTTATACTACAATGTCATATATAGAAATCACAAGTAAAGAAACACTCACAACTTGATTGGCTAGACTCAGCCAATCCAATTCCAACCACAAGAAGTACTAGGATGCCACAAATCACCCCAATGCACCTCAATCCCCAATTGGCTTATTTGGGTTACTTAGATCAACCACAAATCCTGAAAACAACATGGTTTATGCAATACTGAAAATCAGTCCAAAGTGTGCCAAACAACCATATTTAACCCAACTACATAGCCAATTAAGTTTCTAAAATGGTCATACACATGAGCAAATCCCATATTGCCCAATTCAACCATTTAATATCAATTTAACCCAATTGAATGCAATAGGTTGATCCAACCACTATACTACAAGGCATTCAATCATAAATAGGGTTAATTAGACTAATTTCATGTCAATTTCATCAATTGACATCAACTAGGTCAAAATCCCCAAATTCATTGCAATTTCCCAAATCACATGGCCTAGGCCAAAATTGCACTACACCTAGGGTTTTCATCCATCAAGATCAGTAAATTGGACCACCACACATCCACATTTACCCATCTATTCAACATATATCACATGCAAGTCCAATGGCAAACCTTAAGTCCAAAATCCTAGGTTTAGGTCAATACACATAACCCTACCAATTTCTTGTTAGAAATTGGGGGTTTTACCATCAATAGGTTCCCAATGGCCTCTAATCATACATCTATGACATGCAAAGCCTAACTCCTAAATGTGTTCTTCCACCAACCTCCATAAATTTCAGGATTCATGTGTAAAAACACATTATTAGGTGTTGTTCTAGGTTAGGGAAGGCCATTAGCATTATAAATGTGGCGACCCCGCACCCCGGACCACCAACCCCTCAGGGAATGGCGTGCGGAATGCCGGGATGGGACGCCCGGCGTAGGCATCTCCGACCACTCCTCAACTCCCGTGAGGTGGTTGAGACCCTACGAGCCTTATCTCAAACAACGACATAATATCAAAAGGTACTAAACAAAATTACCCACCGTATTAATCATTCAAGACAAGAGATAGTCCATAAAAATGAACCATAAATAAAATCATAATCCCTACAGTCCATTAAAATTGACATACACATAAAGTCCAAAATTGTGGGTACAAATAAAAACCGTCATATGCCCACATGGTCTATCCAACAAGTCCCAACTCACTTATACTACAATGTGGTAAGTATTATAATTACATAATCCAAAATATAATACTTCATAATTTAAAACACAATTCAATCAAAATGCCTCTCAACTCACATCGAGGCTTTGGATTCTCTCGCAGGCAAGGCCCTCAAGATATAACTACTCTTTTGCCCTTATTCGGGACAGAAGGACCTGAAAGAGGAAAATGAGGGTGAGCCAACGGTGCCCAGTGAATAGAATTCAAATATGCTATCAATACTCATCAATAAATATCATGTATGCATGTCAATGTGTAGCATGATTAAAAGCTCATAACATATAGATATCAAGCATTTATAATAAGTTCGATGCAAGTAAAAGCTTATCAATTTGGATCCACATTCCACATGCATTGGGTTACTAGTGCACGTCTATTTCACCGTACCATTGATCCCAATCATGTTTATTTTGGGTTACTAGTGCACGCCTATTTCACCGTACCGTTGACCCCAATCTCTTCCTTTCCTAAAACCCTCCTATGACAAGGTTAAGTCCCCCTATTAGCCAGATAGATGGGCCCAACCAAAGTCATATGGTTTTCTCAAATCAATGCATCATTCAAAACATTAGAACACATTCATGCTTTCAACATACAATATATAAGCGATATGATGACATAAAAGATATAATCATAAATGAAGTCTACTCACAACCAAGCCTCGCGAGAGTATTTAACCACACACGACCACCAAACTGAATCAACCCAATCAAGATCCTGAAACATACATAAATATCCTACCATACATCAATTTCTATGTTCAATCATATAGACATTACACATCAACCTTAAATCAGCCCACATATAAACAATAGGCCTAAATCCCATCTAATCCCATCATTCAACTCAAATCACATGACTTAGGCCTCTAATGCATAGTTCTCATACATAAACCATTCTATTAATTAAAAATACTGATTTTCAATTCCTTAGGCATAAACATGCCCAAATTGGGTCACTTGATCACAAGTAGGCCTAACCCATGATATGGTCACAACCACCAAATCAGTAGCATAATCAACTCTAATCATGCTTAATTAAACATAAGTTGCATCAATTCAATGATTTTAGGCCAAAAGCATCAAAATCCCTAAAATATGAAATTTTCCATACTTAGGCCATATTGTCGATTTACACTAGGCCACCATGTTCAGCCATGTATATCACTAATTTTGCATCATGGTTTCATCAACAATGACAACTAGGTCAACATAGTTGATATGCAAGCTATTTGGAAAGGTCTAAGTTCATATTCTCAATTTAGGTCTAATACAAGCAACCCTACCAATTCTTCATTTAGTATTCTGCTCAGATGTATCAATCTACTAACAGAAATATGTAATCACAAAATCAACCGTACAGATTGAAGTATGTGAAGAAACAAACCTTCTGTACAAATATCAGGCCAATCCAACGGTGGACGACAAAGATAAGTATATTTGATGAACAAGTCTCTAATCAGTCAATTTCTCCTTTCCTGCTGCAAATACTCAAACTCAGATGACTATATCACACAAAATACTTAATTCATAAACATCTCCACCGTACAGAGTACAGAAATATCAGTTGTAAACGACATACCCAAATTTGATATCCATCCAACGGTAGATTGAGGAGATATATAAGTTTGAGCCAAACGGCGCAAGAAATCCAGACTTTCCGACCAGCTTTGTTTGAGAGGTTAGATCTCTTAGACGAAACCTCTGATCAAGATCTCCACCGACCAGAATGAATAACCATAAGCTACGAACTTTCTGAAAAATTTTGAGCTCAATCTGACCATATGTCTCAAAGATCCAGCTCTTTGATGAAAATGTCGCAGAGATCTTCCTTCTGCAACTCCCTCTTTCTTTCTCTTCTTCTTTCCTTTCTCTTCTTTTCTTTTATTTTTTTCCTTTCTCTCCACTCACCTCTCTTTCTAGCACTTCCTTGATTCTCTCCTCCACTCACCTCACTTTCTAGCACATTCTTGGATTCTCTCCTCCACTCACCTCATTTTCTAGCACATTCTTGGATTCTCTTCTCCACTCACCTCACTTTCTAGCACATTCTTGGATTAGAGAAGTGGGCATGGGACACTTGTCCACTTTCATGCACCAACCTTCACATGTGTTGGTCTCATACTACCCATACCAACCACATGTACTTTAACCAATCTCATGCTTCCATGTATTTTAAATGTTCAATCCATTTAATACACCAAATTTTCATTCTCATTTATCCTTTTATTCAATCAATCCTAACTCATATCAATTCATGGTTTAATGGGCCCATGCATAAATAATAACATATGCATTATACTTTAATTTAACATGACCCATATATAATTTATGATACACATATTTATATACATTATCAAGCATCAACTATACAAACATTAAACAACCATCAAACAAACACCAAACATATCAAGGCAACACATAGAGTTTGGGCAAAATGCAATTGGGTTATGGGCTAGATGAAATAATTTTCGGGGCGTCACAATAAACAAGCCAAAAATAGCCTAACATGCAAACCCTAGGTCAAGAACCCACCAAATCCGAGATTCATAGCAAACCCTAGGTAAAAAAAAAAGCTTGTAAACACATGCTAGAGAGATAGAAGGAAGAAAATGAGAAAGAATGAGATACCTTGGAGGATTTTTGGGCAACAATGCACCAAAATCCTAACTTTTCCTCCATTTTCTCTTCTCCCTTTCTTTTCCTCTTCTCCAAGCTCCTTTCCCACTTTTCTAAGAGAAAAATGAGCAAGTGAGCCAAAAATTAGGTGCTAGTTGCTTAAATAGACAAGTTTGGGCCCACATGAAAAACTGCCAAAAAATAGACTTTTCTTCTGCAATTGCTTACATTTCGATAATAACTTTCTTGCAAAAGACTCACTAAATTAACATCTTAACCTTTGAAAATTTGTATGAGTTAGCTACAAACCTTTTGGTAAAATTTCAGCTCAATCCAACAGTGGGATTGCGAGAACCAACCGTTTGATCAAAACCCAAAAACAATGTTTGGAGTCTTATATCTCACAGTAGACAACTCTAATCAAGATCTTCACCGACTATAATGAAGATATATCAGAGAAGAATAAGCTGACAAAATTTCAGCTCAATCGGACCACGGATCTAGGAGATCAAGCCATTTATGTAATTGGTGACAAAAATTTCTTCCTCCATGGAGCAAGCTCCACTGATCCAAAACACCATTTTCGACATGTTTGGACGTCGAACGGGTCTCCGATGGTTCCAAAACATCACGCGCATTCTAAAAGACATAAAATCATGCCTTTACACTCGAACCTACGCACGTCGAGCATCAAATACGTATACACATATGTATACATATACTATACGAGTATTTTACAGGTGAAAATGACATTCGAAAGTACGGGCGTTATAGTGTGAGAGGATCGTTTCTCAACTTGTGGGTGTGAGAAGACCATTTCTCAGCTTATGGATGTGAGAAGACCTATACTTGTTGAATACAAGAATATCAACTTAGTAGTTTATCTAACTACTGTTACAACCTTGATACAGTATACAAAATATGAATTAAGGTACAACTGTATTCTATGAACTATCTCTCAAATTTCTCTTTCAACAAGAATGATCTAAGTTAAAATAGTACTGAAAATTTGAGTGAAAATAGTTCAAACTTTCAAATGATTTTTCAGATAAAGATATAAATTTAGCTCAGTATGAAAATCACTTGAATAAGTAAAGTTTCAAAGAGAACGCTTTGAAAACAGAATAACTTAAGCTTTTTAAATCAAATGAAAATTTGACTAACTTTCAAAAGTGTTTTATCTCAAAGAATTTTTGGTGCTTAATAGATTGTTAAGTGCTAGTATTTATAGACTCATAAAGATGAAGGTGTTGTTCATTTGAATTTGAATTTCAAATATGAACATTTACTCACAACAACTAGAATGTATCACGAAAATGGCAACTGCACATTTCATGAACATTTTGATTATCTCCAGATTCACGAATAAGGAAAGTCTAAAAGACATGGTTTGTGAATCAAGGGATATCTCTGACAAATCGAAAAAGTTGATTTTTGTACGAAAAGTTGTTCTGAAAAAGTGGCTAAAAATATGTACATGTCAGAGCAGCAAAAATATTATTTTTGTCGTTTTGTTCCTTTGTGGGTGCTCATGGAGCATCAGCGTCCTACAGAACAGTGAAGTGAGGGCGCTACTCAATTGTAAGCGTCCTGACTTACTATGACCATTAAACGACTTAAATCATGAGGGCGCTACTTGACAGTTAGTGTCCTGTTTTGTTTTAAAAACATTTAAGCGCACGAGGGTGCTACTTGTCAGTAAGCATCTTGATATTTTTAAAATAATATTAAGTGCGCTGAAAGACAGTAAGCATCTTGAAAGTTATTAAGTTGATTCTAGGGATGAGGGCGCTCCTATACAAGTAGCGGCCTGATAGTTTATCCAACTTATAATTATCAACGTTCTTAAAGATATAAATCATTTAAAACTCAAAGAGCTTTCATCGAGCTGAAACGGAGTTAGCGTCTTGACACTTTCAAAGGTTAACTAAAGTGAGGTCGCTACTATCAAGTAAGCATCCTACTGAATCAGTTCAATTCAACCTTTAATGAATGTCAGTGTCCTAATAGTTTATCAGCGTCCTGACTTATCAAGTTCAGAAAGGCATTGCTAAAACATTAGCATCCTGAAAGACTCATGAAAATAGTTTTTGATTTTTCGATTAAAGCTCGATAAAACACGATTAAAAACAGGATATTTCCAGAATAAATCAAATACTTTGGAAATGATGAAATACCTTTAAAATGTGTTGATCGAAATACAAAAATGATTAAATCTTGCTGAGAGTAAATTGATCGATAGACTTTACATTCTAAGTAACTTTAATTGTGATGTTCAATAGCCTTGTAAGCATAGTTCCTTAATCTTGATTCTTGATAAATCTGAAACACTTGACAAGATCATTAGATACACAAATTAGAGATATTTGGAATCATCAAAACATTTATGTCATGGGGTCATTGAGATAACACATCATACTTCAAGAGTTTGTCTCCCAAAACCCTTTGAAGATGACCAAGAACATAATCCAGAAAACTAACTTTAAAGACCCAATAATCATGGCATTCATGTTCATCTAACATTAAATCATCTAATAAGATCAAATCTCCAAAGAAGAACATGAAAAACAACTCATATCTCAATATCAAGGCAAAACTTCATTTGTTCCTTGGAGAAAAAGTTAACTTTCAAAAATCCCTAAAATCATCACTGATCCTCTCATTTTTTTCTCAAAACCATGTTTAAATCATCAAAAAATCCATTAAAGATCCAAGAAACCCATATAGATTCAAAAACTTAACATGAGCAAAGTAACTTATTCAACAAGAAATCCAAAATTCAAAGAGAAATCACTTAAAAGTCAGAGATTATATCTTCAATCCTTTAGATTTGATGTTTGGAGGCTCTAAAACACCTTTAAAAATCGCTTAGAACCACCATTGAACTCCCCAAGTGCTTCCCCAACTCGCACCTCAAACCTCATCCCTTTTGACAAAATGTGAAAAGATCAAAATGAGAGAAATTCGGGGGTTTTTATTAGGCTTCTGGGCATGGAAACACTCTTCAACTAGGGGAAACACCTTTTCGGAGAAAAATCCAGCAAATAGCTCTTGGGTGGGGGAGGGAAAATGCGTTTCTCATGTGGAAACGCATTCCCTCAAGTGGAAACACGTTTCTGGTTGGCAGAAACATGTTTCTCACTTCGGGAACGCGTATCTCACTCGTTTCTCTCCCAATTCCTTCCCCATTTTTTTGTTTTCTTCGTTTTCGAGTCCCGGTTCTTCTTGGATGATTTTTTACATCAAAATGGGGTTACTTAAGGTTCCAAACACCTTGATTTAAGATTTGTTCGAGTCTCATATTTTGCATTTTCTTTAAGGAATTAGGGTCTTCTCAACGTTTAGGACATTTTCTTGACGTTTTCCATCCATTTTAAGTTTGGTCTTTGCTCTCAACTTTCCAACACAACTTCGAGGGTAAAATTTAGTGTTCAAGGGTTTCTGATTTGTAAATCAAAGGTCTCAATCCCACTAATTTAGGGTTCCAATAAGTTCAAAGTCTCCACTTTCTTCAAAGTATAAGAGTTATTCTCACGCCTGGGGTTGCACCGAAGTGCCCCCTACCCAGGGTGATGAGTACCCCCAATCTACAGGGCATACTCCAGCCATTATGAATCCCATAATATTGTCTCATCTGGGTGGCATCCCCTCCGCAGAGCGTACTCTCCAGCCAGATCATTTAATTGGCTCAGTGGTTACTCAGAATGCGAAATCATACTCCTTAAGGGAGGTCTCGAGTTCGATTCTGGGGGACGCCCTCCCTGTGCTGTGGATTGTGCAGGGGGTAAATGATCTGGCTGGAGAGTACGCTCTGTGGAGGGGATTCCACCCAAATGAGACAATATTATGGGATCCATAATGGTTGGAGTACGCCTTGTAGATTGGGGTACTCATCACCCTGGGTAGGGGGCACTGCGGTGCAACCCAGGCGTGACAGAAAGGCCTTATGTTTCACGCTCGGGTTGCACCGCAGTGCCCCCTACCCAGGGTGATGAGTACCCAATCTACAGGGCGTACTCCAGCTATTATGGACCCATAATATTGTCTCCACTGTACAATCTACAACACAGTGTCCTTTACCCCCTGCACAATCCACAGCACAGGGAGGGTCTCCCCCAGATTCGAACTCGTAACCTCCCATAAGGAGTTAGATTTCGCAAATCTAAGTAACCACTGAATGTCACGCCCGGGTTGCACCGCAGTGCCCCCTACCCAGGGTGATGAGTACCCCAATCTACAGGGTATACTCCAGCCATTATGGACCCATAATATTGTCTCCACTGTACAATCTACAGCACAGTGTCCTTTACCCCCTGCACAATCCACAGCACAGGGAGGGCCTCCCCCAGATTCGAACTCATAACCTCCCTTAAGGAGTTAGATTTCACAATCTGAGTAGCCATTGAACCATTGGCTCAGTGGTTACTCAGAATGCGAAATCAGACTCCTTAAGGGAGGTCTCGAGTTCGATTCTGGGGGAGGCCCTCCCTGTGTTGTGGATTGTGCAGGGGGTAAATGATCTGGCTAGAGAGTTAGATTTCGCAATCTGAGTAGCCACTGAACCATTACCCCCTGCACAATCCACAGCACAGGGAGGGTCTCCCCCAAAATCGAACTCGAGACCTCCCTTAAGGAGTCTGATTTTGCATTCTGAGTAACCACTGAGCCAATTGTTCAGTGGCTTCTTAGATTGCGAAATCTAACTCCTTAAGGGAGGTTACAAGTTTGAATCTGGGGGAGGCCCTTCCTGTGCTGTGGATTGTACAGGGGGTAAAGGACACTGTGCTGTAGATTGTACAGTGGAGACAATATTATGGAATCCATAATGGCTAGAGTACGCCCTGTACATTGGGGTTCTCATCACCCTGGGTAGGGGGCACTGCGGTGCAACCCAGGCGTGACAAAATGACTCAGTTGTTACTCAGATTGCGAAATCTAACTCCTTATGAGAGGTTACGAGTTCGAATCTGGGGGAGGCCCTCCTTGTGCTATGGATTGTGCAGGGGTAAAGGACACTATGCTGTAGATTGTACAATGGAGATAATATTATGGGTCCATAATGGCTGAAGTACGCCCTGTAGATTGGGGTACTCATCACCCTGGGTAAGGGCACTGCGGTGCAACCCAGGGGTGACAGTTATGTTCAAAAATTTGTCTTAATATTTTAGCGAGGAGTTACATGCACCACCAAAACGACTTTGATACCATGTCACAGGTACCAAAATGGGGTAAATTTTTTGCCTACGAGTGTTTGTCGCTCTACTGCCAAAACGGGTTGAGTTACTAGCAATTGCTAGTAATTCAGGGTTGTCTTCTTAGCAATTCGTGCAGTACACTTGATAGCGATAGAAGCCACTCGATCACCTATGATGCACTAGGTGTTGCCCCAGTATTATAGTCCAAGAGAGGGGCTGAATTGAACTTGACAGATTTTTGCATTACCTTTCGATTAAAATAATTAAATAGATGAAGTGTGAAATAGGTAACAATCAAAATAAACAAGTGCAGGAAAAATAAATGGACACAATGAGTTAAAGTGGTTCAGTTCCCCTTAAACCTACATCTACTACGCAATCACCACGATCAGGATTTCCCAATACACTATTGGCTAGACAACTTACGAGCGTGATTAGAAGTCGTATACATTAACTAACACAAGGGCTTGGTTATAAGCCACATACACTAACCAACACAAGGGTTTGGCTAGAAAATCACACACACTAGCCTACTCTAGGGCTTGGCTAGGAAGCCGCACTGTAACCAACTTAAGAGTGTGGTTACGAGCCGTACAAGATATGGTATAATCCTCGGTTGACTAACACGTCAACAATACATCAAGATTACAAATGAAAGAGAAAAGTGTTCTAAAACAGTCTCAACAATATTAAGCGTGCAATCTTGAATTAGTAACCACCACTATTCCAATCACAATATTTTAAATGATGTGAAGTGTTGAAATAGATGATTTCAAATACATGCAATTGACTCAAATATAAATGATATAAAATTAAGAATCGAATAAGCACATGTATTCAAATATTGATTCTAACAATGATATGTATGAAGCTCAAGAATCAATATGCAATAATGATCAATACTTGTTGATTCTAAATGTATAAATGGTTAGGATCAAGAATCAAAATACTCAAGTAATGATCTATGAAATCGATTCAAAATAATGTAGGTTTAGCACATGAATCGATACCACATGATATGTATGAAACCACTAAATAAGATAATGTAATATGAAGATCAAATATGGTTTCTCAAGTAGTACTCAAATCAAAAGCAGTTTTCAAGATATAAACTTAAGCACAAAATCGATTTAATCAAACAAAATCACAAGAATCTAGATAAAAAAATTTTACCCAACTTAGGTAAAGATGAAGCTTAGAGATTCTTCAAGTGTGATGATGGTTGAGAGATTTCTCGTTCAAAGATGATCAAGAACAAATAAGATGTGAAAAAAACACTCAAAAGTGTCTTGATCGATTACTCATGAGAAACACACAAGTTTCTCAAAGAGTTTGAAGGATTTGGAGAACTATACGGAAATATGAATCAAATAGACAAATGTAAGTGAACTTTTGCTTTGAAAGATGTTTAAAAACACTTAAGAACTTGTTTTGGACTTATAGAAATCAAAGTATGAAAAACAGCACAAGTTCATGTATTTTGCAAAAGTTACTATTCAAATGAGCAAGTGTGGTATTTATGTAAAACATCAGACCGAGGCACAGGAACGCGTTCCTCAATGAAGGAGCATGCTTCTGCTTTGAAATGTGAAACTTTTCAGATTTCACTCCAATCAAGGAGCGTGTTCCTTATATGAGGAACGTGTTCCTTAATGTGTCTGTTGAGCATAGGAGCGAGGTCCTTCAACAAAAACCATTGACTCTATAAAATTTTTTATTTTGTCCTTGACTACAAGAGCGCATTCTTTTTTCTTTGATCAGAAAAATATGAGTCTCTAAAAAACCACGGGAGCACGTTCTATTCTTAAGGAACGCATTCCTTAAACTCTTATTAGAAAAATTTGAGTCTCGAGAAAATGCATAAGAGCGCGTTCCTTGAAAGAGGAGCGTGTTCCTTCACGTAAAAGTGATAGAAACCTGATTTTTTGATCAAAAAGAGTTTAAGACATTGTCAAACATATAAACTAACTTTCAAAATATTTTTGACAAGATTAAAACACAATTGACAAAGATAAACGCGTGTAAAACGATAGATTAAAATAGATGATCAATACATTCGATACAATACACGTAAAACGACAAAATCATGCAAAGTTGGTAATATGAGTGCATGATAATCAATGATACAAATATGCATGATAAACAATTTTAACTATATGACTGTACAATAACCATGATAATGTGTGTGTATGCATGATCAATATAATAATAGTTTATATAAATGAGTATGATAACCTATATGCATGATTTTTAAAAATATGCAAAACATATTGTGGTTGGAACGTGTAATGGTTACTCTACAACACTTAGATTCTAAACAAGAATTACAAACATGAAGCTCTTAAATCTTCGTGCAAAGTTGTTCTATCCACATGCTTTGACAATATAGTTGAATCCATCAGATATAGCTAGTTAGCACTGAAACACCTACGTCAAAGAGATTAGTGATCATAAGTATGTTGTTTGTAATCATCAAAACAAAACAGGGTGAGAGTCATTACATCAACACTAGGATTCACACCTAGTCACAACAACTTCACTTCACTTCACCGAGTATTTCCTCTCCAAATGCACTTTCACTCGATGATCACCGAGGGATTCTCACTTTTACTCGACAGAACACCAATGTATATGTGTATAATAGCAACTACACTAGTAATACCAAAGTAACATCATGTGAACATCAAGTACATACCACAAATACAAGGAGATACGAATTAGGCACCAAGTATAATTTTGTTCTCATTCAAAAACGAGATTACAACACTCTTTATGTGTTTTCCAAGCACATAAGACTTATATACAACCAACCAGGTAACTAACTAGGTAGTTACAACTACTTGGACATTTGTCACCATCTCATGTGACACTTTCTAAGATATAATCTTGACCTTACACGAATTGCAACCTCCAAAACTGCTTGTAACTTCTTCGTCTCAAGAAGCCACATGTCATAGGTAGTTCTCAAACTATCCCTTGATACCTAGGTGACAAAATCACCTGTAACTGCTAGTAATTGTCCCCTTTGCTCAACCTACGAAATTCACTTGGGCTAAGGCCCATTCTTGTGTCTCTCTAGTTGCACATGAGTCCACTGCCCCCAAGTCCACCATAAGGCTTACTACTTGGTTTCTTGGGCCGAATCACATTAGCTCCACCACACTAAGGTCTCACTTAGATTGTTTCTACTGGCCAAGTCTAGCAATTCTCCATAGCTCTTGATTAGGGGTCTAACACCACCTTTGACCACTTTACAAAAGTTTTTTTTCCATGTTGTATGTAAATAACCACATCAACATGAGTTGAGAATTGCAATGAGAAATAAAGTGCTCTAGCATTACTAATATATAAATTATAGAATTGCACGATCTACTCAATTCTTGAATTTTAAATAATTCTAAATTTCATTTATAAAACTATTTTTAAATCAAATGCGACTATTATAATACTTATTAAGATGACTTCTTTCATGCTACTTTTATTATAATATTTTGAATAATTATATTATAGTAAATGATTATAGTAAAATTGATAAATATAAACTAATAGTTATCACTTCTAATTAGTTCGGGTTGGTTCGGTTATTTTTTTTATAAAACCCTGATCCAACCCAAACCAATTAGATGTATAAATCTAACCCAAACCAATTCAAAAGGTTCAGTTTAGTTGGGTTAAACAAGTTGGCATGTTTAATGAACACCCCTATATGTGTATAAGTAGGGACCAAAGTTGAAATGCTAAATTACTATTAATCCTTTACATTCTTGAGCTATATTTTAAAAATTTTAATTACAATAGAGTTTTAAGGGATATTTTTGTTCACCATGCACTGTGATTAGATATTCTTTTCAATCCAAAGAAAAGTATAGTTCAGTTTTTTTTGTAGTCAAGTACATCTAGCTTGTAAGTGCAACAATCGAAAGCTCACCTAGACGATGATAACTACAATATGAGACCAAGATGAATCCAAACAATAAGGGCCGAAGCTCGCAACTAGGGCCTAAGGCCCGCAACTGTATTATATTTTACTCTCCCAAGAATACTCGAACCTCTCACCTTATGGGTGGGAGGCGCGGTACCCACCACCTGCGCCAAGAGTTGGTGGGTAAGGATTGTTTAGTTGAAAACTATGTATTTACTATTTTTTTTTTTTATTCTGCACTTTGCATACTACGGGCCATACAAATTAACTACACATTATTAACTAAAAAATTATGGGGGAATCAGCATTATAGCTTAAATTCTGGCGAACTCAAAAAAAAAAAAAAAAAAAAAAAAAAAAAAAAAAAAAAAAAGAAGGCAAACAACTTGTTCATTTAGCCATGTGTTTGGCCGTGGGAATGCAGTATCCTCGACGAGCATATATCAAACTCCAGAAGAGAAAAGTAAATAATAATAAAATGAAAAATCTCATGGTCTGAGCATATTCCTGTTCTAACTAATTCCGGGTCGAGTACGGGTCTACACCCGTATAAGCAAGCAAATCGGGTTAATCCTCTCGTCACTGCAAATCAAAAACCGAATAACCAAACCCTACTTCTTTCGGTGCTTCCCGTAACCGACCCCGTTTTACCTCTTCCTCTCTCTCTCTCTCTCTCTCTCTCTCTCTCTGCCCAATCCGTCTTTACAACTGCAAAATTTTGTGCGATTCATTTGGGTTTTTTTTTTCTTTCTTCTTAGCTGTTCGTACAGGTAATTAATTTAGCTCTTCTTCCTTCTCTCTTTGTCGAACTTACAAATTTTCATACCTTATAATTGAGAAAGCTCTGTTTAATCTTCTTGATCATTTGTTTTTTTTTTCTTTTTGTTGTTGCCTATGTGAAATGAATGTAATCGGGTCGACACGGTTATTGGTTTTGTTTAAATGAATTTTGTGAGTCGACCCGTTTGGAATCGGGTACGGGTTGTGAAATTGGAGACCGGTTTGGATGAACCGAAATCAGAGTTCTAGATACTGTTTGCTACTCGGTTAAGTTTCCGGGTTGCTGCAAGTTTCCATTAGTGTGTTGTTATTCTTGATGAAAAGCTTGTCTGTCTTATTCCTTTTTTTTTTTTTTTTTTTTTTTGTGAGAAGAAACAATGTGAGTATTCAGTATTCATGTTCACGGTAATGTTAGTATTCTTTATGTTGTTCTTAATGTTATTATAATGGTTGCCAAAGTGGGAATTGAATCTTAAGTTGTAGAGGCTAAAAGAAAAGATGGTTTATGGTTTTTTTTTTGTGTGTTTTTAGTAATGTTTTTGATTTGGGTTCTTTTTTTTTTTTTTTTTTTTTTTTTTGTGAGAAGAAACAATGTGAGTATTCAGTATTCATGTTCACGGTAATGTTAGTATTCTTTATGTTGTTCTTAATGTTATTATAATGGTTGCCAAAGTGGGAATTGAATCTTAAGTTGTAGAGGCTAAAAGAAAAGATGTGTATTGAGGTGGTATGCATGAATGTATGTAATATAAATATATCTCATAACACTTGTATATCTTGTGTATGATACATATATGTGTGTTTGTGTGAAGGTACTTGAGATTTATATTGTGAGTGAGTGAAATGTAACTTATAGTACACTAGGGGACGTGCACGTGTGTTGCATGTGAATATATAAATTTATTAATTAAAGTTTTTTTTAATCAGAAAGTGACATAATTGTTATTTCTCAATAAAGATATAAAATCAAAATTAAGTAGAAATGACGATTAAATTTGTGGGAAAGTGATTCATACCAATATTGTCGTATGGGCATTAGATATGAGAGTAAATGTTGATTTGTAGGTAAGAGTGTTATACTCGTTGTTGTCTTTGACAAAGAGTATGTAGTTGTTATCTGTTTGTGTGAAAGAGGTGTAGTGGGATGAGAAGTCAGTAAACTTTTGTCGAATACAGTTGCAAGTGGAGAAGTACATAATTCTTTTACAGAGAAGAAGAGCATGTCCTGGATGTTTCTTACCATCTCCATTGGCCTTGTAATTAACCTCCTTTGTGGACTTGTCTTTGTTATTTTGGTGCTCCTCTGAGGCCTTATTCTCATCCCTTTCTCGTCTATTGAAGAAATCATTCTGGACAAAATCCACCATGAAAGTCTTTCAGCGTTACCTAGGCAAGTTGGTACTAGAGATGGGCATCAAGGAGGCGCTGGTGAGAATAAATTGAGGTTCCGTTGAATTGGTGTGATAGAGGCGGTTGCACTCATGCTTGATAAACATGGATAGGTAAGTGGGATAGAAGGGGTTAAGAAAATCGTAAATAAACTGCGACATATATTCATATAATCGATTAATTAGTATCAAGACAATTAAATTACTCAAATACCCTCATCTTTACATTAATTATTAAAGACTAAAGAAGGGTATTTTGAACAGTTTCAGTGCAAAAAAGGCTTTACCATCAACTGTTCAAATATCCCTTTCATATTAATATAGATAAAATAACAAAATACATGTATTTGTAAGAACAAAAAACCTATTGAGCTATAATATTGACAATTATACCCTTTCTTGCATTCTATGCTAAAAAAGACTAGTAAGAAAAACATGCCAATGTGTCATATATATGTAGATTTGTCATTTGTGTATTATATTTTATATGAAAATCATTGTTATGAAGGACTGGTTACAGTTTGGATGCCTTGATAGGTACCTAGGTAAGGTATTGAACTCAGGTCGCATTTTAATGCACCTTGGCTCATGCACATGGCGCATTTAGGCGTATTGCTTGAGTTACATATATATGTTCTTTTTTATACAATTGGACCAAAAATTTTATTTGGGGCACTTTACTGTAAATGTCTATTAATGTTTAAACTAATTATATGGATAGTCATAATTTTCAGTCAAATGCTTGAAACGTTTAAACATTTCATTATGATATACTCTCATTCAAGTCTGAGGAGGTTAGGCTACTTGAGTCGGAACATTTGGGGCCTTAGTCTATGTGGTATGTGGTATTAATCCATTGTACCAACAGGTACTTTTGTCTTAAGACTATGCAGATTCTTGTTGCAAAGAATAAGCCAAGGATAATGGTTTTCTTTTCATTTAAAAAGTTTGAGGACAATGTGAAATTTATTGGTGTATTAAACATCATAGCATATAAATCAAATAATTCAAAGCAAATTAAACAAATGAAAGATTTCTGTTTCCAATCCAAAAAGACAAGTACCTTTTGGGGTTAGGTACATGAATAAATCATTTATGGGCAGATGGTTGCAGAATTTTGTGTAGGAGGGATGCATTTGTTTTTGAGAAGGATATTTTGTGTAGGTATTGGTGCAAAAATATTTGGTAGCAACAAGCTATTTTAGCTAATATATGGTGCATTTAGGAGGATCATTATGTGTGTTTTTCACTTTTTTGAGAAATATTGGTCTTTGATGCAATGGTAAAGGTTGATTAATTGTTATTTGGAGGTTCATGGGTTCAAATTAGAAAATAAGCTCTCAGCAGTGCAGGGATAACGCTGTGTATTTTGACTCAACTAAAGATCTTGCATTGGGAAGAGCCTTGTGCACTTGGGATATATTTGATAAGTTATGTAGTTTCAAAAGTAGATTGTGTGTATTGCAACCAGTGTTTTCAAGGCCACGACTAGTCCATCGCCTAGGCTATTTGGAACTAAATTGCCTAGGCCATACCGCCATACTTAAGGCAATCCAGGGGGCTCTTTGAAATCTTTTAAAATTATAAGGGGACCGGTGTAAATATATAAGGTGTAAGGTTCTGTCTTTATAATGTTACAATATGATTTTTCATCTAAAATATTATCATAACTTTTAACTCAAGTGGTAGACTTGTATTTCTATTATGAAAGTTATCTTTTTTTTTTTTTTCCTAATTCTAATATTTTATTTTATTTTTATTATATTGCTGTAAGTATTACATCAAACATGACTCTTTAAATCATTGACATGAATTTATGATTTTTGGACATGATTTTATTTAATATGAAGTGTTTTTTTTATCATTTTATGACAATTTGACATGCATTGTGGAACACAGTTAGATATCTACATATGATTCTATGTATGAATTATCCAAGGACTATTCAGGGTCTTATAAATAAATATTTTTTATCGCCTCGGCCACGTTTCGCCTAAATAGGGAAAATCGTCTAGAGATCGCCTTGGCGCCTTGAAACTACTGAATGCAACTCGAGTGGACAGCTTGTCCTCACTGTGATATTTTGTGAAGTTGTAGTAGAGCTTACCTTATTAATGAAAATATTTACTATTTCTTGTCCAAAAAAAAAAAAGTTCCAATATTTTGTAATATTCAAGGTTTTAATGTTCTATAACATTTTTTTCCAATTTTCCATGAGAAGAACGGTCTTATTTCAGATTTCTTTCTTCTTGTGATTGAGTTTCTTTCTTTGTGACTTTGTTCAAGAAGGCTAAACAAAATAACAAGGACTGATATGCTAGTCATATCAGAGGTTGTGTCAAATTAGAACTTAGGCTTGCAAGGTGTTTCTTAAATTGTCAAGAGATTTGCTTGCAGCTGTTAGAACTTTGGCTTCGCTGTAAGTTGTTTCAGGTTTGTTTCCATTTGATGATTTTCTATATTTTATGTAGTTGGATTATGCACATGTATACCATTAATCTTTTTGTCTCATCTTTCTATGTTTAATATATGATTTCTCTTTAACAAATTCTTTATTCATGAGGAGTAGTACTGTAGTCGTAATGGAAGAATATCATGCATCATTATTATCCTTTTTGATTTGAGAACTTATGAAGAGAGCTGAAGCTGTTCTAATGAATTTGTCAATTTAGATGAAAACTTTAATGAGATGAGACTGTGCTCCTTGCTCATAATTGCAAATTCTTTATTCATTGATAATTTGTCTATTCTTTGTTTTGCATTCTTTGTCTATTATTATTATTATTATTATTATTATTATTATTATTATTATTATTATTATTATTATTATTTTCATTCACTCTATTGAAACCCTGATTTTTTTCTTGAACAAACACCACCAATTTTGCAAAATCTTATTCCGACCCCTTTGGATTGGCTACTTGAATCTTGTTTTATTGTTAGCTTAACATTTGCATCATTACCTTTTTGACTAATTTAATTGAATTAACCTTGAACTACTTTTCCTGTTGAATCCATTTTGGATGCATCACTTCTAATCAATGCAATTACAGGCCTCTGTTTGACATTGTTTAACCATCTTTCCAAGTCATCTCATCAAAGATTCTTGAGCAACTTGGACGTGCATTATCTCACTTAGACATAGCTCAATTATTGGTTTTTGTTGCACATATACATATCTAAACTCTCTTAGTTGACATTCCTTTCATCTTAAAAGTTCAATATAACATTTTATTATCAAGTAACTGTGCCTCGGTGTGTGCCTTGATTTTAGATGCCCCAAAATAGCCTTGAGGTGATTGTTTTTTTCCTTTCTTAAGATTTTTCAAAAAAAAAAAAAAAAACCTGTTCTGAACTAGAGATTTGATTGCTTTTGGCATGCTTATATTACACAATTACATGTAAGTCACATACATACATCATTAAGTGTGAAATATATACATTCTTTACAACTTTATTTATCTCAAACCCTCAAGGCTTTACCAAAGAAGAAAGCAAAAAAGAAAAGGGAGAAACTTGGCATTGGGAAATGCGATTAGGAAACTTATCTGCAACTATTCTTCTTCTTTCTCCCACAATTTTGTTTCCTTTTAAGCAACAACGCTGCAGCAATGCTATTGTAACAGTAGCAGTAGGGTGTTGCTTCGGCAGAAGCAACAGCGCCCTTTCTATTGTTTCAGACTTTCAGTATCATTGTTGTTGCTCCCATTGACTGTTACAGCAGTTGGATGCCGTGCCCTGTTTCAATTGAAAGTGCTCCATATTTCTCATGCAAAAGAAAATCAATAGTGCATTAGTAAAGAACACTCAACATAAGATAGTACATAAATGATATATTAAATGAAAAGCATTGAAGTGGTTTAGTGTTGGACCCCCTAATCATGAGCTATGGAGAATTGCTGGACTTGGCCAGCAGGAACAATCCAAGTGAGACCTTAGTGTGGTGGAGCAAAGGTGATTTGGCCTAAGAAACCAAGTAACAGGCCTTATGGTGGACTTGGGGGCTTAAAAGACTCATGTGTAGCTAGAGGGATGTTGGAATGGGCCTTAGCCCAAGTGAATTTAGTGGGCTGAGCAAGGGGGACAATTACTAGCAGTTGGGTAACTCCCAACACTAGTAACTACCTAGCAGCTACAGGTGGTTATGCCACTTAGGCATCAAGGGGTAGTTTGAGAACTACCTATAACATGTGGCTTCTTGAGATGAGGTAGTTACAAGCAGCTTGGGAGGTTGCAATTCGTGTAAGGTCAGGATTGTATTGTAGTTACCTGGTTGGTTGTATATAATTCCTATGTGCTTGGGAAACACATAGAGAGTGTTGTAATCCCGTTTTTGGAATGAGAACAGAGTTACACTTGGTGCCTAATTCGTATTGCCTTGTGTTTTTGCTATTTACCAGTGTTTTCAAGGCATTAAGGCGATGCCTAGGCGATTTTCCTTGTCTAGGTGAGGCGTGGCCTAGACAATAAAATAAATATTTATTTATAGGTCCCTAGATAATTAATTAATTATTTACAGGTCCCTGGACAGTTCATACATAGAATTATATATATATCTAACTATATTCTATAATAAATGTTAAATTTTCATAAAATGATAAAAAAACACTTCATATTAATTAAAATCATGTCCACAAAACATTAATTCATGCCACAATCCACATTATCCAAGAGATTTGACGAAATTGGAAGCTTTCTCGTGCGTCAAATAAAAAAGAAATTGTTGGGCAGCAAATATCTATCACCGGAGGGTCGCCGTCGGTTGTCGGAGATTTCAACAGCATTTCTTGGTCGGAGCAAATGGAAAAGATCGACTTAGGGAGAGAAATGTTCGAGGGTTTACTATTGAAAGGGAGGGTTTTTGTTTTTAAAGCTTTTTTTTAAAAAAAATTAGAGAGACCCCCTTAAACTTTTTAAATATTAGCACAACCCCCCACCGCCTGCCTACGACTGCAACTGCCTAGGCGACGCCTTGAAAACACTGCTATTTACTTGATGTTCACTTGTTGTTACTTGTGTATACCTACGTTACCCGGACCCTTTACTTTAGCCCAACGTACCCGTGTCTGAAACTTCATGATTTGACATGGTTATGGGATATGTGTTCGAAACTTTAGATTTTAGAATATTACTATTTGGATTCTCCAATGAAAAGAAGAGAAAACATGAAAGAAGATAATGACTAATAGGTGCAATTCACTTAAGTGGGAGAACAAAACGGACAATAAATGAGTGAAAAGAAGAAAAAAAAGTAAAAAACAACATACAATATAACAGAGTTCCTGTATCCCAGAATTTGAAAATGAACAAGTCGGACTCTAGATATGTACCTGTATTGGACACCCATACCCGAGGCCAGGTAACATAGGTGTATACTAGTGTAATTGCTACGATATGCATGTACATTGGTGTTCCATCGAGTAAAGGTGAGAATCCCTCTGTAATCGTTGAGTGAAAGTGCATTTGGAGGGGAACTACTCGGTGAAGTGAAGTTGTTGAGACTAGGTGTGGATCGTAGTGCATCACGTATGATCATTCGCTGTCGGGCGTACTGCGCGAATTGCTAAGAAGACAACCTCGGATTGGTGGCAATTGCTAGTAACTCAACCCCATTTTGGTGGTAGCGTGGCAAATACTCGTAGGCGAAACATTTAACCCATTTTGGTACCAGTAACATTTAGTATAATGAGATGATAATGACGTTGAATTACGAGCAATGGCTAATGTGAGATTTGAACTTTGAACGACAATTTGCTTGAATTCTTATTGTTTTTCTTAGGATCCTACTATTCTGCTGTGAAGTTTTTTTTTGTTCTCTATTATTTCTTAGTATGATCAATCTATAAAAAGTTGACGATAGTCTTGTTGATATGTATGTTTCTATTTGTTGTGGTTAGGTATTATTTGCTCATCTTCTCTGTTGTTTTGATACATTAATGAAATTTATATTAATTATAATTTTTGTGATTTATTTTTCGGTTTTTTCTGCCTATTTTTTCTTGAAAAATTGAGTCTTACACTTGCCTTGCTTGAGAAAAATTCTTTGCAAGCTTTAAAACCTTGAGTTATGGGACATTGTAATTTTGAATTTTTGATCTATAAACCATGATTGATCTTATTGGCTTTTTAATTTTTTTCTCGTTTAATTTAATGGTTGCTGTTGTAGGTGCTTTAAAATAATCACACATTGCATATGAAATTTCGTGGATTCCTATATGTAGAAGCCTTACCTCTTACCCTACCATAATGAGTTTCCAAAGAAGAGAAAAAGAATGCCTTGAGGAAAATGCTTGATGATTTCTCAGGGACCACGTAGTAGATCATGTAGGAGTATCTGTTGGGATTTAGGAGCCCAAAGAGTGATATTGTACCATGTGTTGGGGTGGATCAACATGAAGTAAAACAACTAGCGTTTTTTCAAGTGTACGCTGTTGAGTTTGGAGCCTACTTTTTATGGTGCCTGGAAATAGTTCCACATTGATTATGTGACTTCTTGTGTTCTCATACTTAAATCTCATCCCCTGATAGTTAGATAACATGCTTTCCTTAGGAGCAAAGCAGAGCTCGAGGGAAACGTTTGGTGCTATCCTATGTCAATGTTGTACCTTATGGCCCACATAAGGAATATTGTGCCATGTGTGGGTGGAACCATAATATTGTGAAAGATTGATTTCATAGTGTCCAACTGTTATGGAAAGGTCACTGGCAGGGAGTTTGTTTGGCGGTATATGGTCCATTTGGAAGGAGTGGAACAAGAGGGTGTTTGGTGGGATAGAGAATTCGGTGGCTGGTGTTTGGGAAAATTCTCATTTGGTAGCCTCCTTTTCAGTAGCACAAAGCAAGTTGGCTAAGGTTTATAACCTTAATAAATGGATTAAAGGATGGAGAAATTAAATGTCATGTATTATTGAAGGGGAATTTGCCCACCAAGGCAATGGATTTTGTACAAATTATTTTTTCTCACTTATTTATATATATATATACATGACATTTAGTTTCTTTTCAAAAAAGAAAAAGAAAAATAAAGAATGATTTCATAGTGATGATACAGTGCTTTAAACCTTTTCATCATCTGGCAGTTGTATTATTGAGTTTTCCTTCCTAGTTCCTACAAAGGTGAAACATGCTATTGAGTAGAAATCAATGATTGTGCTTTTGCAAACCCTAAACTTCACAAAAACACACGCCGCTTTCGTTCAAGGTTTTACCTATTTTATTTTATTTAAATCCTAACGCTTGTATAACCATGCGCGGTGTCACGGGTACCAAAATGGAGTAAATTTTTCGCTTACAATTACTCGCCGCGCCGACAATCCGGGGTTGTCTTCTTAGCAATTCGCGCAGTATGCCCAATAGCAAATGATCACCCGTGATGTACTAGGATCCACACCTAGTCTCAGCAACTTCACTTCACTTCATCGAGTATTTCCCTTCCAAATGCACTTTCACTCGAGGATTACCAAGGGATTCTCACCTTTACTCGATAGAATACCAATGTACATGCATATAGTAGCAATCACACTAGTATACAAGAGTAACATCAAGTAAATAGCACAAACACAAGGAAATACGAATTTGGCACCAAGAATAATTTTGTTCTCATTCCAAAAAAGGGATTACAACACTCTCTATGTGTTTCCCAAGCACATAGGAGTTATACACAACCAACCCGACAACTAACTAGGTAGTTACAACTACCTGGACACTTGTCACTATCTCTTATGACACTTTTCTAAGATCTAATCTTGACCTTACACGAAATTACAACTTCCCCATCTCAAGAAGCCACATGTCATAGGTAGTTTTTAAACTACCCCTTGATGCCTAGGTGGCATAACCACCTGTAACTGCTAGGTAACTGCTAGGTAGTTAGTGTTGGGAGTTATCCAACTGCTAGTAACTGTCCCCCTTGATCAGCCCACGAAATTCATTTGGGCTAAGGCCCATTCCTGCATCCCTATAGCTGCACATGAGTCCATTACACCCCCAAGTCCACCATAAGGCCTGCTACTTTGTTTCTTGGGCTGAATCACCTTAGCTCCACCACACTAAGGTCTCACTTGGATTGTTCTTGTTGGCCAAGTCCAACAATCCTCCATAGCTTATGATTAGGGCTCTAACATGCGTGTGCGTGAAGACCTTTTTTTTTTGTTGTTTGTCAAACTAGAAATCTTCTCCTCTACTCTACTCTCTCTTCTTGTCGTTGGGTAGTTCTTCTTTTAGGGTTCTCTCTTTTTTATTCTTCTTAAGACTTTCTCTTATTCCCTTTCGCATCATCTCTCCATCATTTTATTTTCTTTCTATAATAATTCTCTTCTGCAACAAGATCATAACATCTTTTGCAGCCTTTTTTGTATTTTTTTCTTTGCATTCACAATGTTTTTATTTTCAAAATTTTATTTTTCTCTTAAAAAAAAGCCTTTTGATTATTCTCTCTTCTTAATATCTTTTTTATTTTTTTCCATGGTAAATGAACGATCCTAATTCAAACCACTCCATTGGTTATACTCTATGTATTTTTTTGTCTATTTTTTATTGTTGAACATGAATGCTTATAGGTTTTTATTAGATTGGATTTCATCTTATTTTGGTTTAAAATTTGATTATTTTTAGAATTGTTTTAATTTTAGTATAATTTACTTTGTAGAAATTGAAACAAATGTTGAGGATTATGGTATTGAAAATGCTCTAATTACCTCAATTGACCAAGAAAAAAAAACCAATGCTATTTGAAGTCTATCAAATGCTAATGATTAATCGGAAAGTCATAATGAAGGTGGAGATGTTGATCAAAGATGTTCAAGAATTAGTAGTCGTTAACAGTGTGGATGAAGCCTATATATGTAACAAGTGTGGATGAATTGGTATGCTATTCACGTGTGGCTCAAGTGCAGGGTTTTAACTTCTTTATTGTCTTTTTTTTCTTTTTTCTTGAAAGGCAAGAGTGCCTTTTCCCAATGTGTGTGCAGTTACATACTGTTGAGGCTTTTTTTTTTTTTCTTTCCCCAAAAAAGTATCTTCTCGTCTAATCTTCTATTGTTTGCCTCGCACCCAAATCTTCTATTTTCCTTTCTTTTTGTCTAGAGTTTGCTTCTTTTTAGTGTTTATTTCACAATGAGCAGCATAATCTTTAAAGTCTTATTTTGTTAGGATTCTTATAACATTAATTTGTTCTTCCTCTCTTGAGGCTAAACCAATTCTTTTTGTATAACTCAACTCAACTCAACTCAACTCAACTCAACTCAACTCAACTCAACTCAACTAAACCTTTTCCACTGCATGAAGTTGGTATTTTGGCATAGTCATTATAAAATATATGTCATTAAATATGATACCAATTCTTGAGCATCTTTGATCAATATCTCCACCTTCATTATGACTTTCTGATTGATCATTAGCATTTGATAGAATTTTAATAATATTGTTTATTTTCTCGGCCTATTAAGGTAATTAGTGCACCTTCACTACCATAATTGTAATTTATAGTAAAATTAAAAAACCTAAAAATAAACAAATTTTAAGCAAAATGAAAACTATTCTAATAAAAACCTATACGCATTTAGCATTCATGTTCAACAATAAAATAAAAAGACAAACAACATACTTTGAGTATCAATAGTGAAGTTGTTTATATTTGGATCATTCATCCATAACCAAAAAAAAATATCAAAAAGAGAGAATAGTCATATGGCATTTATTTTAATTTTTGATAGAGGAGAAAAAGAAAACTTGGAAAAAAAACCTTGTGAATGCAAAGAAAAAATCACAAAAAGGCGGTGAAAGATGTAATGATCTGGTTGCGGAAGAGAAAAATAGCAAGAAAATAAAAGGAAAAGGAGAGATAATGCAGAAGAGAATAAGAGAAAGAGTAGAATAGAGGAGGAGATTTTGTTTTGACAAAAATAAAAACAAAAAGAAGTCTCAACGTGCACGTAGTTGTGCACGATTGCACGTTGGGAAAAGGCACTCTAGTTCTTTGGACTGCCTTTAAAGAAGAAAGGTAAAACCCTACACGAGAGCTGCGTGTGATGGTCAAAACAGACTCAAAATCAACATGGTGATGGTTAAATGCCTTCTAAGGCGTGGGTTAGTATTGACTATTGAGTCAAGATTGTGCAAAATTTAAGGAACTCCCAAGGAGACAAACTTGCCCTTCTCACTGAAAAAATTACTGGAGAATCTCAATGTTCACAGTCATTTGGAGCATTTAGGCTGAAATAATAGAAACTTTAGAGAAGAGTACATAAGGATTGAGCTGATTTGGGATTGTTCTATTTGGTTTTCTTCTTCTTGTTGGCTGTTAGTAATCTCTCTTAAGGGTTACAATTCCTTAGAATGGTGTAGGGGTAGGCGAATATTGTATCTAGTTATTAGCCTTTTGGGAGAACTTCTCTTTGTAAACTTTCTCTTGATGCAGGATGTATAGTCCCATTTGCCCACGTGTATGTCAATGTACCGATTCTTAGAGTTATTGGAATTTATTTTAGTTTATCTTTTTTATATTTTCAGATTTTATTTGATTGTTAAGTAGTTAGGATTTTAGAAAAGGATGTTGAGTTTTTTAGCTGTAGTTGGAGTCTAATTATTGTGTTTATTTATGTGTTTATGTGTAATTGAAGCATAGATGAATGGATTAAAAATTTGATCTTGCCTTTGAATCCCTCGTTGCTCTCTCTCATGGCTGCTGCACCATTACTTGCTATCAGAGCATCCCTCGATCCTCTTCCTCTGCCTTTCTTATTTTTCTTCTCCTTTTTTTTTTTTTCTGTAATTCTTCTTCTCCTCATTGCTTTGTCTCTCTCTTCTTCTCCTCTCTTTTTCCCCCTCTCGTTCTTTCTGAAAATGTTGCACAACAATGTCCTATTGTTGCTCTTTTCTTGCCCTCATGCACTCATTGCCTTTCTGCCTTCTTCATCCCTCTGGTTGATCTCACGGTAGTATTAGTCTTGTAGCACCTCTTCTGCTTGAAAGATCAACGCTGCCTACTGCTCTCTTGCCCATGCTCTTCTTGTCTTCTGCTTAGTTTGTCACCCTTCTAATCTTTCAAAACTTCCTTTCAACTTGCTCTGCTAGAAGAAGAACAACAACTTGTGTTGTCTCTCTCTCCCTTCTTTTCTCCTTCCCCCTCGTCTTCTTCTCAGTTTGAGGTCACCAACAACAGCAGCAGCACTTGCTGCAACTTCTCTCCACCGTCAAGGTTGTTTCCACCTCCTTCCGCCAAGAACAACCACCCTCTTTTGCTTGTCTATTAGTGTCCACCATAAGCACCACCTCCGAGAGCCATATTGATTGTGGGCATTTGATCATGTGATCTGGTCCACTTGATATTAAATGTTTCGCATCCATTCGGCTCAGGGACTACTCTAGTGCTCCCTATTTAATGTAGCGATGTCCTTTAGCGTGGGGGAACAAATTGCTGATATTGCTGTCTTAGGAAAATTGCACAGTGCCTATTGTAGCCGTAATTCTCCTATGTTTCAGCTCATGTTGAAGCTCCATGTGCTCTATATAACATTTTGTACCATAGAATTAACATATTCTAGAAAATATTCTATAATTTATATTTTTACTGATGATATAGTGCTAAATTGATGATATTAGATTCTCCTATGTTTCAGCGTGTGTTGAAGCTCCAGGCGCTTTATAGAACATTTTGTACCATAGAATTAATTTAACATATTGAAGAAAATATTTCATAATGTATGTTATTTACTGATGATACAGCGCTAAATTGATGATACTAAATTTGGATGAAATGCTAAGTTAAAGTTTTGGAGAGAGGCTTTATAATCTAAAGAGTTCTAGATTAGTAGGAGTAAAATTGAATACATTAAATGTAACTTTATTGGAAGTAGACTTACAAATGAAAAGATAGGTGAGGATTAAAAGCTAAGAGATACCGATGAGTGAGAATTTTAGGTATTTGGGATAAAAAATTATTCATCAAATGGGAGAAATAGGTGAGGATGTGAGTTTTATAGTTGAAGCAGAATGAGTTAATTTGAGACTTGAGTGATTCTAGAGTATTATATGCTTGACGCACACATTCCAATTGAAGTTGAATAAAAATATTTTGTAAGGCTGTTATTAGGCCAACCATATTCTATGAAACAAAATATTGGGCAATAAAGAAACAACACATTAACAGAAATACGAATGTTAAGATGGATATACGATAAAACATTGAACAATAAAATTAGAAATGAACATATTTGAGAAATGGTAGGAGTGGGCCCAATTGAACATAAAATGAGATAAAATGGATTTGGTGGTTCGGGCACATGCAATGAAGATCATTGGATGAGACAGTTAGAAAGAGTGGCTATTAAAATCTGGCTAATGATAAAGGTGGAGGAAGACCTAAAATAACATGGACGAAGATAATTAAAAATGATATAATTATTTGTAAAAGGCTTTGTTGAGTTGAGTTGAGTAAAAGGAATAAGCACACATCTATCTATGAATACCTTGGGTTAGGCTTTGGTGTTTGGCATGGGTCATCATGGCATGAAGTTCAAAATTTGGTAGGAAAGCATTCATCTAACACGGAATCCATGTTGAAAATTTCAGTAGATGCTTAGGCATAGATCTTCTGTGAGAGTGAATTATACTTGGGAGTGGAGCCTATTTGTAGTACCTGTTTCCACTTGATTTGGAAGTGGGAAAATACATTTTGAGGGAAGGATATACATCCTTTCTGCTGTAATTTTTAATATAACTGCCATATCTGTGAGGTCCTACAATCTGTGTATGAAGGGCTTATTCTTTGGTGGATTTTCAACTTTTCATATTTTGTGGTGAGGAATTATGTACAGTGGGAAGTGGATATGCTTTGATTGTTTTTTATAGCTTCCCTTTCAGTTTCTCTTTCCTACTTGTTTGACTTGCACCTTGGTTGAGGATGATGTGGCAACATGATTTCTGTTGCAAAATAAGCATTAGAGTGCAAATAGACCTAGTTATAATCCTTTCTTGACCGTCTCACCTTTTCCCATGTCCTCTTCCTGCCTTCACTCAACAGATAGATAAAAAGGGAGAAAGAATAAAAAGAAAAATCTACGATTCACTACGATTTTTGGGTACATTCTGACATCATTGTCACTATTCACGAGCTGAAAGTATTAGAATCGCAATTCTATAGCTTATAGTTGTAGGTATATATCATTTCATTAACATTTTAAAGGATATATCAGGAACGTAAAACTATTAGAGCTAATAATAGGTCACAAAGTGGTTTATTCTGCATTGTTTGTCATGTTACCTTGAAGACTTCTTTGATTTACATTTCACAATTATTGGCTGGTGTATAGTAATGGCACTTCTCTTTATTCTACTTGCTTTAAATAATAAACAATCATTTTTTTTTCATGTGATTTTGCAGACTTTATCATTATTATCAATTCCATGCAATGGAGGTACCAACTCAGCCCGTCATTAAAAAGACTAAACGATTAACATCTGTTGTGTGGAATGATTTTGATAGGGTCAAACGTGATGACAATATGGTGGCCATCTGTAAGCACTGCAAAAAGAAACTTAGTGGCTCAAGTACCAGTGGTACATCGCATTTGAGAAATCATTTAAAGAGATGTCTTAGAAGAACTAACCGAGACATAAGTCAACAGCTACTTGTAGTGAGAGAAAAGAAAAAACATGGAACAATTGAGCTTGGAAATTTTAACTTTGACCAGGAATATAATCAACTGGCACTAACATTTGATCAAGAGCAGAATCAATTGAACCCTAAATTTGATCAAGAGCGAAGTCGAATTGATCTTGCCCGCATGATTATTTTGCATGAATATCCTTTGGCGATGGTTGAGCACATCGGTTTCAAAAGATTTGTTGAGAATCTTCAGCCTTTGTTTCATGTTATGTCAAGTGACAGTGCAAAAGCTGATTGTATGCAGATTTATGAGAAAGAAAAACAAAAAGTTTATGAAATGTTGGATAAAGTTCCTGGTAGAATTAGCCTTATTGTTGATACTTGGACTTCTCAAGATAGTAGATATCTATGCTTAACTGCACAGTATATCACTGAAGCTTGGCTTATGGAGAAAAGAATTCTGAACTGCATGTCAATGGATCCTAATACAGAACATGGGCTTTCAGAAACTATTATTTCATGTCTGATGGATTGGGATATTGATCGGAAGTTATTCGCCATAACATTTGACAATTGTTCCTCCAATGAAAATGCTGTTCTAAGAATTAGAGATCGGCTTTCACAAAACAGGTTGCTTCTCAGTAACGGTCAACTGTTTCATGTGTGCTGTGTAAACAACATCCTTGATCTGATCGTTCAGGATGCATTAGATGCAATACATGAGATAATCTACAAGATTCGAGAATGCATAAGATATGTTAGAAGTTCTGAGGCAGTGCAACAGAAGTTCAGTGAAATGGTTCATCTAGTTCAAGTCAACAGTAACAAGAACTTATGTTTTGATTGCCCTACACAATGGATCTCAACTTATTTTATGCTTGACACAGCTATTGAATATAAGGACGCTTTCTCTCATCTTCAAGAATGTGATTCGGGTTTTACAATGGCTCCATCTGATACTGAGTGGGAAAGAGCAATTGATGTAACTGGGTATTTGAAAATCTTTGTAGAAGTTAAAACTGTTCTCTCAAATGCTAAGTCTCCGACTTCAAATCATTACTTTCCTGAGATTTTTGACATACACTTGAACTTGATTGAATGGTCGAAGAACCCAAATGGTATCGGTTCTTTGGCGAAGAAGTCGAAATGCAAGTTTGATGCATATTGGAGCATTTGCAACCTCAAATTGGCAATAGCAGCGATCTTGGATCCAAGATTCAAAATGAAGCTCGTGGAATATTACTATCCACAGATTTATGGTACCAGTGCCCCGGACCAAATAAAAAATGTTTCCAATGCTATTAGGGATCTTTATAACGAGTATGCAATTTGCTCGACTTTAGCCACACTCGATCAAGGTTTGACTTGCGAAGTTCAAAATAGTGGTGGGATTAATGGTGTCTGTCCTAGTGGTAATGAAACCGGGGATAGATTACGAGGGTTTGATAAATTTCTTCATGAGACTTCGAACAGCTCGCATATGAAATCCGAATTGGATAAATATTTGGAGGAACCTGTCTTTCCTAGGAATATGGGTTTCAATATATTAAGTTGGTGGAAAGTGAACTCACCCAAGTTTCCAATCCTCTCCATGATGGCCCGTGATGTTTTGAGTGTTTCAATGTCTATTACGAGTTCTCCAGGTACGATATGCGATACTGGCAGTAAAGTACTTGATTCGGATCGAAGTTCGTTATCTCCGGACATTCTACAGGCTTTGATATGCACACATGACTGGTTGCAAAGTGAGTTATGTTAGGTAAATTGATCTATCAAGTTTGTAATTCATAGAATCTATTTGGAAAGAAAATTTTTATCACTACATTGTGATCATCAGACTCTGAATTAGTTGCGCACCATCATTCTATTGCTTTCTTATGCATTGCTGCAAATCAGTGTACATTCCAAGTATGCATTTTTTAAAATCTTAGTTTCATTACTGTTCTAATCTTAGCCTTTCTTTTCTTTTTTTTTCATTGCATTGGGAATGTCATTTGTTGAATATTAATTGAAATTGATGCCCATCTCTGATTTGGCTTATGAGTTTTCTGACAAATACAATCTAGATTACTTGGTATTTTGATTTTCACAATTGTTAGATTGTGTTAACCTTTTACACAGTATCATGTATTGTTTACTACAAAGGTGATCACAAAAGAAAAGGCTTATTTTGTTTGAGAGTAATGCTTGACTAACACACTTAATTGACATTGCCCCTGAAAGTTGTTGGATCGCTTCGAATCACGTGTTGATGCGTGATTCAAGGCGATTTAACAACTCTTAAGGACAATGTCAACAAAGTGTGTTTCTAAAGCATTATTTTCCTTTGTTTTACATGCTATTTCATAATTTAAATCATCACTAGAGGGTATTATCCTTTACTTGATAGTAGTTCTGATCAAGGTTTGTTAGCTGAAAGAAGATGAAATAGTCTTAAATCACTGTTTTCACTTCATCATGTGGTTGAGACACCTTATGTAATCAAAATAGATATATAATTGGATAAAGTAAATATTCTTCTTGCCATGCAAGGTTGCTTATATAGATCTAAAACTATTTCAACCATTTTCCAGGATTCTTTGCATAAATGGAAGCTTTGTGTACAGTACTGCTTTTTTTTTTTTTTTTTTTTGGGTATTTTTATAAAGCAAAAATTGGGGATTCATGTTTTCTTAGATAAAATGAAAATTGGGATTAAAGGAAGAGACTTTTTTTTTTTTTTATATTCGAGGGTATCCAGTCCCGACAAATCTCTTAGGCCCCTGGTTGCTCGAGTGGGAGATGCCCCCAGTGGCAGATTAAAGGAAGAGGCTTAATCTATAGAATCCCAATGCAGAATTGATAAAGTGGGCAAATGCTGTGTTGTATGTGTTTCCTTTGTCCTTCAAAAATAGAATCCTTTGTTATATAATGACCTGCTGTTCATCTAAGGCCTAAGAAATTTGAGCCCCCACCTCATATGAAGGAATATCTGTAGATTCTATTTGGCGTTGGTATGAGAGTATATATTTTCTGTATTAATAGTTAAGATTGCTGTTGTTTTTTAGCTATTGATCTTGAATTACTTATAGTTACGTTTGATCCAAATGTAAATAGATACTGTAGATTTTTAAGCTTTTAAAAATTCTTTACTTTTGAACTGTTCAATTCGATGCAACCCAAGGCTTTTTTTTCTTTTTTTTTTTGGTTGATAGGTTCCGTTGGGTTGTATTCAGTTCAGTCAGGTTGATCGGATCGGTCGGGTTGACTTAGATTCCTAATCTCTGGCTGCATCTGTGTACAGACGCCAATCAAAGTCTACTGCCTGGGTTGGTAGATGGATTTGTCCTGGTGGACTTCATTAATCATCGACATAACTAGCGATACCCTTTCTCCTCTGTTGTTGCCTCCTGCAACCTGTTACTTATTATATATATATATTTTGACTACTACTGTATCTATATATAAGCTACTACCATGTACGTAATTAAATATATGCCAAGTAAGAATACCACTACAACAATATTGATATATTGCATGCTAAGGATACGCCCTCTCAAAGCATTTCTCAACACCTAATGAAGTGGCAAATGTCACCTATTTAGTTGACTCCTTTACTTTTAGGCCCTGTTTGGTAGTGAGGTTGTGTTTTTAGTCGAAAATCCCTTTTTTTTAAATGTAATCGGTAAACACAAAAGCAAGGGAGAGGGAGTTTCAAAAAAAAAAAGCTCAAAAATTGCGTTTAAAACGCAAACGAGTACGTGCCACTGCCTAAAAACCATGTTTGCAAAAATCATTTGTCGCAGCACAGTTTTCTCCGCTCTCAAATACGGCCTTAGTAGTAAAAGCTATGTTTCTCTTTGACGTTAGCTCCTTAGTAATTAAGTTATGATGGTTTGAAACAAGACGAAAAATTTGAAGAATAGCTTTTAATGGGTAAACCAAAACAGCAAATTCATTTACTTTGAAGGTTTTTTTTTTTTTTTTTTTAATATCACTTTTACTGTTGATCATAGTTTTAGGTCTAGAAAAAAAGTCTTAATGATCAAGAATGGATGAAGACATTAGAATCTTTTCAAGAATTTTTTTTAAGTTAATTTTAAGAAAATAGAATATATAAATATCAATGAAATTTGAACTTATATTTAACATTTTCTTAAATAATATAATATCTTTTTTTTTTGTTTCACTATGACACTCAGGTGGTGTCCTTCTCCGCTTTGCTACGAGACTAATCAACTTGGATTCGACCTTAGTTGGACCACAAAGATGCAAATAATAGAATATCTAAACATGAAATAAGTGATTCTATATATATATAATGTATGCGTGTATGTATATCTTTTAGAGTCATCCTGGCTTCATGCAATATTATTTTTATTATATGTTTAGGAATATTCTTTTATATTAAATATATTATAAAATGTTTTTCTTACATAATTACAATTAAAATAAAATTCTTATTTGTAAAATTATATGTTTTTATTACATTATTGCAAATAAATAATCTTTTTGAAATGAATAGTGTTATATATTAAAGGTTTAAATCAATCAATCTAATTGAATTTAGTTTGGCCAAGGTGATCAGTTCGATTTGAAAAACCCCAATCCGATTACTTTCGATTACTCAAACCAAATCAATCACCCCGCACATCCCTCGTACAGTTGGATTGCATGGCCATGCATGTATTGCATATTACTCATGATCCAACGGTACGAGGGGCAGGCACTTGCGTATATTTGTTTGTTAGGGTTGAAATAATGCCAAATTGAGTGGGATATGTATTGTAGCCTAAATTGCAACACTCCTCTTTCATTGAATCATATATTTACAGGTGATTCAATAAAATCCAAAAGTCCAGCAACAATACTCTTTATGAACCAACGCTTAGTTAGCTGAGTGACTCGGGGCTCTCGTCTCATGAAACGAGGTTATGAGTTCGACTCCTACTTTATCAGTGTTGGCCATTGGGTGTCTCTCGCTCGATTTTGCCAGGGGCCTTAGTGGATTAGTCGGGCCGAAAGTTCAGGTACCACCAAGTTGTCAAAAAAAAAAAAACTCTTTATGATTGGTCTTTTAAAATGAAAAACGCTTTAGAAACACACTTTTCAAACACAATTAATTTGTGAAATTGCCCTTAAAAGTTGTTAAATTGTTTCAAATTAAGTATCAACACGTGATTCGATTCAATGCAACAAACTACATTTGAAAAGTGCATTAGTCAAGCTGCAATACTTTTTATGACTGGTCTTTCCAAATGAAAAAGGCTTTGAAAATACACTTTATGATATTGCACTACATCAACACATGATTCAAGACAATCCAATAAATGTTTAGAAAATATGTTAGTCAAAGCTTTACTCTTTTGAAATTTCAAAAACGCTTTCATAGAAAATGTACAGAATGGCTGAGCTGAGAGACCCTAATGCAGGCTTATTTCAAGTAAATTACCTAATACTAGCTAGTTGCCGAATCTCTCTCGAAATTCAAAAATATTTTAGTTCGTCTCATGGCCATGGAAAACGATGAGACGCGTATCTATTAATATCCATCTCTCCCCTTGAACACTGCTTTGCACTACACCGTAGATTGCAGAATGCCAAGAGTCAGATAACGATACAAATCATAAAGGGCACACACAATAAGCACGCAAATGAAGCTCTTCTGACAACTGAACTCTTTATCTTCTTCTTCTTGTTGTTGGATAGGTGGCTCTGATAATGAAGAAAGTGGTAATAGAAGCAGAAATGGATTCTTCACGTCATGATGATCAGAAGAGAAGACATAGTCAGTGTGGGTTGGAAGATGTGGTGTTATCTTGGTCTCTCCAAGATATATTCAATAAACGTCTTTACAAAGATAAGGTGATATCTCTCTCAATCTCTTCTTACATAGAAATATTGCAGAACATTGCATTATATATAATATTTTAGTTCTTTTTACTTGTGCTACTGCCTGAAGCAGAGCTCCAACTCTCATCCATCTTGTTCATCTGTTACAGTGCATTATTTCACTGTTTCTAACTTTCTAAAAGAACACAATTATTATTATTATTATTTTTTTGAGTAGACCATTTTCATGTGGTTAACGTATGTGTTCTTCTTTTGAGCTAAGTATTAATATTACAAATTTGCAAATTGCAATCGATGCGTAAAAACCTTAAATGTAATATGAATTATTTTTATTTTTTTATTATTTTTTTGAAGAGAAACAAAACTTTATTATAGAAGCAATAAATATGATACATAATACATAACAAGGCTCATAGTTTGCATTCCAAATTACCTCAAGACACACTAGCTAAAATCCAAGATACTTACAATAGACAATCACTTCAATTTAATAACCAATCAGCAATCGACACCCCATTGCCCCAAGGGGAGGCTTGCACCCATGTGTTAGCTAATAACTTAGTACTAGCATAGACCAAAGTTTAGCATAGACTAGATGTCCTTATGATTATTATTGAACATTCTGTTGTTTCTCTCAATCCACATCGACCAAAGTTTAGCATAGAAAGCGATAAGACCCGTTTTCTTCTCGCTTTTAGAAAGATTGGGCAAATGAGAAAGCGAAAGCCCCTTAATGTAATATGAAATTATTATTAGCGCATTTAAACTTATATTACTAGAAGAAAATTTTTATATATTTATATTTGTATTTGTATTTCATTCTTTGTTTAATAATGTCAATTTATATTATTAACCGATAGGACAATTATAATTGAGCATTTTTTTTATAGATTTATCAGTAAATTAATTTTTAATTTTTTCTTCTTTTTTTGTGTGTGTTTGTTTATGTAATGTTAATAAAGTCAACTAATTAAACCTTAAAAAGAAATAAATATATTTGGTGAAAAATAACTTTTCTTAATTTGTTTAAGGGAAAAAAAAAGTATTGTTTGACTAACATATACTTTTTAAACACACTTTGTTGATATTGTTCCTATCAATTGTTAGATTATCTCGAATCACGTGTTAATATATGATTTGAGGCGATCCAACAACTGTCACAGGTACTGTCAACAAAGTGTATTTGAAAAATATGTTATTAAAATATTTTTCAAAGAAAAAAAACCGAGGTACAAAACCTAAGGAAAAAAAAAGCTAGTTTAAATAACAAGGGTTGTAAAGTAACAAAGTAGTAAAATAGCGTCCACGTGTTAACAAACTGTATAGTTATCACCTAATGTGATGTAACATAGATAATCAGAAAGTGTGTTAAAGGTGATTGAGAGGTAGAAGTCTCAAGATTAAAACTTGTTCCTACTTGAGAAGAGCCGCTTAATGCCCATATGGTGCTTGAATGTGAATTAGTCTCACCCGAAAGACGAAGCCACCACTTGGAAAAAAAAGAAAAAGAAAAAACTGTATAGTTGTTTTGTTATTATTAATATAAAAAATAAAAATAAAAACTCTTAAATCAAGGTCCAGAGTAATTCTAAATGTATCCACTAAAAAATACTCTCTATATCCATTCACTATATCATAACATAAAATTTATAAAGCATGTGGGTATAGAAAGTATTTTGGTGGGTATATTTAGAACTACTCAAAGACTATAGGTGTTCATTTGTACTTTTTCAGTATTTTAAAAATTTGAAAGTAATATTTATTTATTTATTTTGCCAAAAGAAAGTAATATTTGTCTTCATATTCAATTATATATATTTTCAAAAAATAAAAGAAAAGAATAAATTTGCTTTCTACAGTAGGCAATAGATCTTGTAGCTCTGCTAGCTTCTTGGCCATTTCTCTGCTTCTCTTTTAGAAAATCCTAAATCAGAAGTTCCTCTCCAAAGATGAAAAGCTCGTTGTTTGTGAATGGAAGAAAAAGAAGAAGAAGTGTTTCTTCGATTCTTCTTTTTCTTTCAATCGAACGTTTTAGAAGATCATGCAAATCTTGCAGAGACATTATGAGGTATTAATTTGGAGAATGTTTATTCCATGAAGAAATCAACTGATTATACCTTCAAATTGACATTTGTTGCTTCTTTTTAATCTGTTTCATTGAATTCGAACTGTTTTTTTTACTGTGTGATTTCATCTGTTTTCTTGATTCAATCTAACGATGACAATGAATTGATGAGAGAGAGAGTAATTTTGTTGTAACTTGTGAAAAAAAAATCATTGGAATTCCATTTAATGATTTTCAGTATGATATTTTCTTTTCTAAGATCAAAATTGTATTTGTGCTTGAGCTTGTTGAATTGAGAGAGATTCCTTTAATATATGTTGAATTTCTGTTTTTTTTTAATATTATTATTTTTATTTTTTCTTTGTTACCAACTTGAGCTTGATGTAATTGCCACGAGTTCTACCTAAGAAGCGAAAGTCCTGTGTTCGAATCAAATTCCTAGTGGACGACATTACTATAGAGTTTCCGGTGTGTGAGAATAGGGAGGTTCGCACCAATCTCAAAAGATTAGTTGGGTTCTCTAAGATTCCCGAATACCCTTGAATTTATTTCTAATATCACTTTATGATGAAGGGGAGCCTTGGCGCAACGGTAAGAGTTGCTGCCGTGTGACCATGTGGTCATGGGTTCTAGTCTTGAAAATAGCTTCTTCCAAAGCAAGGTAAAACTTCATATAATAGACCTAAACGTGGTTTGACCCTTCTCTGAACCCCACATAGGCGGGAGCTTCATGCACAGGGTTGCCCTTCTTTTTGTTTTTCTATCACTTTATGATATGTTGAATAGTTGAAAAGAAGATGCTGATTGAGCAGGACGTGTTTCGTATTTGCAGGTGGAGAAAATACCTGAAACCTTTTCATCTGTTAACCATTACTTGGAATCATTTGTTTACCCTCTAATTGAGGAGACACATGCAGATATGTCTTCTAGCATGATAGTTCTATCTCAAGCGCCTACTTGTGAAATCTCTGATCTTTGCTTATCCAAAAACTATAAACCACCCAAAAGCTTATTATATGACATCGAATTTAGTTTTCAGAAAGATGGTCATGGTGGGCGGGAAATTTATGAACCCAAAGCTGGAGATGTAATAGCTTTGTCGAATATAAAACCTGTGTGCATCAGTGACTTGAACAGACCCCCGAGAGCCTATCTTCCAGCTTTAGTTTTAGAAGCTAGGGATGAATACCATCCTACTACTACAATCCTGGCATCTAAGCTTGTTATTGATGAAAAAGAAGGTAAGAAGAAAAAGGAAGAATCTCTTTTTGCTGTTTTCCTAATAAACATCACGACAAATATGCGTATATGGAAGGCATTGCGCGGGGGGAACAACATGAACTTAATTAAGCAGGTGTTGCATTCTGATTCCAATGTAAGGCTCTCGACTCCTTTCATTTGAATATTTGTTATCTTTGGAATTTGTGAATAAATGATTTGTTGAGCGGTGTGTTTCTTTTTAAGACTTGAAACCATATCAGAGTTTAGTCAAATAGGTTTAGCAATTTCCAAATTGTATAATAAAGAAAGTAAAATTTTGTGGAAGCTCCTAATTTTATATGATATAACATTATGGAAGAGTTTAAACTGTCGCCAAAATTGGTAGTGATACATTTTTTGGAGAGAACTTAATCAATTAAATTGCGCGGGTCACTTCTCTAAATTAATGAACTGTTTTGAGCCCCTGTAAAAAAAAAATGTTGAGGCACCTAGATATGCATTATAAATATATGGTTAATGAAAAATTATTTATGTTGATGCTGATTATTTTTGTGTTTACTTTTGACAGATCAGAGATAGTTGTGATCTCTGCTCTTCACTAGATGTTTGTACTGTTCATGGGAAAGATTTAGTTGCAGAATTGCAGTTGTTGAATATGAATGAATCACAAATAGATGCGGTTATAAGCTCTATTGCAACAAGTTGTTGCCATCATAGAAATTCCATTAAACTTATTTGGGGCCCTCCTGGGACTGGGAAAACAAAGACAGTTGGTGCACTACTTTGGGCACTTCTGGAGATGAAATGCAGAACAATTACATGTGCTCCTACTAACATTGCAATCATGGAAGTAATATCGCGCCTCCTGATGCTGGTGAGAAATAGACTTAGGCATAATTGTTATGGATTGGGAGATATAGTGTTGCTTGGAAATAAAAAACGAATGAAGATTGATGACCATGATGGCCTCTTTGATGTGTTTCTTGATTACCGAGTCGATATACTTTCACAGTGTTTTAATCCTGTATATGGATGGCCGCATCATCTAAATTCAATGATATGGTTTCTTGAAGACCCAAAGAGTAAGTATAATTTGTACTTGGAAAACGCAAGAAAGATCAAGGAAGAAAAGAAGGATTGCACTGAGAAAAGTAAACGTCAAAGCAAAATAAAAGAGGTGAAACATGTTCAGTTTGAAAAGAACAAATACAAGAAAACAGGGAAGAAGGAACATGTTAAAAAATATAGAAGAGGAAGAAGCAAGAAAATTGACAAAGATCTTGTTGATAACGAGGTATGTGAAGCTGAGGATGGGACATCTAACAATGTTTTAACTCTCTTGGAGTTCACTACTGAGCAATTGATTCGTGGAGAAAACGGTCTCAGATTTTGTATAAAGAACTTGTGCAAGCATCTCCCTACTTGTTTCATTTCAGTAACAGTGGTAGAGACCATGAATAATGCCCTATATTTTCTTGAATCTTTAAGAAAAACTTTGAATAGATGTACAAATGAAGAGCTGTGGAAAATCTTTATTCATTCTGATCGTTTGAACTGTGAAAGCTCATCCCCATCTTTATTAAATACAAGGTGGATTGCGTGCCTTCAAATTCTTAGGCGCCTTCGGCAAATGTCTATTGTTCCTAGGTTTTCTGATATATACTCGGTCAGAAAAGTATGTATGGATAATGCTCTGCTTATCTTTTGCACTGTTTCAAGCTCCGCCATGCTACACAAAACAACACCATCAAAGATGTTGGTTGTTGATGAAGCTGCCCAACTTAAAGAATGTGAAGCAGCTGTTCCCCTACAACTACCTGGTGTCCGGCATGCTGTTCTCATAGGTGATGAACACCAATTGCCTGCAACAATTAAAAGCCAGGTTAGACTCTTTTTTATTATATCCCTTTTGCTTTGCTGGTTTTGTAAAGTTGTTTCAACTTTTGAGACTTCCGAATTATCAGATTTCTGCAGATGCCAAACTTGGAAGAAGTCTATTTCAGAGATTGGCATCCCTTGGATGGAATAAGAACCTTCTCAAGATTCAATATAGAATGCACCCTTCAATTAGCTTATTCCCGAACTCTGAGTTTTACAATAACCAGATTTCTGATGGTTCCAATGTCCTGAAAATAAGCTACCAGAAGCATTTGCTTAAAGGGGATATGTATGGTTCATATTCATTTATAAATGTTGGATATGGAAGAGAGCAATTCGATGATTACAATAGTTGGAAAAATATGGTGGAGGTTGCTGTAGTTTCCGAGATAGTAGCTAGACTTTACAGAGGTATGTTCATCACTAAAAAAGTTCACATGTATAACTGTTTTTTTCCTATATTGTCTCTCTTTTTTTTTTTTTTTTCTGTATGTTTTATTGCAATGCTTACTTGCAAATGGAGTAGGATTTTCAGTTCTTTATGCATGCAATTTATGGATTTACTTCTTTGATTATTGGATGACGGATTCTAAAGTACTTTTACCGTTACAGCTTCAACTGCTAAAAATGAGAAGGTTAGCGTTGGTGTCATATCTCCATATAAAGCTCAAGTTTTTGCTCTTAAAGCGAAGGTTGAAAACAAATATGTGAAAAACAAAAAGTTCTCTGTCTGTGTTCGATCTGTTGATGGGTTTCAAGGTGGTGAGGAGGATGTTATAATTTTATCTACTGTGAGATCTAATGGTGATGGATCAATCGGTTTCCTTTCTAATCGTCAACGAACAAATGTTGCGCTGACAAGGGCAAGGTTTATTTCCTACTAGAGATATTTCAGTCTAGTAATTTTTAATATCACATTAGCAAATTCCAATTACTGTTGCTATTAATTGATTTGCAGGTATTGCCTCTGGATTTTGGGGAATGGGTCAACTCTAGTCAATAGCAGTTCAGTTTGGAAGAACCTAGTTCTTGATGCGAAAAATCGGGGTTTTTTCTTTAGTGCTGAAAATGACAATAAGTTAGCTGAAGCAATCACAGATGCCATGATCGATCTTGGCCAATTTGATGATTTACTTAATTATGGTTCTCTACTTCTCAGAGAAGCAAGGTGGAAGGTATTTGTATCATCATCTAAAGTCTTCACTTATCTTGTATAATCCTTCCTTTTACACTGACAAATTAGGAGGTCCAAAATCTTAGTTAGTATCTGATTTTTTTGATTTTAGGATTCTGAATTCAGCCTTCTAATGGTCCATTGCTTCTTCAACATGGTAAAAATATGTTTTCAAATTTTCTTGTTTTGTCATAGGTCGTCTTGGGCAAGGATTTTTTCGAGTCTTTTATGAGAATATGGAATGTAGAGACTAAGAAAAAAGTGCTTCATCTATTGAAGAAGCTTTCAAGTGGTTGGCGGCAACCATTCAAAGGTCGGAGGAACCTCAACATTTTGCGTGGGGCTTCTTCCGAGCTATTAGAGCCGTACAAGGTCCACGGGCTGTTGTATCTTCTTTGGACCGTCGATATTCTCAAGGAGGGCACCAAACAAGTCCAAGTGTTGAAGTTTTGGGATATTTTACAGTTTTCAGAGATACCAAAGCTGGCTAGGTGTCTGGATATCATCTTCGAAAATTATACAGTAGATCATATGAACCACTGCAAATTCAAACATGTTGAAGGGTGATTCACAAACTCTTTACCCTTTATTTATCACATTTTGCATCTTTTTCTAATCGAGATTGAGATACATTCATGATTGCAGATCTATGATAAATATTAAGAAATAAACTATGTAATATATCTGTCATATAACAATGGTAGACACCATTAATAGTGACAATAATCAAGTGTATTGTTTCTGTTGAAGAGAAAAAATTAATACTTCTACTTCCACTTTTTCAACTTCCTACTCCTTGTTTTTCTCTTCTTTGTTAGTGACAATAGTTTGACATCTTTAAGCTATCATATCTACATGAATTAATGACACAATACATTGTTTATTTGGCTAACGCTATTGGTGTACTTGCAGGAAGTTGGAAATTCCAATGAATTGGGAAATTGATACAGTTTCTGCTAGTTCATCGAATGCCCACGAAAGCCAAGTTATTCAGTTGTCATCTAAGTTAGCATCACTCAATCTTGGGTAAGGACACAGCCCAACAGCATCACTTCCTCGGTGACTTCTTGTTATAATTTTAAATGCATGAGTCATTATATAATTCCATCCTTTGCTGCAATGTGGAACATATACGGTTCAAGTATTTACGATTTCTCTTGGTTTTCATCAAACCGAATGATCATACACATTTTTCTTTTCTGGTTTTCATTTATATGATCAGTTCAATATTCAAGGTTTTCACATTCTAAATGCAATAATTACATGAGTATGATGGTTTTGAGAATAAAGACTTTTGAACATATTGCAGTAGACCTGAACAAGAAAAAAAGATAGCCAAGCAGATGAGGAAAGATCCTGCCGGTGTATGGGAAAAGAAGAATGCTTGACTCATATATTGGAGGGCATCTCACAGGGTGCTGTTTGACCACATAACATTTGGTACAGTTACTTGATATCATATTTTGAAATTTTTCTGGAAAATCAAATGCCTAGTTTTCAATACCTTCATCCAATTTAAAAGTGTTAATCAATAGCAAAACTTTTACTGTCTATTCTTGTACTGATTTTTGTTTCCTGAAATGCTGATCCTGATTTCTGAAGTTACCATTTTGTGTTCTACTTGATTATGATTCAGTTCTTGTAAATTACTTCAATTTCTTTTACAATATTGCTGTTCTAATTTAAAATCTGGGACTCTATATTGTGTCAGCTTGAAATTAATTAATCTGAAGATGAAAATATAAGATAAGAAGGTTTCACTTAGGATGTATATTTTCTTGAATCAATCTTCTTAATTGCTTGCTTAATTTATTGTGTCACACTTATGCCATGGGCTCCTCCTCTTTAATAAATTGTTCTATGGTGTATGCTGGATGAATGCTCTGAACAGTGCATTGTCGTGTGATTTAAGGACATCCAATGTATTTAATAGGTTGTATGTTGAAAATGAGTTTGTTCTAAAACTGTAAATCAATAGCGCTCGTTCCTCTTGATAATGTATAAACGCAGCTTGGCTTACATGTACATAGGCACAGTTTGGGAGTGTGTTGCGTTTCTACCCGAAAGTGTTTTTTTTCAAAAGCAAAAGTGGGGGCAGCTTCACGAAAACGCTAAAAAATCACGTTTGAAACGCAAACGCTTGCATGCCAAAGGCCCAAAAATCATGTTTGCAGAAATTATTTGCAAACAGGGCCATAGTTCATTCATCCAGGGCCATGGTTCATTCATCTAGAATAAGAGGGAGATTGAGGTGTGTTTAACTTTGGAAAATATTTGTAAAATGTTGAAAAAGAGGATTTTTTGAGGTTGAACCGATCTTTCATTTTATTTGATGAATTCATAAAGTGATGTAGGGTCCTAATAATTTGAAAAGTGAAAATTAAGACTTGCATTAAATTTACTACATATTGTTTCATTTTCTCATTAAGCTTACTTGCATTACTTTTTAGGATGTGTGTTGCACTTGTCTTTTCCCCATTTTCTTTATTGAAAATGTCTAATTTAAAATCGTTCATTGAGATCAGCATTGGATCAATAAATTCTAGGGGTGTTTATTCTTCCGACCAATCCGATTAACCCTAAACCAATTCAAACCTTATGAGTTGGGTTGGGTTGGATTCTTATATTAAATTGGATTGGGTTAGGTTAAGAATTAGCAACCCGATCAAGTTTGGGTTGGGTCAAGATTTTGTAAATCAACTCGATCAACCTGACCCAACCTGAACTCATCGATAATATAAGTATTTCTTTAGTTAACATTTTTATTAGAGTCACATATTATTATTAGATCGCATAAAATCTCATGAATAAAATAACACGAATGAAAACATTATTTGAAATTATATTTATATTCATATTTGACTTAAAATTTTTATAGACATATTCATATTTGACTTAAAAATTAGCTTAGAAAATGAGAATTTAGAATCAATGTATTGAAGTAGACCAACCCGATCAACCCAACCCAAACCAATATGAAGTTATTAGGTTGGGTTGGTTTAAAATTTTTGCAACCCTTCTTGATTGGGTTGGGTTGGTATTTGACTTCAATCCGACCCAACCCAACTCTTGAACACCCCTCATAAATTCATTGAGGAGAATTAAAACATTTTTTATTTTTATTTTTGTGGGTAGCTGGCAATATCCAGGTCAGGTTACACACGCTGACTAATCCCCATCAAGCCCCAATGAAGGGAAAAAGTGGCGTTCCTCCCATGATTGTATAGGTATTTCTAGGAGTGTTCATCAATCCGACCAACCTGACCGAACTGAACTTCTTGGGTTAGTTTGAGTTGGGTTAAATAGGTTGTTCGGGTTGGGTTGTTTAAAATATCCAACCCGATCAGTTTGGGTTAGGTCACAGGTTGAACCCTTAAAAACTCAATTTAACCGATTTGAACTGAGGTAAGTGTTAAAACCTTTAAATATCCCCCTAGGCATTATTTTTTTAAGATTTATATGTATCTTATGATTCTTATCTAATACTATCTAATTTAGTTTATATCATAATATATATATATACATATCATAGGGTTACTATACTATTAATATATACAATCTCAATCTATGTGTTGCTATTTTACAAATTATCAATATTATCTACTAATATGTAATATTAACTGACTATTCATTACAAAATAATAGTGAAAAAAAATTACTAGCAAATCTAAACGATAAATGAATAATTAAAGTTCTTATATCAATAAATTATATGTCAAATATGAGGCTTAAGTCTAACCCGATCAAATTGACCCAACCCAAACTGAATCCGAACTGTTTGGATTGGAAGATAGATTGTGTTGAGTTGAGTTTCAAATTTATCAACCTTAACTATTTGGGTTGGTTTAGATTTTGGCCTCAACCCAACTCAACCCATCCCATGAATACCTCTAGGCATTTCCACAAGTAATCTACAATGCAAGGGATTTGAATTAAAACATTTTTACAACTATGAAAAATATTGCTCTTAAAATGCCCTCGAACTAAAAGTCCAAAAAAAATAACATTCCGTTTTCAATTGCCCTTTTGTTAGTTTAACTCCTTCAATCTAGTTTTGTTTTTGTTTTCTTTTTTCTTGTTCTTATTTATTTTATTTATTTTTATATATAAGAATGTCCTTTATGAAACTCATTTAGGATGGACAAACGTTGTTTAAGTTATGGTTCCACAACAAAAGAAAGAAAAAATGTATTAGAAAATCTTAACTAACGAAAAACAGCGTTAATCAAATTAAAAAGGGAAATTCTAGATATAACCCCGTTAACCTGCTATATTTACCCACTTACTAAATTTACCCCACCCTACTATCCTTACCATGGTTAAAAAATTTTACAATTTTTTTTCCTTGTTTGTACCACCGAAGTGCAAAGTGGATAAAAATAAAAAAATACAAAAATTCACCAAAATAATTCGATAAACTTCCATAAGATTTCTATTTTCAATTAAAAAATACAAAAAAATTGACATAAAATTTGATAAAATTTAACAAAATTTGATGAAATTCGACAGAAAAATTAAAAAAATGTTACTTTATCAATAGAAAACAAGAAAATACCAATAATTATGTTTTATTTTCAACTTCATCAGTCAACATAGCAATATAAATTTTAAAAAAATAATTTAACAAGCCAACAAATTATGTAGTTTATGGGATACGCTTTACAAAAAAGAGAAGAAAAGAAACAAACAAATAAATAAAGTTAAAATACGATAAAAACTTTAAAATAAATTAAAAGAGTTCTCAAAGTTATCTTCTTTTAGTTAACTCTTATAAAACAAGATTAAAAAATAATACATTTAAATAATAAACTAATAAATTAAACATGGTGGAATTCAAACTATCAAAGTATATGGTCAGCCATCACAAAATTAAATATCAAAACAAAGAAAAAAGAATTAAGACCAAAAGCTGTCATTTCAAATTCATCAACCCAGTTAACCAGATTGATCTTGTTAGGTCACTTATTGGTATTTTTATGTATTAAAAATGTCTATTTATATTAGTTTTTAGCTTATATTATAATAAATCTAGATATTTACACATATATGCAAAAAAAATTATGAGCTTCTCTAATTTAGCGATTTTTTACAAAAAACTCTCTATGTTGAATTAAACTTCTCCGAATTTATTCCAATTTTCAAGTGACCAAAGTCAAGTTGAAATTGAATTTTCGATCCTTGAGGACCCACCTAAAAAATCCCATAAAACCTAAAGTACCCTCACCCCCTACACTCTCCCTCTCCCTCCCAACGTCTTCTTTTCCTCAAAACCCTAACTCCCATTCCAAAATCACCTTTGTGACAACCCCACATCTTAGATCGCCATCCCTTATGTATCGGCATGCGGAATGCTGGGGTGGGACGTAGGCATCAACAACCATCCCACATCAACCATTAGGATGGTTGGGACCCTATAAGCCTCAACCGGACTCTCCATAGAGTCCCATTTTTTTTTTTCCAAACAACCTGATAGACTTAAGAGTTCTACAATCATGGCGCATCCACATAAACCAAGATAATAACAATCCTCCAAATAAGCTAAGACAAGGATTAAATCCATAAGTCTCCAAAAAAAATCAAAATAGTCTAGGCCAAACATGCCTAGACTCATGAACATCAAAATCAAAGGCCACAAGGCCATAAATACATCCATAAACACAACTCCTCACCATCTAGTTTTAACATGTGATATTAATTACATATGCATCAAAATAATCAAAATAATATACATATGCATACATAAACGTCCAACCATACATAAGAGTCCTAGCTTTGGCGATGGCTAAGTCCTCAAGTAAACGCAATGCCCATGCTTTTGCCTTTATCAGTAGAACCTGAAAAGAGAGTGAGAGGTGAGCCAACTATGCCCAGTGAATAATATTCAATAATGTCATCAATCATACATCAATAAAAGCCATATACTATGCATGCATGAAATAATGCTCATAACATGTGAAACATAAAACACATAATGAAATAAGCATTCAAACATTTTCATGCACTTTTTAAAACTCCACCGACCCTTAGTTATATTTGTAGATCGTAGGTCGGTCCTCCATCTAGGAGTATAACTTGCATCCTAGGGTCTTCTCATCCTGATCACTTTACTTTTAGCCTAAGTGAAATGATCCTGCCAGCGGGGTATTAAATACACAACCGCCATTGGGGTACGTCGGCCTCATACCCCTAACCTTCATTAACGAAGATTCTGCCTCAGCCTTCTAGAAAGGTCAGCTTGGCATCATGCACAAGCATCCTAAATATCGCAACATCTAGGGGACTTAACTTGGAACATCCAAAGCTTCTAGAGTTTCTCAATGCATGTTATTTCAAAACATAGTAAACACATGCATTTCATAATAGTAATTCATGACTTTCAAACATATAAGTATAGCGAATATGATGACATAAATGATAAACAAGATGAACAAACTACTCACAACCCAGCCAAGCAAGCTATTTCTATCCACACACGGACAATATCGACTCCCAATGCCAATCAAGATCCTAAAAAGCATGATTACATGCACACACATCAATCATTATGATCAATCATACATAAACACCCTAATCATGATCATTTCCCAACCCAACAAGTCTATGCGCATCTAAGTCAACTCATGGCTTCCATTTCACATGATCAACCTCGACATCCGTGCCCAAGACTTAAACAATCCCTAAGCCAATTTTATCAATTGACTTGATTTAGGCCAAAAGCCCCAATTTGGGCAAAATTCCGAAATCAAGCCCCTACACCGATTTTACACTACATCACCATGTTCGGCCATGCAAAATACTGATTTTGCATCATGGGTTTGTCAACAATGGTCACTAGGTCAACATAGTTGACATGCAAGGCTTGATTCCAACTCTAGGTCAATGAATCGAGCAAGGGTCAAAATACTTAGATCTACCAATTTCTTGCTAAAAATTGGGGAAAATGGTACCATTGGGTTCCAAATCACTCAAGGAGCCCAAATCAGTAGCCTACAAGTCTCCCCTATGAGTTTCACACGAAACCCTAACTTCGAGCACCATAAAAAACTGGATGGAATGCTTGAGAAATTATTTTCAAGTGTATATCTAGGTCTTAGAGAGTTGATTTCACCATAAACAAGCCAAAAGATGTGAAAATCAGTCAACCCTAGGTCTAGGGCACCACAAATCTGTGGTTCATACCCACCCTTAGGTCAAAACCTGACTAATTTAAACAACCAAAATGAGATTCTAGGAAGAAAATGAGGATTTAGACTTACTTTGGGTGAAATTTGAGCAAGAAATCACCAAAAATCAAGCTTTTCTCCTCTCCACCCTTCTCCCCTTTTCTCCAAGTCCAAAACATGCAAATGAGCCAAAAATCTCGTGGTGGTTGCTTAAATAGAAAAACAATTGGGCCCACAACTCAAAACTGCCAAAATTCAGATTTTCTGGGAAAAATGGCCATGGAGCGCTCGATACCCATCGGATTTTCGCGTTTAAATAGACGTTTTGTATGTAAAGACACGTGCCAGACTCGATTATAACATCCCCCAATCCATTTGACGCACCCAACATAAGGTTATCACAAAATCAATGCAGAAACAAACAAAATAACCATTAAACAAACATCAAGCATATTAAGGCAAACACATAGAGTTTGGGCATAATGTAATTCGGCTATGGGCTAGATTAAACAATTTATTGGGTGCTACAACCTTCCCTTCCCACTTCAAAATCACCTTCCCTTCTCACCCTCTTCTTCCTCTCTCCAAATCCCAAACCTACAATGTCATATCTTCTTTGTCTTCGAAGGATTTGAGCATCTATTGTTCAATAAAAATTCATAGTTTGACACGTTTATTAGTTTTCATGTCATTTATTTATGTTTTAATGGTGTATTTTTGAAAAAAAAAAACCATCGAAAGGTCACAAATGGGGTGAGCTTTCCAGAGATATGTTCGGCCAAACAGGGCCAAACCACGTGAATGATTCGGCCAAACAAGGCCAAATCAATGAGTTTGGTTCGGCTGGGTTTGACCGAACCACTTTTTATTTTTATTTTTGGGTTTTCCTATTCCATTTTAAACTTCAAAACATTTTTAGATATTTTTTATGTTTGTTTTAGACTTTCCAACCTAATTTGAGTGATGGGCTACTGTTCTCCACCTATTCCCATCATTTGGTGTACTTCCAAGTTAGCCAAATGGTAGGAATGATAGAAAAACAGTACCCGACCTACCAAATTAGGTTGGGATATCCATAGACATCACCAAAATAACTAAAAGGATTTTTAAGTTAATTGTAAAGTAGGAAAACCTTGAAAAAAAGCAAAACAAAGAGGTTCGACTGGGTCACATAGGTTCGACCACATAGGGCTGACTTGAGCTTTTGCTTCGGCCTTGTGCCTGATTTTTTGAAAAAAAAAACATTGAAAAAAATAAAAAATTTACCTTTGATTGATGTATGTGGTCACCCAAGCTTGATTCTTATGCTACAAAGTTACCAAAATGTGTAAAGTAGAGAGAAGATTGAAGATAGAAGAGGAAAAAGATAATGATGGTGGATAAGTTTAGTAGATGGGTGAGAGAGAAATGGTAAAACATTTGAAAGTAGGGTCATTTTCGTCAAATGACATGAGGGTAATTTAGAAAATAAATTTTTTAGTTTTGTGGGGCAAGGATAGTGGTTGAGGCCTAGTAAAGATTTCAAGTGTGATAGTAAACTAGAAGTGAGGCAAGAAACCTTTACATCTTGGAGTTTAGAGGGTTTTTTTTTTTCAATTGTTTTTTGGTCAATGTATAGTCTTTATTACATTGGATCACATATATATAAGTTATTCAAAATCAATTAGATTGAAAACAAAGGCAATTCTAACTATTAATACAAATGCCTACATTAAGGTCCATTAGGGGGCTTTTGACATGATTACCCCTAAAAAAAAAAAATTTCACAAATGCCATCGAAATACAAATAATGACCCATTTGCCATATTTTACTGTTCATTGCACAGTCAGCGCGCCAAACAAGCGCCACGTCGGTGCCCAAGTGGCATTTTAAGGCACAAATTTTTTTTTTAAGGTGAAGGGAAGACGTCTTTTCAAAAGACGCATTCCCTTCACAATTTTTTTTTTTACAAGTGCAAGGGAAGGCGAAGACGCCTTCCCTTCCAAATATATATATTTTTTAAACGGAAGGCTCTGTTTACAATTTTTATTTTTTTTATTTTTTTGGCAAGGGAAGTAAATTTTTTTTTTTCAGCAATTCGTCTCCAACATAGATGGCGACAAGATTTTTGCTTTATGGCTCCTTCTTTCAGCTACTTTCTTCTTATTGTTCTTCTCTTCAAAAACACAGCTTTGCATAGCAGCTGACACCATCTCTTCAAGCCAATCTCTATATCTAAACCAGACCTTAATCTCTAAAGCTGGAAACTTTGAACTAGGCTTCTTCTCACCAGATAAATCTCTCAAACACTACATAGGCATCTGGTAGAAGAAAGTCTCAGTTCAAAAGAGAACAGTTGTTTGGGTTGCAAACAGAGAACAACCCATCACAGATTTATCCTCTTCACAACTCAAGCTCTTAGAAAACGGTTTGAATGGAATTCGAAAAAAAAAAATCTAATATTAACAAGAAGACTACGAATTACAACAGAACAGAGAAACTAATTGATTAAAAAAGACCTAAAAGATGCACCGATTTCAATAGAAAAGCCTCGAAACCTCCTAAACTGAAGCTATGAAATTCGAAGAAAACAATAGAATTTGAAGACGATTAAGAAAGAATGTTAATATGAACAGCTTTGTGGGCTCCGATTCTTTGAATTTTTTTATTTTGATGGTTAATCAACGATGAACAGTTTAAAATGCTTAAAGGGTTGCCTTAAAAAAAATGCGTGAAGGGAATGCCTCTTTTCAAAAGACGCCTTCCCTTGCACTTGTAAAAAAAATATGAAAGAAAGGCGTCTTTTTTCTTAAAATGCCACCTGGGGTCTGACGTGGCGCTTGTTTGGCTCGCTGACTGTGCAATGAACAGTAAAATATGGCAAATGGATCATTATTTGTATTTTGATGGCATTTGTGAAATTATTTTTTTTTAGGGGTAATCATGTCAAAAGCCCGTCCATTAGGACCACAACAAGGACCACTAAGGCCACAACAACTCCACTAGGAGATTCAAATCTCCTACATTATATTAAAAAAGTAGAGGCCTAACTAAGTGAACTACCAATTATTAGTTTTAGAGCTTAAAGGTTGTCCTCTACTATCTTGTCCATAGGTATTCATATCTTTCCTAGGATTCCTTTTTAAATTTCTTTTCTAGAAGATACGATAATGGTAGCACAATAATCCAATATACAACTATATATGTACATGTCATCAAAATTAGGAATTGTTGAATCTCTTGATAACCCTTTCATCATCATTATTTCAAGCATTTCTTTATTTTCTTTGTGAATGTGTTGAAATTTTATATTTCAAAATTAAAAATTTTGGCAAGTGCACGGGTTGCACAAGTAATAAAATGATGAGTAAGAGTATTATTCCACAATGATTAATGCTAATTGTTGAAATTGGTTAAATCTAATTTTATTTGAAAAATAAAAAATGTGCCTAAATAGCTAATGAAAATAATACTAAATTACCAAAAATGAAATTAACGTGATGGAGGAATTGTTTTTTCAAAAATGTTAATGTGCATAAATTTTCAATTTTATGATAATTGTTGTACTTGTCCTAATTAAAGGTCGAAATGCCCCTAATTCATTTAATAATTTCTATCCAACAATATTAAAAGTCTTCTAAATGAAAATCCTATCTCTCGATAAAAATTAGAACACTAAGAAAGCTGTTAAGTTCAATGGAAATTCATTTAAACCACATGAATTATATAGGTATATCTCTACCTACACTAATTCTATAGTTTGCATTTCATCGAACATATAGTGTGAGTCACCTCTCGGTTCTTAACACACTAATTCAAGATCAATCGAACGGTGATTTAGCATTCAAAATGCATTAAATACTAAAATGCAAATTCAATTATAGAAACAAATACAATCAATTAACTACTACAATTAGGAATTCATGCAAAATTTCACAAGTTACATCAAGCCTTAGTCTATCAATTTAGCTCATGCTTAAAAATAAAATGAAAAACATAATTGCATTAAACATGTTCATCATCATTGTTCAAATCAAACAAAATAGAAACAAATAAAAGAGAGGAAAAGATTAGAAATGCTCAATTTATTGTTGCCCAATTGCTCCTCTTTGTTTCCATTTCTAATTATGCCACCATTCTTCAAGTTTTTTCTCCTCTTGTTTCCAAGTTCCTTGTATGCCTCCCCAAAAAAAAAAAAAATAGAGGTAGGATTTTGTGCTCACTTCACTTTCTTTATATATCCTTCATACAAACCCTTGGATTCTTTCATTTTAATTCAATGGTTCTCATTAAATGTTCAAATAAGCATGTGATTTTTATGAAACAAGCCTAAGTCCAAGCTCAATTTAACCTTCCTTTGGTCTTATTAAACAAATTTTCCATTAATCCCTCAAATTCTCTACAAAATTAATAAATAACCCAAATTAGCTCTAGTTAACCAAAATTCTCAAATTAAAATATAAAATTAAGCACAAAAAATATGAAATAAATAATGTATAAATTACAACACATCATAATGATCCTATTGTTTCGTGTATATGTTTATTAGCTTTTCTACTTCACAAACAAATCTTATAAATCTGGTATTTGTATTTATTTTTATTTTTTATTTTTTATTTTTGTCAATGTTACATACATTTCAATCTTTATTTTTAAAGTACATATAATACATTGTGAAGTATAATATAGACAAAACTAGGGACCACTAAGACCAACTCTAGGGCATATAGGCCAATAAAAAGGCTGACTAACACTCGCAAGACAAGAACACTCTTAGCCCCTCAACACTCAAGATTGACTCTTTATTTAATAAACCTTACTATTACAAGGAGTTGAATCTAATCACAAAGATAACAAGGATAGTCACTAAGGCAAAGAAGCATTGGGAAATAGGAATTTATTAATATGCCTAATATTCACAAGAAACCCAACATCTATGAAAAACTAAGATTAAAGTGTAATTTCATAAGATGTACGGTTTCATGTGGTACTAGAGAAACAATATTCCTAGCTAGGCTACACGCAAAATAAGAATTTAAGAAATGGAAATGTTGAATAAAATAATAAGCTTCTTCTTCTTCTTCTTCTTCTTCTTTTTTTTTTTTTCACCTAGGAAGACTAGAAATCTAGGTACAAAATGATCTCGATCGTAAGGATTTTTTTGCTAGGTGATGAGCTACTTTGTTAGATTGTTCCTAGAGACATGCTGAAAATAGATTTGAGGGCCATTTGCACACATGACAGAAAAATCATACAAGATAGCTTCAAGATGAGAAAGCTTATATCCATGATCAGGAGAAAGAGCTTGAATAACCCGCCAAGGAATATGACGCCATAGTAATATTGAAAGAGAATTTTCACCATGGATTTCTGTTTGCCTAGAGTTGGATAGATCATACCTTACAAGAATAATCTCTCATTTGCTAAAGTGAACAACTTATACTCGTGAATTTACTTATTTGTTTCCAAAATCACCTGCCTAGGGACGAGGGTTATATCCTCGGCCGCAACCGAGGGCTGTAGTTTTGGCCATGGCCAATGCTTCCTCGGCCATGGCTGAGACCCTCGGTCTCGGTCACGATCTCTTTCTGAGCTTGATCCAAATTCCCCTTTTACCCGGCATCAACAAAACATTCACAACCCTTCATTTACAATACACAATTACCCAAGGAAAACACGACCATGCAAAAGAGGATCTCGATCCATCAGACCACCAATTCAATCTTGATAAGGAAAAAAACTTAAATACCTTCTAATAATAAATGCTTGCAATAAATGTAAGGGATCCACCCTCCATTATAAAAAGGACCCTCAGTCCACTAGATAAAGGTATGCTCTAAACTTAAAACTCTTTACACTTGCCATTTTCTTTCCCTCATAGACTAACTTAAGCATCAGAGTGTTTTTGGAGACACCCCCCTAGTGCCACCATCCTTTGCATGTTTGGAGGGAGGAGGTCAACCAGAGATGAGAAGTTCAAAGGGATTATAGCTTTTTTTATTCGTAGTTAGTCGACTTCGTCACACGCCTTTTGGGGGTGCGATTTTTGGTTGAAACATTTGGAATCGTCTGTGGGGAACGACATATTGAGTGACAACACTACCTAAGCTCCTCATGGAGAGCCGAAAAACCAAAAGCCCGTTCGCCAACTTCGTTGAGGGAGACCTCGACTTAATCCCCAAGTCGCTTTGGGATATCGTGCTACCCAACTTCGTTTGGGAAGTATGGATCGAAGAATTGGAACAGTGGTAAAGAATGCCAAACAAATGGCAGGGATATTGGAGCGGATTGAGCAAGATCACTGTGCTGCGCCTACAAGGGGTGAATCTTTGGCTTTCGAAAATGAACTCTGAGATGAAAGCGTCGCGGAACCGATCGAACACCCGACATAACAAAAGGAACAAAGTTGACCGTTTCTAGGGGAATTGGAACAGCGATCTGGCGCCCGCCATCAAGAACCCAATCACATGATAGTTTTTTAGGATGATATGGAAGAAAGGTTGTGATACATGTAGGAGCAGATATTGACTCTAGTCAATGTATAAAGGGGTTTGCTGAATGCGGGTATTACAAACCTTGCCCCACAACCAAAACATACCGTTCCGAAGTCGGGAGGTCAGGTCTAGATAGTTCAGGCAATAGAGGGGTCAAAAGCTTGGTCTTCTATGGATGTTATCATAGGAGATGCATAGCTGCCTTTTGTGATGAAATCTTGAATGTGCCCCTCTCAGACATGATCAAGATCTCACAAAAAGACTTATACGACGAAAAAAAGAACCCGGTCAACCATTTGACAAAGTACAAGTCTTGGATGAAACTGCATGGTGCGACCAACCATACATTTTCTTTAGCTTTCTAGCACATACTCACCAGGGCTGCCTTAAGCTGGTTCCAAGGGTTGCAGCCCAAATCAATCCATTCGTTCAAACAACTCGGTCAATCATTTGTTAGTCGGTTTGTACAACTACACGAGACAAGGAAGTCGTTTACCTACCTTCTATTTGTGACTCAGGGTAAAAACCAACTCTTGAAGGAATACATGGCATGTTGTGCACATGAAACATCACAGGTGGAAGGATACTCAGATGACGTGGTGTTGACAGTAATAGTAGCAACACTCCAAGTAGGAAGATTTTAATAGTCCTTAGCAAAGAACCCAGCCAGAAGCTACGGAGAGTTGCTGTCACACCCCGCCCGGACGCGCCTAAACCGGCGGTACACTCTCGGACAGGGCGTGCATTTGGAACAATCATAATGGTAATAACAGAGTGCGCAGCGGAAATACGGTACACAGTACAAATCTGATTTCATATAATTCAGAATACTTTTGTACATAAAATGGTCAAGGGAACATACTCCCAAAATCCCCAATGATTCATACAAAGGGTACAAAATGTGGGCCCCATAACCTGCACCCAGTCCACCCTAATTTCCTGTGAAAGATTTGATAATATTGGAGTGAGCTTAACGCGCTCAGTGGGTAAATAGTGCATGAGTATAACAATTAATAAAGCCTACTTCAATATCAAATATCTTAAATTACACATGTGAGCATCATAATCAATCAATATGAATGTATGCATGACACCGTCACGTATTAATGGTTTGATGAGCGTACATCGCCTGAATTCATGTACAGGAACGATGCTCTGAATTCACGTACTGATGTCCCTCCCCGGGTGTAGCCGGGTTCTCATGTACGTCCTTCTCCAGAGAAATATAATGAATAGTGAGCAATGCTTCTAACTATTCTATGAGTCATAAACCATATACGTCCTTAGGTGGTGATATGTATGATGCCAATGCATGAACTGGTCTAGTTTACTGGTCTGGTCTTTCTTGACATTTAGACTGACTTTGGCAACGTCTTGTGAACCTTATCAGGGTCGGTATCACGACGTGCAAAGTTATAACATTTAGGTCATAACATTTTTGACATAATGCAGTGTAAATGAATAGTAGACATAATAATAATTGAATGTAAACTTTAATAAAAGTTATAAAACACGCAAACCTATGTTTCGTTCCCCACCTTCAGATCTGGTGCTTTTCTCCGGACGGAACTTCGTTGCACCGCTTTCAGATCTGGCGCTCTCCTCCGGACAGAAATTTGTTGCACCGCACCGGGAGTCTCAAAGACTAAAAACTTAGAATGCGTAGAAAGGAGAAGAAAAATCACAAGAGAAGGTGATTTGGTGTGAGAAATGAGAAATGAGGAGGTTTCTTATATAGAGATTTTGTGCGCCTGAACGTTCTGGCAGGCGCCTGAACGTTCTGGCAGGCGTCTGAACGTTCTGGCAGGCGCCTGAACGTTCTGGCATGGCGCCTGAACGTTCTGGCAGGCGCCTGAACGTTCTGGCATGGCGCCTGAACGTTCTGGCAGGCGCCTGAACGTTCTGGCAGGCGCCTGAACGTTCTGGCATGCCGCCTGAACGTTCTGGCAGGCGCCTGAACGTTCTGGCAGGCGCCTGAAAGTTCTGGCAGGCGCCTGAAAGTTCTGGCAGGCGCCTGAACGTTCGGGCGTTGCCCAAATAGTAAAAATTTCAAATAGTAAATTTTTTTTTTTTTTTTTTTTTTTTTTTTGTGAAATACAGGGTATTACAGTTGCTCATCAGAGCAAATAAACACATGAATGCGAAAGAGATGAGAGCAGTGAAGGATGTTGAAGCGAAAGAGGGGATGTTTTAAAAGGAGAGGAAAAAGAAGGAAGAAAAAGAAAATATAGAGAGGGCGTTGGGCGACCACATAAAGAGCCCCGACCCCTGAGAGCCAAACTTACCTACACTCCGCTCACTATCTCATTGAGGAGGTGTTGAATGAAATGGAATGTAGGAACTTGATGATAAGTTGAGTTTTAGTAGTTAGTTTGCATGTTAATTTGATAAATTTTTAGGTTTATTTAGTTAGTTTTTAGGTGTTTTTGCATGATTAATATACTTAGTTGTTTTAGATGCATTTAGGTTTTTATAGGTTTTCATCATGAATAAATGACTTTTTGATACATGTTAATATCATAGAAGTCATATGTTTTGAGTACATTTCATTAGAGTTAATATTTGGATTAATTGCATGGAATTTACATTGGTTTATACTTTGTTTTGTAGGTAAATAAAGAGCTTAAAAATGGGTTGAAACAAGGTTCAAATGGTGTTCAAAAGAAGTCAAGAACATGTGCAAGAAGTGTGCAAAAAAGTGGAAAAATCGGCTAAGTCCACAAACAACCACCAAGAAAAGCAGAGACTGGGCGCCGTGGCACTCAGAGCCGAATTTGTGAGTGAACAGTCAAGTAGCGCCGTGGTGCTGGAACCAAGCATCGCAACGCTCAGTTGCGCAAAAAATGCGCCATTTTTGCGTATTTTTGATTTTTGCCCATTTTTGGTCTTTAGACTCACTTAAGTGTAAAACACGTTTTAGGGTTGTTTTTTTTATGATTATCAAAGATTAGAATTAGGTTTAGGGTTAGAGAAAGGAGGCAAGAAAACAAGAGGAGAAAGAACTTTGGGATTGGAGACTTGAAGGAACCAAGACAAGAAGAAGATCAATCCACTGTCAAAGGGGGATTCTAACCTTTCATTTCACTTTCTTGTATCTTGAAATGTTTTCCTCCATTGTTTTATTTCTTTTTCATCTTGTATCCATGAACATGAATATGAGCTAAATTCTTGATCTAGAGGTTTGAATGATTTATGTTTGATTTTATGGGTTAATGCTTATTTCTGTGTTATTGAATTAGTTTTTGAATTTATTTGCAAATTCATATGCTTAACGCCTTCAATTTGCTGGCCACTAGTTGAATGTAGTTAGATTTAATTTCTTACACTCGAGAGAGGTGTTATCAAATCATATTTGGGAATTTGTGACCTAAGTTAGTAGTATCGAGTAGAGAGACCTACAAAAATCTTTGAAATCGGATAACATGAATCACAAATCTTAAGGCATGCTTGATGTGTTGATTTACACTCGAGAGAGGGAATTAATAGGTTAAGTATAGATTTTCAAATTACACTCGAGAGAGGGGTTTGATTGGGATAGGATTCATGATTTATAAATTCATTATTTAAATCAATAACACATTCTTTTGAAACCCATAAATTAAAACATAATGATTTCAATCCTCTAGAATTTTCATTCAGTGATTTATACCCATTTTCAATTGATTTTGCACTAATTCGTTTTAAATTGTTCAATTTATATTCCAACACATTAAACCACCCATTTTGATAACCTAGATAAAATTAGAATCATAGTAGTTTTGGGCATTTACATTAGTAAAACTACTTTTTCCTGAGGACGATAACTCGACTCATCTCGGTATTATAACTTGACAATTCGTGCACTTGCGGATTAGAAATGATCACGATCACTTGATAACACCTCCAAGACCAATGAAGTCAGAAGCAAAACGAAGGGACTGGAGGAGTATTGCCGACACCGCTGCTTGGACGATGTCCCCGGAACCACTGGTATAGCACCCTGGTCTCCATCCTCGGCTTCCTCCTCCAAAACCTCTCCACCTGCAAAGCTGGCCCACCTGTCGAAGCCCTTCCAATCTACCTAGTCACCAAAGAACTCCTCCAGATCAGCTCAGTAGACCGTTATTACCTTGAAGCAAGATTGATCCACTCGGGCCTGGCAGAGTTCTTCGGCCTAAGTCTTGACGGTGGCCTGAATCTGAGCCCGGTACTTGGTCAGTTTGTCCTGGACTGACTCTACTTCCACCTCCTTAAGCTTCAGCTGCTCCTTCAGCTTCTTGATCTTGGCATCCCGTGCTACAACCTTGGATTCCCAGATTAATGAGGTAGTCTGGGCCTCCTTCACCGCGTCTTGAAATTTGACATAGTGATTTTTGATACGGCGGAGGTTATATATGTGCTGAGCAGCAGCCTGCAAAAGCCAAAAAGAATAAGTCAAGGACTACAGAAGAAGAACACATCGGCAACAAAATGAATTAAATAAGTGGGCTCACCTCCACCTACTTCATAAAGGCATCAGCCATGCCCTCGAACATGTCTTCATCCTTCATCACTATCGAGAAGGCATTGGAGACACCGACCTCATAGTTGTCGATGTTCAGGTTGATGTCCCCAATCTTGGTGACGAGACGCTCATCTCCCCCAAATTTTGCCTTCTTGGCAGCCCCCTAGTCAGTAGGAGCAGAAGACTTCGATTTTGTACCCACCAACCTTGTCTCCTGAGCATGAGTACTCACCTGCTCGGAGGAAGACGCGAGAGCTTTCCCTTTTGAAGCCAGAGTTTTTTTGGGGGACTGCTCGACGATCTCCCTGCTGGCCCCTGAGTGGCAACTGCTTTCTCAGCAGATTGTTCCTTCAGCATGGATGGGTCCATAGTATACCGACCAGCAGCAGTTCTCTTCAGACTTGTCTGCTTTTCTTTTATTCCCTTTTTTGGCACTAGAGCCGGGAGCAGAAAAACCTACATTATAGACACAATGTCTATGCTCGGAAACTACAAAACTGATGGGTACAAAATCAAAACATGGTAAGCTAAACTTACGTCCTGAGAAAACTTTCTGCTGTTTGATAATACCAGCCCGGTGTAGCCTCTCGGGAGTCAGAATCACTTTATATCGCCGATTTATAAAAGGTAGCCAATAGATTTCATCAACACAAGAGAAGTCAAATTTTTCGTTCCTACTCGATTTTTCCCAAGTACCTGTCAAGAACGACGAAAAATATGAGTCTCTACCCAACAAGAATAAGATAAGAAATAAAGATAAGGTATGGGGGGAAGCTCGGTACCTGGTTTCTCGAAAGTTGTCGGTACGCAAGCTTCCTCCGCCCAAGGCCCCGATGCAAAAAACCACTTGTCTTTCCAGGATTTATTGGAAGTGGGGTTCTCGGTGATCAGGGGTTGGCCTTCCTTGGCACCCTGACGAGCCGACACATAATACCACTGGCTACATCTCGGGTGGGATTTTAGTTGGTAGACGAGGGCAAAGTCTTGAAAGTCAAATTCTGGCCACTGTCTCTCCTTCTAGAGCACAAGGCAACTCAGAATAGCCCTCCACACATTTGGATTGAGCTGAGCAGGGGCAATCCTTATATGGCCGAGCAGGCGACATATGAATATATCGAGAGGCAGGGTTAATCCATCCTCAAAGAGGTTGGTGTACAGAGCAACCTCTCCTTTCTTAAGGTGGCTGGCTCGGTCCCCAGGAGTAGGTGCCCTCAACCCAATCCGGTTCGGTATATCGACCTCCTGCCTCAACTGAGCAAGGTGATGCTACTTTATTTTGGACGGAACACGATCTACCGAGTAAAAGATCTCACCTACCCCGCGTCTTCAAGCTTAGGGGATACGTGCACCGACCTGATGTACTAGGCTCGGTACTATCGAGCCTACTCTAGGATCTATCGACTAAAAGAGGTGCAACATCAAGCACCTACTCGTCCTTCTTGATCTCCTCGGAGGAGGATAGGACTACAGCACTCCCTCCGACTTGAGGGCCAACCCTAACTCTCTCTTCTGGGAAGAGGTCCTCGTAGAAGACCCCCATAGAGGATGAAGAGGAAGCTCTTTGGTCGGTAGGGGAATCTACGCTTGGGGAAGCCATCTAAACAACCTAAGGGTTATGCCTACGGATTGCCTAGCAGAAAGACAAAAGAAAAGATTGGAGAAAAGAGTTACCGCGCAAGAATAAAAAACTAGGATAGCCGAGCAAGTTATTACTGATATCTTAGAGCGCAGTTGATGAATGGAGAGCAAATGACCAGTTATCTATTTATAGGCAAACGACCTATAAGGCGCAATTATGAGCACAAATTCTTAGGCAAAATCAACGGTCCACAGTCATAAGACGTGCAGTGGCGGCCATGCCGTCAGGCAGTGTACGTCCGCACAGTTTTCGGAGCACAACTGTTACAAACATTAAATGGCTCGATATTTGGCGTTTCATCTAACCTCCAAGCAATGAGTCTTGCTCAGAGCTTGGGGGGTAATTGTTGGACCACATACCGCACATAAGACACGTTAGCCATATTAATCTTGCCCGGTAAGACGTAGCACATGTCTGGTAGATATACTGACCTGTTATGTTCTTGACAGGTGAGACTGATCTGCCTAACCGGGCACGCAGCCCGAACCCATGGTCTGTACTGCCGACCAGATGAATGTTACAGTCACAATGGATGGCAGGTCGATAATAAAAGGTCTGCATAGCAGATCGGTGTCTAGCTTCAATGATTACTGACCACTATATGCCGACCCGATGATAGACCAAATCTTCGTTATCAAACCGCTGTAAGGAAAGAGTATAGATTGGCATATCAACCTGTAGTGATCTCCAACTTCGGAACCAATGACGACGGAATGCCCGATCAAATAGGGATAGGGCGTGATCCATTGCGACAAGTTCGGGATTTACTCCAAATCCGAGTCTGATAAGGCCAGATACTCTACCCGTTCAACTAGAAGGTTGATAAGTCGTCCTAATCCTATGGGGATCTAACCAAATCCTACCAAGAATCAGATATGCACTCCCAATACAAGTTGGATTCCTGATTCTACAACAACACTACGACAAGGCCAAAGACCTCAAGCCCTCTCTATAAAAAGACCACAACCCCTAAGGGGGAGGTAAGCAACTCTAAGCCATTCTCGACTGAGTTCAATATTACGCAGTTCTGAACTAACTTAGGCATCTGAGGGTCTTTTTCCGACACCACACCGGTGTTCCTCACAATAGCCTATTCTCGTTTGTTTCACCCCTTTCAGATAACCAACCTCTGGCAATTTCTCCAGCACTCCGACGAGTTCCAGATCAACATCTTCCTTCCACCTCATCGTCTACTGGTGTTGGTCAAATCTTCACCAACAAGGAGAAATCTAAAAATTTTTCAGATTTCAAACCAGAAACGTGTTGCACGCAAACCAGCAAGCGTACGGTGTTAAGTTAAAATATAGTCCGATAAGATATCGGGTATCGTCCTCAGGGATGATTAGTACACTAGCTTTCATGTTTTAACCCTAATTTTATCTATAAAATCAAATTCGAATGATTGAGTGTGTAAAAGCAAAAAACTAAAACAACTACGTACTAAATTAACAATGCAATAAAAATCAAATAGGAAAATCAATGGTAGAACGATCTAGAGGTTCGATGTCACCTCACTCTCAACTATGCCTTTATATCTATATTTATCATTAAATCAGTTCTTCGTTTATAAGTCGGAAATCCTAACGTTTCTAATTCCCTTTTTTGAAGCAACAACTAGAGCATATTACTGTCACCTTGGCTTTACTCCTTCGATGAAAACCTAAGACGACAACAACTCATTAAGTTCCATGATTTTCACCTAACGACTTCAAAGGTTCTCGATCTCCTTGTGAGTCTCACGATTACCTAGGTTATATTTTCCAAATTCCAACCCAAGGTACCCTCTTTTAAAGCATCTACCTCTTTTAAAACATCTACCTCAAGTCTATGATCATCTAATCCGTGATCAATGGATCAAAAACATTACACCCAGAGAAATATAAATAAACTATAGAAACTTTATTAACAATAATTAAACCATAAAACTAGACATAGTATCAAGCTTGGATCAATCTACACCTCTAGAAAGAGGTTTTAGTTCATGACTAAAGACATAAAAACATGAAATATAAGTTCAAACATGAATCAAAACCAAGAGAAAAAAACTAGAATGTTGTAGAGATTGGGAATACTCTTCAATGTAGATCTTCTCATCCACTTCGCTCCAGCCGTAAAACTTCGTTCCCCACTCTATTCCAATCTATTCCTCTCGAAAAACCCTAAATTTTGATATATAGTATGCCTCAAAGTCGTGTGGAATTGGAATTGGAAAGTGGGGAAAAAATCAAATAAAACTTGCTAAAATTCCGAAATAAAAAGCCATGTAGCGCCGCAGCGCTCAGTCCGTCAAAATCCCTCTTTGCGTTTCATCACTCCAGCTCCGCGATACTCAGTCCGTTTCTTTTCCTCTGTTTTCTGTGGACTTAGCCAAATTTCTTCCACTTCTTGACTTGGGTTCTTCATGAATTATCATCTAGGCTTCTCATATGTTGTGTCCATCATTCATGCTCACTTCCACACATCTAAATACCTACAAAACAATGCAAAACAAGTAATTAACATACTCAAAATATAAATTTATCCAACATATAAACTAACAAACCGAAATAATGCATAAAAACCAATTTATTCCTAAACTAACAAATGCATCAAAACAAACATAAACACACTAAACTAATGTATAAAATATCCTAAAACACATCTAAAGCATGCTCTAAAACTTATCTAAATATGCAAGTATCAAATAGCCCCAAACTTAGGACTTTGATCGTCCCGAGAAAAGGGAAAACAAAACTAAAACTAAAATCAATCAATCATCTACCATCCTAATCTCAAACAAATTAAGAATTTGATTCGAAATATCAAGCAAGATCATCATTATGGCCTCTAAGATCACATTGAAAGATAATAACTCATCGGATAATTTTTAAGAGTGTTAGAGATGTCTAAAATTTCAATCCAACTCCTCACCTAACCTCATCTTCCATTCTCAAACACACCATCCTATAGTTAATCTCATAAACCATTCATGAAATTTATAGACAAGTGCAAGCAAGTATGAAGTGTAAGTGATCTCAAATAAATATATATAAAGTGAATACCGTAGGCAAATCTTTCATACCACTCTCCACTAATGTAGATTACATGCCATTTAGAATCAATAGGTCTTTCTTAGGTTGTAATGCATGGCCAAGGTTCAAAGGTAGGGAAAAATTGGAAAAATTTAGGCTCAAAACACCCTAAACACTTTGATCTTTTACAAACATCCACAACATTACATTTAGAACCAAAAACCCAATTTCAGCACATATATTCTCTCTTTAAATATTCAATCTTTTCATTCCATTCCCTATTATTTTGTTTGCTTTTTTTTTTTTTTCCATAGAATACTACACCCCAAACTTATTTCTTTTCATAATCATGGGCACATTCTTTTCTTCTCTTTTTCATTTTTTTTTTCTTTTTTTCAATAAAACTCATAAGCAAACTTCACATGTTTTTCTCTTCTTTGTCACCCTTTTTCTTCACTTTTCTTTCCCATTGTTCTTTCATCCAAATAATAACACTCCAACATGATCAAAGTGTATAAGGTACATAGGTTGAAAAACAGGGGAATTAAACATGATAAGCTCAAATTTCCTGATGTATAAGTAACACATAAAATGATATTCAACTCAAAATGGGAACTATGGATACAATAAAAAGTAAGGTAGGCTATTTGGTTCAAACTTATCCAAACATGACCTAAATCATTTTCCTTATAGCATGCTCTCTAGGATTTCGCCTCAAGTGACAATCAAACTTGTTCTAGGATTTCTAGAGATCTAATATATATAACCTTACATGCACACGTCCAATCTAAACAAGTCATGATTCCACAAAATCAACCACACTAGACATGTACAGAATTTCCAACAAAGCTAAGCAAATAGTCGAATCAAGCACACAGACTTAAGACATCTCTCTACACTCTCCTAGAGTTATGTTCATGTATATGTTATCTTATCATTGGCCATTCATAAAAATAAAAATAATTGAATCAAATCAGAATTTGCAAAATCATAGGATATCTTAGATAAGTCTTTACCATGACAAGTAAAAAAAAATCAAAATTCTCCCCCCAAACTTAAAACAAGCATTGTCCTCAATGCATGAAATAAACAAATAAATACTAGGAAAAAAAAACAGAGGCATATCAGAGAGAAAGGAGTTTAGAAAACCCCCTGAACCCAAATGGGTAAAAATTCAACATGATGCATTCCAATCGCCTCTCCTAGTTGCTCCAAGAGGTCCCTGGCCCAAACCTACTTTAGAACCTGGAATGGAAAAGAAACAAAACTTGTCAATGGTATGAAACTCAAATCTATGCTACAATGACTAAAAACATTAAAACACATAAACTAAGAAAAATTTCAAAACCGATGGGTTGCCTCCCAACAAGTGCTTATTGTAAAGTCCTCAGCCCGACTTCTTCTTTGTTTCTTTGAGGTGGATCATCAAGAAGGAAAACCTTTTCATTCCTTTCATCTTGGCCCTTAAAGTTTCTTAACCGTTTCTTCTTGACTTGAGAAAGAGATCCATCTTTTCGCTTATGCTCACTCATAGTACTCAACAACTTTTCTTCTTCAACATTAGGCATCAAATACAGGTCTTTCCACACCAAGGGAGGAGGGTCATCTAAATTCTCAATTTTTTCCACGTAATGCTCCAAGGTATCCTTCGATGTAGGCTTCTCATAAGCCTTGGTAGCACACTCATCAATTACCCCTTTGACATCAATTTGGTTGCATGAATTCTTCTTATCGGGAGCTTTGGGTGTATTGTAGATCTTAAACATCACCTTTTCTTCATTAACCCTCAAAGTAAGCTCACCAAGCTCCACATCTATCAATGCTCTCCCAGTAGCAAGGAATAGTCGCCCAAGTATAAGAGGAATATCACCATCCTCCTCCATGTCCAAAACTACAAAGTCCACCGGGAAGATGAACTTGTCCACCTTCACTAACATGTCCTCAATTATACCCCGATGGTATGTAAATGATCGATCCACGAGTTGCAAAGATATTGTAGTTGGCTTCACCTCCCAAGCACCAATTTCCTGAAAATTGATAAAGGCATCAAGTTAATGTTTGCACCTAAATCACATAAAACACTACTAAAATTTAAAGGACCAATGGTGCAAGGTATATTGAAACTCCCCGGATCCTTCAGCTTTTGTGGAAGCTTTTTCTGTATGATTGCACTACACTCTTCAGTAAACTTCACTATCTCGAATTATCCCAACTTCCTCTTTTTCAACATAACTTCCTTCATGAACTTCATGTAGTTCGGCATTTGCTCCATTGCATTTGCAAAAGGAATGTATTAGTGAATCTTTTTGAAAATATCAAGAAACTTGGCGAATTGCTCGTCAAGCTTTTTCTTTTGGAATCTTTGAGGAAACGGAATAGGAGTTTTGAGTTTAGGGGGGTTATCTGTGAAAGTGATAGAACCAGGCCGGTAGGGCCTCTCATGCGGTTTCTCCCCATTGGATGACTCTGTGTCCTTATCTTTACTCGGCTTAGTCTTAGTGCTTATCTCTTCATGCTCTTCAATGGGTGGTGGTGTGCTTAGGCTAGGATGATCAGCCCCTTGCACTTCCTTCTCGCTTCTCAAGAATAAGGCGTGGCATTGTTCTTTTGGGTTTACCTCAGTGTTGCTAAGTAGTGACCCCTGTTGTTGGGCATTCACAGTTGAGGCTAGTTGCTCAACTTGAAACTCCAAATTCTTTATAGATGCCCTCGTTCCCATCATAAAGGAACCCAACATATCTTCCATGGACTGCTTATTCTCTTGAGCTTGAGTGTAGATACCCGGAGGAGGATGCAATGTGTTCCTCGTGTTGGCATAGGCGAAGTTCTCATGATTTTTGATGCTTGGGTGGTACTGATTTGGAACTCCTTGATTGCTTCTATATTTGTACCCCCGATTGTTGATGTATTGAACTTCCTCATCATGTGCTTCATTCCCCGAAGAACCCATGTGTAAAGCCGCCTCCTTTTCAATAGACGGTTGTGCACTTTGAGTAGTAAGCACAACAAGTTGTTTGGCAATTCTTGACATTTGTGCAGAGAGAGATGTGAATGGGTCAACTTCATGTAGACCGGCCACCTTCGTTACAATTGATCGTGCACCCAGAACCTCATATGTGTTGGTAGCCATATCCTCCAACAAGTTCAGTGCCTCAGTAGCCGTCTTTGTCAACAATGATCCACCGGCCGCCGCATCAACTAGTGTCCGTGTGGAGAATGTCATCCGATTATATAACAATTGAATTTGTAGCCAATATTGGAATCCGTGTTGAGGACACTTCTCAAGAGTTCTTTAAACCTTTCCCATGCCTCATAAAGTGACTCCGGTTCTTGTTGCTTGAATTGCCCAATCTTAGCTCTTAGTTGGGCGGTCTTGGTTGGTGGAAAAAACTTTTGCACCATCTCATGCCATGTGGCTATGCTTTCAGGTTGCAAAGATTACAACCATGCTTTTGCTTTGTCCCTTAGAGAGAAAGGGAACAATCTCAGTCGTATGGTGTCCTCAGTAACACCATTCATCTTGACCGTATTACACATTTCCAAGAAGATGGTGATGTGGATAGTAGGATCTTCAGTAGGCGACCCCCCATACTGAAGTTGTTGCACCATCGAGATCAACGCCGGTTTCAACTCAAAATAGTTCGTGTTGATAGGAACACAAACTATACTTGAATAATTCTCATTAATGACTGGTGTGAAGTAGTCTCTCAAGGTCAACGGATTTTGCTCGTCCACCATTACGTCAGTTTTTCATCTTCTCTCTTGACTCAGTCTTCCAAGAGTACGTTCAATCTCGGGATCAAACGGTAGTACTTCAAAACTTCTTGCTCATTGCATAAACTCTTGAAATCCTATAAAACAGAAACAAAGAAAGAAACGAAGTATAAAGTAGTAAAAACTAAAATAAACAAAGAAACAAAGAAACAAAGAAAGAAAAATTCAGAAAATAAAACAAAAAAAAATCTAAATTAAAATCAGAGTTACTAACATAATAGTAGTGAAAACTAGTAATTATCCCCGACAACGGCACCAAATACTTGTTGCACGCAAACCCGCAAGCGTACGGTGTCAAGTTATAATATAGTTCGATAAGATATTGGGTATCGTCCTCAGGGATGATTAGTACACTAGCTATCATGTTTTAACCCTAATTTTATCTAGAAAATCAAATTCGAATGATTGAGTGTGTAAAAGCAAAAAACTAAAACAACTACGTATTATATTAACAATGCAATAAAAATCAAATAGGAAAATCAATGGTAGAACGGTCTAGAGGTTCGATTTCACCTCACTCTCAACTATGCCTTTATATCTATATTTATCATTAAATCAGTTCTTCATTTATAAGTCGGAAATCCTAACGTTTCTAATTCCCTCTTTTGAAACAACAACTAGAGCATATTATTGTTGCCTTGGCTTTACTCTTTCGATGAAAACCTAAGACGACAACAACTCATTAAGTTATATGATTTCCATCTAACGACTTCAAAGGTTCTTGATCTCCTTGTGAGTCTCACGATTACCTAGGTTATATTTTTCAAATTCCAACCCAAGGTACCCTATTTTGAACTGTCTGCCTCAAGTCTATGATCATCTAATCTGTGATCAATGGATCAAAAACATTACACCCAGAGAAATATAAATAAACTATAGAAACTATATTAACAATAATTAAACCATAAAACTAGACATAGTATCAAACTTGGATCAATCTACACCTCTAGAAAAAGGTTTTAGTTTATGACTAAAGACATAAAAACATGAAATATAAGTTCGAACATGAATCAAAACCAAGAGAAAAAAAAACTAGAATGTTGTAGAGATTGGGAATAGTCTTCAATGTAGATCTTCTTCTCCACTTCGCTACAGCTGTAAAACTTCGTTCTCCACTATATTCCAATCTATTCCTCTTGAAAAACCCTAAATTTTGATATATAATATGCCCCAAAGTCGTGGGGAATTGGAATTGGAAAGTGGGGAACAAATCAAATAAAACTTGCTAAAATTTTGAAATAAAAAGCCATGTAGCGTCGCAGCGCTCAGTCCATCAAAATCCCTCTCTGCAATTCATCACTCCAGGTCCGTGGCACTCAGTCCGTTTCTTTTCCTCTATTTTCTGTGGACTTAGGCAAATTTCTTCCACTGCTTGACTTGGGTTCTTCATGAATCATCATCTAGGCTTCTCATTTGTTGTGTCCATCATTCATGCTCACTTCCACACATCTAAATACCTACAAAACAATGCAAAAAAAGTAATTAACATACTCAAAACATAATTTATCCAACATATAAACTAACAAATTGAAATATTGCATAAAAACCAATTTATTCCTAAACTAATAAATGCTTCAAAACTAACATAAACACACTAAACTAATGTATAAAATATCCTAAAACACACCTAAAACATGCTCTAAAACCTATCTAAATATGCAACTATCAAAACGCGCTCCTCTCTCTAGGAGCGCGTTCCTGTGCCTCAGATTGGTATATTTCTATAAATACCACACTTTGTTCATTTGAGAACAACTTTTGCAAAAACCTAGAACTTGTGCTGATTTTCATACTTTCGTTCTTCCAAGTTTTAAACAAGTTCTTGAGTGCTTTAAACATCTTTTAATAGCAAAAGTTCACCTACATTTGAATCTTTAATTCCATCTTCCGAATAGTTTGCCTACTATTTCAAAACTCTTTGAGAAACTTGCGAGTTTCTCTTGAGGATAGATCAAGCTGTTCTTGAGTGAGTTCATCACATATCTTGTAGATCTTGATCTTCCTTGAAGGAGAAATCACTCTAATTCACCTGCACACCTAGGAGAATCTTGTGTGCTTCATCCTTTCCAAGAGTTGGGTAAAATCTCTTTTTAAGATTCGTGTGATTGCGCTTGTGATTGAAAAATGATTTTGTGTTTGATTTATCTTTATCTTTAAAACTATTTTTGTTTAGTGTTTGTGAAAACTGATCTTTCATATTATATCATCTTGAATAGTGGTTTCATATAACTTGGTTGGTATCGATACTTGTGCTAAACTCATATTGTTTTGAATAGATTATATTGATCATTACTTGAGCATATTGATTCATGAACTTAAACATATATCTATTTTGAATCAATAAGTTTTGATCATTTGTGCATATTGATTCTTGTGTTTCATATATTATCTTTAGAATCAATATTTGAATATACATGTCCATATTCGATTCTTGATCTTACATTATCATTGTTTGAATCGATTGCATGTATTTGCAAACAACTATTTCAACATTGCACTTCATTTAAAATATTGTAGTTGGAATAGTAAAGATTATTCATTCAAGGTTGTATGCTAAAAAATTGAGAGTGTTTTAGAACATCTCTCCATATCATTTGTAACCTTGATGTATTGTTGACTTGTGAGTCAACCGGGACTATACCTCACTTTGTACGGTTTGTAACCATGCCCGTAAGTTGGTTACTGTACGACTTCTAGCCACGCCTGCAAGTTGGTTAGATATACAACTAGTTACGCCTGTAAGTTAACTAGATTGTACGACATCTAGTCACGCTCGTAAGTCGACTAGCCCTTAGTGAATTGGGAAATCCTGATCGTGGGTGATCAGGTAGTGGAGTAGGTTCTAGGGGAACCGAACCACTATAAATCACCGTGTCCATTTATTCTTTTCCTGCATATTATTGCTTTGCTTGTTACCTATATTGTGCATATATATTGTTTGATTATTTAACCGAAAGGTAAGGCAAAAATTCGCCACGTCCAATTCACCCCCGCTCTTGGACGGTAATACTAGGCCAACATATGTGGCTAACAAAGCCAATCGTCCTATGAATAGAGATTTGCCTCCTCTCCAACCACGACTAATCGTGGTGATAGATGCCATTGTTGGAGGCTCTAATTTAGGAGGTGACTCAAACCAAGCAAGGAAAACATACACTCGTGAAGCAAAGAACCTACGATTGAGTCCATATTTCGTGTCCAATGTGAGGAAGGAACCTTGAAGAGAACCACACACCATCTCATTTGTGGAAGAAGATGCAGGCAACCTTCATATCCAACATGTTGACGCCTTGGTGGTAATGCTGAACATTGAGAACCACAAAATGCACAAGCTCTTGATCGATGGAGGAAGTTCGGCTGATATTCTTCTTTCTTCAACCTTCAAGCACATGAACATTCAGGACACTCATGTACAACCAGTTGCCACTCTTTTAATTTGGCTTATAGGGGACTCCGACACTCTTAATAGAATGATAACCCTCTCGTTGAATGCCGGGGATTTCCCATTACAGTCAATGATCGTGTCTAACTTCCTAGTAATGGATTGCCCCTCTATTTTCAAATTGGATCGTCGGATGCCCAACTCTCAATGCCTTAAAAACAATCACCTCCACGTACCATCTGACAGTCAAGTTCCCTATAACCGAAGGAATCAGAGTCATACAAAATGGTTGGAAGGAGTCAAGGGAATGTTATGCCCTTGTATTACAGAAAGGAAAAATACAACACACCACCGGGGGAGACGTGGAGCAGAAAGGCGATCAAGGAAACAAAGATATTTTAGACTTCTGAAGTTTAAAAAGCAACATGTTCCCATGAAAGGGTAGATGAGGGCCAATAACTAAGATACCATGAGTGTGACTACCTTAGTTTCCCAACACGGACAATGTCGGGTCGCCCGGGCTAGTACCCTCTCCAATAGGATACTAGTAACCCTCAACTTTTCCACAAAGCATCCAACCCACATATAAACCATGAACAAGGCACGAAAGGCATAAAAATAAACACAAGACATTTTAAATCACCAAGAGTGCGAAAATTTCATGAAAGTCAAGCAAAATAAAGTTATTACAGTTGTCCATGTCCAAGTAAATTTCAGAGTTCAAGTAGGAAATAAATTCGAAACAAGGGAAGACTCCTATCCATCATTCGCGCATCTCTCGCTCTATTCGATGCTCACCGATCAATGAGTGATGTAGCTAACAACAGAAGAAAAATCAATACGCGATACCCTTACCCTTGTCAAGGGTATTACTGGATCCTGAGAAAATGAAGAAGTTGAGTGAGCTAATAACCTAGTGAGATGATATCACATATCTACCATCACATGCTCACTAATAGATTCAAAATCATGTACACAACAACAATCATGCTACTATAATATACCTTACTGTTGGTCCACCCAAGAGGGGGGTGAATTGGGTGAGATGGTCAATTTTAAATTTATCTTTCAATAACTTAGTGATATACATGAGTGTATTGGAATTGAACGCATAAATATAACTCAGACTAAAATGCAAACGTGAGACACACAAGATTTAGTGGTGGTTCGGCCAAGCCTACGTTCACTACCTAATCTTCTTATTAGGATTTTCTCAATCCACTAACTGATTCTCTTACGGGTGAGAACCAAACCATTACAATTGCCCTTTTATAGGTTAAAGACAAACCTATCCTTTCATGGGCTAAGGATGAACCATTTTCCTTTTTTCGGGATTAGGAAAAACCCATGTTCCTTTTACGGGATTAGGAAGAACCATTTTCCTTTTATAGGATAATGAATAACCGTTTCTCTTTTATAGGTTAAGAGATAACCTATCCTTTTATAGGTTAAGGATGCACCTATCCTTTTACGGGATTAGAATGAACCAGTTTCCTACTTACAAGTGAGGATGAACCTTTTTCTCTTTTACAGGTTCAGAGATAACCTTAACATGATTTCAATCCTGAAATCATTAAGTGAACTACATTTACTTGTCCTGGTTGTTTCAGTTCAGAAACACACCAGCATTACAACACAAAATAATGTTGGTTCTAACTGAGTAGAGCATTTTACAATTAAGCTCATTACATAGCATTACAAAGATGTATAAATTGAAATACGTAATGCTAAGAGGAAATACACTTACAGTCCTTTACCTTTCAATGTTTGGTATTACTCAAGTGCAGTTTCGAAAAGCATGAATGATGTAATATGAAAATCAGTGCTTCTTCAAAAATAATATGATACCAATAAAACATTGATGTAGAAAATGAAGGAATAGTATAAATCATGGACACAAAAGGTTTTCAAAATAGTATAAAATATAAGTATGAAAACTTCTGGTTCAGTATTCAGTAGTTGACATAACTACTGATGTAATTCAATACAATACTTAAGATATGTAATCAAGTACAACTGTATCTCTCATGAACTACTTCCCAAATTCTTTCTTCAGCAAGATTGATATGAAGTATAGATCAGTGCTGAGAATTTGAGTAGATACCAAATCAAATAGATTTTCAAAGATGAAATATAATTGAAGCTCAATATGAAAATCTTTTGAATACGTAAAGGTATCATTGAAAAATACTTTGAAAGCTTAGACATTTGAAAAACATTTTGACACAAACTAACTTTCAAAAAGTGTTGGCACAATAAAAATTATCGGCAAGTTGTTTGGTCCTAAGTGTTAGTATTTATAGACTTAGTAGGACATAGCCGTTAGACATTTGAAGTTCAAATAATATGAACGTTTACACACAACAGCTAGAATGTTATATGAAAATGGCAACTGCAATTTTCACTAACATTTTGGTTCTTTTCAGATTTCATGATAAAGGAAAATTTTAGAAAAACTTAATTCATGTATCAGAGAAGATCTCTGATAAGTCTGAAAAGGACTCTGTGCAAAGGTCTGTTCTAAAAAAGTAAATTGATGTAGTGTACTTGTTCGAACAGTGACGGTTGTTGAATTAGCGTCCTGATTCTGTAATCAGTGTCCTGCCGCACAATATCAACTTTGTCGTTTGGTTCCTAGAAGGCGCTCATTACGGATAAGCGTCCTGCAGAATACTTAAGTGAGGGCGTTACTAACTCGTAAGCATCCTAACTTACTTTGACACTTTAAACGACTTAACCTTGAAGGCGCTAATGCACAATTAGCGTCCTATTATGTTTTAAAACAAGTAAATGCATGAGGGCGCTACTTTCTGAGTAAGCATCCTACAAGTTCAAAACATAAGACATAATACGAGGGCACTACAACAATGTAAGCGTCCTACTAGTTAAAAATATTTGAAACCAAATACAAGCACATTGAAGGACAATCAGCATCATGAAAGTTACAAGTTGATTCTCAAAGGTGAGGGCATTCCTATCTAGGTAGCGTCTTGATAGATTATTTAACTTATAACTACCAACGTCCTCAAAGATACATTCTTTAAAGAACTTAAGAAATCTTTCAGTAAGCTGATTCTGAATCAGCTTCTTGACGACTTTAAAGATTGACTAAAAAACGAGGCCGCTACTATACAAGTAAGTGTCCTAATAAATCAGTTCAATTCATCCTTGAACGTTATCAGCGTCCTAATGAACTATCAGCGTTCTGACTTATCAAGTTCAAGAAAGCGCTGCTATCTCATTAGCGTCCTGAAAGACTCTTTAAAAAAATAGTTTGGACTCGCGATTAAATAATCGATAAATGCGAATAAAAATTCGGTAAATTTTAAATTAAATATATAAAATTAAATCATTTGAAATATCGTAAAACGTATGATCAAAACATGCAAGTATGCAAGTGGTTTGTGCATGGTTTTGGAAAATGTTTGAGCAATAACGATTAGAGAAAGATATATCTTCAATACCTTGTGTATTTCTTATTTCTCATAATTGTTAAATCCAACTCTTCATTATAAGATCTTTACGAAGAATTTTTGCGCTGGAATTGAATATCTTGAACGTTGATCGAAAGATGAAGACTTGAAGCTTGATCGAATCGTTCGAGTGAGGTGATCTTGAAATCTAGATATGATCGTTGAAGTCCTTTTGATTGAAACGATCTTGACCGTTAGATGTGATCTTGAGTTCCTTGATCGAGTCGTTCTTTAGCTTTTTGCATTTCCTTAGGTGCTGAGATAAGTTCTTGATAAACGCACGTTTAGCACCAAATAGTACTTTATTTGTGATCATCAAAATATACTTTATCACAATATATTTAGGGACGAGCTAAGTGATTATAAATTAACATTCAAGTTTGAAACTACTTATGCATGTAAATCTAATTACTCTTTTTAATCCAAAAAAATGAGAGATCGATTTATTTAAAATCTTATTTATTTAAGATTGATTAAGATGAAAAATGAGCAAAATATTATTTCCTTACATTTTATGTCTTAAAGTTGTAAGATACTTCACGAGAATCAAGGCTTTTATGTAAAATACTAAAAAGATCAACTTTACAGTGTCTTTATTACTATTTTCATATTTTTCATCTTTTACAAATCTTGTGCCCCATAATTTTTCATTGACGCTTTTCTTTTTTTTTTTTGCATATTTCACAATCATTAAGAATAGGTTCTTCTCTCTTATAGATGAACCCTTGGCACTATAAGAACTAAAAAGCAAAATGCATCAAAAGAACCCACTATATATTTTACAGCAAAATAAATAGTGGGTAGGTGAATAAAAATACACCCAAATTTTTTGAAGTTTTAAACTCCAAAGATAGAATGATAACATAAAGAAAACAAACCTCAAAGATCAGGAAACATCCACATATAGCTTAACACAAGAAAATTTCCACTATAATAAAAAAGTGATTTTTTTTTTTTCCAATTATATGTGAACAGAAAATTATTAGTTCACCGATTTTTAGAGGGTGCCAATTAAATGTCTCAATCTCACTAGTCTCCTACTCTTTCTTCCTCTCTTGTACTCTCTTATTAGATCTCTCCAATATTCTTCTGGAAGATTTTTGATACTCAAAACTAGAATGCCTTTATTCACCGATATACATGCATGGAAAACACGTACATGCTATACCCACGTTTTGAAATCTCCTACACGGTGGCTCTCCTAGTCTAAACTGAATTTCACTGCTAGGATAGGGGTTTTATGGGCGCCCCTGTATATATATATATATATATATATATGAAGAATACGCTTAATATATCTTAGATAAAATCAGGTTTTTTCCATCCAACGTAGTCATCTTGACCAAGTAACTCTATTTTCATACAACATAAAGATTACTTTTTTTTTTTTTTTTTTTTTTTTTGACTAGAAATGACGTCCTCTTAAGTCTCGTATCCTCACCCGTGAAGTATTAGGCCCCTTAAGAATCTACTAAGTCCCACATCAATGAATTGATAAGAATGATCCTGCCCCCAAAGCCCACGGTCAGCAAAGTTTGTAAATTTGTCTCGTGAGTTCGAGTGCGATACTTCCTCCTTTTAAGAGACCTACGCCATAAAAGTCTTTAGCTTGAAATAGTGTCCTACAAATGAATTTATTAATCTCTCAACCTTGTCGTAACTTGTGCCCTTGGCACCCTTCGCATACAAAATAAAGATTACATACTTTGCAGTCGTACTGCGTCACGTTTTCTGAAACCTATATGCAAACAAATAATCAAAAGAAAGTACGTACTACCCCTCCATTCTTCTTTTTCTTTTATTTTCTTTCTGGTTCATTTATATAGTGAACATGATGAGATATCCACATGATGTGCTATAGCTCCATTAAATTTGGACCTTTATGGACATGACGTTCCCTCGTAGATCAATATCTAGCAGTTGGAGCCTTGTCAACTTTTCGCCGAGGCAGCCACCTTCTCAGTGTGTATACTTTTTCTTCTATTTCTTCACATATATACATTCTTCAGCAGAACCACCGTATTCCATATTATGCTTATATAGAAGTAAGAAAACGACACCCTCATCGCTTTCCAACTTTGTTCGGTCCCTCCTTTTGCCTTTTCCTGATCACTATTGGTGATAAGGTTTTAATGAAACATCACATTGACTGCTTACCCCAATGCAGCTCATGATCTTGCCATCGTATGATTTGTTTACTTTAGGGTCATACATTTATTATTCCACATCAATCTTGTAGCCTCCTAGTATAATTAATTTTGAAAAAAGTTAAAAAACTTTTTATTTTTAAGGAAAAAAAAAAAAAAAACTCAATCTAAACTCAAGTAACGTGGCATCATATATCTATAGTACTATTGATGGGATGGTGTCAAATTGAGAGAGAAACATTCAATAATGTAAGTGATATTTATTTTTGATTTAGAATGTTGAAGCTATATTTGTCCTAAATTTCGACCACTTTGAGGGACCTTTTTGTGTTGATTCTTGTCCCACTCAGGGGCGTAGCTAGAAATTTTATTTAGAGTGGGCTAAATTTTTTTTTAGACAAATTAACCTTAACGGTACAAGAAAAATTCATTGATTAAGATATGTAAATCACTAATATCCAATGGATAAATATGTGTAGTCACACATATAGTTGTAACTTTTATAGTTAAATTATCATTTCTCTTTCAGTAAGAGAAATACTAATTTAACTGTAAAAATTTGTAATTACACATGCAATTACACATGTATATCCTTTGGATTATTTATTGCATACTTTAAGACATGTATATCCTAGGGGGGGCTTTTCTTGAAATAGGCTACATGGACTATCCTAGGGTAGCCCTAAGGAGGCTTCGCCCCTGTCCCACTTAAGTTCTTGGTCCCTAAAATATATCAAACTCCTAGTCATACGTTAAGTCGGCTCCAAAAGTCCTTTAGAATGTCATTAATTTTATGTGGCCTTTCACTCATGACATGATAAACGAGTATTCTGATATCCATCTTGACATCCAACTAATTTAATGACTTGGAATCTGTTGAACCACAATGACCCTCCAATGATAGATATTTTGATGATTATAAATAATATTTCATATTAATAATCTTTTAACATGAGAATTTTACTTGAAAATCAAGATCACATCATTTGTTCAAGTTAGATGCATTCTCGATCGAGATAAAACATGAAAATTTAAGTAGATTTACTTTGTAATATGTTTAGATCTCTATTAGGTTGTAGAATACTCTCTACTATTGCCAAATAATCATGAATGTGCACTCATGTTTTTAAGTCTTCAAAAGATTTTCACCGGCGTTGGCAAAACATTAAGAATTTTATTTGAATGTGTTACAAACATCTATTCAAGTCTTTTAAGTGTTTTCAAATCATTTTAAACTTGCTCAAGTGTTTGATTCAAACAAAAAATGTTTTAAGACTTGTTTTCAAAAAGGAAAATCACTTGTAAGTATTCCTGGTCCAACCAACGCGCTAGCATAGTGTTATCACGCGCTAGTAGTTCGGTTAACTTAAGTCGGGTTTTTGGAGCAGAGAATAGCGCATTAGTACAATTGACTAGAGCGCTAGTTCAATTGTTCTGGGTGTTTTTGGAATTTGAACCAATGTGCTAGTTCAGAGACTAGCGCGCTTACTTCTGAGAGCAGTGTGTTAGTACAATGACAAGTGTGCAAGTCCAGAACCCAAAAATTTTGGTGTTTCAGCCAAAAACCGCACCATGGAAATCGAGGTGACGAAGTCGGCTGACAACGTATAAGTTCTTGTTGTTCCTCTGAACTGCTCTTCTCCAATCAATCTTTCCACCTCGAACCTGCAAAAGGCGATGGCACCGGGGGGGGGGGGGGTGTCACCAAAAACACTCTGTGTTGGCCCAATATTATAGTCCAAGAAGGGGGTGAATTGAACTTGGCGGATTTTCGCGTTACCTTTAGGATATTTTTGTTAAACAAGTAATGTGCGCAGTAGGTAACAATCCAAATAACAAATGCAGAAAAATAAATGAACATAGAGAATTTAGAGTGGTTCGATTCCCCTTGAACCTATGTCCACTACCGAGTCACCACGATCAGGATTTCCCAATACACTATTGGCTAATCGTGATTAGAAGCCGTTTATATTCTAACCGACACAAGGGCTTGGTTAGAAAAGCCACGACCACTAACCTACACAGGGCTTGTTTAGAAAGCCACAAACTAGCTTACATCAGGGCTTGGCTAGAAAGCCACACTTGTAACCCACTAACGGGCGTGGTTACGTGTCGTACAAAATATGGTAATGTCCCAGTTGTCTTAATCAAGTCAACAATACATCAAGATTACAAAAGATATAGAGTAGTGCACAATAACACTCTCAACAATATAAGCTTATAATCTTGAATGAGCCAACAATACTATTCCAACCACTATGATTTTAAATGATGCAAAGTATTGAAATAGGTTTTTCTCAAATGCAATCGATTCAAATATATATGATGTAAAACAGTGAATCGAATATGCACAACTATCAAGATAATGATTCTAAACAATGACAAGTTTGAAGCTCAAGAATCAATATACCATGAAGATCAAAACTTGATAATTCTAAATGAATATGTGATTAAGATCAAGAATCAAACAAATCAAGTATGATAAAAAAAACTGCGATTCAATATAATATGATGTTAACACATGCATCGATATCTCAAACTATTTATGAAACCACTAAACAAGGTATTTTGTTTTGAAGATCGAGATAGGGTTTCACAAACACAATTAACACAAAATCAGTTTTAAAGATGATAATATAAGCACAAAACTGATTTGCATAAATCAATATCACATGAATTTAGATATAGAAATGTATACCTCACTAGGTAAGGTTGAAGCTCCAAGATTCTTCTTGTGTGAAGTTGGATCAGAGAAATCACGATCAAGACTCAATAGAAGATGTATATAGCACTCAAATCATCTTGAACATTTGCACAAGAGAAACTCCCAAGTTTCTCAAGGTTTTGAAAGATGTGGAGAAATTTTCGAAAGATTGGATCAATAGATCAAATGTTGTTGAACTTTTGCTTTCAAAGAAGGTTTAAATCACTCAAGAATTTGTTGTTGGCTTGTATAAAGACCAATACGAAAACTGCACAAGTTCTCTAAGTTTTGCAAAAGCTGCTCTTCAAATGAGCAAGTGTGGTATTTATAAATAAACACCACACTGAGGCACAGGAACGTGTTCCTTAGCACAAGAACGCGTTTCTGGTTTGAAATCTGAACATTTTTAGATTTCCCTCCAATTAAGGAGCGCGCTCATTACTTAAGGAGAGCGCTTCTAAATATGTCTGTTGGGCACAAAAACTGGTTCATTCAACAAGAACCACTGACTCTTAAAGTTTTTCCTATTTTTCCCTTGGCAACATGAGCGCGTTCCTTTTTTAAGGAGCGCGTTCATTTTCCCTGATCAGAAAAATTCTGAGTCTCAGGAAAGGCCACAGGAGCACGTTTCTCTTACAAAGAGCGCGCTCCTTAAACCCTAATAAAAAATCACTGAGTTTCGGGACAAAGCTCAGTAGCGCGTTCCTTCCTAGAGAAGTGCGTTCCTTTATTGAGAAGTGAAAAAAACTCAATTTTTGATCATAATGGATTTAGGACATTGTCAAAAACATAGACCAATATTTAAAAACATTTTTGGCACTATTAAGGTATAATTAACACAGTTGAACATGAGTGATTCGATCGATTAATCTAATGATCAAAATGCAATAAGTACAATACACGTGAAACGATAAAACCATGTAAAGTTGACAAGATGAATGCATGTTGAACACTGATCAATATATGTATGATAAGCAATTATAACTAAGTGATAGCATAATTATCAAACTAAAATATGTGTATGCATGATTAATTATATAATAATGTATATGCATGAGAATAATAAACTATATGAATGATTTTAGAAAAGATGCAAATCATGTGTGGTTGGAACATGTAAATGTTACTCTACAACACTAAGATTCTAATAAAAAAATACAACCATGAAGCACTTGAATCTTCATAAGGTGTTGTTCCTTCCACATGTTTTGACAATTTAGTTGAATCCATTAGATATATCTAGTTAGCACTGAAACAACTACGTCAAAGAGATTAGTTATTACAAGTATGTTGTTTGCAATCATCAAAACAAAACTGGGTGAGAGTAGTTACATCAACACTCTGATGCTTAAGTTAGTCTTTGTGAAAAAAAAAGATAAGTGTAAAGAGTTTAGAGTTTAGAGCGTACCTTTTTCTGATGAATTGTGGGTCCTTTTATGGTATAGGGTGAATCCCCCGCATTTATTACAAGTATTTATTGCTAGGAGACATTTAAATGTTTGCCTTATCAGAAAGGGATAGAAAATCTCATTTCTCGAGATTTATGTAAGCATGATCGGGTTTACCTTCATCACTGCAGGTCACAATCGAGTATGCTAAACAAGTTTTGTGGATTGGTTAATGAAAGATGTTGGCTTTGTTCGAAGGGATTCCTAATAAGTAGGCTTTTTTGTGTATTTTATGTCATAGTTTCGGTTTGTTATATTTTAGTTTTCACCTTTATGTGTCATTTATGTGAATGTTTTGATAGTTTTTACATTTGATTTATGTTTGATTTAGTGGGTGTTGAAGTGATATGAAAGTGATGAACAAGTGGCCAAGCTTTGGAATGAAAAAATTAACAAGTGTAGCGCCCAAGTGTAGCGTTGCAGTGCTGGTGGTGGTGGCGTTAAATAAAAAGAAATAGCAAGTGCAGGGCTGCAGTGACGCATGTATGCAAATTTTTCCTACTTTAAGTAGGATTCTTTCTCCAAATTTTCACCAACTTTCTCCCACATATAAATACATCATAAAAGAATGTTTTAGGGGGAGAATAGAGAAGAGAATAAGTCAAATAAGATTTGATCAAAAGAGAAGAAGACAACGAAGTTGGAGACAAGGGAGCAATCTTCACATCTAGAGATCTATTTTGTTTCTTCATGTTTATGTTTATGATGTTCATTAATATTTTTGGTGTTTTCTTTATTTTAATGATGAACTAAGTTATTTGTCTAGAGGATAGATGGATCCTAAACTTAATACTATGTTTTAATTTGGTTTTTAATTATTATCAATAAATTCTTCTTAGTTTATTTATATTTTCTATTTTTTAATGTTTTTGATCTACTAGTCATAGATTGATCAATCCTAGATCTAGAGTTAGAAACTCGAGAAAGGGAATTGGGATTGGATTAGGGAAAATATAACCTAGAATATTTATATAATCAAAAGGTTTATAATATTCTTTGATGTTTTGGAAAAAAATCAAAAAACATAAAGAATTTGTATGATTGTGGTTTTTATTGAGAGATCGAAATCATCTCATATGAATATGTTTTAACTTGGCACTTGAGAGAGGAAGTTAGAGACTTGATGTTCTTTTTACTTATAAACTAGGAGAATAGATTAATGATAAATATATATGAAAAACATAGTTGAAAGTTAGGTGAAGTTGAAACTTTAAAATTTCTCCCTATTGATTTCTTCTTGATTTTGATTACCTTTTATTTTCGAGTTTTCGTTGCATTGTTTTTAATTTAATTAATTCTCAATTTTTGATCATCTAGATAAAGTTAAGGTTATTAATTACGGTTTTTAGTGAAAGTTGAATCGATCCTTGAGGACGATAACCCTTAAGTTAGTACATCAATCAGGGGAGCTACAAAAGGAAGTTGCAAGTTAGGGGGAGAACTTGGAATCTTTAATGATTAAACTTGATGTTGTGTTATGACACTATGACACTTTGTGTGTTTGAATTGATCTGACTATGACTACAATATTTGATCTGTCATGATTCTAAATTTGTATTGAGCATTAAATGTCTATCGATCTTAAATGAATGCAATTTTTGATATCTCTATGCCATGCTAATGATCATGTATGAAAGTACATGTATTTATGTATCACTTAGCTGAAAGGTATTTAAGTGTTTGAAATCATCAAAAAGGGGGAGATTGTTATCTCAAGGAACCCCATAATGTGAACGTTTTGATGATACCAAATTGCTCACCTTGTCTATCTAATGATCTTGTTTGAGTATTTCAGTAATATTAGATTTAAGATCAAAGAGCATTCAACAAGCTGAGCATACAAGGCAAATTTAAGCAATCAAGATCACAGCGTCAAGGTTTAAATGTCTAGATTTTTGTAAGAACCATTACTCAAATAATCTTCAGCAAATCATTCATCTCATGTTTGATTCATTCGATCTGATTTCCAAACCAAAATTATTTTGATCAAAAGTTTAATTTTTGATGAATTCTTTTTACTTGATTTAATCGAGTTTTCAAAGTTAGATGTATCTCAAAAATTTATGATTTAATGAAGTATAAGGACGCTGACAGTCCTCTGGGTTGAAAATTATTTTTTATTGTCAGGACGCTTACTCTTTAGTAGCGCCCTCATTGAGTCAACCTAGTAATATGTTCATGACGCTAACTGGGTGTTAGCGCGCTCATTAAATAGTTTTAAAATGAGTAAGGATGCTAATCTTTAAGTAGTGCCCTCACGAGTTTCAGATTTAAATGTTTTAAAGTAAGTCAGGACGCTTACGTTTCAGTAGCACTTCACAGTTCAGCAAGACGTTTATAGAATATGAGCGCCCTCAAGGAACAAACCGACAAAAGTTGGTATTATGCGTCAGGATACTAATCCAACACCATCATAAAGATGATTGTTGATGTAATTACTCTCACCCAGTTTTTGTTTTGATGATTACAAACAACATACCTGTGTTATCTAATCTCTTTGTCGTAGTTGTTTCAGTTCTAACTAGATATATCTAATGGATTTCATTACAATGTCAAAGCATGTGGAAGGAACAGTGCTTCACGAAGATTCAAGAGCTTCATGGTTGTATTACTTTATTAGAATCTTAGTGTTGTAGAGTAACTTTTACTTGTTCCAACCACACATGATTTGCATCCTTTAAAAATCATTTCTATAATTTATCATTCTCATGCATATACATTATTATATGATTAATCATGCATGCACACATATTAGTTTAATAATTAAGCTATCACTTAATTATAATTGTTTATTATACATATATTGATTAGTGTTCAACATGCATTCTTCTTGTCAACTTTGCATGGTTTTACCGTTTCACATGTTTTATACTTATTGCTTTAATCGCTGGTTTAATCGATCAAATCACTCATTTTTAACTGTTTTAATTATACCTTAATTGTGTCAAAAATATTTTAATTTTTTTTTAAATATTAATCTATGTTTTTGACAATGTCCTAAACCTAAAATGATAAAAAAATTGAGTTTCTTTCACTTGTTAGTGAAAGAACATGATAAGTTGAGTTTTGGTTAGTGTTTTGCATGTCAATTTGTGAGATTTTTAGGTGCATTTAGTTAGTTTTTAGGTGTTTTTGCATAATTAGTTCATTTAGTTGTTTGAGGTTCATTTAGGTGTTTTGTTGTGTTTTAGATGTTAGTTTTAGGTGTTTTCATGAATTGCATGCAAGATTAGTTTAGGTAAATAATCATAATTTTTAGGAATTTTTTCTTAAATCATTAGTTGCATTTTCATATTGATAATCTCACATTTTGCTTGTTAATACATATTTGCATTTAGATTTTTAATACTTGATTAGTTTAGATCACTCACTTGTATTTTTGTGTTTTGTTTTGTAGGAGAATAAAGAGTTTTAAAGGGATGAAATGAGGCATAAAAGATGGAAATAAAAGTCCGAAGGCATTACACAACAAGTCCCATGGAGAAAAAGTGCAAAAACATGAAGAAAATGCACAAAATAGTGCATTTCAAGCTCTGAGCGTCGCCACGCCGTTACGAAATCTACTTTTGCGTAACGTTTGTATTTTTGCAATATCTTGGGTTATACAACTCAGAATTGGATGTGGTTTTTTTTTCTACTTCTTCTAGACTTAAAGGGCTATCATATAAGAGGATTTGGAGTCACAAAAAAAGGGGAGAGAAAGGACGGCTAGGGTTTGCAAAAGGGAGGAGAGAAAGGGAAGCAAGAAAGAAGAGGAGAAAGTTTGGAAGAGTTGCAGGTTTTCCAAAAGGAAGAAGAAGAAGATCTTCAAGGGGGTTTTCATCTTTTAATTTCTATTTCTTAAGTTCTTGAAATGTTTCCTTTCCTTGTTCTTCATCTTTTCTATCTTGTATTCATGGATTCAATGTTGGGTTAATTGAATACTCTAAGGTTTTGATTGAACTATTTTGAATCTTAAGATTTGATTATCTTCTATGTGTTGTTGAGCAATTTCCATGTTTATTAGCAATTGTCAGTGCTTAATGCTTTCAAATTGTTGATCACTCTTTGAATGAACTTAGTTTTGATATCTAACACTTGGAAAAGGGGATCTTAAATCAGAGCAAGATAATTACAACCTAGGGAATTTGTATCATGTTGGGAGACCTACAAAACCCTTTGAAACTATTTTGAATGAATCAAAGATCTTAGTGCATTCTTGTCCGATTGACCTATCACCCGAGAGAGGGGGTTGATAGATTAAGGATAGATATTCAAGTTGACACTTGGGAGAGGGACTTGAATGATTAAGCAGTCATGGTTTATAAATCTAGGATTTAATTCAATAACACAATATTTAGAGAACTTAAGAAACAACATAGTGATATCAAACCCTAGAACTTATTATCTATTGATTTCTCTCTAATTTTTATTTCATCTTGTTTGTTTCTATTAGCTTTTGTTTAATTTGCATTTTATCCATTCACTTTGATCACCTAGATAAAATTAAAAGCATTGTAGAATTGGGCATTAGGATTAGTACAATCACTTTCCCTGTGGATACGATAACCCTACTCACCTCAGATATGTTATAACTTGATATTCGTACACTTGTGAATCTAAATTTACCGCATCAGAATGCGCTCCTATAGTGAGGAACGCGCTTCTGTGGCTTTTTTCGAGACTCAGAATTTTTTTGATTAGGGAAAAGGAACACGTTCCTTAAAGGAGGAATGCACTCCTGTTGCCAAGGGTTAAAATTGGAAAAATTTAAAAGTCAGCGGTTCTTGTTGAAGGAACTCGTTCCTATGCCCAACGGACATATTGAGGAATGCACTCCTTAATCGGAGAGAAATCTGAATTTTTTTGGATTTCAAACCAGAAACACGCTCTTGTGTTAAAGAATGCCTTCCTGTGCCTTGATGTAGTGTTTATCTATAAATACCCCACTTGCTCATTTGAAGAGAAACTTTTGCAAATTCTAGAGAACTTGTGTCTTTTTCGTCTAAGTCTTTTTACAAGCCAACAACAAGTTCTTGAGTCATTTAATCCTTCTTTGAAAGCAAAAGTTCAACAGCATTTGATCATTTGATCCAATCTTTCGAATAGTTCTCCACATTTTTCAAAACCTTGAGAAACTTGAAGAGTTTCTCTTGTGGAAGTGTTCAAGACGATTCAAGTGTTTCTACATCTTCTATTTGAGTCTTGATTGTGATTTCTCGCATCCAACTTCGCACAAGAAGAATCTTGGAGCTTCAACCTTCCCGAGTAGGGTATACATTTCTAATCTAGATTCTTGTGATTTTGGTTTATTCAAATCAGTTTTTGTGCTTAGATTATAATCTTTAAAACTAATTTTGTATTGATTGTGTTTGTGAAACCCTAGCTTGATCTTCATAACAAATTACCTTGTTTAGTGGTTTCATAAATAGTTTGAGATTTTGATTCACGTGTTAATATCATATTATATTGAATCAAAGTTTTGTATCATACTTGAGTTGTTTGATTCTTGATCTTCATCACATATTTATTTAGAATCATCAGGTTTTGATCATCATGATATATTGATTCTCGTGTTTTAAACTTATTGTTATTTAGAATCAATATCTTGATAGTTGTGCATATTCTATTCATTGTTTTACATTACATATATTTGAATCGATTGCATTTGACAAAAACATATTTCAACACTTTGCATCATTTAGAATCATAGTGGTTAGAATAGTGATTGTTGTCTCATTCAATATTATAAGGTTATATTGTTGAGAGTGTTGTTATATACTTCTCTATATCTTTGTAATCTTGATGTATTGTTGAATTGGTTAAGTCAACTGGGATATTACCAAACTTTGTACGGCACTTAACCACGCCCGTAAGTGGGTTACAAGTTGTGGCTTTCTATCAAAGCCTTGTTGTAGGCTAGTTTGCAGCTTTCTAACCAAGCCCTGGTGTAGGTTAGTTGTTGTGGCTTTTCTAACCAAGCCCTTGTGTCGTTTACAGTGTGTTGCGGCTTCTAATCACGCCCGTAAGTGATTAGCCAATAGTGTATTGGGAAATCCTGATCGCGGTTATTGGGTAGTGGATGTAGGTTCAAGGGGAACTTTGTGTTCGTTTATTTTCCTGCATCTGTTTATTTGGATTGTTACCTACTGATAGTTTCATATTTAGATAGGTTTTAGAGCATGTTTTAGGACATTTCATGCATTAGTTTTATGTGTTTATGTTAGTTTTAATGCATTTGTTAGTTTAAGAATAATTTGGTTTTTATGCATTATTTTAGTTTATTAGTTTATGATTTGATTCAATTCATGTTTGAGTGTGTTATTAACTGATTTGATTTGTTTTGTAGGTGTTTAGATGTGTTGGAAGTTAACTTGGATGATGGAAACATGATACATAAAGATGCAATGAGGATACATGAAGAATACAAGTCAAAGAATGCATAAATTTGGTTAAGTCCACACAAAAGTGAAGAAAAAAGGGTGAAAAAATGGCCAAGTCCCAAGACAAAAAAGGAGCAAACAGGTTCTGGGTGCCACGACGCTGGTTCTCGGATGAACAACTATATATTTTGGGGGTAAAAGCCCCTTGGTATGCTTATTTTGTGAATTTCTTTGTGTGTGGTACATTACCCCCAGATCTCTCTTATTCGAGGAAGAAAAAGTTCTTACATGATGTGAAAGCCTATATGTGGGATGAGCCATTACTATTCAAGAGGTGTAATGACCAAATGATTAGAAGATGTGTACCGGAGGATAAGTCTCAAGTTATTCTTCGAAGGTGTCACTCTTCCACTTATGGAAGCCACTTTGGTGCTCAAAGGACTGCGACAAAAGTACTTGAAAGTGGGTTCTATTGGCCCACTTTATTCTAAGATTCTTATGTCTTCGTGAAGACGTGTGATCGTTGCCAATGTTTAGGTACCATTTCAAGGAGACATGAGCTACCCTTAATTAATATTATGGAGGTTGAGCTTTTTGATTTCTGGGGCATTGATTTCATGGGCCCATTCTCGTCTTCGTGTGGCAAATCATACATCCTTCTCGCTGTTGATTATGTTTCCAAGTGGGTCGAGGCGATTGCTACGCCTACCAATGATGCGAGAGTGGTGCTCAAAGTTTTGCAAAAGAACATCTTTACTCGATTTGGCACCCCTCGAGCTATCATAAGTGATGAGGGTTCCCACTTTTGCAATAAGCTCTTTAATTCGTTACTTGCTAAATATGGTGTGAAGCACAAGAAAGCCCTTGCCTACCACCCTCAATCCAATGGGCAAGCCAAGATAAACAACCGGGAAGTAAAACAACTTTTGGAGAAGACGGTGAATGTGAGAAGAAAAGATTGGGCACTTAAGCTTGAAGATGCTTTGTGGGCATATCAGATTGCATTCAAGACACCCATTGGGATGTCTCCCTACCGCCTTGTTTTTGGGAAGAGTTGTCACTTATCAGTGGAGTTAAGCATCGTGCTTATTGGGCAATTAAGAAGCTGAATTTTGACTTGAAAGCTTCAGAAGAGCAATGATTGTTACAACTTATGGAGATGGAAGAGTTTTGAAATGATGCATACAAGAATGCCAAGCTGTACAAGGAGAAAACCAAACAATGGCATGACCAGCTAATTTTGAAGTGAGACTTCTTAGGGCCAACAATTTCTTTTATTTAATTCCAAATTAAAGCTCTTTCCGGGCAAGTTGAAGTCTAGATGGTCGGGGCCCTTTATTGTGGAGAAATTTTTCCCTCATGGTGCGGTGGGGTTGAAAAGTGCTAATGGATCTTGCTTTCGGGTAAATGGCCAACGGTTGAAGCATCACTTTGGCCAAGAGGAGCGGCATGATGAGAGCATCACTCTTGGGGAGCTGAGAAGGCGTTATGAAGGAAAGTCCGGCTGACGACTCTAAACCAAGCGCTAGATGGGAGGCAACCCATCAGTTTTGGAGTTTTATTATTTCTTGTGTTTTATGTTTTTAGTCATTGTAGTATAAATTTGAGTTTCGTGCCATTGACATATTCATTTCTTTTTCTTTCTAGGTTCTAAAGTAAGTTTGGGGGTCCTCTTGGAGCATGTAGGAGAAGCGATTGGAGTGCATCAAATGATATCTACACCCATCTCTCTTTTCTTAAATTTGTCTATGTTTTTCTTTATTTATGTCATGCATTGAGGACAAAGCTCGCTTTAAGTTTGGGGGGAGAGTTTTGAATTTTTGTCATGGTTAGTTTGCTGAGTGTGCATTAGTTTAGGTTAGGTAGTCATATTCGTTTACAATTTTAGACTTACTTATGGAAGGCCAATGACAAGAGAACACTTTAGAGATATGAAATGATAGGAGAATGTCGAGAGTTACCTACATGTTTGTGTGCTTAATCCAACTTTCTGCTCGGAATTGTTAAAGAGACTTAACCATTTGTACATGGTTCTAATCATTAGATTAAGATTGTTTGAAATGGACCTTTGCTTGCTAAGTCATATCTTAGATCTCTAGGGAGTCTAGAACAAGTTTGATCACCACTCGAGGCGAAATCTTAGAAAACACATTGTGAGGAAGATGATTTAGGCCGTGTTTGAAAAAGTTTGAGCCAAATAATCTACCTTAATTTTTATTATATCCATAGTTTCCATTTTGAGCTAAATGTATTTTCTTTGTTACCTATGCATTATGAACTTTAAGCTTTATCTGTTTAAATTCCTTGTTTCAACCTATGCACCTTATACACTTTGATTACGTTGAAGTGTTATCCTTTTGAAAGGTAGAGAATGGGGAATGAAAGAGAGAAAGAAAAAAGGTGACAAGAAGGGAATAAAGAAAAGAAAAGATTGAGAAGTTTGTTAATGAGCACTACTGAAAAAGAAAAGAAGAAACAAGGTGTTACACTTATGTGTTTAAAAGAAATAAGTTTCGGGGTGTAGCATTCATATATATATATAAATTTTTTTTTAAAAAAAAGCAAACAAAAGAATGGGGATTGAATGAAAAAAAAAGTTGAATAGTTGAGAAGATATATGTGTTAAAAAAGGGGTTTTTTTGGTTTCAAATGTAATGTAGTGGATACTAATAATTGATCAATGTGTTTAGGGTGTTTTGAGGTAAAATGTTCCTATTTTCCCTTACCTTTGAACCTAAGCCTTGCATTACAACCTATGGAAGACCTATTGATTTTGAATGGTGTGTGATCTACATAAGTGGAGAGTGGTGTGAAAGACTTGCTTATAGAATTCCAACCTAAAACTATGTATTTCGAGATCTCATACTTAACACTTGCTTGCAGTTGTTCATGACTTGCATGATTAGTTTGATGAGATTAGCTATGTACTTATGTGTGAAAGAATCAAAAGTGAAACTTGGTGAGAGTTGGGTTGAAATTCTAGACAACTTTATACTCTTGAAATTCTTCCTAGAGGTGAATATTCTTTTTGGTGTAATCTTAGAGACCATGTATGTGCTACAATGTCGAGTTAAGTCTTTAATTGTGCGAGATTGTGACTTTAGAGAGGTTATGTTAATCTTTAGTTTTAATTTTGTTTTCCCTTTGCTCGAGACGATCAAATTTCTAAGTTTGGAGGTATTTGATATTTGCATATTTAGATAGGTTTTAGAGCATGTTTAAGGTGTGTTTTAGGACATTTCATGCACTAGTTTCGTGTGTTTATGTTAGTTTAGGAATAATTGGTTTTTATGCATTATTTTAGTTTATTAGTTTATGATTTGATTCAATTCATGGTTGAATGTGTTATTAACTTGATTTGATTTGTTTTGTAGGTGTTTAGATGTGTTTGAAGTTAACTTGGATGATGGAAACATGATACATAAAAATGCAATGAGGATACATGAAGAATACAAGTCAAGGAATGCATAAATTTGGCTAAGTCCGCACAAGAAAAGTGAAGAAAAAAGGGCGAAAAAATGGCTAAGTCCCAAGACAAAAAAGGAGCAAACAGGTTCTGGGCGCTGCTGGGTGGTGAAACGCAAAGGAGAAAAAGGGCTCGGAGCGCCACGATGCTAGGATGCAGCGCCGGGGCTCCGTTGGGATGTTTTAAACTTGCGATTTTGGCAAGTTTTGGGTTGTAATTTTCCCTACTTTCCAATTCGAATTCCACCAGACTTTGGGGCATGTTATATATCAAAATTTAGGGTTTTCGAGGGGATTACATTGGAGAAGAGAACAAGAAGGCTAGGAGACGAGGAACGCAAAGATTCAACGTTGGAAACAAGGAAGAAGATTCAAGTTCCAAGATTTTTAGTTGGTTATTTATGTCTATTATTGAGTTTTTCTACATGTTTTGTGTTCTTTTCATTCAAAGTATGAACTAATTTATTGTTCTAGAGAGGAGATGGATCCTAAACTAGAGATTATGGCTTAATTTTAGATTTTGTTTATTATCAATGCAATTTTCATAGTTTATTCATAATTCTCAATGTTTTATGCCTTTAATCTCTTGGCCACTGATTAATTGAACCTAGACTTTGGAAGCGGTGCTCGAGAGAGGGTTTCCTAGGTTGGAATAAGGGATTTATAACTTGAGATTATCGTAGAATCGAGAGATTTACGATACCTCTTGAAGTAGTAGGAAAATCACAAAATTTAATGGGTTGTTAAGAAAACAGGTTTTATCGAGAGATCGAACCATGTTCTTGATAATACAATCTAATTCAGCACTCGAGAGAGGGAATTAGAGACGCAAGGGTTTTGACTTATAGATTAGGAACTTGATTTGATAATAAGCATGTTTAAATTACATAATTGAAGGTAAGGTGAAGTTGATTCTTTAGATTTTCGCATATTGGTATTTTCCATAATTCATTTGTTTCAATTAGTTTTATTTGTTGTTTAACTATCTGAAATTCTACAATTTGGTTAGCTAGATAAAGTTAGAAATTAGTGAAAATGATATTTGGTGAGGTGCGCAATCCTAGAGGATGACAACCCGATATTCATCGGTTATTATTACTATCTGACACCGTATGCTTGTTGTATTCAGCGAACACCTACTTCGCACTTTGATTGTTTAATTAAAATATCCGTAAGGTAACACAAAAATCCACCAAGTCCAATTCACCCCCCTCTTGGACTATAATACTGGGCCAACAAGTGATATCAGAGCAGGTCTTTGCACTCAAAGTTATCTAACAATTTCTTTGAGTAAATGGCAAGAATTAGTTCTAACAGTTCTTCTAGAGTTACACACGATGTAGGGAACTCTGTGAATCGCCCTCCACTATTTAAGGGTAATAACTACTTGCAATGAAAAACAAGGATGAGATACTTCATGAGGTTGCATGTCTCCGATATTTGGGACATTGTTAGAAATGGTTATACTCCTCCCACAAAGATCGATAATGGAGTAATTATGCTAAAGGAAAAGAATGAATGGCTACCTGGAGAAAAGGAGCTAGAGCAACTGAATGATAAAGCCATAAACATGCTTTTCTGCAGTCTCTCCATTAATGAGTTTAATAGAGTTAGTGTCTGCGACACTACCAAAGAGATTTGGGATAAATTGGAAGTAACTCATGAAAACACAAATCAAGTAAAAGAGACAAAGTTGAGAATGCTGGAGGAATCATATGAGACCTTCAAAATCAGTGAGAATGAAGACATCTCTGATGCGATAACGCGCTTAACCAAAATCATAAATGAGATGAAGAATCTGGGTGAGGTGTTCCCACAAGCAAAGTCAGTTGGAAAATTCCCTAGGGGATTACCAAAAGAGTGGGACCCTAAAGTCACGGCAATCGTGGAAGCCAAAAACCTCGGTGACTACACCTTTGATGAGTTGTGGGGATCTTTGATGGTTCATCAAATGAAATTGAACAACCGATTCAAGAGTGAATCAAAGGATGACCACAAGGCAGAAAAGGACTTAGCTCTGAACATGAACGATTCAAGTGACTCCTCTTCCGGTGATGAGAACACAGATGACGAGGTTGCAACTTTGATTCTGAGTAAAGATAATCATATCTCATTCTATAATCAGATTGTAGTGACGGGCAAGTCACTAAGTTAGAGCATGTGTTGCTCGAAGTTGTAAGCGGTCTTCTCACACCACTAAGTTGAGAATAGGTTTTCTCTCACCTGTAAATAGGGAAACGGTCATCTCACACCCGTAAGATGAGAAACGGTAGTTCTCACACCCGTAAGTTGAGAAAGTGTTCCAATTTGATCTTCACCCGTAAGAAGGTCCATAGTGGAGTTCGAACAAATCCTAACTGAGGAGGTTAGGTAGTGGATGTAGGTGCGGTCGAACCACTATAGATCTTGCTTGCATTGTCTTATTGTGCCTCATTGTTATACTTTGTTTAATTTTCTTTCATTATTATGCACAATTAAAATAAATGTTAAAATCTGCTAAGTGTCCAATTCAACCCCCCCCTCTTGGACACATCTGTGCCAACAATTGGTATCAGAGCAGGTTAACCATCTTTGATTGAGTATGGCAGGATAAAATGAAAGAAGCACTTATCTCTCAGGTGAAGGAAACTCCATCAACCGACCACCCTTGTTCAAGGGAGAAAACTATTCACACTGAAAAACTAAGATTAGGTATTACCTTAAAGCCCAAGATCTAGAGATGTGGGATGTTGTAACACACGACTGTCCTATGCCTACTAAAATAGTTGATGGTGCTACTTTCCCAAAGGATATAGACGAATGGAGTGCTAAAGAAAAGAAAAGAGAATTGTTGAATAACCAAGCTGTAAACATTTTGTTTTGCAGTTTATCAGTCGAAGAGTTCAATAGAGTTAGTGCGTGTGAAACCGCTAAGGAAATCTGGAACAAGTTAGAGGTCACCCACGAAGGAACTTTGCAAGTTAAAAAGGCAAAGCTCCAATTGTTAGTTGAAAAATATGAAACCTATAGGATGAAGGAAACTGATTCGATAGCTGAAACTATTGCTCGGTTTTCGAAAAAAATCAATGAGATGAAGAACCAAGGAAAAATCTATGACCAAGAAGAAACTGTTAGAAAATTTCTAAGAGGTCTACCCAGAGCATGGGAACCCAAGTCCACAACCATAGAAGAAGCCAAGAATCTGGATGAATACACTTTTGATGAATTGTGTGGTTCATTAATGGTTCATGAAATGAAGCTAAAAGAGACAATGTGTCTGGTCAAGATTGTAGAAAAAGAAAAGAAATCATTTGCCCTCAATGCTGAAACTGGTTTTGAAAATGATTCAGACTCAGAAGATGACATGACTATGTTATCCAGAAAGTTCAATAAGTTACTTAGGAAAAAGAGTAAGAATAACTCTTACTCAAGGTTTCACAAAGGAAAGAAACTCGAGTCTAAACCTGTAGAGTTAATATGTTACGATCGTAACAAACCAGGTCATATAAAGAGTGATTGCCCCATAAAATATAAGAACACCTCTTACAAAAAAGTCAAGAAAGTTCTCAAAGCCACATGGGATGATTCAAGCTCAAGCGAAGATGAAGTGGATTCAGATCACACGGCTGCATTATGCTTCATGGCAAGCACGGAGGTAAAAACTGAACCTACTGACAAATCGCATGAGTTCAACATTTATATTCAGGAGCTTAAGTCAAAATTTAGTAAAGAGATTAGGAAGAATGAAAAACTTAAGTATAATCTTGAATAAGCTTTTGAGGAAATTGAATTCCAGCAAAAAGAGCTAGACGAACTGTCTCTAAATAATGAACAACTTAAGAAAGTTGTTGGGAAACTAAAAAATGAAATGAAACTCTTAGAAACAAAAAGGAAGACCTGCACTACACAGTGATTAAAATTCACAAATGGTCAAAAGATATTTGACATGATGTTAGGATCACAAAAATGTGCATTCGACAAGACTGGACTAGGCTACACTCATGGGTCTAAACGAAAGGAGTACGGCACCGTACTGACCAAGAGTCCAAAATGCAACAAATGTCATAGGGAAGGTCATATAATACTCAGATGCAATGTCTTACGTAGAAAGAAAAGAAAATATGCATGGATTGAAAATTTTGTTCTTATTGATGCTAACATGCATGGACCCAAACAAGCATGGGTACCAAAGTGAAAAATATTTTATGTTGTGTAGATATGCAAACACGAAAGTGTATGGCATCTAGACAGCGATTGTTCTAGGCGCATGTTTGGAGATAGATCTAACTTTCTGAGCCTTGAAAAGATGAAAGGAGGAAAGGTCACCATCGGAGACGATAGGAAAGATGATATCGAAGGCATTGGAACTATTGGTAACGATTATTTATCCATATCTGAAGCATAATCTCTTGAGCACAAGTCAATTATGTGACAGAGGTTATGACATTTCATTTGAGGTAAATAGGTGTATTGTCAAGCATGCTGATAAAACTGTTGCTTTCATGGCATTTAGAATTAAGAATGTGTATTGCACATATATAAAAATCCTGTATTGCACTCCCGAACTAAGCATATTCAAATAAGACATCACTTTTTACGGGATCATGTGCAAAATGGAGAAGTCTTATTATCTCATATTGGCACCAAAGAACAATTGGCTGACATATTTACTAAAGCCCTACCAAAAGGCCGGTCTGTTCATATTCACAGAGAACTTGGAATGTTCTCTGAAACCAGTCTGTAGCAATTCGATGCTTACCTCCATAGGAGGGAAATATATTTCATGTTACTTTACTCCTTTTGATATTTCAAAAGGGGGAAAAATACTATCATTGAAGCATCATAAACTTAGGGGGAGTATAACACTAAGGGGGAGTCTTAGTGATAGTTTATGTATATTCCTTACTAATACACTCATATCATATGAAACAAGGAACATTAGTACTGCATCTCATGCACACATACATCATTTTATTAGTTTGCTTCAAAGCCTAAAGTAATGTGTTTGAAATCATCAAAAAGGGGGAGATTGTTGAACCAATTATCCTCATGTCCCTTACGAGAATATGTCCCTATTATGAACGATTTTGATGATTACAAACTACATTTTGCTCATGATATTACTACACATATGGCATATCTAATCTTACGTGAAGGTATCAAAGATTCAATGATGCATAACGAACGTATTAAAAAATCTTCTTGAAGACCATGATCGTTTGAAGATGTTTATTTGTATGATTAGATTATGATAGGTTGTAGGACCTCTATGCCATGTGATTTAGCAATATGCATGCCTACATGTTTTAATCGATGGGTTGCATGTTTGATTTAATCCGGTTACTTTATGTTTTATCATGTTTTAATCGAGAAATCAAAAATCACTTTTATAAAGTCTTTCAAGACGCTAATGTTTTAATAGCGCCCTCCTGGACTTGACAAGTCAGAACGCTGATAAAATGTTAAGACGCTCAAGGTTGAACTGAACTGATTAATAAGGACGCTTACTTGTTAGTAGTGACCTTTCTTTTATCAACCTCTGAGAATGTCAGGACGCTGACTTAGTTTCAGCTCGCTGAAAGATCTTTTATCTTTAAGTGATTTCTATCTTTAAGGCCGCTGATAAGTTATAAGTTGAATGAATTATCAGGACGCTACTTGTGTAGGAACGCCCTCATCTTTAGAATCAACTTAAATAACTTTCAGGACGCTCAACGTCCGTCAGCTCGCTTAAACATTGTTTAAAAGCTGCTTTTAATAGTTCATGACGCTTACTCTTGAGTAGCGCCCTCATATGTTTTGTGTTTTAAAATAAAGCAGTACACTTACTGCGAAGTAGCGCCCTTATGGTTTAAGTCGTTTAAATGTCAAAGCAAGTCAGGACGCTTACTACTTAGTAGCACCCTCACTTCATTGTTCAGTAGGACGTTGATGTTCTATGAGCGCCCTCGAAGGAACAAAATGACAGAAAAGATATTTTTTCTGTTCTGACATTACTGCCATTTCTGTTAACCTTTTTCAGAAACGTACGAATATTTTCAGAACTTCTCAGAATCGTACAACAATTTTTTAGAAATTTTTAAAACGTTCTAAAACTTTGTCAGAACATTCCTTTTTCATGAAAGGATCAAATGATTCAGGTGCTATTGCTGTAATATGCATTAAGCTGAATCGATCCATTTCTAGAAAGAATGTTAACGTTATATTTGAAATAACTTAGAGCGCCAAAATTACCAAGTCCATTGCGCCTTTGTTATTTCTATATATACGTGCTGCCTCAGAGCAAAAAAACTAACTGAGAAAATACGAAACTGATATTCATTTAAAACGCATTGAAAATTTTTGTTTTGCGCCAAAACACTTTTTGAAAGTTAGTCTTCTTTCACTTGTGCTTGATCTTACAATCTTTTGAAAGAAAAACTTCAAGTCTTCTGGGTTGATCGATCTTCTTCTTCATTATTTGAAAAACTCATTAACGAAGACAAAAGCTATTTGAACCTGTTTTCAACATAAACTTCATCATATATATGTCGCTGATTTTGTTGCAACAGAAGGTTCAATCCAAAGCGTTGTAAGTATCACTTTGATTCTGAGTAAAGGGAATCATATCTCATTCTGTAATCAGATTGTAGCGATGGGCAAGTCACTAAGTTAGAGCAAGTGTTGCTCAAAGTTGTAAGCGGTCTTGTCACACCATTAAGTTGAGAATAGGTTCTCACTCACCTGTAAGCTGAGAAATGGTAGTTCTCACACCCGTAACTTGAGAAAGTGTTCCGGTTTGATCTTCACCCGTAAGAAACTCCATAGTGAAGTTTGAACAAATCCTAACTGAGGAGGTTAGTGTAACACCCCGTAATTTTAATTAAATACATACGTTAAATTACACGTATATCGAGATGTATAATATATGTATTTTATACATAGGAGCTAAATATACGCGTGTATGAAAATACATGCTAGATTTAAGGGGTATTAGTAAATAAATAAAATTATTAAATGAAGATGATACATATGGGATCATCCAATATGGGTGCTTACAATTTTAAAAAATGGAGTTGAATTAAATTGATTAATTTATGGGGTTGAAAATATGTGGATTGGAGTATGATGTAATGAATTAATTAATAGTATGATTTAATGATTTAATGAATAGTTAAATATTAAGATGGGGAAGTTGTTTTATTAAGTTAGATGAGGTGCATAAGATCAATGTTTTATATATACTCTCATTTCAACCTCTCACTCTCCAAAGTGTAAAAAAAAATAAAAATAAAAAGAAGTTCCAGAGAAGAAGAACGAAAAAAGAAGAAGAGAGAGATAGAAGAATGAGAGAACGAAGAGGAACAAAAAAAAGAGAAATGCGGGATTTGCACGAAATCGGGACCCGCGGTAAGTGATTTTCACTCTATTTCTTCGTGAAATTAATATCTAAGCTAGATGTAACGAATCTTGCGGAGTAATTTTATCTATGGGAGCCGTTTTACGGCGTTTTCAAAATTGGGGTTTTTACCCAACTTGGATGAAAATTTGTTCGAAAGGTGGAAAAATACTCCCTAGACTGTAAGAGCCCTGAATAAGTGGTTAGATTTCATTTATTTGTTCATTTCGAACTTTTATGGTTCTTGGAAGTTTGTTGGAAGGTAAAGTTTATATTGGAGACCATTTGAATTATTTAAAACCCAATGAAACTCAAATTGAAGGCTGTAGAATGGTAGAATGCACTGTTGCGAGTCCATCGATGCTAATTTCATGATTTTTGGAGACCGTTTGACAATTTTAGTAAAAATTTCCATGTTTCCAATGAACAGTGATGTGAACAGTACTATGATCATATCCAGTGAATAAAATGGAATTGGAATCCAATGAAACTCCGGTTTGAGATCATCGAATCGTAGAGAACTGAATTCCGGACGTTTCGATGTTAAGATCATGACTTTTGGATATGCTTTGATATTTTTAGTAGCTAACTATATAATTTTTGTGAGTAAAATTGACTTTCGATGCCTCTGCAAACGTGGAAAACCTTAGTAAAATACCTGTTGAAGGTAGTAAAATGGTAGTATGACGGATTTTACACGTGTCGATGTGGACAGAATAATTTTAGGAATGTTCTATATTTTTAATAAAATTGATATATGTTCCAAGAGAAAAATAAAACTAAGAACTAGTGAAAATATGAATTGGAAATCTATTTTCACTGTTCTTTCTTGTGAAAATGTCTAGATTGACCACAGAAACGAGATAGTAGTTTTTTCAACTGCTTATGAGTCCTAAATTGAGTTGGAATTTAAAGTCACAGAATGTGTATAATATTTTTAAGGTTGATCTTTATTATTGGTGATTTGAAGTGAATTGAGAAATTAAATATGTAAATAGATATGAATAAATGAAATTGAATTATGGAGTGGTTGTGATAGGTTGAATTAGTTGGATTTAAATTGAAGTTGGACTCGAAAGTGACGTGATTGTAGTTAAGTTGAAGAATCCTGTACTGTGAGTATATTTTCTTAATTTTGGTTCTTGTATGACATTTTATATATGAAATGTTTGAATGTAAATATGCTATGCATATATTGTTGCATTGTGTTTTAATTTGCATTCATAAATGATTTCTTTTTAGCATTGGAGCATGTGAGACTTGCAAAGGCAAGTTGGTGTCATTTCGTTAGAAATTAGACCCGGATGAGTGTTATGCGTAACCTCATTGTCAGTAGGTCTGTCCTAACAAAGATTGAAGATCCTTGAAATGATTGTGAATTGGGTAATGAGAGGCTGTGGCTACCTTGTAACGGCCATACAAGGGTTAGACTCGCTCTCTTGCCTTGAAGGAGGGAGATTGTGGATTTTGTGGAAAAATGATGCATTGTTTTCTTGAAAACTCATGAAATCTATGTTGTTGCCATGTATGATATATTCGTTAATTGATGCATGTGTTTAATACTTGTTTGAAATGATTTTAAATGTCATATTTTCCTAAATGCATATAATTGTCATATCAAGAAATATATTCACTGAGTTGTTGATTGCTTACTCCATCCCTTTAATATTTCAGGTACAGAGTTAAAAGGAAAAAAAGAAAGTTAGAGAGTGATCGACTCGTGACTCAGATCATTACTTTATTGATGTATGTATGCATTAGAGTAATGAATTATACTTGTGTTAGTTTGATATATATATCACACATTATATATATGTATTATCATCTAGATGGGATGTGTGGGCATATACAAGATAACTAAATATATTGGATTATGAAATGCTAATGATGATATGATTTGATAAATGAATGAAATGAGAATGGTTAGATGTGTGGAATGAATGGAATGAGGATTATCTATATATATATATATTTGATTTGATTTGTGGTATATCAGGAAAAAAAATGTGAATTGTCCATTTTATGGGGAGGTGCTGTCAGAATTTCTATAAATTTTTGGAAATTATTGTGAATGTTCGTTGAGGCTAACAGTGTATTATATACTGTATATGGGATGTACGGTGTATACTACACTGTGCCGGTCATGACGTCAGCCTACGTCAGGGGCGTCGTGACAGTTAGGTAGTGGATGTAGGCGCTACCGAACCACTATAAATCTTGCTTGCATTGTCCCATTTACATTTACTGTGCCTCATTGCTATACTTTTGTTTAATCTGTTTTCATTATTCCGCGCAATTAAAAGAATGGCTAAAATCTGATAAGTGTCCAATTCACCCCCCCCCCCCGGCTCTTGGACACATCTGGGCCAACACTATGTGGTGTAGGTGTCACGACCCCCTCCTTAGGGTGATGTCATGATCGGCACAGAATACCGTATACTCTATCCCTAGACGGATATGATACTTTGTCAGCCTCCGTCTTTTAAGACAATAAACAAATCACTTGAAAATCTTCAATAGAACCATTAACATATATAAACCATCATCATTTTTCTCATGTTATTCCCACAAGACTTATACACATCTCAATCTCCCAAAATATATATACATCATCAAGAACCATTCATTTATACATCAGATTAACTATTAAACATTTGTTTGGTATTATATATACATATACCAAAAATAGAAGTTTGTACCCATCTCCCTAAAATACTTTTGCAACAAGCAAAGATACACCCATCACCTTTCAGCCCCCAGAACTCCTCAATAGAATGGAGTTGTTGAAAGAAAAAATAGATCCCTTCCAGAATTGTGCAGAACAATGTTATGTAAATATGATGTAGCAAAGTACTTGTCACGACCAACGATACGTGACATCATGACCGGCACGGAACCCCGTGTCTATCCTCCCTCGATATACACGACATCCCAATAACCCTTCTAATACACATCATAATCCCAAATACACAACAATAAATACACAATAAATACATATGGACATAATCAAATAATATTACATTCCTAAAATGTAAACCATAATTTTTTTTTCTAAGTTCACAGTGATCAAAAGTACAAAATAATACTTAACAATGATTACAACCCATCTAAGTGTTAAGTATACGTATTAGGTGTTACATAGTACAATTTATCAAAATAAATGCGAAAAAGTACTAACACCTACATCAACCAGAGTTCGGGAAATGCTCTGCAGCTAAGCCTTTTCCTTCCCCTTCCTATCCGATCCTAAAAAGATAATAGTGAAGGGTGAGCTACAGCAAGCCCAGTGAATGTTTTCTACAAGTGGCTACATACATGTGCATTTATATAAAACATTGCAAGATTCATTAAAATAGTTTAAACAAACTAGAATGTAAACGAGGTTACATACATGTTCAATATAAGACCTAATGTCATATCAAGACAATGCATATCACTTATGACATGTTCATGCACCTACACAAGTCCTAGGTAAGAATCGACTCAAGAACACGAGTGCGCGAGACCCATGCCCGAATGACCTCTTACCCATATTCTAATAGGAATTCCAAGAGCACGTCACCAATTTACTATTCATTCCAAACCCTATTTTAGGTTTAGACGAACTACGGCTGCGCCTAACCTTGAAACCCTCTGCAAGGTTCACAACCGGGGATCCCTCTAGACTTAAGGAATCTCTTGAAGGAAACCCCAACTAGGAGACTCAACATGTAACACCCGAGCTTTTAGGTGACGTCATTTTGACCCATAGTGTACCCGTATACGTATTTGTATACGTACGTGTATATTTATTTTGATGCTCGAAGCACGTAAGTTCGAGTGTCTTTGCATGATTTTAGGTCATAAAGAATGCGCATGAAGTTTCGAAACCATCGGAGACCCGTTCCACGTCAAAACATGTCAAAAACGATGTTTTGGATTCAGTGGAGCTTGCTCCATGGAGGAAGAAATTTCTGTCACAAATTACATTAATGGTTTGATCTCCTAGATTCGTGGTCCGATTGAGCTTAAAATGTTTCAGCTCATTCTTATATGATAGATCTTCAATATGAACGTTGAGGATCTTGATCGGAGTTACCTACGATGAGTTATAAGACTCCAAACACTGTTTCACAGATTTTCTGATTTTCTTATGTAGTTTTGATCAAACAGTTAGATCTCGCAATCCCACCGTTGGATTGAGTTAAAAGTTTACCATAATGTGGGTAACTTACTCATGAAATTTTGGAACGGTTAAGATGTTATATTGGTGGGTATGTTCAAGAAATAGACTATCTAAGTGAAAGTATTGCAATAGGAAAATTGGTTTTTTGATAGTTTTTGACAACTTTTAGTTGTGGGCCCAATCTTGTCTATTTAAGCAACCAAAACGTAATTTTAGGCTCATTTGCTCATTTCTCAGCCAGAAAAGAGAGAAAGGAGCTGGAGAGGAGAAAAGGAGAGGAAACCTAGGGTTGATGGATTTTGCTCAAAATCCTTAAGGTTTGCATGTTTTTCCTCATTGTTCTTCCTTTAATCTCTTTGGTTCATGCATACTAGTGTTGTTTTGATTCATGCATTGTATGAAACCCAAATTTGAAGGGGTAGTGGAAATCAAATGTTGTCCAAATGCTTTGCATGTTTGATATGTGTGTTTAGAGTGTGTTGGGAACCCTCTAGTGGTGAAACCCCCAATTTCTAGCAAGAAATTGGAAGGGTTAGTTCAAATGACCTATACTTAGTTTATGGCCTTAGACTTTTTCAAAATCTTTGCATGTCAACTATGTTGACCTAGTGGCCATTGTGGATGATTCCATGTTGCAAGATCAGTAAAATTTATGGCTGAACATGGTGGCATAGTGTAAAATTGGCAATATGGCCTATGTATGAAAATTTCCAGATTTGGGGCTTTTGATGCTCTTGATATAAAATCTGGAAAATTATGCAATGTAGGTCTAATTGGACATGATTAGGGTTGTTTGATGATTGAATTCAGTGGGTTCTCATAATGGACACTCTAAGGTTGACTAATTTTGATCTAGGTTAAGTATTTGGCATTTTTCATGTACTTTGGCAATTTTGCATGTAATTTGTGAATTTTGCCCAAATTGGGACTTTTCATCCAAAGCAAGTCAATTTATGAAATTGACTTGGGGATTGTTTAATTGGACCCAAATTGAGTAAAATCATGAGTTTAAAATGTTAGAACCTATGTTAAATTGATATGACTTAGTTCATTTTGACCTTATGTTTTATATTGGCCTAATTGGGGGTTTTGACCAAGACTTAGTCAATTGATGAAATTGACTTGATGTACAGTCTAATTGACTCTAATTATAATTGAATTTCATGTATATTAGTGGTTGGATCATGGGATCACCTTATTACATTCAATTTAGGTTAATCTTAGTTTAATTGAGTCTAAATGATCAAGTTGGGCAATATGGAAATTGGCTCAAGGGGGTAATCAATTTAAAATCTAATTGACTTTAGATTGGGTTTGAACATGAGGTTTTGACACACTTTATGACTGATTTTCAGTTGTGTGAACCATGTTATTTCTAGGTCTTGTGATTGATCTTGAACCCGTTTAGTCAATTGAAGAGTTTTGGCGATTGGATTGGCTAGACTTAGCCAATCAAGAGTGAGTGTTCTTTTACTTTTGGATTATTTATATGTGGCATTGTAGTATAGAAATGTTTTAAATGCTTATGTATGATGGTATGCATGTTTTAATATTCCATGAAATACATTTGAGCATAATTCATTGGGATGACAATTTGGGTTGAGGCTCCTAGTTGGAATTTCCTCTTTTTGGAAATTCTTGTAAGTCTAGCGGCGATCCCAGTTGTGTACCCTGCAGAGGGTTTAATGGCATGTGTATGGGTAGGTTAGTTTGAACTAATCCTACGTGCTGCACAACCCCAGAAACCCTAATAGAATACGAGCATTGTGTGTGTGTTTGGGCGCTGTGTGTCGCGCACCAGGCCTTGAAACCCCCATACTCAGGAGGTGTTAGGATTGCATAAGCATGACTACAAATGTTATGCATCGTCTTATGTATGACTTGATGCATTATGCTAGCATGTATGTAATCTATTTCGTCATCATGATATTTCAACTGTTTTATGATCTTACCATGTTTTATAAATGCACGTATATGCCACTTGTAAATAACATTCACTAAGCTGGCTGTAGCTCACACCTCACCATCTTCTTTCAGGATCTGATAGAAAAGGAAAAGGAAAGGCTTGATTGCGGAGCGTCCCTTGTTTTTTTTCATGTAGGTGTTGTACATTTAGTTTTGTATTTCGATAATTATGTACATGATAACACCTAGTAATTGTATATTTAACACATAGTTGGGATGTGTTGGGTTTTGTATCATTTTGAAGACTCTGGAATTTTATATTTGGTAATTTGGAGAAGTAATATTTTATTTCATTGTGATCATGTTAGTTGGTTGTTAAGGAAGTACTTTTATTTCTTCTTGGGGATTCGTATGTGTATTTTAGGCTGACGGGACGTCGGGTGTACCGACGGAGGGTATACTCGAAGGTTTCCGTGCCGGTCATGACGTCAAGTAGAGTGGGTCGTGACAACTATGGTATCAGAGCGAGTGTTTTAAGTTTAAAATCCTTAAAAAAGAATAAAAGACTTATATGACATTATGATTGCCTTTATGAGTATAATTATAGGTAGTTATCTTAGGGGTAACTTTTTTCCTGGATTGATCCTGATTGAGCTTTTCCTTATTGTGAATTTCAGATATTTACAATAGAGGAAAAAGCAGGATCAGCCATGGACCCAGAGGAACGCCTTAGGTCTATAGAGGCAGTCTTAGAGGCCACTCAGCAGCAGCAGGCCCAGATTCTCGAGTTGCTAGGCCGAATCACCTCGAGTACTTCAGTTACCAATTTGCCTACGTGGCTTATTCAAACCAACCAAGGTCCCTACATATAACACATGGTCGATACAATACTAAAGATCAGCCAAAGTATGCTAATAACCATGTTCAAACCTAATTCTATAGTCAATTTGAGATTCTAGCATGGTCATAGTCAAGAGTCAACCCATATTGCTCAATTCAACTATATAATCATCAAATTAGACTACACCTAACCCAAATTGAATGCCATAGGTTGATTCCCATAATCCCCAAACACTATAATACAAAGCATTCAATCATATTATGGGTTAATTAGGCTATTCCTCAAGTCAATTACATCAATTGACTAAGTTCAAGTCAAAATCCTCAATTTGGCAATACATAACCTAAGACCAAATTGAACTAAGTAATACTAAATTAACATAGGTTCAAACATTCTAAACCCATGAATCTACTCAAATGAGGTCCAATTAGATGATTCCAAAGTCAATTTGGTCAATTGACTTGGTTTAGGTTAAAAGCCCTAATTTGGACAAAATCCCCAATTTACATGAAAATCCCCAAATTGCGCGGGAATGTTAATTTACATGGCCTAAGCCAAAATTACCCTACAATTAGGTTCCCCCTATTCAAGATCAATAATTTAGAGTGTCATACATCCATAATCACTCATCAATTTCATACAAATCACATGAAATTTGAATAGAAAACCCTAGGTCAAGACACTAGCTTTAGGTCAAGTCTATGAAACCCCTCCAATTTCTTGCTAGAAATTGGGGGTTTCACCTCTAGAGTACTCCCCATACACTCTAGGTCAACATATATTAATTTCAAGACCTAATTCCAACTTTGATTTTCCATCACCCTTTCAAAAACATGATTCAATAGAACCCTAGGTCGAAAAAATCAGTTGCATGCTTGTAAGAGAATGATGGAAGGAAGAAAAATGAGAATGAAATGGTTACCTTGATGATCCTTGAGCAAAAATCCACCCAAAAACCTCCTTTTTCCTTTCTTTTTATCTTCTCCTCTTCTTTCCCCTTTCTCCAAGCTCTCTAGCACTCCTGAAGGTGGAAAAATGAGCAAGTGTGAGAAAATTCCGTTTTGGTTTGTATTTATAGAAAAATTTGGGCCCACAACTCAAAATACACTTAAACACAAGGAATAATTTTTTTCTGCTGCAATTACTTCCAATTAGATACTCAATTTTATGCTAATGACTAATAAATTTAACATCTTAACCGTTCAAAAGTTTTATGAGTCCGTTACCAACATTATGGGAAAAGGTTAGCTCAATCCAACGGGATTTCGAGATCCAACCGTTTGATCAAAACTGCGCAAGAAAATCAGTAAATTTCAAAAACAGTGTTTTGAGCTTTATAACTCACAGTGGACAACTCCGATCAAGATCTTCACCGTTCATAATGAATATCTATAAGAGAATAATAATCTGACAAAATTTGAACTCAATCGGACCACGGATCTATGAGATCTAGGTATTGATGTAATCGGTGACAGAAATTTCTTCCTCCATGGAGAGAGCTCCACTAATCCAAAACACCGTTTTTGACACGTTTCAACGTCGAACGGGTCTCTGATCATTCCGAAACTTCATGCAAAGGCACTCGAACCAATGCCCGTCAAGCATAATATACGTATACATACCCGTATACGGGTACTCTATGGGTCAAAATGACGTCATCTTAAGGTACGAGCGTTATAGTACTTTTGGGCTGAAGCTATGAACACTGCTTGTTATGTCATGAATAGAGTGATGGTTAGGAGAAAACTAAATAAAAATCCGTATAATCTTTGGAAGGGTAGAACTCCAAAAATCGATCACTTAAAAGTCTTTGGTTGCAAATGTTATATCTTAAACGATAAAGACAATCTTGACAAATTTGACCCTAAGTCTGATATTGGTATATTTTTAGGGTATTCATCTCACAGTAGAGCTTATAGGGCATTCAATAAATCTTCAAAAACTATAGAAGAATCAATACATGTTAAATTTGATGAATGTAACCCTAGAATGGCTCTAGAAAAGAAAATAGAACATGTTAGAATAGATGATGATGATGATGATGAAATCATAACAAAAAAACCTGTTGAAACACCAAAGTGCTATTGGAACCAAATGGGTGTTTAGGAACAAGAAAGATGATAAAGGAATCATAGTCAGAAACAAAGCAAGATTGGTAGCACAAGGCTACAATCAAGAAGAAAACATTGACTATGAAGAAGCTTTTGCTCCAGTAGCAAGATTAAAAGCAATTAGATTATTACTTGCTTATGCTTGCTATAACAGATTCATGTTATATCAAATGGATGTCAAAAGTGCTTTCTTGAATGGATTTATAAATGAAGAGGTCTATGTGAAGCAACCACCCGATTTTGAGAACCGTTTCAAACCCGATCATGTTTATAGACTTACAAAAGCTTTATATGGTTTGAAACAAGCTCCTAGAGCATGGAATGATAGACTTAGCTCATTCCTCTTGAATCATAACTTCAAGAAAGGAACCCTAGATCCAACTTTATTCATTAAATGCAAAGATAATGATATGTTTCTAGTGCAAATCTATGTTGATGACATTATCTTTGGTGCATCAAACAAGACCTTGTGTGATGAGTTCTCCTCTATCAAGACAAGTGAGTTTGAAATGAGCATGATGGGATAATTAAACTACTTCCTTGGTTTACAAATTAAGCAAATGAAAAATGGAACTTTCTTAAACCAATCGAAGTATGTAAGGGACATGATTAAAAAGTTCAAATTCGGGAATTTGAAAACTATTGATAGTCCTTGTAATTCAACCATTAAAATGGATAAGGATGAAAAGGGCAAACCAGTCGACCCTAAGTTATATCGAGGAATGATAGGAAGTTTGTTGTATCTAACGAGAAGCATACCAGATATTATGTTTGGTGTTTGTCTATGTGCTAGATTCCAGTCTGATCCTAAAAAGTCTCATCTAAAGCGTGTTAAATAACTATTTTGATACATTAGTGGTACACTAGATATGGGTATCTAGTACTTTAAAGGAACTTCTTTCGATCTCAAGAGCTTTGTTGATTCTGACTATGCCAAAAGTTTAACAGATCGAAAAAGTACCTCAAGATTTTGTCACTTCATGGGTGATTCACTCATTTCTTAAATTAGCAAGGAACATAATTCAGTGGCATTATCAACAGCATAGGCTGAATTCGTTGCAGCCGGAAGTTGTTGTGCTCAAGTGTTATATCTTAAACAACAACTTTCAGATTATCAAATTAATATTCCATATGTGGATATTTATTGTGATAATACAAGCGCTATAAATATTTCCAAAAATCTTGTAATGCACTCTCGAATGAAACACATTGAAATTCGACATCATTTTCTTTGAGACCATGTGCAACGTGGCAATGTGAAATTGATCCATATTGGAACTAAAGATCAGTTAGCTGACATATTTACTAAGCCTTTGGCTAAAAATCAATTTTCACATATAAGGAGAGAATTGGGCATGTTTGACTTTTCAGACTTGCCAAGTGCTTAATTGATTATGCATTTCTCCATCATCTCCGGGACTTGACTTAGCAATCCACTTCGGCTCCTTATTTGCTACCTCATATGTTGCTACTGCTGTCATACCTGATGCAAATGTTGGTACCATCCCCATGGAGGACGATGCCCCGACCTCACCGGATGTATTCGCTGGGCTCGGATTAGTATGATTGGTCTGATTGACTAGATCATTTTTGTGCACATACTTAGGGGGAGAGTTTATACACTCAGGGGGAATGTTTGGAGTTGGACATATATATTGGAGATGCTTCTATATGTTGTGTATTTTTTTTACACTTTTGTACTTTTTGTGTACTTATTTTATTTGTTTTGTATTTTTTATGTACACATCTATGATGATCACATGTATATGTAGGATTTTTCTATATTAATATACGTGTACATTTTGTGCTTATTGATCATATCTTTGAGTATGTTGTTATTGGTATGTGATTGATTATTGCACATGGTATTGAATGTTAAATAGTTTATTAAGTGGTATATTTTTAAAAGTGACATGATAAAATTATTCACTTCACTCATTCATTCACTTAAGAAATCATGCTTCTTGCTTCAATCGGGCCAATAGTGAATTTGCTTGAAATCATCAAAAAGGGGGAGATTGTTGATGTAACTACTCTCACACAGTTTCTGTTTTGATGATTACAAACAACATACTTGTGTTATCTAATCTCTTTGGCGTAGTTGTTTCAGTGCTAACTAGATATATCTAATGGATTCAACTGCAATGTCAAAATATGTGGAAGGAACAATATTTCACTAAGATTCAAGAGCTTCATCGTTGTATTACTTTATTAGAATCTTAGTGTTGTATAGTAACTTTTACTTGTTACAACCACACATGATTTGTATCCTTTTAAAATCATTCATATAGTTTATCATTCTCATGCATATACATTATTATATGATTAATCATGCATGCACAAATATTAGTTTGATAATTATGCTATCACTTAGTTATAATTTTTTATCATACATATATTGATCAATGTTCAACATGCATTCTTCTTGTCAACTTTCATGGTTTTACCATTTCACATGTTTTATACTTGTTGCTTTCATCATTGGTTTAATCGATCAAATCACTCATTTTTAACTGTGTTAATTGTACCTTAATTGTGTGAAAATGCTTTAAAATGTTTTTAAAATATTAGTCTATGTTTTTGATAATGTCCTAAACCTAAAATGATAAAAAATGTCAGCAAAAATGGCCATCATACACCTCTGAAAGGTTGTTGGAGCATTGCACAAACCAAATGGCATACGTCTGAACACAAATGTACCATAGGGGCAGGTGAAGGTTGTTTTTTCCTGATCTTCTGGAGCTATGGCAATCTGATTGTAGCCTGAATACCCATCAAGAAAATAGTAGTACTGGAAACCTGCAAGTCTGTCTATCATCTAATCAATGAAAGGAAGGGGAAAATGGTCATTCTTTGTAGCCTTGTTTAACTTCTTGTAGTCAATACAGACTCTCCACCCTGTTACTGTCCTTGTACAGATTAGCTCATCATTCTCATTCTTGACTACTGTGATGCCACCCTTCTTTGGTACAACCTGAACTGGGCTTACCCATGAATTGTCAGAGATGACATAGATGATCCCTGCTTTCACAACTTCTTTCATGGCTGGGTTCAATCTTTTTTAGTGCTCTACTGTAAGCTTGTACAACTCTTCCATCAAAATCTTGTGCATGCAGATGGTAGGACTGATACCCTTAATATCTGCAATGGACCATCCAATGACAGACTTGTGCTTTCTCGAGATTCTCAACAACTTTTTTTCTTGTATCTTGGATAAGGATGATGAAATGATCACTGGAAGTGTAGACTCAGCCCCCAAAAATGCATATCTTAGATGATCTGGTGGTGGCTTCAATTCTGGTGCTGGAACACTCAACTTTTTTGAAGAAGCCACATCTTAATGTACTCAATCTTCACTTGGGAAGATTCATCAACAGATGCCTCAAGAGCCAATAGATAGTGCTTGTTTTCTTTATTTGTCACCACATTTTTAAAAATCGAATGGACAAGACACCTTTCTAAGGGATCCACTGGACTCATCTCCATTTTTTTCTCATGGATGCAACTCCCCACCCCATCAACTCTGTGACAAGAACACTTCTCTTCTAGAAACTTCAGGGTCTTGTAGATGTTAAACATGACTTCCTCATCGTTGACCCTCAGTGTGAGCTCTCCTTTGTGGACATCGATCAAGGCACGACCCGTGGCAAGAAATGGTCTCCCCAAGATTAAAGGTATCTTATCGTCTTCTTTCATGTCCAGCACCTCGAAGTCAACAGGAAAAATGAACTTATTCACCTTGACTAGCACATCTTTTATGATCCCTCTTGGATATGTGATTAACCTATCTGCCAGTTGAATGGATATAGTGGTTGGCTTCACTTCTCCAAGTCCAAGTTTCCTGAAAACAGACAAGGGCATCAAATTAATGCTAGCGCCCAAATCACATAATACTTTATCAAATGAAAAAGTACCAATAACACAAGGGATAGTAAAACTCCCTGATCTTTGAGCTTCTGAGGCAACTTCTTCTGTAGGATGACACTGCACTCCTTAATGAGCTTCACAGTTTCAAACTCTTCCAGCTTCCTCTTCCTAGAAAAAAAGAAAAAAAAAAAAAAAAAGAGAAAAAGAAGAGAGAGAGATTGTCTTTGCCTATTGGGGAGAGAGAGGTACTTCTTTGCCTATTGGGTCTAGTTGAATTGCCTCACGCCAAATTGTGTGGGACGTAGTCGTTTCATTGATTTTCATACAATGTCCTAATCGAAAGAATTTTTTTTATAATGAGTCAAAGTTGTTAAAATGGTTCCTTAAGGTTTTTCGACATTTTAAAGCCATCCTTGAAATTAGATTTCCTAAACGAGGTCATTTGATCTTTTTTTTTTTTTTTTTTTTCAATATGACCAAAATAACCTTGTAACTTTATTGTGTGTTTGGCCTTGCAGATTTTTCTTTTTTGCGCCGGTCTCGTTGCAATTCACTCAAAAATGAGTTTTACTATCTTTCTAATATAATGCGTGCGTAATTCTACCGTATTTGGTCCTTTTTTTTGTAACAAGACCAAATTGTCCCTTCGATATGTTCTATGTTTTCAGGTTACTAACTCATCCGTTTTTTCTTGTTTTCGCTGTAACCTAGCTAATTGTCTTGTTAGGAACTATTGGACGTAAGCATATGACATTTGTGTCCTTTTTGAGTTACGGTCCTAAATTACAAAAATTCCAAAGAAGTCAAATATTACGAAAATAAGCTTTTCAATTTGGGTTGTTACAGAATACAAACGAAAAAGAACCCAAATAGAGGAATTTAGGAGTTCTCTCCAGAAGTGTCCCTTCTTCCATTAATACGAAGTTGCAAGATACACGACTTCCCCCTGTTGATCCAAGGAATATAGATGACTAAATACAGCTATTGAGTACACCTACTAATTATAATTCAACATATGCATTTACTACGTACCAAAAGAAAAATGTTAATTTAATTATAAAAAATAAAATAATATATGCAGATAAAACTTCATGTCTATTGGATCATTAATTATATACATTGAGATTTATAAAACTTAACCAACGGTGGATTAGTTCAGTGATTGAGAGCAAATACCTCCAATCCTGAGGTTGAGAATTCGAATTGAGATTCATGTTACCCACCAATATGTTGGCTAAAGGTTCTGAAAGTGTTTGTGGTCGTGTCTCGAAATAATTAGTAAAAAATCAAATAAATCCTGATAACTGCTGAGCTCAAAAAAAAAAAAAAAAAAGATATTTGTAAAACATAGATATCCAATAAATATAAATGTATATAGTTGCATTTTGTAGTAAAAATAACATTAGTAAAACAAAATATATAGTGGGCAAGTAAATTGAAAGAGACCAAATTTTACACGTTGGTTCTCCTGGTCAAAATTTTACTCCATTGCTAGGATAGTGGTTTTATGGGTACCTTTTATGGATCAATTAATGAAGAATACACTTATACTATCTTGTATAAAATCAGGTTTTTGGCCATTCATCATAGTCACCTTGGCCAAGTAACTCTATTTTCATACAAAATAAAGATGATACGTGTACTCATCAGCTGTTCTGGGTACATATACGTAAACGACAATAATTAAAAGGAACCCCTCCTTTCCTCTATTTCCTTTTATTTAATTGCTTTTTCAGGTTCATTTATATAATGAACATGATGAGATGTCACATGATGTGCTACCTCCATTGAATTTAGACCTTTTATATGGATATGGCGTTCCCTCATCTACCATCAGCAGTTTCCGAGCATTGTCAACTTTTCACCGCGGCAGCCGCACCTTCTCTGTATCTTAACTTTTTCTTCTTTCTCTTCACTTATTCTTCTGTAGAAAAACCACATGGCCACTATGCTTATTTGATATGAGTAAGAAAACGACGGTCTCATCGCTTTCCAACTTTGTTATATCTCTCCTTTTGTTTTTTTCCTCTCTATGGACAGAGGTGTTAATGAACACATTTATTTTTTTAAAGTTTTATTTCATTTTCATAAAATCTTTAAAAGTAGAATACATCCTATAAAAGAATGACGACCCATGAAGACACAACGGTGAGCATAAATACTTAAAGAAAAATGAGTAAAATTCAACAACAAAAAAATAAAGACCTTCACACAAAAGGATACACATCACCACAGCAAGAGGATAGAACCTTTGCAGCAAGAAGGTTAATGAACATCACATTGACTGCTATCCCTAATGCTTAATTTATTTCTATACCCATCAATTTTTGCAGAAACCATAACCATCGGTACGAAAAAGTGATGCTTTATGGACCCACAAAAAACACAAAATAAATGGATGCAATAAAGTTACTTCTAGGCCTCCAGAGTGCAAGTTCAGCTTACCATTTGCAGTTAAATTCCATTAGTTATTGACGGTCTATTCCTAGTTAAAATTGAAGTGTCCTTTCTTATTTTCTATTCTTTTGTTTTTGCAACAAGTCTTTCTTCCTCTGCTTAGGGGTCACATTGGGTAAGGACGATTTTGGCATGATTTGGGCTTAGCTTTTGATGTGATGGATATTGTATGAGTTGGTTGAAGAAAAAAACTAAGATTAATTGACAATGTGAAAAATGTGAAGTGCATGCAAGCTACTGCCCCTTGTTCTTCATCTTCCTTGAATAAGTTGGCGTTCTAAGAGATTTGCTTTTGCTTTGTTTTGAGTGAGTGAAATGGTTATTATCACTCACTTATTATCGTATCTTAAGAGAAAAGAAGAAGCTGCTGGCCTTCCCATTGAGTATGAATGATGATATTTAAAGCTGATTGTTAATATCATTGGCAAGATGCTTAAAATGGACTCAAATACCATGTTAGCCACAAAAGGCAAATATACTTGAATAAGTGTAGAGATCAACCTTAACTAGCCATTGATTCCTAAAATTTATGTAGGAAAATATTATTTATTCTGTTGAGTATGAAGGTTTCCACACCATATGTTTCAAATGTGGAAGAGTAGACCACAAGCTAGAGAATTGTTGGATGTTTAAAGACTCGAATAAAAAAGATGGCCACATTAACCATGAACCATCTCTTGCTGTTAACACAACAAAATAAGCTTAGCCAAAGAAAAAGAGGAATTTAGATCCTACATGATTGTGACCAAGTGATTTAGGAAAAAAATAAATTATGAGAGAAGAAAATTTTCTAACCAGTATGATAACATTCGGGGTGTGAGGATGAAGACCATGTAGCTTTAGTGAAAAAGTGCATGGAGGCAACTCTACAACTACATCTAATCATGAGCTCCTAAGGAAAAACAATTAAGTAGGACGGAGACCATGTGAGCTTAGTAAAATGGCATGTGGACAAGACTCTACAACTACACCTACTTGAGTTCTATGGAAGAATGAGTAGGATAAAGACCACGAGACCTTAGTGAAAAAGGCATGTAGCTCATAGATATACCTGCTCATTAGCTTCTAAGGAATAACGAGTAGGATGAAGATCACATGACTTTAGTAAGATGGCATATGTAGAGGAATCTATATCTACATTTGCTTGTGAGTTTCTAAAAAAGAATGGTTAAGATAGAAACTTGGAGAAGACTCTGCAGCTACACCTACATTAGTTCGAAGGAAGAATGAGTATGATAAAGACCATGTGACCTTAGTAAAAAAGGCATTGTTAATCCAATGACCCCCATGATGGCGTTTGATGATTATAAACGACATGCGTATCATGTACTAATGATCTACTTGAGTAGTTTCAACTTAAAAGACAACCACGTTGACATCAATGGTTTCAAGCTTGAAGACACCTCAAGATCAAGACATAGAAGTGTAATTTTTACTTTGTATTTGTTTAGACAATCTTATGTTGTAGAACCTACTCTAGGTTTGCTCAGATAATATCATTTCTTTGAAAATGGTTTAAATCATGTTTTTATCCTCATTAGAAGTGATTTTAAGCGTTTTCAAATCTCTAATTTGTTGTTTAAAGTGTTTGATTTGATTTAAATGTGTTTGTGCAAAGTATTTCAAAAAGAAAATCATGTTTGAGTATTTAGTGGTTGACTAGGGCGCTCCTTAAGGTGACCAGCGCACTCCTAGTGTGGTCACATAACTTAAAGGTCTGCCACAGTCACAACACGCTCCCCTTTGGAGCAGCGTGCTAGTCCCAGAAAATATCAAATTTATGTTATGCATCAAACCAGAGCGCTCCCACTTGGACCACTACGCATATCTGAAACCTTGATAAAAGACCACTCTTGGTCTATTGCCAGCAGCGCGCTCCTAGTTGGAGCAACACGCTACCTTTTGAGCAGCATCGAGATGGTCTTGAAGTTCTTCCTACACTAGCACACTCCCCACTGAAGTAGCGTGCTACTGTGTGTGTCAGGGAAGAAATGTCATTTCTGGGCAACGAAAGTGACATTCCGCACACCTTTTCCTCTTTGATTATATGTCATTTTGGACATATTTTTGCCTCATTATTTTATGTGAAAGAATTTGAATGTTATGTTTAAATTTCAAAATCAAATCAGGTTGTTTCTTGGAGATTGACACCTAGAATGTGCCCATACTGTGTTTTCAATATAAAAACATAGTTGTGTTCTTTGTTTGACACAACTAACGAACTATTTGCAATTTTGCTTGCTTTCAAAAGTTTTCTAGGTGTTTTCTGAGCTAAAAACTTTTGTTTTGAGATTGAACTTTGGATTGAATGAGCTTCATTTGTGATTTTCAAATCATCCAAAGAACTTTTTAAAGAAGCCTTCACTTTCTACTCTTGCACTTCATCTTTATCATTGTCTTAGCAATATTTGAGTAAGGTTCATAAGTCTGTAAGTATTTCTGAGGTTTTCTGGTAAGAAATTCCTCTCCATTCACTCTTTGTAATTTACGGGGCTTGTAAGCTATTGGGAAGTTCTCTCATCAAGAACGGTGTATGTAAAAAGGTTGCTCACACATGTGAAATGGGTGAGTAACCAGTTTTGATCCTCACCCTTGAAGTAGGATCTTGTAGTTGGGTGATCGGGGAGATCAAGTTGTAAAGGTAGGCTTTAAGAGCTGAACCATACTAAATCCATGTGTGTTTTACTTTTCTTGCTATCTTTATTTTCATTACCTGCAAGCAACTTTTATATTTGAAAGGTTTTAAAAATCCTACAAAAAGTGCAATTCACCCCCTCTTACACTTTATCTGGGCCAACATGTTGTATCAAAGCAGGTAACTGTTGGCCCAGATAAAGTCCAAAAGGGGGGTGAATTGGTCTCTTTGTAGGATTTTAAAACCTTTCAAATAATAAAAACTTTGTAGGTAATGAAAATAAAGAAAGCAGGAAATAAAGCACACGATTATTTAGCATGGTTGTTGCGTGCAAACCACAAGTGTACGGTGTCAAAGAATAATATATTCCGATAAAAATCGGGTTATCGTCCTCAAGGATTGTCTACCCACACTAGTTGTCGCTTTTCTAACCCTAACTTTATCTAGAAAATTAGATTCAAATAATTAATTAAATTGAAAACAATAATTAAACAACTGAAAATTAGAATGGCGAATAAATGAAAATCAGGAAAAATAAATATGAGAAGGGTCTACATGTTCGATCTCTCCTCACTCTCAACTACGCCTATACACGTGACTATCACTAACTTAGCTTCCTAGTTCATAAGTCGAAAGCCCCAATGTCTCTAATTCCCTATCTCGAGTGCTGAATTAGAACATATCATTAGAGAAGTGAGTTCGATCTCTCAATAAAACCCATTAACCTAGCAACTCCTTAAGATCTATGGTCTTCTTCTAGGACTTCGAAAGACATCATAAATCTCTTAATTCCAGGACTATCTTAAGTTATAATTCCCTTGTTTCAACTCGAAAGCCGCCCTCCAAGTCTAGAATCGTTCGATCCATGATCAAAAGATTGAAAGCATTAAACCCAAAAAATTACAAATAAACTAGTAAAGTTCATTAATGAAATAATCAAAACATTAAAACCATGGCATAGTTTCAAGTTTGAATCAACTTATACCTCTAGAGAGAGGATTTCCTTCATAACTAAAGACATAAAAAGAAGAAATAATGGTATGAACATCAATCTAGATAATGGAAACAAACTAGAGGAAGAGAGAAATTGATGATGAAGAATCTCCTTCTCTTCAAACTTAACCTTCTTTTCCTTCCTTTAACCCTAGCCGTCAACTCCCTTTTTTCCTTTCAAAACCCCTTCTCCTTGTAGTCCTTGAAGTTAAGAAGAAGTAAAAAAAAAGTGGCATCCAATTCGGAGTTGTATAGCCCAAGATATCGCGAAATCTCTAAAATCGCGCAGTTCTTATTTTCTGTCGACGCCCCAGCACCGCGACACCCACAATGGGTGTCGTGGAGCCCACTCACTATTTTTTTTTGCTTTTTTTTGTGGACTTCGCAATTTTTTCATCCCTTATTGACTTGTTATGACCTTATACCTTCCTTCCAATTGTACATGTTTTTATCATCCAAATTGACTTTTCACTCATCAAAATACCTGCAAAACAAAATCAAAACTAATTGTTAACACACTTATTGATTCAAATAAACCAACTTACGAAAATAAAAACAAAAATTAAACATGAAATACCAAAATATGCCTAAACTAACATAAACTAACCTAATAATGAATGAAACATCCTAAAACTCGTCTAAAACACACTCTAAAACATGTCTAAATAACTAACTCATGAGTGGTTCAGCTCTTAAAGCCTACCTCCACGACTTGATCTCCCCGATCAAGATTTTCCAACCCAACAATCTAAGATCCTACTACAAGGGTGAGGATCAAAATCAGTTTCACACTCACTTCATAAGTGTGAGCAACCTTTTTACAATCATCGTTCTCGACAAGAGAACTTCCCAGTGGCTAACAAGCCACTTAAATTACATAGAGAGAATGATGAGGATTTCCTTACCATAAAACCTCAAAAATACTTACAATAGCTCTGGAACCTTACTAAATAATATTGCTCCGTCAAAGATGAAGTATGAAGTGCAGGAGCAAGAGTGAAGGTCTCTTTAAAAGTGATCTTTGGATGATTTGAAGAATGAAGATTAAACACTTTTCAATCCAAAGTTTGACCTCAAAAACAAAGTTTTTCAACTTAGAAAAATTTTGAACACTTAGAAAATCAGTATAACTTGCAAATAGTTTGTTGGTGTGTTCAATGAAGAACATTGTTATGTTTTTATACAAAGATGCAAGATGAGCACATTCTAGGGTTTCAATCACCAAGAAATCCTTTGATTTGTAAATTCAAATATTCTTTCACTAAAAAAGTGGGGCAAGAATGCGTGTGAAAATCTTTGCAAAAGCACATAGATTCAAAGAGGAAAATGTGTGCGGAGTGTCATTTTCGTTGCCTAGAAATGAGAGTTCTTCCTGACACACAGAGCAGCGCGTTGCTCCAGAAGGGAGCGCACTGGTGCAGGACAAACACTACCCCAGTTTCTCATAAGGTTAAGCACTGCTCCATCAAGGAGCGCGTTGTTGGCAGCAGACTGAGAGGGGTGTTTTGTTAGGGTCTTAGAATAGAGCGCTGGTCTGATCCAAACTAGAGACTTGACACTTTCTTGGTTCAAAGCAACGCACTACTCTAAAGGGGAGCGCACTGGTGATTGTGACAGGCCATTAAGTGGTCTGACAGCGCAAGGAGCGTGGTGCCAACTCGAGGAGGGTGTTGGTTTGATACTTGACACTTAAATATGAATTTTTCTTTGAGAAAACTTTGCTCAAACTTGTTCAAATTGAATAAAATACTTTAAATATCAAATTGGAGATTTAAAAACACTAGAAACCTTTTTCCAACAAAGATAAAAACATGATTGAAAACAATTTTATAATCATTTGAGGATAGCTCATTTTGCAATCATATGAAATAGATAGTATCTGAGCAAATCTAAAGTAGGTCCTACAACCTAAGATCATCTAGACAAAATAAAATAAAATTTACATTCCTTGTCTGGATCTTGAGAGTCTTCAAGCTTTGAAACCTTGTACTTGAATTGTTAGGATCTTTTAAGTTGAAACACTCAAGTAAATGTGTAACGACCCAATTATCATATGATGCCATGATGACGTAGATTGCCCAACTCTAGATGCTTGTGTAGGTATTTGATGTGTATTTGTGTATATATTTTCATGTTTAATATGCTAATGAAGTGTATGGGTAAATTGGAGATGTGCTTAAGTGTGAAAATTCTGGAAATGGGCAGGAGAAGTGCACTCCTTGAGCACAAATCGAGAGGTGTTTTTATCAGGAAAGTCAGAGTAGCACACTCCCTCAGGGAGAAGCACGCTCCTTGCGATTGGGCAGTTTTTTTAAAAATAAACACAAATTATGGGCCCAGCAAAGGTTTAAAAGGGAATGCACCTCATTCTCCCTTCATTCTCATCATTTTGAGCTGAGAGGAAGGGGAGAAGAGAGGAGAGAAGAAATTTGGGTGATTGGGTTAGGGTTTGGAGAATTTAACTTAAAAGGTATGAATTCTTGCCCAATTTCTCCCTAACTTTGCTTCTTTTGATGATTTCTAGCTAGAGAATGTGATTTTGATGTCATGCATGTGCTTAAATTGGGTGTGGAGTTAGGGTTTCAAATTTGGAAACCCTAACCATGTGACCTTGAGCTTAATTACCATGAATTGAAGTAGTTTTACATGCTTTAATGATGAATTCTATGGAAATTGGAGACGTATATTGTAAATTGGGGATTTGGCATGCATGTGGGTTTTGATGGAAACCCTAGTCTGTTAGAAGTGTAATTGTTTCTTTTAATCTGAATCTTGGTGGTTTAGATATGCTTAGAGTTGAATTAAGGGGGATTATGCGTAAAGAATTGAATGTAAGAAGTTTTGAATTTTAATTGAGCCGTTATATATGTGTGTGTGTAGGCATGAATTTGATCAAGTTGTGTTAATTAAGTTCTTTTCAGAACATTGAGAGAGGATTAATCAAATTGGGAATTTGTTTAGCTTGTGTATTGACTTTTGGATTGGTTGTGAGTATTTCTCATCTTTATTCTCCATTTATGACATTTTATATATGTAATTGAATTGTTAAAATGTATGCATTTATGGTGCATGTGCATGGAATTTGTAATCATGGAAATGGTTTTTGTGTATCGGAGCCTTGGGTATTTTGGATTAAATACCTTGGCATAAATTATCTTTCTACTTAATTGTTCTTCAGGGAAATGTTCCGTCGGTGTTACTTGGATTAGTACTTTGTCGGTCTTTCTGGTCGTCCTCTATTGTTGTGAAATAGAGGAAGTTTGGTCAGAATTATCCTGGTGTGACCTCAGTTGAGGTGATTGCATGTTTTCTGAAAAACTGGTGCACAATATATATGTTTTAGTTTGAACCTTGTATGTTATGTTCAATTGATGCATTTGTGTTTATAAATGATTATTTAAGGCATACATGTTTTTATAAATGCATTTATGGAATTAATTGTGAGAATATTCACTGAGCTAGTTGAAGCTCACCCCTTTTCCCTATTTTCTTAGGTTCAAATCCAAAAGGGAAAGGCAAAGCTTGATCACTGATAGTGGCCTTGCATCTATTTGGATTACATGTGAGCAGGGAATTTGGGACACTTTGTGATTCTTTTGTTATTTTGGTTATGTATATAATTATCACAGTGTAATAATGTATATCTATATATCTCATAGATGAGTTGGTATGGATACATGTGTTTGACTATTTTGGGAAGTAGATACTTGTTTATACAGGTGATTATATATATGTTGAACCATGTGGGAATTTATACAGGATGATGTGATTTTATTGATGGATTGTGCAAAAATTTTATGGTTCAGTTATATGATGTCATATACAGGTTGTATGGTATTGTATAGGTATTGATGGTGTTCTAGGTAGAGGCTGAGCATGACCTTAGGTTTTGTCCTGGAGTGGCATTATCAGGGATTCTGTGCCAGTTGTGACGCTACCCGTTCAGGGGTCGCGACAAGTTTGGTATCAGAGACTGAGGTCTAGGTTAAAAAAGCCTTAAAAAAAATAAAATCCTTACAATGTTATGTCTGTTTGTATGGATATATTATGGGTAGTTAGATTATGTTTATTACTATCCATTGTATGCTAACTTGTCTGATGTATTCTTGCCTTGTAAACTTTTAGTTTCTGAAGACGGGTAGATTAAGGTTGGAATATGGACCCTAGTGATCAAGATACGCTTAAGAGGCTGGAAGAAATAGTTGCAATCCAGCAGTAGTAGAATGCTCAACTTCTTGATTTGATTTCAAAGCTGCAACAAGATAGACCGCGACAAGAGACATCTGTTGTATAGGGTGTTGGTACTAGCAGTGTGGATGCAGTCGTTGGTTTGCCTTCTTGAGAGGCGAGGGTTCAAGCTCCGGAGTCCAGAGAGGACATTGAGGAGAGAAAAAGAAATGAGGTGGTCATGAAAACTTTTAAGAGGTGAGATCCTCCAACATTCCCAGGTAGTCTGGTACTTGAAGTGGCTGAGAGTTGGCTCTTGCGCATGAAGGTTATCTTTGAGGACATGCAGGCACAAGACAGAGATAAGGTTCGCCTAACTAGATTCAAGCTAGCATATGAGGCCAATATCTGGTGGAAGACCATGCAGAGGACCCATGGGGAGATCAGAAAATGGAGAAAATTCAAAGAACTGTCCTATAAGACTTTCTACCCTCAGTCTGAGGTTAACACGAGGTGAGATGAGTTCACTCAACAGACTCAGGGTGACAGATCAGTTCAAGAGTACGAGCATGAGTTCAACAAATTATCACTCTTTGCTCCAGAGATGGTATCTAAAGATGATATGAGGATGAAGATGATTCAGAATGGCTTATGTGATCAGATTAGATAGGGTTTGACATTGGCAGGAGTGGTGACCTATGAGTAGGCCATGAGACAGGCCTTGGATTTTGAGTCTGCCGAGGTGGCAGTGAGACAGAGTATATCGACCATTTCTCCAATACCTGCATTTCCTTCTAAGTCATCTTCTCCATCTTAGGGAAAAAAGAAAAACAAATGGGGCAAAAAGTTTTGGGTTGGTAATAAGAAGCCGAGACTAGTGGAGTATTCACTGGAGCTGTCTCTTTTGTAGCTCTTGTTTCTGTTGCACCTGTTCCATCAGTCTTTAGTAAGGGAGATCAAGCTCCAGCCAGATCACCTGATCAATCATAGACAACATCTTTAAGCCCAATACCTCATATCACGTGCTTTCGGTGTAGCATGAAAGGCCACAAGGAAAATCAATGTTCTATGTCGAGGACTTTTGTAGCCCCAACCATTATAGTAGCATTAGGCACCAGGGAGCAGGCTAAGGCAGTGACTGAACAAGACCCGGATGCCAACATGAACTTGATAAAGGGTATGATTTCTATTTGTGATATGGTGATGTATATGTGGATTGATTATGGTTCCACTTCATCATTCATATCTGGTCATATGGTAGATAGATTAAAATTGCTTGTTGTTAGAGCTAGTACGACATTGATTTTGAGTACGGTAGCAAGAGAAAATATCTACCCAGATATGATTTATGAAAAATGTTTTGTGAAATACGAGGGACGTGAGAGTTCCTCGATTTCGATGTTATTTTGTGTAACACCCCGTAGTTTTAATTAAATACATACGTTGAATTACGCGTATATCGAGATGTAGAATACACATATTTTATACGTATGAGCCAAATATACGCGTGTATGATTAGTAAATAAATAAAATTAGGAAATGAAGATGATACATTTGGGATCATCCAATATGGGTGCTTACACGTTAACAAATGGAGTTGAATTAAATTGATTAAATTATGGGGTTGGTTAATTAAATATGTGGATTGGAGTATGATTTAATGAATTAATGAATAGTATGATTTGAAAATGGTGTAGATGAAAATTGAATTATTAAATGAATTATAGAAATGGGATGAGTTGAATTCAATGACATTTGATGGAGGAGTTGGTTATTAAGGGGAGCCTAGGCTGACTCGCACAATGTATTATACACTGTATATATCCATATACAATATACAATACACTGCCAGCCTTCACATAATCTCACAATCCTTTCCAAAATTTTCAGAAATTTCGACAGCACCTCCCCATAAAATGGACAATTCACAATTTTTCCTAATATACTACAAATCAAATCAAAGAGATATATATAAATAATCATCACAGTCATTCATTCATTCCATTCATTCCCCAAATCAAATTCTCACCTGATAAATATACATGATCACCTCATTTCATCATCACAAGATATCAAATCATAATTCATGTTTCTTTACAACCATCTATGTGATAATATATATATGTAGGATGTGATATATATTCATTTGAAAATAAAGAAAATATAATCCATTTCCTTCGCATACACGTACAATAACACAATAAGAATCTAACTCACGTATCTATTCTCATGCCTTTTCTTTTAACTTTGTACCTGAAATATTAAAGGAAATGGAGTGAGCAAACAACAGCTCAGTGAATATATTTCTTGAGATGACAATTATATACATTTAGAGAAATATGGCATTTAAAATCATTTCAAACAAGTATTAAACACATGCATCATTCAACAAATATATTATACATGTCAACAACATAATTTCATGGGTTTTCAAGAAAACAATGCATTCTTTTTTCCACAAAATCCACAATCTCCCTCCTTCAAGGCAAGAGAGCGGGTCTAACCCTTGTATGGCCTTTACAAGGTAGCCACAGCCTCTCATTACCCAATTCACAGTCATTTCAAGGATCTCCAATCCTTGTTAGGACAGGCCTACTGACAATGAGATTACGCATAACACTCATTCGGGTCTAATTCCTAACGAAATGACACCAACTCGCCTTTGCAAGTCTCACATGCTCCAATGCTCAAAAGAAATCATTTATGAATGCAAATTAAAACACAATGCAACAATATCTTCATAGCATATTTACATTCAAACATTTCATATATATAAAATGCCATACAAGAACCAAAATCAAGAAAACATACTCACAGTACTGGAATTTTCCAATTTAAACACCATCACCGTCGCTTTCGAGTCCAGCTCCAATTTAAATCCATAAATCCAACTAACTTAACCTGTCACAACCACTCCATAATTCAATTTCATTTATTCATATCTATTTACATATTTAATTTCTCAACTCACTTCAAATCACCCATAATAAAGATTAACCTTAAAAATATTATACACATTCTGTGAATTTAGATTCCAACTCCATTTAGGACTCATAAGCAGTTGAAGAAACTACTATCTCATTTCTGTTGTCAATCTAGATATTTCCACAAGAAAGAACAGTGAAAATAGATTTCTCATTTCATATTTTCACTAATTCTCAGTTTATTTTTCTACTGGAACATATATCAATTTTATTAAAAATCTAGAACATTCCTAAAATTATTTTGTCCACATCGACACGTGTAAAATCACTCATTCTATCATTCTATTACCTTTAACAGGTATTTTATTGAGGTTTTACACGTTCGCGAAGGTCGCGACAGTGAATTTTACTCACCAAAACCATACATTTAGTTACTAAAAATATCAAATCATATCCAAAAATCATGATCTTAACATCGAAACGTCCGGAATTCAATTCTCTACGCTTCTATGATCTCAAACCAGAGTTTCATTGGATTCTAATTCTATTTTATTCACTGGATATGATCATAGTACTATTCACGTTACTGTTCAAATCGTCACTATTCATTGGAAACATGTAAATTTTTACTAAAATTGTCAAACGGTCTCCAAAAATCATGAAATTAGCATCAATGGACTCGTAACAGTTCATTCTACCATTCTATAGCCTTAAACTAGAGTTTCATCGGGTTTTAAATGATTCAAATGGTCTCCAATCGAAACTCTAAATTCCAACAAACTTTCAACGGCTACAAAAATTCCAAATGAACACATAAATTCAATCTAACCATAAATTTAAGGTTCCTACAGCCTAGGAAGTGTTTTCCAACCTTCATAGCGGATTTTCATTCACGTTGGATAAAAACTCCAATTTTCGAAAACGCCGTAAAACGGCTCCCACAGCAAAAATTACTCCGCTAGAATCGTTACATCTAGCTTAGATATCAAGTTCACGAAGAAATAGAGTGAAAATCACTTACCGCGAGTCCCGATTTCGCGCGAATCCATCGTTTCTCCTTTTTCTTCTTTCTCTCGTTCTCTCGTTCTCTCGTTCTCTCGTTCATTCTACAACTTCTTTTAACTTCTTTTTATTTTTTTATTTTTTTCTGTTGTTTTACAACGTTGGAGAGAGGTTTTGAGAGATGTTAAATAGATATAAAAAAATATGATCTTATGCTCTTAGGCTCCCCTTAATAACCAACTCCTCCATCAAATTTCATTGAATTCAACTCATCTCATTTCTATAATTCATTTAATAATTCAATTTCCATCTACACCATTTTCAAATCATACTATTCATTAAGTCATTAAATCATACTCCAATCCACATATTTAATTAACCAACCCCATAATTTAATCAATTTAATTCAACTCCATTTTTTAACTTGTAAGCGCCCATTTTGGATGATCCCAAATGTATCATCTTCATTTCCATTTTTTTTCGTGACCATGATTTCATATTCAAAAGTCAACAAGAATGTCCAATAAACATGGCAAAGCAGATTAAGCACACAAACTTAAGAGTACTTTCTAATTTTCCAAAAGTCATGTTTAAAAATGAGTGCTAATCCAATCATAGATCATTCATACAAAATCAAATTAAATCAAAGCTCATAAAGGAATATGGATTTATTCAATGATCTAGACTCATCAAAAACAAAAAATTTCAAAAATTATCAAAAATTTTCACTAAAGACGCCAAAAAGCTCAAACTCCCCCTCAAACTTAAAGTTGGCATTGTCCTCAATGCAACACATCCACGATGTAGAACAATATTAAGAGATAAAGGATAAGGAAACTCCCTTTGCTCGAAGGGTAGAAGGCTCCAAGGTGATTCTCTTGCATTTGGAAACTCCGAGGACCCCCAAACTTGAATTAAAACCTGGAAAGGGACCGATAGTTGCATATTTAGACATGTTTTATGAGTGTTTTATAGTTGTTTTAGAACAATTTATGCATTAATTCAGTGTGTTTATGTTAGTTTTGATTCATTTGTTAGTTTAGGAATAAATTGATTTTTATGCATTATTTCGGTTTGTTAATTTATATGTTGGATCAAATTATGTTTTGAGTGTTTTAATTACTTTTTTTTTTGTAGGTATTTAGATGTATGGAAGTGATCATGAATGATGGACACAACATATGAAAAGCCTAGATGATGAGTCAGGAAGAACCCAAGCTAAATTAGGGCTAAAATGTGATAGCTAGTGTAGTAAATATCCCTGAGGACTATACCCAATTTCTTATCGGAATATATTATAACTTGGCAACCTTTCACTTGCGGTTTGCCCGTAACAAGTTTTTGACATCGTTGTGGATAGTTATTAGTACACTACTATTGTGTTAGTAACTCTAATTTTAATTTAGATTTTATTTTTGTTTAATTTTCTGAAATTTTCTTTCTTTGTTTCTTTGTTTATTTTCATTTTTATTACTTTATACTTCGTTCTTTATTTGTTCTATTTTGTAGGATTTCAAGAGTTTATGCAAAAGGCAAGAAGTTGTGAAGTACTACCGTTTGATCCTGAGATTGAACGTACTCTTGGAAGACTGAGACAAGTGATAAGAAGAGAAACTAAAGTAATGGTGGACAAGCACAATCAGTTGACCTTGAGAGACTACTTCAAACCGATTATCAATGATAATTACTCAAGTATTGTTCTTATTCCTTTAATGCGAACAACTTTAAATTGAAACCGGCGTTGATCTCTATGGTTCAACAACACCAGTATGGGGGGTCGCATACTGAAGATCCTACTATCCACATCACCACCTTCTTGGAGATGTGTGATACGATGACGATGAATGGTGTTATTGAGGACACCATAAGGTTGAGATTGTTCCCTTTTTCTCTAAGGGACAAAGCACGAGCATGGTTGCAATCTTTGCAACCAGGGTGCATTGCCACATGGCAAGAGATGGTACAGAAGTTTCTTCAAAAGTTCTTCCCACTAGCCAAGACTGCCCAACTAAGAGCTGAGATTGGGCAATTCAAGCAACAAGAGGCTGAGTCACTTTATGAGGCATGGGAGCTTTTCAAAGAACTCTTGAGGAAGTGTCCTCAACATGGATACCAAGATTGGCCACAGCTTCAATTGTTCTATAATGGGACGACTTTCTCCACAAGAACTCTAGTTGATGCGACAACCGGTGGGTCATTTTTGACAAAAATGGCTATTGAGGCACTGAACATGTTGGAGGATATGGCTGGCAACACTTATGAGGTTCCGGGTGCACGATCAATAGTTAGAAGGTAGCTGGTCTACATGAAGTTGATCCATTCACATCTCTCTCTGCACAAATGTCAAGTATTGCCAACCAACTTGTTGTGCTCACTACTCAAAGGGCACAACCTTCTATTGAAAAGGCGAGGGCTATAAATTTGGGATATTCAGAGAATGAGGCACATGAGGAAGAAGTTCAATACATTTGTAATCGGGGGTACAACTTCAGAAGCAATCAAGGAGTTCCAAATCAGTGCCACCCAAGTGTTCGAAATCATGAGAACTTTTCCTATGCCAACACGAGGAATACATTGCAACCTCCACCCAGTTTCTACAATCAAGCTTAAGAGAAGAAGCCATCCTTGGAGGATATGTTGGGATCATTTATGATGGAGACAAGAACTTCAATTAAGAACTTAGAAGTACAAGTGGGACAACTAGCCCAAACAGTGAATGCACAACCCCAAGTTTCTTGAGATTTTCAAGAAGATCCACATCAACATCCCTTTTGCCGATGCTTTGGAGCAGATGCTAAACTACATGAAGTTCATGAAGGAAGTTATGTTGAAAAAGAGGAAGCTGGAAGAACTCGAAATAGTGAAGCTTACGCAAGAGTGTAGTGCAATCATACAGAGAAAGCTCCCACAAAATCTGAAGGATCCGGAGAGTTTCAATATACCTTGCACCATTGGTTCGTTAAATTTTAGTAATGTTTATGTGACTTAGGTGGAAGCATTAACTTAATGCCTCTATCCATTTTCAGGAAATTGGGGCTTGGAGAGGTGAAGCCAACTACAATATCTTTGCCACTAGCGGATCGATCACTTACATACCGTTGGGGTATCATTGAGGACATGCTAGTGAAGGTGGACAAGTTCATCTTCCCGGTGGATTTTGTAGTTTTGGACATGGAGGAAGATTGCGATATTCCTCTTACACTTGGGCGACCATTCCTTGCTACTGGGAGAGCATTGATAGATGCAGAGCTTGGTGAGCTTACTTTGAGGGTTAGTGAAGAAAAGGTGATGTTTAAGATCCAAAGCTCCCGATAAGAAGCATACATGCAACCAAATTGATGTCAAAAGAGTAATTGATGAGTGTGCTACCAAGGCTTATGAAAAGCCTACATCGAAGGATACCTTGAAGAATTACGTGGACAAAATTGAGAATTTTGATGACCCTCCTCTCTTGGTGTGGAAAGATTTGTATTTGATGCCTAATGTTGAAGACAGAAAGTTGCTGAGTACTATGATTGAGCATAAGCGAAATGATAGATATCTTTCTCAAGTCAAGAAGAAATGGTTAAGAAACTTTAAGGGTCAAGATAAAAGGAATGAAAAGGCCTTGCTTCTTGATGATCCACCTTAGAGAAAAATAGAAGAAGTCAGGCTGAGGACTTTAAACTAAGCGCTTGTTGGGAGGAAACCCATCGATTTTGAAATTTTTTTATTTTATCTGTTTTCTATTTTTAGTCATTGTAGTATAGATTTGAGTTTCATACCATTGACAAGTTTTTGTTTCTTTTCCTTTCCAGGTTCTAACGCAAGTTTGGGGTCTTTTTGGAGCAACTAAGAGAGACGAATGGCGCGCATCCTCACCCATTTGGGTTTAGGTGGTTTTCTAAACTCCTTTATCTTTTATATGCCTCGATTTTTTATTTCTTTGTTTATATTATGCATTGAGGACAATGCTTGCTTTAAGTTTGGGGGGAGAGTTTTGAAATTTTGTTATATGGTATGTTAGTTGAGTATGCAATATGGTATGTTAGTTGAGTATGCATTAGTTTAGGTTAGGAATTCACAATTTTTTTTCAATTTTAGACTTACTTATGGAAGGCCAATGATAAGATGACACTCTAGAGTTATGAAACAATAGGAGAATGTAGAGAGTTACCTATATGTTTGTGTGCTTGATCCAACTTTTGCTGGGAATTGTTGGAGAGACTTAACCATTTGTGCATGATTTTTTATCATTGGATTGAGATTGTTAGGAATGGACCTTTGCTTGCTAAGTCATATCTTAGATCTCTAGGGATTCTAGAACAAGTTTGATCACCACTCGAGGCGAAATCCTAGTTAACACACCATGAGGAAGATGATTTAGGCCATGTTTGAAAACTTTTGAGCCATATAGCCTACCTTACTTTTTATTGTATCCATAGTTCCCACTTTGAGCTGAATATCCTTTTCTTTGTTACCTATGCATCATGAATTTTGAACTTGTCATGTTTAAATTCCCTGTTTTCAACCTAAACACCTTATACACTTTGATCATGTTGGAGTGTTATTATTTGGAAGGAAGAACAACGGGGAATGAAAAAGATGAAAAAAGGGTGATAAAGAAGAAATTTTTAGTAAGTTTGCTTATGAATTCTATTGAAAGAAGAAGAAGAAAAAGAAAAGAAGATGAAAAAGAGAAGAAAAGGGTGTTACATCTATGTGTGAAAAGAAGCAAGTTTGGGGGTGTAGCATTCTATAAAAGAAGAGTGAATGATGATAAAAAGCAAACAAAAGAATGAGAATATTTGAGAGATATATGTGTTGAAAAGAAGTTTTGGTTTCAAATGCAATGTAGTGGATGTTAGTAATTGATCAAAGTGGTTAGGGTGTTTTGAGCTATAATGTTTCTATTCTTCCTACCTTTGAACCTAAGCCTTACATTAAAACCTATGAAAGACCTACTGATTTTGAATGGTGTATGATCTACATTAGTGAAGAGTGGTGTGAAAGACTTGCTTATGGAGTTCCAACTTAAATTTTATATTTTGAGATCTCACACTTAACACTTGCTTCCACTTGTTCATGACTTGCATGATTAGTTGATGAGATTAGTTATGTACTCATGTGTAAAAGAATCAAAAGTGAAACATGGTGAGAGTTGGGTTGAAATTCTAGACAATTCTATACTCTTGAAATTCTTTCCTAGAAGTGAATATTCCTTTTGGTGTAATCTTGGAGGCCATGTATGTGTTTATAATGCTGAGTTAAGTCTTTAATTGTGCAAGATTGTGACTTTAGAAGGGATATGTTAATTAGTTTTGTTTTCCCTTTGCTCGGGACGATCAAAGTCCTAAGTTTGGGGGTATTTGATAGTTACATATTTAGACATGTTTTATGAGTGTTTTATAGTTGTTTTAGAATAATTTATGCATTAATTCAATGTGTTTATGTTAGTTTTGATTCATTTGTTAGTTTAGGAATAAAATGGTTTTTATGCATTATTTCAGTTTGTTTATGTTAGTTTTGAGTGTTTTAATTACTTGTTTTGTTTTGTTTTGTAGGTATTTAGATGTATGGAAGTGAGCATGAATGATGGATACAACATATGAGAAGCCTAGATAATGAGTCATGAAGAACCCAAGCCAAAAAGTGGAAGAAAATTGGCTAAGTCCACAAGAAGGAAATCAAAAGGAGCGAAAAAATGACAAAGTCCAAAACACTGCGCACAAACAGTGCTCTGGGGGCCGTGACGCTCATCGCAGTGCCCAGAGGAAAATTAACGTAGCACCGCGGCGCTAGGAGATGCCAATCTGGGCGCGGCGTACTGCCCGTGGCGCTAGGGTTTCTAGAAGTTGCGTTTTGGCAACTTATTGGAAGATTTTTGAGGAATTTCTAATCTTGATTTTGGATGAAAGGGGGCCTATATTATATCAAACTTAAGGGTTTTTCAAGGAGAACACATTAGAAGAAAAGGAGAACACATTGGAAGAAAAGGAGAATAAGTACACTTGACGGCTGGAACGAGTTGGGAAAGGAGAATCGCATTGAAGATCACCCACATATTCCATATCGATTCTAGTTTTGTCTTTTCTTATTCTGATTCATGTTTGTACCACTATTTACTATTTTTATGACTTTCGTTATGAACTAAACCTCTTTCTGGAGGTGTAGATTGATCCAAACTTGAGACTATGTCTTAGCTTTTATTATTTAATTATTATTAATGAATTCTTTTAGTTTATTTATACTTTTTTATGTATAAAGCTTTCGATCCCCTGATCAAGGATTGACTGATCCTAGATTCGAGGTAGATGCTCCAAAAGAGGGTACCTTGAGTTGGAATCTGGAGAGTATAACCTAGGCTATTGTGAGACTCAAAAGGAGATCGAAAACCTTTGAAGTCATTAGGTGGAAATCATAGATCTTAATGAATTACCGTTGCGTTTGGTTTTCATCGAAAGAATTAAATCAATACAACGATAATATGCTCTAGTTCTGCTTCAAAAGAAAGAATTAGAAACACTAGGAATTCTGACTTATAAGCTAGAGAATTGATTTAATAATATATATCAAGACATAGTTAAGAGTGAGGTGACATCGAACCTCTAGTTTAATCTCCAATTTATTTCTTATCTGATTTACATTGTGTTATTAGTTAATAATTAATTAGTTTAATTTATGCCTTAATCATTCAATCACTCGATTTCAACTGTCTAGATAAAATTAGGGCTAAAACATGATAGCTAGTGTAGTAAATATCCTTGAGGACGATATCCGATTTCTCATCGGAATATATTATTACTTGGCAACTGTTCACTTGCAGTTTGCACGTAACAGGGACAAAAAGAGATGTCATTAGTGGAAAAATAAAACTCAACTCCTATACTACAATGACTAAAAAGAAAACAAAACATAAATCTAAAATCCGGTTGGGTTGCCTCCCAACAAGCGCTTGTTTATAGTCATTGGCTAGACTTTCTCTTTTCTCTTAAGGTGGATCATCCAGAAGCATTGCCTTAACATTTCTAAAGTCCATGCTGATGTCATCCTTTAATCGTTTCCTCTTGGGCCGAAGGTGATATCCATCTTTCCTCTTATGCTCAATCATGAGATGCAACAAATCTTCCTCTTCAACACGGGGCATCAAATATGGATCCATCCACACCAGAGGAGGAGGGTCATCTAAATGCTCCACTTTGCCCATATAGGGCTCCAAGGAATATTTCTGTGTAGGCTTTTCAAAAGCCTTGGTGGCACTCTCATCAGTAACATCCACCATATCAATTTGGTAACAAGTGTTAAACCAATTATCCACATGTCCCTAATACAAAAGATATTTTGATGATTACAAACCACATTCTGTTTATGTTAATACTTCATAAATGGCGTATCTAATCTTACTTGAAGGTTTCAAAGAATTAATGATGCATGGCAAACGCATTAAAGATCTACTTGAAGACCACGATCATTTGAAGATATTTGATAATATGATTAGATTATGTTAGGTTGTAGAACCTTCTCTACCATTTGATTCAGCAATATGCATGACCGCATGTTTTAGTCGAATCGATTTAATCTGAAAATATCTTATTTTTAATCGTGATTTATCGAACTTTAATTGAGAAATCAAAAACCGCTTTTATAAAGTATTTCAAGATGCTAATGTTTTAGTAGTGCCCTCCTGAACTTGATGAGTCTGGACGCTGATAAAATATTAGGATGCTAACATTCATTCAAGGTTAAATTGAACTTATTCATTAGGACGCTTACTTGTAAGTAGCGGCCTCCCTTTAGTCAACATTTGAAAGTGTCAGGACGCTAACTTAGTTTTAGCTCACTGAAAGTTCTCTTAGTTTTTAATTGATTTCTATCTTTAAGGACGCTAATAGTTATAAGTTGAAAAATTGTCAGGACGCTACCTGGATAGGAACGCCCTCATCCTTAGAATCAACTTAATAACTTTAAGGACGCTTACTGTCCTTCAGTGCACTTAATATTATTTCAAAATTGGTTTAAAATTTTAGGACGCTTACTTATGAGTAGCGCCGTCGTGCGTTTAAGTGTTTTAAAACAAAGCAGGACGCTAGCTGTCGAGTAGCACCCTCATGATTTAAGTCGTTTTAATCTCAAAGTAAGTCAGGACGCTTACGAATCAGTAACTCCCTTACTTCATTGTTCAGCAGAATGCTGATGCTCCATTAGCACCCTTAAGGAATAAAACAACAAAGTTGATATTATGTGTCAGGACGCTAATTCAACAATGTTAATGTTCTGACACTGACACTATTACAATTTACTTTTTCAGAACTGTACAAAAACTGTTCAGAATCGTACAACAACTTTTTCAGAACTTTTTGAATGTTCTAATACTTTGTCAGAGCATTCCTTTTTCGTGAACGATCAGATGATTTAGTCCGATCGCCGTAATAGGCACAGAACTGAATCGATCTATTTAGAGAAAGAATGTAGTCGTTGTATTTTGAAATGACCTAGAGCGAAAAAATTCACTAAGTTCATTGCGCCTATATTATTTCTATATATACATGTTGCCTTAGAGCAGAAAAACAACGAATCGATACACGAAAACTGATATTCATTCAAAAATGTTTTAACAGCTTTCACTTGTGCAAAAAACTTTTGAAAGCTAGTCTACTACTTTTTGTACTTGAACTTACGATCATTTTGAAAGAAAAACATGAAGTCTTCTAGATTGATTGATCTTCATCTTCATCATTTTCAAAGTCCATTGAAGAAGACAAAAGCTCCTTGAACATGTTTCAGCCAAACTTTATCATACATATTTTGCTGAATATGTGGTAACAGAAGGTTCAATCCAAAGCTTTGTAAGTATCACTTTGATTCTAAGTAAAAGAAATCATATCCTCATCTTACATTCAGTTTGTAGTGACTGGTTAATCACTAGGCTAGAGCAAGTATTGCTCAAAGTTGTAACGGTCTTCTCACACCCGTAAGTTGAGAAACGGTCTTCTCACTCCCGTAAGCTGAGAAACGGTCTTCTCACACCTATAAGTTGAGAAATGGTCTTCTCACACCCGTAAGCTGAGAAACGGTCTTCTCACACCCCTAAGTTGATAAATGGTCTTTTCACACCCGTAAGTTGAGAAAGTGTACCAGTTTGATCTTCACCCATAAGAAGATCCATAGTGGAGTTTGAACAAATCCTAACTGAGGAGGTAAGGTAGTGGATGTAGGCGAGGCCGAACCATTATAAATTCTGATTGCATTGTCTCTTTTACATTTATTGTATTCATTTGCTATACTTTGTTTAATCTGCTTTTAATATTCCACACATTATTAAGAAAGGTTACAATCTGCTAAGTGTCTAATTCACCCCTTTCTTGGACATATTTGGGCTAACAACAAGTGTTCTTCTTCTTTGGAACTTTGGTTGTGTGGTAGATCTTGAAGAGTACTTTGTCCTCATTGACTCTCAAGGCCAGCTCACCAAGCTCCACATCTATTAATGCTCTTCCTGTCGCTAAAAATGGCCTCCCAAGTATCAATGGCATTCCATCATCCTCTTCCATGTCCAGCACCACGAAGTCCACAGAAAAAATGAACTTGTCAACTTTTACCAACACATCTTCAATGATACCCCAAGTGTATGTGATGGATCGGTGTGCCAATTGTGAAGAAATTGTAGTAGGTTTCACTTCTCCAAGTCCAAGCTTCCTGAAAACAAAAAGAGGAATTAAATTTATACTTGCACCCAAGTCACAAAGTACTTTATCAAAAGAAATAGTGCCAATAGTGCAGGGTATAGTAAAACTCACTGGAACTTTTAGCTTTTGAGATAATTTTTTTTTGAAGGATTGCACTACACTCCTCTGTTAGCTTGACTATCTCGAATTCTTCCAATTTTATTTTTCTCATCATCACATCTTTAATGAACTTTGCATAGTTAGACATTTTCTCTCAGGCATCTGCAAAAGGTATGTTGATGTGGATTTTCTTAAAAATATCTTGAAATTTTGCAAACTGGTGAACCTCTTGTTTGAATCACTAAGAAAAGTGGTCATTGCATCTTCTAGACTTGATTTCTTCTCTTGGACTTGATTATGAAACCCCGGCGGTTTCAACACATTCCTAGTGTTAGAATAGGAAATTTTTTTTTGGTTTCTAACACCCAGATGATATTGAGTTGGCACTTGACTTGTACTTCCTTGGTTTCCTCTATAGTCACCTTGATTCCCTCTATAGTTGTCTTGGTTGCCTTTATAGTTGTACAATTTGTTATTCACAAACTGTACCTTCTCTTCTTGACCACCAAAACCTTGAGGAAGTGAACTTGCTGCTGCAATGGATGTCATGGAAGACGAAGATGAAAAAGAAGGATTACCTTGGAAAGAGGCAAACAAAGTTGTCATTTGGTGTTACATTGAAGACATTTGAGCTGATAAAGCTGTCAGTTGATCTACTGCATGCAATCCAACCACTCTTTTTGTTGCAGCCCTCTCATTTGAGTGTTCATAGGAGTTGGAAGCCATTTCTTCTATCAACATGAGAGCCCCATTTGTTATCTTTCCCATGAGAGTTCCACCAGCTATTGCATCAACCCATGCTCTTGTAGATAAGGTCATGGCATTGTAAAACATTTGAATCTGCAACCACTCTTGGTACCCATGTTGAGGACATCTTCTCAGTGGGTTTTTAAATCTTTCCCAAGCCTCATATATGGTTTCAAACTCCAATTGTCTGAATTGACTAATCTCTGCTCTTAATTGTGATATCCTTGCAGGTGTGAAGAATTTTTGAAGAAACTTTTAGAGCATCTCCTCCCATGTAGTAATGCTCCGTGGTAGTAAAGATTGGAGCCATGATCTTGCTTTGTCCCTTAATGAAAATGGGAACAATCTTAGTCTTATTTTCTCTTCCGCGCCGTTTATTTTCACCGTGTCATGCATCTCTAAGAAAGTGTTAATGTGGATCGTTGAATCTTCTTGAGGTACTCCACCAAACTGGTGTTGTTGTACCATTGTGATCAAGGAAGGCTTCAACTCAAAGTTGTTAGCATTGATTGGCAGCCTTGCAATCCCAGAGTAGTTATTATTAACCACTGGCTTGAATTAATCCCTCAAAGGTAACTGATTGTTCTCTTCAGCCATTTTTTCTTCTTGTGCTCTTCTATCTCTTCTTAATCTCCCAAACGTTCTCTTAATCTCAGGATCAAGAGGCATAATTTCAGCACTTCTCACTCTTCACATGAACCAATAAAATCTATTAAGAAAAAGAGAAAAACAAATTCAGGAAAATAACAAACAAAAGAAAAGTACCTAAATTAAAATCAAAATCAATGTGCAACGGTATTAATAACAGTAAAATTGGCACTATCCCCGGCAACGACGCCAAAAACTTTATCGTCATATTTGTATCGCAAGTGTACGATAGTCAAGTTATAATATACTGAGATGAGTTGGGTTATCGTCCTCAGGGAAAGTAAATTTTACTAATATAAATGCCCGAAACTACTATGAATTTAATTTTATTTAGGTGATCAAAATGGGATGATTTAATTATTGAAATTGAGAGTAAACAAAAGTAACACTAATCAAAGCAAATTGAATTAAATGGGAGAAAAACCAATGAATGAAAGTTCTAAAGATTGATTTCACTATATTCTATGTTATGGATTTTCAAAAGGCTATGTTATTGAATTAATTGTAGGAATTCATAAACCATGGATTCTAACCCATCCAAACCCCTCTCTCAAGCGCAATTCGAATATTTATCCTTAACATATTAATCCCCTTTCTCGAGCGCAAATCAACAAGTCAAGAATCCATTAAGATTTATAATCCACTCTATGCAATTTCAAAGGATTTTGTAGGTCTCTCGACTCGATACTACTAACCTAGATTACAATTTTCAATTTCCAATTCGATAACACCTCTCTCGAGTGTAAGAAACCAAATCCAAAATCATTCAACAAGTGGCCAACAAATTGAAAGCATTAAGTATTTGAAATTGCAAAAAAACCCAAAAATTATTCAATAACACATGTATAATAATCATTCCATAAGACAAAACATAGATCAATCAACCTCTAGATTAAGAACTTAGCTCATATTCATATTCAAAGACACAAGACAGAAAAGAGGGAAAACAAAGGAAGACAACATTGCAAGAAACAAGAAATGGAAAATGAAAGCTTAAAACCCCCTGATAATGGAGATCTTCTTCTTCTTCTTCCTTGAACTTCTTCCTTACTTGCAACCCAAGCTTTCTCCTCTTCTCTCTTGCTTGCCTTTCTAAAACCTAAACCTAATTCTAATATCTTCTAATTGTATCTAATGGTCTCTCTCATTCCTAGAACAAACCCTAAAGTGAGCTTATATGCAAGAGGGAGTCAAAAGAACAAAATGAGCAACAATCCACACACAAAAATGCAAAAAACTCAAAAGTGAACAGTAATGGCGCCACAAAGCCATTCCCTGGCGCTGCGGCGCCCAAAACGTGAAAAATTTACTTCTTCTGCATTTCGCAACGGCTCCGCCTTTCCCTGGCACCGCTGCGCCCAGAACCGAAAAATGCAAAGGTTTTGCATTTCTTCTTTTTCTACTTCTTGGCTTTTTGTCCTCTTCTTTGACACTTCTTGTACTTGTTCTTGGCCTATTATAAGCCTCATTTGCTCTACTTTAAAGCTCCTCCTTGTTTTCCTACAAAATAAAACACAAAACACAAGTAAGTAATCTATATTAATCAAATGACAAAAATCTATATGCAAGTACGTATTAACATGTAAAGTATAAAAATATTAATATGGAAGTGATGCAAATGACTTAAGGAAAAATAATTAAAAATCAACATTATTTTCCTAAGCTAGCCTAATGCATTTTATTCATGAAAATACCTAGAACTAACTTATAAAATTCATAAAAATATCCAAATGGACCTAAAACACTAAGTATGAACAATTAATGCAAATATCTCTAAAATCTAGCTAAAATGCACCTAAAAACCTATGAAATTAACATGAAAACTAATAACTAAAACTCAACTTGTTAATATACTTAATACTTTTGTGGTCGGAGAATACTTCAAATCGTTCTCCGTATAAGTAATGTCGCCATATTTTTAAGGCAAACACCATTGCTGCGAGTTCTAAGTCATGAGACGGATAATTGACCTCATGAATTTTCAATTGTCGGGAGACATAGGCTACTACACGATCTTTTTGCATCAGTACAGCTCCAAGTTCTTGAAGCGCATCTGTGTATAGTATGAAGCCAACCCCATCCTTTGGAGTGGTCAAAACGGGTGCTGAAGTCAGCCTTTTCTTGAGTTCTTGAAAGGTTGATTCACAGGCTTCGTTCCAGATAAAACGTATCTTTTCGGGTTAATCGAGTGAGCGGTTCAGCAAGTTTGGAAAAATCTTTGATGAATCGTTCGTAATATCCGGCTAATTTGTGGAAGCTTCTAATTTCTGTGACATTAGTAGGTTGTTTCCAACTAAGAACAACTGCAACCTTGGATGGATCTACTTCGATACCATCACGGGACATGACATGACCGAGGAACTTTACCTTATCCATCAAGAACTCACACTTGCTTAGTTTGGCATATAACTGATGCTGCTGAAGGGTGCTAAGCACAGTTCGCAAGTGAGTCTCATGGAGTTCATTTGTGGAGTAGTATACCAGTATATCGTCGACAAATACAATGACAAAAAGATCCACGTATGGTCTGAAAAGCGGTACATTAAATCCATAAATGTTGCAGGTGCATTAGATAGGTCAAATGGCATTACAGTGAATTCGTAAGGACCATATCTAGTTTGGAAGGCTATTTTTGGTATGTCTTCTTCCTTAACCCAGAGTTGGTGATACTCTAAGCGAAGGTCAATTTTTGAAAAAAATCTTGCTCCTCTTAACTGATCGAACAAATCTTCAATTCGAGGTAATGGGTATCTATTCTTAATAGTGACTTTGTTCAACTTTCTATAGTCGATGCATCGAAGCGAACCATCATTTTTCTTGACAAAAAGAACTGGAGCACCCCATGGTGACGTTCTGTTTCTTATAAACCTTTCCAACTCCTTTAACTGTTTATCCAGTTCTACTAATTCTACATTAGGCATATGGTAAGGTGGAATGTAGACAGGATCAGTGTCAAGAATAAACTTAATTTCAAAGTCAAATTCCCAAGGAGGAGGGAGTCCTGGAAGTTCATCTAAGAATATCGTTAGATATTCTCGAACAACCGGAATATCTTTCAGATTAGGAGGATGACTGGACACTATATGTTCTTCATCCTGATCAATTATCGAAAGAGCTTGCATCTGAGATCTTATAAGGGACACGATAGAATGATGAATGTGTCCAGGAACTCCTTGAATTTTCAGGCTATCACCATTAGCAGTGTCAGTCGAACTTGCTTATTCTGACAATCTATTTGAGCATGTAAAAGTGTTAACTAATCCATACCCAAGATAATATCAAAGTCAGTGAAATCCATTACTAGGAGGTCCGCTACCAGATGATGATCCAATATTCTAAGTTCACAATTGGAACATATTTGATTTATTTCAGTACTCGGTCCTATTGGTGTGGATACCCGAATTGTAACAGGAGTGGTGGCCCTCAGTTGTAATCCTAATTTCTGGACTACCTGAGTAGCAATAAAAGAATGCGTAGAACCCGAATCGAATAAGACATGTACCAACATGTTAAAGAAAACAAAGGTACCTTCCACCACGTTATTTTTAGGCATCGGTTGTTCAACAACACGTAGGCATGTCCTTGCTGCCTAAGGCCTTGTTGCTGTCTGGGTGGTGGTGGGATTATCGCGACTGCTTGCTGAACTGGTGCAGCTGGGGCTCTGGGTTGGCCAGGGGCTGGTAGGGGACAATTGTTTTGAATGTGGCCCACCTGGCCATACTTGAAGCACATACGATCTCGACCTTGTGGTTGTTGATTTGGAGGAGGTAGGGGAAATCGCCGGTTATTTTCATTTCTTTGGAGCGTTTGATTTTGGCGATTTTCGGTGTTCCTTTGGAAAGTTTGTTGGGTTGGAGCAGGTGAAGCCAACTGGAGCTGAGGGTTTTGGGGGTTACCCATGCCGAGGCCAGCGTATTGATTTGCTTGGTAAGGTCTCTTCCTACCAGACTGTTGTACTGGCGCAATAACTCGTTCTCCTAGGTTTCGCCTCTGTTCCTGCTTAAGCTTTTCCTGCTCATAATTTATAGCCATGTTCACTAATTTTTGAAAAATTATCAAGCTCTAGAAAGGTAAGGGCCTGCCTGATGTCGGACCTCAATCCATTGAAAAACCTTTTAGCTTTGTCCCTCTCGGTGGTGATGGTAGAGAGAGAAAACTGAGAGTTTCATGAACTTGGCTGCGTATTCCCGTACTGTCATGCTTCCTTGAAATTGCTTTGTGAACTCTTGTCTTTTCTTTCTTTTGACAGCATTTGGGAAATATTCATTGATGAATTCAGCTTCAAATTGTTGCCATGTCATGGTACTAGCATTTACTTGAGGGTCTTCCTTAACTATTTTCCACCAAGTGTTGGCGTTTCCAACCAACTGGTAAACAACAAGGGGAATCTTTCTTTCTTCAGACGCTCCCATTGCCACGAGCACCATTCGAGTTTTTTGTAGCCACTTGTAGGCTTCGTCGAAATCGGGCTTTCCATCAAAAGTGATGGGCTGTAGTTGTTTGTACTTCGTAATTTGATTGGTCATCTGATCCATCTTCTACTTAGTTGGTTCCTATTACGGTTGGGGGACCCCAACTTGTTGATCAGCAGCACTCTGGATTGAACCTCTCATTGAAGCTTTCATGTATTTAGTAAAACCTTGGAAAAACTGTTCCTTGCTAAATGGTACGGCTATTCCATTGGAAAGAGTTGCAGTATTCTGTTCGGCTATCGGGACATTAATGTTGTCGTCCATTGCTTGTTCTGAGGTAGGGGAGTAGGTTCAGATCCAACGTCCTCTTGCGACTGCATAAACACAGACAGCTTGTCAAGAGAAGCTAGGTTTGTGCTGACTTCTTGTTTTTACCGGCATTGTCTGCAGATTGGCTTGATGTTAGCACAAGATTTGCGATATAATTTCTGAAGAAGAAGGGATGATCGATTTGTGATGCAGTGCTCATGCATGGTTCTTGAGTGATGTTTCATAGGTGCTAAGCTCCTAGTTTTCTAGGCTAGGAAATAAGGAAAAATGAGGAGCCTTAGAGCACCGTAGCATTGTACTTTTAGGCGGGTCTAAAGCGAAACCAATAGTGTGATTTCTAGTTTTTTTTTTCAAAGATTATTATCGTAGTATTGAGTTTTCAAAACACTTTGAAAATTTCTTGTGTATTTGTCAAAATATGTATGTTTTTGAACATAAGTACATGCCATAGATACTTCTACAACCTTTTTCTCGTATTGTCACATACATCGATATGTCGCAAATCTTTACACTTGTTTATACTATGCTCACCTATCACCAAGACCTAACGATTCCTATAATCCTCCAAATTCATACGTCCCATTTCGCATAAATTTGGTGATAAGGGACGTGGTCCAGCCAAGGGGATCTGTGTGCGGTCTCTTTCGCGATAAACTGCTACACAGTAGGTCTGTAGTTACCTCGTCTCGAGTTTTTTTTTAGTATTTGTGTGAGTTTGTTGTGTCTCATACCACGTCAAACCCATTAATAGTGAAGAAATCCACCGGACGAGTGTGCCTACCTCAAATAGTCTAGCACAAAACGTCACACAACTTTTAGCTTATCATGAGCTGAGAATTTGACATGAAGTTTTCTTTTCTTTTTTTTTTTTTACTAAGTTTTACAAACTATCAAACCGCTAAAAGGATACCTGAAATTTCTTGAAAATACTTCAACCTACTACGAAGCTAATTTAAACTACTGCAAGACTACTTTAACAACTAAATACGAAACTTAAAACTTCACATTCATTGAGGGAAAACTATTGGGGAGGTATGAAATCAAAATGTTCAGAGGAGAATTGAGATACTAACTGTTCCATGCTGGGAGAATATATAGGAGTCTCCATGACTTGCCCAACAAATGTTGGGTTAGGAAACTTAGAGCCTGCTAGGTTGAGATTCAGATTTACTGACGAATCTTGTGCCTGTTGGGACGACTGTCCAAATTCTCCCTCACCTGGAAATGGAGAAGCCATCCTTGGTACTGCGGCGTGGCATTCCCTGCGCCACTTAAGCAGTGAGTCGATAGCCATTTTATTTTCTCTGAGGCTACGATTGTATTCTTCAAACTATTCTCTCATGTTTTTCATTATTCGATCCTTGGTTGCCAGCATCATCTCTTTTATTTGGTCCATAAGCTGTTGTTGGGTGTTAGTATTGGTTTCTTGTGTATTGGATGGAGAAAAGAATTCTTTTGTGGGAGGATCTGTCTCATTTACCGGTGTATCGGAGAAATCAAGGTTAAAGTCTTCGAGGTATTCAGAAGGAGTGTTGACCTCTATTTAAGGAAAATATTCCTATCCAGTTGGCATATTGACTCAACTCTTAGTCGCGAGACTTCCCTTGTTTCCACTCAAGTTCAATACGATATCGGTGATGCCATCGTACAAGGGAGATGTTATCTCGCTTAGGCTAGGAAAAACTCTGAAATGGCGGAACACTTTGTTTAGTAATGCTCCGTATGGAAGACAGGTCCGTTCCCGAGTGCAATGTGCCATATGGCGTAAGATGATAAAAGGAAGATTCACATGAATTTCTTTTACCAAACAGTATGCCAAAAAACATTGAGGATGAGTGGTGGTGGACCTTTTACCAGGCTGGGACAAAATGTTTGCAATGATTACTTGAATAAGAGGGTTATATTGTTCTTTAATTTCTTTGGTAAAGATGCTAGTGACAGTGAACTCTGATTGGGAAGCAAGACACCTAAACATATTTCAAGAGCTTGGGACAACACTTACTTTGCCTCTGGATGTATAAATATCGCAGACTGGTCCTCTCTCAGGGATTTCTAAAATCTTTGATAGTATTTCGAACGTGAAGGTTATATCAATACCATTCACCTTTGCCGTAATGGTGAAAGTACCATAGTTTTTGACAGTCAAATTTTCATAAAATGAGGCAACAGAGGACCAAAAGACAAACTTTTGAAGATTTATGACCGGTGTCCAACCTAAGGTTGCAAGTTTGTCGTGGAGCATTGGGTAGTATTCTTCTGATAAAATTACTAGTTTTCCAATCTGAACTGGAATTGAAGAGAAAGGTCTGAGTCGAGGAGGCTGCGAACTTTCACCTTCAACATTCTTTTTAGGCTTCTTTGGCCTTGGCTCCATCAAGTTTTTGAAGATGAGTTATGGAGAGCAACAAAAAGTATGGAGTAAGAAAAAGGTGTAGAGATTTATTAAAGAAAAAAGGAAGACAAGGAAGGTGAGTGAAGAAACTTTCCTCCTCCCTCTCTATATATAGAAAAATAAGGGGGGAGGGGGGCCTGTTAAATATATAGTATAGTGGCCGGAAATATTGTTTTTTTAAAATGTATAGTATATACGTAGATATTATATAGTATTTTAAAATTTTTAAAATAGGGATGGGCAGTCTCCAAGACCATGCTCAGATACCATTATAATTGTCACACCCCACCTCATTGAATTCAGTACGAGATGCTACAGTTAGGGCGTCAAGTGCTCAAACCACTCGATCAGAGTTGCACATACAGAAGTATAGTGGTCCACATCAACAACAATACAACGGAAACTACTAAGGGAAAAACTATTATATTGAAAATATGGAGTTTGTTAATTATTACATTCCTTTATAATAAAAAAACAAAAGAAAGATAACAAGGGCGAAGCCCCTACAAAAGTACCAAAATAACAAAAGAGGAGTAGTCAAAAGAGAGGCGTCTAGAAGCCTGAAACCACCACCACCATAGGTAGATCGATCTGACAGGACCTGGGGAGAGTATATACACAAAATTCCCTACATGGATCGGGTTTGGCCATAGCCCCCAAAATAATTACAACCTTACCCATCTTAATTCCCTGGAAAGATTAGCGACGGGGTGAGCTTAACAGCTCAGTTAGATCAAGCAGGGTAAACAAGTCTTACATGCATAATAATAATAAGTACAGAACAATAGTTATCAAAAATTTATGTGACAACCATACAATCAAGCAATGATATGAATGAAAGGTGGTCACATGGCATCATGCACTCGCAACATGTGACCCGAGGCACCGATACGATATCCAACAACTGAGAGGTCTCATGAGTTCCAGTGCTAACTAGTGACAGTGTCACCTCCGGGTCCAGCGTAATAGCATATCACCCAATAATATATATAGCATTTATGATAATCCATGGTCCAGCGTAACGACATAGCACCCATGGTTATGAATTTAACATTTATGATAGAATGCCTCATGCATGAAATAAAGCATGGTAACAGATATGTTGCATGATGCTATGTAATTCATTATTAAACAAGTAAGAAATGCAAACCTAGCCTTCATTCCCCACCTTAACACACTTGTAGTGGCGTAGTATTTTATTCTAACTTCTTGGAGTGTGTAGAGACGCAGGAGAGCTCAAAGGGTCGAGGTGAAGAAAAAGAGAGCGAGGGGGGCTGGTGAGGTGAGAGCGAGGGGGCCGACGACCGGCCCCCTTTTGGGGCTGACTCCTATGGGAAAGGTCCCTTCCTTGGGACCGTCCCACTATGGGGGTCTATATTTTCTTCGAGAGAGTCCTTTAGGGTTATTTTCACTTGTTGAAATTAAATATGTATGGTTTTCAGGTAGTTAAATTAGTTTTATAGTAGAAAAAATGAAGGGTGTTACAAAACATAGTTGAATATGTTTAGAAGTGTGGAGTTTGTCAACAAGTTAAAGCTAAGCACCGACGGCCTGGAGGATAGATGCGACCATTGACCATTCAAGAATGGAAGTAGGAACACATTACGATGGATTTAATTACCAGACTTCCTTGGTCTCAAGGTAGATATGCCATCTGGGTAATTATTGATAGGCTTACAAAGTCTGCGCATGTCCTTCTGATGAACACCATAGATTCCGTGGGCTGGTTGGGTGATTATACTTGTGAGAGATTGTGAGACTTTATGGAGTTCCTGTTTCGATTGTATCAGACAAGATCTGCGGTTTACTTTGAGATTATGGCATGTGATGCAGAATTAGATAAGAACTCAGTTTCGTCACCGTACGACATTTCACCCTCAGACAGACATACAGTCTGAGAGGGTTATTCAGATGTTGGAGGATATGCTCAGGTCGTGTATTTTGAAATTTGGTGGGAGTTGGAATGAATATCTTCATCTGTGTGAGTTTTCCTATAATAATAACTATCAGGTATTAATTGGCATGGCACCATTTGAGGCTCTATATGGAATTCCCTGTAGATCTCCAATTTTTGGGCCAAAGGCAGCGGTGGTACAGACTGAGAAGATATCGTAGATTAGGAAGAAGTCGAAGGCCGCTAGAGATAGGCAAAAGAGCTACTTCGACAAGCAACACAGGCCATTAGAGTTTGTTGTGGGAGATCAAGTGCTATTGAAGGTCTTTGCACATTAGGGGCAGACGAGATTTGGTGTGAGAGGAAAGTTAGCTCCTCGATTCATTGGGCCATTTGAGATCCTTAAGAGGATTGGTCCTTTGGCGTACAGACTTGCTCTGCCACCTCAGCTCCCAAGCGTTCATGTTGTATTCCATGTATCCATGCTGAGGAAGTAATATCTAGAACTCATGCATGTTTTTGATGTATATCAATTACAAGTTGGGGAGGATGCTACTTATGAGGAACAACCAATTCAGATTTTGTTTCGGAAAGTTCAAAAGCTTAGGAATAAGGAAATCCTTTTAGTTCAAGTCAAATGACAGTTCCACGAGAATGAATAGCAAACCTGGGAGTGGGAAGACCAAATGCGGGAGGTGTTTTTGGATTTGTTCGTTGCTTGAGGTAAGATTTAACCTTATCTTAAATTCCGAGGATGAAATTTCCTAAGTTGGGGAGATTGTAACTACCCAAATTATCATATGATGCCATGATGACGTAGATTGCCCAACTCTAGATGCTTGTGTAGGTATTTGATGTGTATTATGCGTGTATTTGCATATATTTTCATGTTTAATATGTTAATGAAGTGTATGTGTAAATTGGAGATGTGCTTAAGTGTGAAAACTTTGGAAATGGGCGGGATAAGCGCGCTTCTTAAATGGAGAAGTGTGCTCTTTGCGGAAACAAATAGCATTGTTTTATCAGGGTCTGGAGAAGTGGGCACCTTGAACACAAACCGAGATGTGTTTTTATCAAGAAAGCCAAAGAAGCGCGCTCCCTAGGGGATAAGCACGCTCCTTGCGTCTAGGCAGTTTTTTTTTTAAACACAAATAGGAGGCCCAACAAAGGTATAAAAGGGAATGCACCTTATTCACCTTTCATTCTCGTCATTTTGAGCTGACAGGAAGTGGAGAAGAGAAGAGAGGAGAGATTTGTTAGATTGGGCTAGGGTTTGGAGAATTTAACTCAAAAGGTATGAATTTTCGCCCAATTTCTCCCTAACTTTGATTCTTTTGATGATCTCTAGCTAGAGAATGTGATTTTTATGTCATACATGTGCTTAGATTGGGTGGAGTTACGGTTTCGAATTTGGAAACCCTAACCATGTGACCTTGAGCTTAATTTCCATGAATTGAAGTAGTTTTACATGCTTTAACGATGAATTCCATGGGAATTGGAGATCTTATATTGTAAATTAGGGATTTGGCATGCATGTTGGTTTTGATGGAAACCCTAGTATATTAGAAGTGTAATTATTGCTTCTAATCCAAATTTTGGTGTTTTAGATGTGCTTAGAGCTAAATTAAGGGGGATTATGAGTAAAAAATTGAATGTAGGAAGTTTTGTATTTTAATTGAGCCTTTATATATATATATATATGTGTGTGTGTGTGTGTGTGTGTGTGTGTGTGTGTAGGCTTGAATTTGATCAAGTTGTGTTAATTATGTTCTTTTCATGACATTGAGATAGGATTAATCAAATTGGGAATTTTTTTAGCTTGTGTATTAACTTTTGGATTGGCTGTGAGTATTTCTCACATTTATTCTCCATTTATGGCATTTTATATATGTAACTGAATTGTTAAAATGTATGCATTTATGGTGTATGTGCATGGAATTTATAGTCATAGAAATGGTTTTTGTACATTGGATTGCCTTGGGTATTTTGGATTAAATACCTTGACGTAAATTATCTTTCTACTTGTTTTTAGGGAAAATGTTTCGACGGTGTTACTTGGATTAGTACTCCATGGGTATGGTCTTTCGGTTACTGAAGAATGTAAGGGTAGAAGGGTTAGAATTGGATATTCTGTTTTGGTCATCCTTTGTTGTCGTGAAATAGGGGAGGTTTGGATAGAATTATCCTGGTTTGACCTCAATTGAGGTGATTGCATGTTTTCTGAAAAACTGATGCATAATTTATATGTTTTAATTCAAACCATGTATGTTATCATCAATTGATGCATTTGTGTTTATAAATGATTATTTAATGGCATACATATTTTTATAAATGCCTTTATGAAATTAATTGTGAGAATATTCACTGAGCTACTTGAAACTCATCCCTTTTCCCTATTTTCTCAGGTTCAGATCCAAAAGGGAAGGGCAAAGCTTGATCACTGACTGTAGCCTTCCATCTATTTGGATTACATGTGAGTAGATGATTTGGGACACTTTGTGATTCTTTTGTTATTTTGGTTATGTATATAACTATCACAGTGTAATAATGTATATCTATATATCTCATAGATGAGTTGGTATGGATACGTGTGTATTGAAGTAGATACTTGTTTATACAAGTGATTATATATATGTTGAACCATGTGGAAATTTATACAAGATGATGTGATTTTACTGATAGATTGTGGAAAAATTTTATGGTTCAAGTATATGATGTCATATACAGGTTGTAGGTTATTGTACATGTATTGATGGTGTTTTAGGTAGAGACTGAGCAGGGCCTTAGGTTTTGTCCCGGAGTAGCATTATCTGAGGTTCTGTGTCGGTCGTGATGTCACCCGGTTAGGGGTTGCGACAAAATTTTAGAGTGTATGACTCATGTTTTTTGTAATCATCAAAACCGAAAGCCATCATGGGGGTCGTTAGATCATTAATCTCCCCGTTTTTTATGATTTCAAACACTTAATATAGGCCTAAGAAGCAAAATATGACTCAAACATGTATGCATGAAATTTTGTAATAAGTTTGGTAGAGTTTCCCTTAAAAATTAGATATGCACACAATACAAACACACAAACACAATATTCATAACCAATAGATTCATTTCCATGATACCATAAATTCAAAAAATGATAGTAAAACATCCATGTACATAATCGACACTCCACAAAACAAGTATTCATCCATATATATAAGAAGCATTCGAAAACAATGTAAATACAATAAAAAATGAAGTACATAGTGCATCCATACATAAAAAAATAATGCATACACTCAACCTATCTCCATACTCCCCCTATCCACATAAGTCTCCCCTTTTTGAAACATCAAAAAGAGGGGAATCTCATCGTGATGAACCAGGACCTGTAGGGTCGACAGAAGAGCCAGTAGTCAGACGAAAAACACGACGTGGAGGCAATGTCTCAACATCAATCAATAGTTGCAGGAAAAGCTCGTGAGGAATGAGTGATATCCGGATCAACCTCTCCACTATCAGACTCGGACGACTCAAACTCGTTAGATATATCGATAAGAGCAAATAGAGGTCATTTTGTTGTAGTCCATGGCCTCGTAAATGTCGAAGCTAATGATGTCGGTGGAACCTCAAGACCTCGACGGCGAATGAGTGTTGCAACCATGCCAAACCGTCGCAAGTGGCCAAGGAAGAACCACATAAATGATGTGAGCCGTCGTGACATGATCTCAAACAAGCCCTCTAAAAATGATACGCCAGCCTCGACCCGATTCGCTGTGAGAGATACTGAAGTGGAGAGGCTCTGGAAATGTGTCGACAAGGTAGTCACACGAGCATCCACCACAACAATCTTGGAGGTAGCCATATTTACTATGGAGCGAAGTGACTTCTCCATAGTCTCTACCTCCTTCATCAAAGTAGAATGCTCTCGCGAGGAGGTAAGAGCAGGAGTAGGAGCGGGTGCAAAGGAAGATGGTAGTAATGCAACTACAAAGGAGAGGGCCTCCAAGCGGCAAATTATGGTCTGCAGATCCTCAGAAGAGATGCCTGTAGGTGGTGGAGGAGTGCTAGTGTAGGGCATCGAAGTCTGGATAGCAAAAATCAATCTCTGACACTCCACCGAGGTCTCCAACGTAGCCAGTGTGTAGAAAATGGAAGTGAGGCACGAGTCTGGCTATCATGAAGCTACTGCAGACGAGTGATAATGTCATCTAGTACCTCTGAAGATGGAACAGGTGGAAGCTCTCGGACTGGAGAAGGAAAATGAGTGCCTCTGTCTCTGTCATGCTCAAAAGATGGAGTTGGCTCTGGAATATGATCGTCTCTCAAAGGAGCAGAGGTGTCACCTATCTCATCATTATGGGGGTCATGGACAACCATATCATGAGGGCCTATTTGTGAATCCTCTGGTGCACATGCATCTGACTGTGTGGCCTCAAAGTCAATGGGAGGTGGATCACCCGTATGAAAGTTGTTGAGAGAGTTATCCTTCAAGCCAGCTGAAAGCTCGGCCTTGAGAATCAAATTCCTCTTGGCATGATAGTACACATAATGCATGTGTTTGAGGGTAGTGGGTCCGATACGACCGTTGGAGGTGAGAGAACACGACTTTTCAGTAGACAAGTCAATGCCAACTGCTTCGAAGAATTTGGTCAAGTACATGACAAAGGGAATGTTTTGAGAAGAAGACCTTGTGGACACCACATAGTCCATCAAGATATGGGAAAGGTTTACCAGTGTCTTAGTTAAGACACACCTGGTCAAGAATAGGTCAAGGGGTTTTACAATGACCCTACTGCCTCTACTAGGCTGTATACAATGTAAAATAATGTTATGAACAACTCTTGGGAAAAGGTGAAAGGTGGAATTATCAAGATCATTGGGGACACCTTTAGGCCACTCTTGTTGTTGGGAACATATTATAAGTGTTGCCATCTTATTATATGCAGGAAAAAACACTCTTCATTGACCATCTGGACATGATGAGGAACATCAGGAATGGAGAAGAAAAACTCAAACATAGTGGGTGATATGTCCATGTCCTTTCCTAAGACAGTGGTGCTGCGCTTGTAGCTTTGGTCTGAAGGCTTCTTAAGGCCTAAGTAAAAGATCTTAACTAAAGTGCGGTACCACTTGTTTTGGTAGGATAGGAAAGGAACCCAACGAAGGCCCCATTGTTTACGTTTCGTTTGGAAAATGTGAAAATAACTTCGTGATTGGGATTTGGAGGAGGTGGAGGTTGTTGAGGAACAAAGGATGAAGGTTTGTTTTGTAGGGGTTTAACTCGTCGTTCCCTCACCAGAGAAGATGGTGTAACCCATTTTCGCAATGGGCGAGTGGGAAATTTGGTACGTGGAGGAATTGTGCAAGAAAAACTAGGCTTTGTGCACAAAAATGAGATTCTAGGGCACAAATTGGAAATAAATTGCAAGAAACGAGAATAGGGAACGAAATGATTACTTAAGATGTGAAGAAATGGCCCGAAAAATGGTTGTAAATCGACAAAGATGGTTGGAACATGCTAAGGCGATGGGAGCTCCCTGCTAGGGCACTGTTGCGTTAAATTCTAATTCGCAAGTGTACGAATAGTCAAGTTATAATATACCGACAGTGAGTCGGGTTATCGTATCCACAGGGATTATTTCACTCACCAAATACCATTTTCATTAATTTCTAACTTTATCTAGCTAATCAAATGGTAGAGTTTCAATAATTGAAAGCCAATTAAAATTCAAATCAAACTAATAGAATATGAGAGATATCAAATATATGAGAATATCTAGAGACTTGACTTCACCTAACCTTCAATCATATAACATAGACACGCTTATTATCATATCAATTTCCTAGTCTATAGGTCAAAATCCTCACGTCTTTAATTCCCTCTCTCCAGTGCCGAATTAAAACGTATCATCAAGAACATGATTCGATCTCTCGATAAAACCCTAATTTTCAATAACCCATTAAGTTTCATGATTTTCCTACAACCTCATGAAACCATGTAAACCTCTCAATTTTACAACTATTTCATGTCATAATTCCCTTTATCCAACCTAGAAAACCCTCTCTCGAGTGCCGCCTTCTAAGTCTAGGTTCATTCTATTTGTGGCCAATAAACCAAAAGCATTAAGTGCATGGAATCATAAATAAACTATGGAGATTTGACTAATAATAAGAAAAATCTAAAATCAAACCATGACGTTCAGGTTAGGATCCATCTCCTCTCTAGAACAATAAATTAGTTCATACTTTGAATGATCACAACACAAAATATGGAGAAAAACTCTAAAGTAAACATAATATCAAACTCCAAAACTTGGAACTTGAATCTTCTTCCTAGAAGGTTGAATCTTCGCGTTCTTCATCTTTGAGCCGTCTTGTTCTCTTCCCCAATGTCTTCCTTTCGAAAAACCCTAAAATTTGATATATTATATCAACCCCCTTCTTTTTTCCGAAATCCAAATTAGAAAGTCTAAAACAAAGTCGAAATCGCAAAGGCAACCCTGGCTCCACGGCGCCCCGTTAAGTAAATCCCAGCGCCTCGGCGCCTAGAACCTCTTCTCTATGCCTGATTCTTGGACTTACCCGAATTTCTACTCCTTTTTGCCTTCCCTCTTGTGGACTTAGCGAATTTTCTTCTCATCCAAATCCATGATTAATGCATCCAAACACCTACAAAACAAAGCAAAGTAAGTTAATAATTCACTAAAACATAGATTAAATCAAATTATAAACTAATAAACTAAAATAATGAATAAAAACCAAATTAATCCTATGCTAACAAATGTATTAAAACTAACATAAACCTATCAAACTAATGCATGAACTATTCTAAAATACACCTAAAACATACTCTAAAACCTATCTAAATATGCAACTATCAAATACCCCCAAACTTAAGACTTTGATCGTCTCGAGCAAAGGGAAAACAAAACTAAAACTCATGAGTATCTCAACCCTTCTAAAGTCACAATCTCGCTCAATTAAAGACTTAACTCAACGTTATAAACATATACATGGCCTCCAAGATCACACCAAAAGACTATTCACTTCTAGGAAGAATTTCAAGAGTATAAAATCGTCTAGAATTTTAACCCAACTCTCACCAAGTTTTGCCTTTGATTCTCACACATAAGTACACAGCTAATCTCATCAAACTAATCATGCAAGTCATGAACAAGTGCAAGCAAGTGTTAAGTTTAGGATCTCAACTATATAATTTAATTTGGAACTCCATAGGAAAGTCTTTCACACCACTCTCCACTAATGAAGATCACACACCATTTAGAATCAATAGGTCTTTCCTAGGTTGTAATGTAAGGCTTAGGTTCAAAGGTAGGACAAATAGAAATATTATAGCTCAAAACACCCTAAAAACTTTGATCAATCACTTACATCCACTACTTTATATTTCAAACCAAAACCTCTTTTCACACATATATCTCTCAAATATTCTCATTCTTTTGTTTGCCTTTTATCATCATTGGCTTTTCTTTTATAGACTGCTACACCCCCAAACTTGTTTCTTTTCACACATAGATGTAACACCCTTTTCTTCTCTTTTTTCATCTTCTTTTCTTTTTTCTTCTTTTTCTTTTTCAATACACTTCATAAGCAAACTTAATAAAAATTCCTTCTTTATCATCCTTTTTTCATCTTTTTTTTTCATTCTCCATTGTTCTTCTTTCCACATAATAACACTCCAACATGATCAAAGTGTATAAGGTACATAGGTTGCAAAAAACAGGGAATTTAAACAGGACATGCTCAGAATTCGTGATGCATAGGTAACAAAGAAAGAGATATTCAACTCAAAATGGGAACTATGGATATAATATAGAATAGGGTAGGCTATTTGGTTCAAGATTTTCCAAACATGGCCTAAATCATTTTCCTCATAGTGTGTTTTCTAGGATTTCTCCTCGAGTGGTGATCAAACTTGTTCTAGAATCCCTAGAGATCTAAGATATGACTTAGCATGCAAAGGTCCATTTCAAACAATCTTAATCTAATGATCAAAACCGTGTAAAGATGGTTAAGTCTCTCCAACAATTCCCAGCAAGAGTGGATCAAGCACACAGACATAGATGTAGCTCTCTACATTCTCCTATAGTTTCATATCTCTAAAGTGTTCTCTTGTCATTAGCCCTTCATACATAAGTCTAAAATTGTAAAAAATTGTGACCACCTAGCCTAAACTAATGCATACTCAACTAACATACCATGACTAAAAATTCAAAACTCTTCCCCCAAACTTTAAGCAAGCATTATCCTCAATGCAAAAATTATCAAAGAATTAGTAGGAAAAACAAAGGCATATAAGAGAGAAAAGAGTTTAGAAAACCCCCTGAACCCAATTGGGTGAAGATGGCACATGAGGCATGCCATTCGTCTCTCCAAAATGCTCCAAAACGACCCCAAAACTTGCTGTAGAACCTGAAAAAAGGCAAAATAAACAAATCCGTCAAGGTACAAAATGCAAAACTATACTACAATGACTAAAATATTATAGAAATAAATGAATAAGTAACGCATAAATCAATGGGTTGCCTCCCAAAAAGCGCTTGATTAAGAGTCGTCAGCTCGACTTTACTTCATAAAGCCTATTCATGGCTTGCCGAGTGTGATGTGCTCCTTATACTGTGCCTCTTGGCAAAAATAATGCGCCAACCGCTGACCATTTACTAGAAAGGACGAACCATCTCCGCTTTGTAGCTCCATCGCACCGTAAGGAAAGACCTTCACAATGGTAAACGATCCACTCCATCTGGACTTAAGCTTGCCCGAGAACAACTTTAACCTGGAATTGAATGAGAGAACTTGTTGCCCCAGTTCGAAGTCTTCTTCACAATTTGCTTGTCATGCCATTTCTTAGTTCTCTCCTGTAAATCTTGGCATTTTCATAAGCATCATTTCAAAACTCTTTCATTTCCATGAGCTGAAGCAATCTTTGATCTCCGGAAGCCTTCAAGTCAAAGTTTAATTTTGTCACCGCCCAATAGGCTTTATGCTCCAACTCCACCGGTAGATGACATGACTTCCCAAACACAAGCCGGTATGGGGACATCCCTATAGGCGTCTTCAATGCAGTCCAATATGCCCACAACACATCATCCAATTTCATTGCCCAATCCTTCCTATTAACATTGACGGTCTTCTCCAAGATTTGCTTGACTTCTCAATTGCTTATTTCTGCTTGGCCATTGGTTTGTGAGTGATATGCAAGTGCGACCTTATGTTTCACCCCGTACTTGGCAAGAAGATCATTAAATGACTTGTTACAAAAATAGGTTCCATCATCACTAATAATAGCCCGAGGAGTGCCGAATCTTGTAAAGATATGCTTATGTAAGAACTTCAACACGATCTTGGCATCATTCGCTTCAGTAGCTATGGCTTCAACCCACTTGGACACATAGTCCACTGCCAAAAGTATGTATATCTTACCAAAAAGGGGGAAAAGGTCTCATAAAATAGATCCCCCATACATCAAAGATCTCAACCTCCAATATGTTGGTCAAGGGTAGCTCATGACGCCGCGAAATATTGCCAAGTCTCTGGAACCTATCACATGTCTTCACAAAGGTGTAGCTATCTCGGAATAAGGTGGGCAAATAGAATCCACTTTGTAAAACTATAGCTGCCGTTCTTGTGGGTCCAAAATTACCACCATAAAGGGAGGAATGACACTCATGAACAATGGCCTAGACGTCCTCCTCCGAAACATAACGCCGAATCAATTGATCATTGCATCTCTTGAAGAGTAGTGGCTCATCCCACATATAAGACTTGACATCATGTAAAAACTTATTTTTCTGTGCATAGGAGAGATCAGGAGTCAATGTTCAACATGCTAAGAAATTTACAAAATCAGCATACCATGGCACTTTCATGCCTACACCATATAGTTGTTCATCAGGAAAAGTTTCAAGAATAGGTATGCAAGCGTCCTCAACCATATATTGCAACCGGGAAAGATGATCGGCTACAACATTCTCACTTCCTTTCTTATCTTTGATCTCCAAATCAAACACTTGCAACAAGAGAATCCATCGAATAAACCGAGGCTTCGCATCCTTCTTCACAAATAAGTATCGAATGGTCGCATGATCGGTGTATACAATGACCTTTGACCCAATGATATAAGACCGGAACTTGTCGCATGAAAAGACAACCGCTAACAATTCTTTCTTGGTCGTAGTGCAATTTTGTTGGGCTCCATCCAAAGTACAACTAGCATAGTAAATAGCCCGAAACATCTTTTATTTCTGTTGACCTAACACCGCCCCAATAGCAAAGTCACTAGTGTCGTACATAATCTCAAACGACTCTTTCCAATCCAGTACAATCATGATGGGTGCTGAGATCAATGTCTTCTTTATCAACTCAAAAGCCTCCACACAATGGTCATCAAAGTTAAACGGCACATCTTTCTCAAGCAATTTGCAAAGGGGCTTAGCAATTTTTGAGAAGTCTTTAATAAACCGGCAGTAAAAAACGGCATGCCCCAAGAAACTACGGATGCCTTTCACATTCTTAGGATGAAAAAGCTTCTCAATATCCACTATCTTTGCCCGATTCACCTCAAGACCCTTGGAACAAACCCTATGGCCTAACACTATGCCTTCTTGTACCATGAAATGACACTTTTTCCAATTTAGCCCTAAGTTTGTCTCTTCACATCTTTGAAGCACAAGAGATATATTATGAAGGCAATGGTCAAATGAAGTCCCAAAGACTGAAAAATCATCCATAAATACCTCCATTCTCTCCTCAATCATATCAGCGAAAAGGGCCCTCATACACTGTTGAAAATTCACCGATGCATTGCATAAACCAAATGGCATTCTTCGAAAAGCAAATGTGTCATACGGGCAAGTGAAAATCGTCTTCTCTTAGTCCTCCGGTGCAATGGATATTTGATTATAGCCTGAATAACCGTCTAAGAAACAATAATATTCAAACCTCGCCAATCTATCCAACATTTGATCAATGAAAGGAAGGGGAAAATGGTCATTCCTTGTGGCCTTATTTAACTTCCTACGGTCTATGCAAACATGTCATCCCGTGACTGTTCTTGATGAAATCAACTCATTATTTTCATTCTTAACCACTGTCATCTCACCATTCTTGGGCACAACTTGTACCGGACTCACCCAAGGACTATCCAAAATGGCATATATGAAACCGGCTTTCAACCACTTCAATACTGCACCTCGAACTACCTTTTTCATTGTTGGATTTAGCCTTCGTTGGTGTTCAATGGAAGGCTTGTAGGAGTCCTCCATCAAGATCTTATGCATGCAAAATGAAGGGCTTATACCCTTGATATCTGAAATAGACCATCCCAACGTTGATTTGTGTTCTCTTAGAATTCTCAATAACTTATGTTCCTCAACACAAGATAAGGCTGAAGATATGATGACCGGGTAGGTAGATTTTTCACCCAAAAAGGCATATCGAAGGTGATCGGGTAGAGGTTTCAACTCCAGTGTCGGTTCATCCACTCTACTTGGTGTAGTTTCTTCTAAATCTTCCACTTTTGCTTGTGAAGAATCAAACGATGGTGCTGCAAGAGCCAAAACACATTGCTTAAGTTCTTCATTCTCCCCCACATCTATACTAACTGAGTTGACAAGACAACTTTCTAGTGCATCCTCTGATATAGTCGCCTCATGAATTTCTGTCACACATTCTTCAACTATTTCCACTACATCTATCCGATGGCATGTACTCTTTTCCGCTGGAAATTTGAAAGTCTTGTAGATGTTAAACAAGACTTCTTCATCATGAACTCTCAAGGTGAGTTCACCTCGCTGCACATCTATCAATGCACGTCCGGTAGCTAGGAACGGTCTCCCAAGGATCAACGGTATGTCACCACCTTCTTCTATATCCAAAACCACAAAGTCCACCGAAAAAATGAACTTATCCGCCTTTACTAAAACATCTTCAATAACTCCTCGAGGATATGTCATTGACTGGTCTGCTAATTGAAGTGAAATGGTGGTCGACTTTACTTCTCCAAGTCCCAATCTCCTGAAAATAGAAAGAGGCATAAAATTAATACTTGCACCCAAATCACATAAAACTATGTTAAAATTTAAAGGACCAATAGTGCAATGGTAAAACTCCCTGGATCTTTGAGCTTTGGGGAAGCTTCTTTTATAATATCTTGCTACACTCCTCGGTAAGCTTCATCACCTCATAGGCCTCCAACTTTCTCTTCTTAGTCATCACATCCTTCATAAATTTGACGTAATTAGGCATTTGTTCCAAAGCATCGATAAATGGGATGTTTATGTGAATCTTCTTAAATATCTCTAGGAACTTGGAAAATTGCTCATCTAATCTCTTTTTTCGGAATCTCTATGGATAAGGTAAGGAAGGCTTTAATATAGGGGGGTTATCCGAAAAAGTATTGGAGCCCGATCGGTATGACCTTTCCTTCGGTTCATCTTGCTTTTGCTCCTCATGATGTACTTCACCCTCTATATTGCTTGACTGTGATGATGTGGCCTTCTAATCCTTAGTATTATTTTCAGCCCGTTCAACTTCCTTTCCGCTCCGGAGGGTAACACCATACATTGTTCCTTGGGGTTGACTTGAGTATTGCTAGGTAATGATCCTTTTTGTTGTGCATTTATGGCTGAAGCAAGTTACCCAATTTGTACTTCCATATTCTTCATTGAAGTCTCCAAGCTATCTATCCTTGACTCAGCCTTATCTTGCTTTGCCTCAGACTTTGCTATGTATCCACTTAAAAGCTCCTCCAAAGAAGGTTTCTTCTCTTGTGCTGGCATAGACATACCCGGTGGTGGGTTCAAAACATTCCTAGTGATGGAATATGAGAAGTTTTCATGATTCCTTATCCCCGGGTGGTATTGGTTTGGGACTTGAGCATTGCTCCTATAGTTATATCCCCAGTTATTCACATAATTTACTTCTTCTTTAGTAGTTCCTCCACCCAAGTATCCCATGCTTGCTGCAGCTACACTCTCAACGGATGGTTGTTGTGCACTTTGCATCGATGCTATTTGGTTAGACAATGTGGCTAACTGAGCCGAAATTGCAGTCATCGAATCAAGCTCAAGCACTCCAGCAACTTTCTTCACGAAAGATCTCTCACTAGGCATTTCATATGTGTTGGAAGCCATTTCTTCCAATAAGTTGAGAGCTCCCTCGGCCGTTTTGCTTATTATAGTGCCACCAGTTGTGGTATCTACCAAAGTGTGTGTGGCCACTTTCATCCCATTATAAAAAAATGTAAAGTTGCATCCATACTTCAAAGACATGTTGTGGGCACTTCCTTAACAACTCCTTAAACAGTTCCCATGCCTCATAGAGTGATTCAGTGTCCAACTGCTTGAACTGACTGATTTCTACTCGTAGTTGAGTTGTCTTCGCCGGTGAAAAAAACTTTTGAAGGAATTTTTGCATCAACTCATCCCATGTAGCAATGCTCCCATGTTGCAAACCTTGTAACCATTACTTGGCCTTGTCCCTCAAAGAGAATGGGAACAACTTTAGTCTAATCACATCTTCAGCCATTGAACTTTGCGATACCGCACTTCTCCAAAAATGATTGTATATGAGTCATTGGATCTTCTATTGGCGAGCCCCTATACTGATGTTGCTGAACCATTGTGATTAACGTTGGCTTCAACTCGAAGTTGTTTGCCACAATGGGCGTTCTCAAAATCCCAGAGTAGTTCTCAGTAATAACAGGCTTGAAATAGTCCCGAAGAAGGCGTTGATTATTTCCAGGCTCTATTGCCTCTTGTTCAACTATTCTCTCCCTTCGTCTCTGTCCCAAAGTGCGCTCGATCTCAAGATCAAATGGTACTAACTCAACACTTCTGGACTGCTGCATACACTTCAATCAACCTTCAAAACAAAAACAAAGAAATAAATTAAAAAAAAATACTCGATTAAAATCAAAACCAATTACTAACAATATTGATGAAACTAAAGTGAAACAATCCTCGACAACGACGCCAAAAACTTGTTGCATTAAATTCTAATTCGCAAGTGTACAAATAGTCAAGTTATAATATACCGACAATGAGTCGAGTTATCGTATCCACAGGGATTATTTCATTCACCAAATACCATTTTCATTAATTTCTAACTTTATCTAGCTAATCAAATGGTAGAGTTTCAATAATTGAAAGGCAATTAAAATTCAAATCAAACTAATAGAATATGAGAGATATCAAATATATGAGAATATCTAGAGACTTGACTTCACCTAACCTTCAATCATATAACTTAGACACACTTATTATCAAATCAATTTCCTAGTCTATAGGTAAAAATCCGCACGTCTCTAATTCCCTCTCTCGAGTGCCGAATTAGAACGTATCATCAAGAACATGATTCGATCTCTCGATAAAACCCTAATTCTCAATAACCCATTAAGTTTCATGATTTTCCTAGAACCTCATGAAACCTTGTAAACCTATCGATTCTACAACTATTTCATGTCATAATTCCCTTTATCCAACCTAGTCTCTCGAGTGCCGCCTTCCAAGTCTAGGTTCATTCAATTTGTGGCCAATAAACCAAAAGCATTAAGTACATGGAATCATAAATAAACTATGGAGATTTCATTAATAATAATTAAAATCTAAAATCAAACCATGGCGTTCAGGTTAGGATCCATTTCCTCTCTAGAACAATAAATTTGTTCATACTTTGAATGATCAAAACACAAAACATGGAGAAAAACTCTAAAGTAAACATAATATCAAACTCTAGAACTTGGAACTTGAATCTTCCTCCTAGAAGGTTGAATCTTTGGGTTCTTCGTCTTCGAGCCATATTGTTTTCTTCTCCAATGCCTTCCTTTCGAAAAACCCTAAAATTTGATATATTATATCAACCCCCTTCTTTTTTCCTAAATCCGAATTAGAAAGTCTAAAACAAAGTCGAAATTGTAAAGGCAACCCTGGCGCCGCGTCACCCAGAACATCTTCTCTGCGCCTTATTCTTGGACTTAGCCGAATTTTCGCTCCTTTTTGCCTTCCCTCTTGTGGACTCAACCAATTTTCTTCTCATCCAAATCCATGAGTAATGCATCCAAACACCTACAAAACAAAGCAAAGTAAGTTAATAATTCACTAAAGCATACATTAAATAAAATTATAAACTAATAGACTAAAATAATGAATAAAAACCAAATTAATCCTAAGCTAACAAATGTATTAAAACTAACATAAACCTATCAAACTAATGCATGAACTATTCTAAAATACACCTAAAACTTACTCTAAAACCTATCTAAATATGCAACTATTAGGCACGAAAGGGAAGAGAAGAAATGAAGGAAAAAGAACGTGGGGCCCTTTTATGGTGTCATTCAGAAATAAGCAGTAGCATAGGTGAGCAGTGCGCGACTTTGGGCAATCCGAGAGTACATTTTCTCAAAAAACTGGTACCAGCGTGCTACTCTGAGCAACCTGAGACCTGGGTTTCTCAGGCAGGTGTCGCCACCACGCTGTTCTCCACAGGAGCGCTTTGCTTGACCCATCCCATAATTTTCTAGGTTCTTACCATCATCGACAATCTCAGCTAGCACACTGGTGACTTAACAGAAAATCCAAAGTGATTTTCTTCAAATCCAACCAACACCAAACATCAAATCAATCATTAAATAACATTCAATCATCAAATATTTGACACATTTGACTTACTAAACATGCCTAATTCTCTCATAATGTGAACAAATTGATCTTTTTCCAATGCCTTGGTGAAAATATTTGCATGCCTTCATGTTTTTTGAAGTTTGCGCAATGTTTCAGAACCATCGGAGCCCGTTCGGCGTCGAAACATGTCAAAAACGGTGTTTCGAATCAGTGGAGCTCGCTTCATGGAGGAAGAAAGTTTTTGTCACCAATTACATCAAGGGGAATGATCTCCTAGACCCGTGGTCTGATTGAGCTGAAACTTTTTCCAGCTTATTCTTCTTTGATAGATATTCATTATGAACGGTGAAGATCTTGATCGGAGTTGTCTACTGTGAAATATAAGACTCAACACTATTTCTCTGATTTTTGAATTTTATTGCGTAGTTTTGTTGAAATGGTTGGATCTCACAATCCCACCGTTGGATTAAGCTTACATTTTACCAGTATGTTGGAAACTGACTCATAAAACTTTTGATTGGTCAAGATGTTAATTTGGTGAGTAGTTTTCAAGACATTGATTATCTAAGTGCATGTATTGCAACAGGAAAACTAATTTTTGACAGTTTTTGACAACTTTTAGTTGTGGACCCAAGCTTGTCTATTTAAGCAACCAAAACAAAATTTTAGGCTCATTTGCTTATTTTTCAGCTAGAAAACAGGGAAAGGAGCTGGAGAAGAGAAAAGGAGAGGAAACCTAGGTTTGGTGGATTTTGTTCAAAATCCCTAAGGTTTGCATGTTTTCCTCATTGTTCTTCCTTTAATCTCTTTGGTTCATGCATACTAGTGTTGTTTTGATACATGCATTGTATGAAACCCAGATTTGAAAGGGTGGTGGAAATCAAATGTTGTCCAAATGCTTTGCATGTTTGATATGTGTGTTTAGAGTGTGTTGGGAACCCTCTAAAGGCAAAAGCCCCAAGTTCTAACAAGAAATGGGTAGGGTTTAGTACAAATGACCTAGTCTTGGTTCATTGACCTAGACTTTGACTTAAGCTTTGCATGCCATCTATGATGGGCTGATGAGTATGAGGGACTGATTCATGTATTTAGTTTGAGATTTCAATGGTGAAATCACATGGTTTAGTGTAAATGGTCATTGCTTGGTTCATGGCCTTAGGCTTTTCCAAAAGCCATGCACGTCAACTAAGTTGTTCTATATGGCATTGTGAATGAAACCATGTTGTTGGATCAGTAAATCAGTGGGCTGATTATGGTGACCTAGCGTAAATTTGGCCTATGTTTTGGATTTGGGGAAATTTGCCATGATTTGGGAATTTGCCCAAATTTTGGGATTTTGACCCAAATGTTGTCAATTGGCGAAATTGACTTAGGATTAGTTAAATTAACCCTATTTATGATTGAATGACATGGATTATGATGGTTGGATCATGGGATCAACCTATTACATTCAATTTGGGCTAAATATGACTTAATTAGACGTTTAATGGTTAAATTGGGCAATATGGATTGACTCATGGGTTAACCATTCTAGAATTAGTAATTGGCTATGGAATTGGGTTGAACATGGTTGCTTTGCATACTTTGGACTGATTTTCAATTTTTGCATAAACCATGTTTAATGCAAGGGTCTTGATTGATCTAAGTGACCCAAACAAGCCAATTTGTAGCCGAAGTGCATTGGGGTGATTAGTAGGCATTCTAGTGCTTGTGGTTGGATCTGGATTGGCTAAGCCTAGCCAATCAAGAGTGAGTGTTATTTTACTTGTGGATTTCTATATATGTGGCATTGTATTATATTAATGGATTTGAATTGATATAGATATATATATATATATATATGTATGGATGTCATATGCATGTTTTAATTGATTCATGAAATATATTTGGGCATAGTTAGTTTGGTAGCAATTAGACTGATTTCCTGGTGCATGGGCTTTGCGAAGACCCACTCACCTTGCAGAGGGTTTCAAGGATAGGTGCAGATAGGCCCGCCCAGACCTGAAACATGGTGTGGGAAGGATTGTGACCGGGCGACATGCCCGATTCCTTGGAATTCCTAATAGGATAGGGATAAGAAGTCGATCAGGGCATGGGTTCGCGCACCTATGCTCTTGTATTGATTCTTATGCAGGAGGTGATTAGGATTGCATGAGCATGTTATAAATGATATGCATTGTCCTGTTATGACATGATGCATTATATTGAGCATGTACGTAATCTCGTTTATAATCATGTTGTTTAAATTGTTTTAATGAACTTGCCACGCTTTATATAAATGCACATATATTGCCACTTGTAGAAAACATTCACTGAGCTTGATGTAGCTCATACCTCCTCCTTATCATTTCAGGTTCGGATAGGAAGGGGAAAGGGAAACCTTAGCTGCGGAGCATTCCCTAGGATTTTTGTGATGTAGGTGTTAGTACATTTCTTGTATTTTGTTGAATATGTATTGAATAACACCTATGGTAAATATTTAACATTTAGATGGGTTGTATTGAATGGTTAAGTATGTATGCTTTTGAATAATATTTGTATTTGGTGAACTTTATGGACACTTGGAGGAAATTTTTTTTTTTTTGGTTATATTTATATTATTGAGTTAATTATGTCCATGTGTTTACGTATGTATTTTGGGATTATGGTGCATGGTAGAAGGCCGACGGGACGACGGATGTATCGACGGAGGATACGCATGGGGTTCCGTGCCCGTCATGACGTCACTCGACGTGGGTCGTGACATCGCTGATTATCCTTCAGCGGACTCAAAGCTATTTCTTTAGTATTTTTACAATACACGGACGCTTACTCTTAAGTAGCGCTCTCGTGCATTTAAATGTTTTTAAAAACAAAACAGGACACTAACTGTCGATTAGCGCCCTTATGTTTTTGTCGTTTAATCATCAAAGTAAGTTAGGACGCTTACAATTGAGTAGCGCCCTCATTTCACTGTTCAGCAGGACGCTTATGCTTCATGAGCGCCCTCAAGGAACTAAATGACAAAGGTGATATTATGCATCAGGACGCTAATTCAACAATGTTACTGTTCTGATACTAACACTATTACAACCTAGTTTTCTAGAACCGTACAAAAACTTTTTCAAATCGTACAACAAATTTTTCAGAACTTTTTGAACGTTCTAATACTTTGTCAGAACATTCCTTTTTTTATGAATGATCAGATGATTAAGAAGCTATCAACGTAATATGCACAGAGCTGAATCGATCTATTTAGGGAAAGAATGTAGTCATTGTATTTTGAAATGACCTAGAGTGCCAAAATTCACTAAGTTCATTGCGCCTATGTTATTTCTATATATATGTGCTGCCTTAGAGTAGAAAAAAAACTAATCGATATACGAAAACTGATATTCATTCAAAAACGTTTTAACAATTTTCACTTGTGCGAAATTTTTTTGAAAGTTAGTCTACTACTCTTTGTGTTTGAACTTACGATCATTTTGAAAGAAAAACAACAGTTCTTCTAGATTGATTGATTTTAATCTTCATCATTTTCAAAATCCATTGAAGAAGACAAAAGCTCTTTGAACCTGTTTTCAGCCAAACTTCATCATACATATTTTGCTGAATCTATGGTAACAGAAGGTTCAATCCAAATCTTTGTAAGTATCATTTTGATTATGAGTAAAGGGAATCATATCTCATCTTGTATTCAATTTGTAGTGACTCGTTAGTCACTGGGCTAGAGCAAGTGTTGCTCAAAGTTGTAACGGTCTTCTCACATCCGTAAGTTGAGAAACGGTCTTCTCACACCCATAAGTTGAGAAATGGTAGTTCTCACACCCGTAAGTTGAGAAAGTGTACCAGTTTGATCTTCACCCGTAAGAAGATCCATAGTGGAGTTTGAAGAAATCCTAACTGAGGAGGTTAGGTAGTTGATGTAGGCGAGGTCGAACCACTATAAATCCTGATTGCATTGTCTCTTTTACATTTATTGTATTTATTTGCTATACTTTGTTTAATCTACTTTCAATATTCTGCACATTATTAAGAAAGGTTAAAATCTGCTAAGTGTCCAATTCACCCCCTCTCTTGGTCATATCTAGGCCAACAATTGGTATCAGAGCAAGTTAACCATCAAAGTATCTAACCATCTTTGATTGTGTATAACAGGACAAAACGAAAAAGTATTTATTTTTCAAGTGATGGAAACGCCACAAATAGACCACCATTGTTCAAGGGAGATAACTATTCTCATTGGAATACTAAGATTAGGTACTACCTAAAAGTTCAAGATTTAGAAATGTGGGATGTTGACAAACGACTGTCCAACACCTACTAAAATAGTAGACGGTGCCACTGTCCTAAAAGAGTTAGACGAATGGAGTACCAAGGAAAAGAAAAAAGAGTTATTAAATAACCAAGCTGTAAATATCTTGTTTTGCGGTTTATCCATTAAAGAGTTCAATAGAGTTAGTGCGTGTGAAACCACTAAAGAAATATGGGACAAGTTAGAGGTCACCCACGAAGGAACTTTGCAAGTCAAAAAAGTAAAACTCCAATTACTAGTTGAAAAATATGACACCTATAGGATGGATGAAACAAAATCGATAGCTGAAGCTATTGCTCAATTTGCAACAAACATCAATGAGATGAAAAATCTAGGAAAAGGATATGACCAAGAAGAAACTGTTAGAAAGTTTCTAAGGGGTCTACCCAGAGTATGGGAACCCAAGGCTACAACCATTGAAGAAGCCAAAAACCTGGTTGAATATACCTTTGATGAACTATGTGGTTCACTCAGGGTTCATGAAATGAAGTTAAAAGATAAAAAGTACTCGGTCAAGGTTGAGGAAAAAGAAAAGAAATCTATTGCCCTCAATGTTGAAACTAATTCTGAAGATGATTCAAACTCAGAAGATGACATGGCTATGTTGTCTAGAAAGTTCAACAAGCTGCTTAGGAGAAAGAGTAAGAGTAACTCTTACTCAAGGTTTCACAAAGGAATGAAACCCAAGTCTAAATCTGTAGAGTTAATATGTTACAGTTGTAACAAACCAAGTCATGTAAAAAGTGATTGTCCTACTAAATATAAAAAGAACCCTAGAAAAGACTAGAAGGTTCTCAAAGCTACATGGGATGATTCAAGCTCAAGCGAAGATGAACCGGATTCAGATTACACTACTGCATTGTGCTTAATGGCAAGCACAGAGGTAAAATCTGAACCTATTGATGAGCTAAATGATTTTGATATTCATATTCAGGATCTTAAAACAAAACTTAGTAAAGAGATCAGGAAGAATGAAAAGCTCAAGCATAGTCTTGAAAAAGCTCTTGAGGAAATAGAATTCCAACAAGAAGAGCTAGATGGACCATCTCTACATAATGAACAACTTAAGAAAGTTGTTGGGAAACTGAAAAATGTAAATGAAACCCTTAGAAAGGAAAAGGAAGACCTAAACTTTACAAATGGTCAAAAGTTATTTGGCATAATGTTAGGATCACAAAGATGTGCATTCGACAAAGCTCGCTTAGGCTATACACATGGGTCAAAACAAAAGAAAGACAATACCTTACTGACCAAAAGACCAACATGCCACAAATGTCATAGGGAAGGTCATACCATACTTAGATGTAATGTCTTAAGTAGAAAGAAAATGAAATATGCATGGATTGAAAAATTTGTTCTTACTGATGCTAACATGCATGGACCCAAACTAGCATGGGTACCAAAGTCAAAAATATTTTATGTTGTGTAGATATGCAAAAATGAAGATATATGGTATCTAGACAGTGGCTGCTCAAGGCATATGACTGGAGATAAATCTAAATTTCTAAGCCTTGAAAAGAAGAAATGAGGAAAGGTCACTTTCAGAAACGACAGCAAAGGTGACATTGAATGCATCAGAACTATTGGTAACGATTCTCTATCCATATATGATGTACTTTATGTTAAAGGGCTGAAGCATAATCTATTGAGCATAAGTCAATTATGTGACAAGGGTTATGGCATTTCTTTTGAAGCAAATAGGTGCATTGTCAAGCATGTAGATAACACTGTTGCATTCATGGCATCTAGGCTTAAGAATGTGTATTGCACAAACTTTAATGACATGAAGAAACAAAATGTAACATGTTTAAATGCTATTTCTTGTAATGATGCATTGCTATGGCATAAGAGATTAGCTCATGTTAGTATGGATAACATATCCAGAATTGTCAAACATGATCTTGGCAATGGTATTCCGAAAAGAACTAACTCAAACAACAAGGTGTGTGAACCATTGTCAACTTGGTAAGCATACTCGATCATCATTTAAGAGTAAGAGGCATCAATCAACCTCTAGAGCTCTCGAACTGATTCACATGGATCTTTTCGGACCAACCAAAACCATATCTTAGGTGGTAAATCTTATGTATTTGTGATTGTTGATGACTTTACTAGATTTAACTGGGTATTTTTATTAGCTCACAAATCTGATGCATGTGAAATATTTATAAAATTCTGTAAAAGAGTCAAAACTGAAAAAGGATATAAAATCAACATAATTAGGAGTGATAGAGGTGGTGAATTTGTCAATAAGAATCTCAAAGAATTTTGTAATAATCAAGGTTACACTCACCATCTATCAGCCCCTAGGAAACCACAACAAACTGATGTAGTTGAAAGAAAAAATAGAACACTGCATGAAATGTGTAGAACAATGCTTAATGAGTATAACACTACAAATCATTTTTGGGGTGAAGCTATTAACACAACCTGCTATGTAATGAACCGAATCCTAATAAGAAAAGATTTGAATGAAACTCCATATGAATTGTGGAAGGGTAGAGCACCCAACATCAGTTACTTCTGAGTATTCAGATGCAAATGTTTTATTTTTAATCATAAAGATAATCTAGATAAGTTTGAACCTAAATCTGACATAGGAATATTCTTAGGATATTCTTCTCACAATAGTGCCTATAGAGCTTTTAATAAATCTAATTAAACTATAGAAGAATCAATTCATGTAAATTTTGATGAAAGTGAAAGTAAGAAAAGTCTTGAGGATGAATTTAAACAATTAAACTTTGATGATGATGAACCAAAACAACCAAGATTAAAGATCTTGAATCTGAAACATCTTTAGAATCTTCTAAAAACTCTAGACTGCTTCAAGGTCTTTCCCAAGATCAAATCTTAGGAGATCCACGAAAAGGTGTATCCACTAGAGCTTCAATTCAAAGAGATCAAGAGCTTGTCGGTTTTGTATCGCAATTTGAACCAGCTAAAGTGGAAGATGCACAAAAAGATGAAAATTGGATTCTTGCTATGCAAGAAGAACTGGGACACTTTGTGCGAAATAAAGTATGAGAATTAGTTCCTAGACCTTTTCATCAATCTGTTATAGGAACCAAGTGGATTTTTAGAAACAAAAAGAATGAACAAGGTATCATAGTCCGGAATAAGGCTAGATTGGTTGCACAAGGGTACAACCAAGAATAAGGCATAAACTTCAAAGAAGCCTTTGCCCCAATAGCAAGATTAGAGGTAGTAAGGATGCTACTTGCCTATGCTTGTTACAAGGATTTTCCCTTATACCAAACGGATGTTAAGAGTACTTTTCTAAATGGATATATTAATGAAGAGGTATATGTGGAACAACCTCCAGGGTTTGGGATGCTCAAGACCCTGACTACGTGTTCAAACTCCACAAAGCCTTATATGGATTAAGACAAGCTCCAAGAGCTTGGTATGATCGACTGAGTTCATTTCATTTAGATCATAAGTTTCAAAAAAGAAAACTTGATCCAACTTTGTTTATCAAACACCATAATGATAATATGCTTATTGTTCAAATTTATGTGGACAATATCATTTTTGGTGCATCAAAGAAAGAATTGTGTGATGAGTTTTCAAGATTAATGCAAAAGGAATTTGAGATGAGTATGATGGGAGAACTTACATACTTTCTCGGCTTGAAAATTAAGCAAATGCTGAAAGGCACCTTCATAAGCCAATCAAAGTATGCTAAGGAAATGGTTAAAAAGTTTCAAATGCATAATTTGAAATCAATTGATACTCCCTGTACCTTTGCAATCAAATTAAATAAAGATGAAAAAGGAAAAGCAATTGATTCAAAACATTATAGAACTATAATTGGAACTTTGTTGTACTTAACAACAAGTTGACTAGACATTATGTTCAATGTTTGTCTTTGTGCAAGATTTCAATCAGAACCTAAAGAATCTCATTTAAAGTATGTCAAACGAATATTCACATACATAAATGCCACAACTCACTTAGGAATTTGGTATTCTAAAGGTACTACATTTGATATGAGAAGTTATGTAGACTCTGACTATGCTGGTAGTCTAACTGATAAGAAAAGTACCTTTGAATTTTTTCACTTTCTTGGAAATTCCTTAATTTCTTGGTTTTGCAAGAAGCAAAACTCAGTGGCATTACCCACTGTTGAAGCAGAATATGTTGTAGTCAAGGTTCGAAACTTCGATTTCCCCTGACACTTCGATCCTTAAAAATCAGAATTAATTCAGGGAAGTTTGAGAAGTCTTGGAGAATTATTGTAAAAATTTGCCAACTTAGAGAAGTTTAAAGAATTTCTATATAGATGTTAAAATATGCATAATTACTATTAGAAATGATGAAAACAAATATAAATAGATACTTTTCACATATAAAAGTATAAATATAATCGGTTGAAATATGTGTTTTTACATTAACATTGTTTAACGCACATCCAAGGATTGAAAATTAGAATTAATTTGGAGAAGTTTAATTTAACATGGAGAATTTTTGTAAAAAATTCCTAATTAAAGAAGTTCAGAGAATTTTTTATATATGCTTAAATATATAAATTTATTGTAGTATAAGCTAAAAAACTAATATAAATAAATACTTTTAATTCATAAAAATACCAATAAGTGACCTAACAAAATCAATCTTATTAAGTGGGTTGATGAATTTGAAATGGTGGCTTTTGGTCTTAATTTATTTTCTTTGTTTTGATATTTAGTTTTTTGGTGGCTTGCTTCTCAACCATATACTTTGCTAGTTTGAATCCCGCCATGCTTAATTTATTAGTTTATTATTTAAATGTATTATTTTTTAATCTTGTTTTATAAGAGTTAACTAAAAGAAGATGGCTTTGGAAACTTTTTTAATTTATTTTTAAGTTTTTATCTTATTTCAACTTTATTTATTTATTTTTTTGCTTATTTTCTTCTCTTTTTGGTAAAGCATATCCCATAAACTACATAATTTGTTAGCTTATTAAATTATTTTTTAAAATTTATATTGCTATGTTGGTTGATGAAGTTCAAAATAATACATAATTATTGATATTTTTTTGTTTTTATTAATGAAATAACATTTTTTTACTTCTTTGTCGAATTTCATCGAACTTTGTTGAATTTTATCGAATTTCTTGTCGAATTTTTGCATTTTTGAATTGAAAATAGAAATTTTTATTGAAGTTTGTAGAATTTTGTCGAATTTTATCGAACTATTTCGGTGAATTTTTGTATTTTTTATTTTACATCCACTTCACACTTCGATTGTAAAAAAAAGAGATATAATTCGTAGAAGTTCGCCGAATTTCGGAGAATTTTCGAACCATGGTTGCAGTTGGAAGTTGTTGTTCTCAGGTTCTATACATGAAACATAAACTTTAGGATTATCAAATACATATTCAATGTGCTGAGATTTTGTGTGACAATACTAGTGCTATTAACATATCTAAAAATCCTGTCTTGCACTCCCGAACTAAACATAATAAAATAAGACATCACTTTTTACGGGTTCATGTACAAAATGGAGAAGTCATATTGTCTCACATAGGAACCAAAGAACAACTGGTTGACATATTCACTAAAGCTTTTACCAAAAGACCAGTTTGTTCACATTCGAAGAGAGCTTGGAATGTTCTCTGAGACTGATCTGTGATATTTTTATGCTTACCTCTATTAAACAATGACGCTTTTAAGTCCGCAAGTCCTGGAGAATAAAAAATAGAAAGTCCCACTTCAAATAGGATAATCCAAAAAAAAACCTGCTATTTTTCTCCAACTTGCGATCTTGTAGTCTTCACTCCTGATTTTTTTCCAGGTTTTTCTCCTCTCTATTATGCCTCAAAATCCTTTCTTCAAGTATTCCTTGAATTAAGGAAGAAGTAGAAAAAAATGCATCCAATTCGGAGTTGTATAGCCCAAGATATCGCAAAATCTTCAAGATCACGCAACTTTCTAATTTCTAGAGAATTCTGATTTTTTCTCCTTTTTGCTTGTGGACCTAGGCACATTTTCATCTTCCTTGACTTGTAGGCTCCTTGTATGTTATTTCCATCATCCATGCTCACTTCCATGCATCAAAACACCTACGAAAAAACCTCAAACAAGTATCACACTTAAAACATAAAATGAACCAACTTATAAACTAATAAACCGAAATAATGCATGAAAAACCAAATTATTCATAAACTAACAAGTGCATCAAAACTAACATAAACACATCAAACTAATGCATAAATGTCCTAAAACATGTCTAAATTACTACTTATCAAATACCCCCAAACTTAGGACTTTGATCATCCCGAGCAAAGGGAAAACAAAACTACAATTCAATAACAACTCCAACATTACTTTCTAACATCATATTCCCAAACAAATTAAAATTTGATTTATAAAATAGTATTAATATCATCATCATGGCCTCTAAGATCAAATTAAAGAGATAATAACTCATTAGAAAACTTCAAGAGTGTTAGAGATGTCTAGAATTTCAATCCAACCCCTTACATAGCCTCATTTTCCATTCTCAAACACACCAACACATAATCAATCTCACAAAACCACTCATGAATTTCATAAACAAGTGCAAGCAAGTATAGAGTACATATGATCTCAAAGTATATATATATTTTTAATGAATTCCATAGGCAAGTCTTTCACACCACTCTTCACTAATAAATATCATATACCATTTTGAATCAATAAGTCTTTCATAGGTTGTAATGTAAGGCTAAGGTTCAAAGGTAGGGAAAATAGGAAAATTTAAGCTCAAAACACCCTAAACATTTTGATCATTTTCAACATCCAAAACATTATATATGGAAGCCAAAAACCTTAATTTCACCACATATACCCAACTTCAAATATTTAACTCCTTCATTCAATCCCCATTCGTTTATTGTTTGCATTTTTTCATTCATACTTCTAAAGAATAACTACACCTCCAAACTTGTTTCTTTTTTTTTTTTTTTTTAATCTGCCAGCAAACTTCCCAAACCCAATAAGGCTTCTCTTTATCACCTTCTTTTCATACATTTCTTCCCACATTCAACCCTCAAAAATATAAGCACTCATGTTAACCTAAGCGGTTCATCACTTAGCACGTCCCTAAGTATACTTGATGAAGTATATTATGATGATCACAAAAAAAATCTTTTTCGGTGCTAACGAGCTTTAATCAAGAACCTATCCCAGCACCTCAGGAAAGCAAAAACCCAAAAAATGATTCGATCAATGAACTCAAGGTCATAATAGACATTCAAGATTGTTTCAATCAAAGGACCTCAAAGATCATATCATGATTGCAAGATCACACCACACGAATTATTCGATCAAGCTTCAAGTCTACATCATTCGATCAAATGTTCATGAAATTCAACTCAAGATCAAAGTTCGCATTGAAGATCTCATAATAAAGAGCTGGATTTAAAGATTATGAGAAATATGAGAAATACACAGTATTTAAGGTATATCTTTCTCTAATCGATATGTTTTCCTTGAACCTGTAAAAGGGCATGTATGACGGTTTGGTTCTCAGCCATAAGTTAATCAGTTAGTGGATTGAGAAAATCCTAATCGAGAGATTAGGTAGTGGACGTAGGCTAGACCGAACCACTATAAATTTTAGTGTGCGTTAAGTTATGCATTTTACTTTACGGTTAGTATGTGCATTAAGTTCCAATGTACCAATGTATATCACAAAGTCATTGAAAAAGTTTTAAATTGACCATCTCACCCAATTCACCCCCCCTCTTAGGTGCACCAACAATTGGTATCAGAGCGGGTTCTCTGAATATTTGGTCTAACAACCTAGAGTCTAGATCCTTTGGTCAATTCATATAAGATTCGTCTTAGGTATCTTGCATTTCGTGTTTCAGGATAGAAAATCTTGGAAGCCATACCGCCACTCCTTCCCAACCGCCTCAGTAATCATTATTTACCACCATTTAGAATTTGCAACTCTCATTTGTGTCCACTTAAGGTAATTAAGTTATTTCATGTTTGTCCTTCTGCCTTCTCTTAAATATTTTATTCCTTTTGTACTCATTTCTCCATCGTTAGCTGATACGATCATGCCACCCTGCATTTAAGGCATGACCGCCCTTTGAGATGTTTAAAGGAAGCCTTTACGTTTCATCTTCACTTGGAACATTTGCAGTGAAACACCTGAGTCCCCTCAGGGTTTTTGGGAGGAGAATAGAGGAGAGAACAAGGAAAGACGGCTAGAATGAAGTGGAGAAGAAGAGATTGAAGTTGGAGACAACCAAGAATTATTAGAATCCAAAGAGTTGTAGTTTGTTATTTTTATGTTGATATTCAAGTTTATAACAATATTTTATGTTTCTATCATCCATGTTATGAACTAATTTAGTTTTCTAGAGGATAGATGGATTCTATACTAGATTCTATGTTTTAAGTTTTGTTTTATGTTTATTATTAATTGAATCTTCATAGTTTATTTATATTTCTCATTGCTTAATGCTTTTAATCTCTTGATCACAGATTGAATGATATTAGACTTGGGGGTGGCACTCGAGAGAGGATTCCTTGGGTTGGAACAAGAGAATTATAACTAAAAACCATCATAGAATTGAAAGATTTATGATATCTTTTGAAGTTGTAAGAAGAATCACAAAACCAAATGAATTGCTAGGGTTTAGGTTTTTATCGAGAGATCGAAATCAAGCTTTGGTGATATGTTCTAGTTCGGCACTCGAGAGAGGGAATTAGAGACTTTAGGATTATTGACTTATAAACTAGAAGAGGATATTGATAATAGACATAGCTAATCTACGTAGATGATGGTTGGGTGAAGTTGAACCCCTAGACTTTTCTCTATTGGTATCTATCCATTGTTTAATTGCTTTTATATTTACTTTTATTTAATTATTTAAATTAACTGAATTTTACATCTTGATTGTTTAGATAAAGTTAATAATTAGTGAAAACGATATTTAGTAACTAGAGTACAATCCCAAAGAATGACAACCCGATATCTCATCGGCTTATTATTGCTTGACATCGTATGCTTGCGGTTTGCACCAAACACCTCCATGGTCAATTGAACTAACCACCATGCCATACCATGGGAATTATTCAATTGGCACCAGAATTCATCAACATAGCTCACATGCATTCCAAATACACATTAAAATCACAAGAAATTCCATTAAAACCCACATACATGCTAAATTCCAATTTAATAAGCCAAAGTCATCAACTACAGGGAAAATCACTATTAAAGCATGTATAAACACTCTAATTAATGGAATCAAAGCTTAAGATTGTTAGGTTAGGGTTTGAAATATCGAAACCCTAACTTTACCCCAAATCAAACACGTGCATAAAATCCAAACATCCATCTAAAGCCGAAAATAACAACAAGAAGCAAAACTATGGAAGAAATGGGGTAGAAACCTTACCTTGGGAGCAAAATTTACCAACCCTAGCTCCCAAATCCCCCAAATTTCTCCTCTCCTCTCCTTTCTCCTCTTCTTTCGGCTGGAAATGACAAAATGAAGTGAGAATAAGAGTGATTTTGGCTTTATACACATGTTGGGCCCACAAAAATGTGTTTTAAAAAAAATTGCCCTAGAATGTGAGGAGCGTGCTTCTCAGTCCATTTCCTGAGAAATAGCTTTCGGCCTGTCTTAGAGGAGTGTTTTTCTTCCTTAAGAAGCTCGCTTCTCCCATTCCCAGAAAATTCCAAATTTTGGTTTCACATAAGGAGTGTGCTTCTCCCTTTAAGGAGCGCGTTTCTGCTACCCAAAAACAAAATTTTCCATACTTAAGTGCATTTTCACATACCCATACACATTAACAATATAATAAACATGAAAATACACAATAATACATGTATATACACAAAATAAGAGTATAATACACATCAAATACATGTACAAGCACCTAGAGTTGGGCATTCTACGTCATCATGACATCATATGTGAATGTGGGTCATTACAGTTTCTGTTGCAGTGATTCTGATGTCTGGTTCTTGGACTCCATTGGGTGCTCCTGAACGCCCTCGTTGAAGGTTGAAAATGGCTTCGCCGCCCACAGTGACGGATGAGGCCGAATTCTTGCTTGCCCAGTAACAGTTGGTTTAGAAAGCTTATGGTCCGATTTCTGCTTAGTCTAGCCAGATTGAATTTGTTGCTCCAGCCTCTGATCCTGTGACCAGTCTGGCACCGCTGGCTCCTTCGTTCGGGAAAGGGAAAAAGAAGGTCTTGCTGGGTCCTTCATCTCCGAAGAAGAAGAAATCTTCTCATCCTAGATCTCCTGGTCCTATTGTCATCAAGGAGGCTGAGGATTATGTTGAATACGTAGCTCGAGACTCTAAGGTAGGTGTGAAAAGTGCGAAAGCTCAAGAGATGTAGGACACAGAGCTCGGGCCCCTGTGCGAAGATTCGATTGTTTGATTGACTCAGGTGTTTTTTCTTAACTCTTTACTTTCATATTTTCAATATGGTCATTTGTTCTTCCTTAGGATTTCCTAAAAGTAAGTTGACATTTTGTAGGCGACCTACGCGATGAGTATTGCTCAGGAGAAGTCGAACGAGAGGCTGAAAGAAATGGAGGATGGTTGCAGTCAGTGCGTGTCTGAGCAGTGGAAGCTAGTCAAAGAGCAAACAACTAGGGCCTCCAAGAATGAAAAGGATGTCATCGTGGCTCGTCAGGAAGCCGAACGTGATAGGTGGAGCTAGCCGAAGCTCACCGCGCGATGGATGACATGCGCGTCAAGCACAAGGCCTAGGTCATGGGTGCAGGCAAGGAAGCAAACAATCGGGGTACCTGGAGGGCATGAGGGACCTACGATCAGAGATATAGCATCATCGCCCGGATTGGAGCCTCAGCTTCTTGGATGAAGGTCACCCTGGGGCGCTAGGTAGTGTTTAGGAGCCCTCTTTAATTTTTTAGCTTCAGTCGTTATCTTTACTCAGATTATCTGTTGATGTTTAACTATCGGGTCGAGCGTTCATGGCCCTAACTTTTCAAACAACTTCTAATGAATTTCTTCTTGTTGGCACTTTTAAACTTTTGTTCCTAATCTATTGGTTGTTTTAAATATTTCCTATTTGTATGTTTTGTGGGGTGCTTATGTATTTTGTCTTCTTACCATTTGAGTGTTTGTCAAAAAATGAGCTCGTTCGTTGGTGATTTGTTAACCTTAGGCACCTCGTTTGCTCGAAGCGTTTGTCACTCATACCGCCCAACCTTTATGGTTATTGTTGTTTGATTGTTGTGTTGTCTACACTTTTGATCGCTGCTTTCGTTATTTTGTGCAGTGCTTGGATAGTGTCGGGTATGTTGATAAGTTGAGTTTTAGATAATGTTTTACATGTTAATTTCATAGCTTTTTAAGTGCATATACTTAGTTTTTAGACATATTTGCATTAATTAGTTCATTTAGTGAGAGAGAAGAGAAAGGGAAGCAAGAAAGAAAAAGAGAAAGTTGGAGAAGGAGTTGCAGGTTTTGCAAGAGGAAGAAGAAGAAGATCTTCAAGGGGGTTTTCATTTCTATATCTCAAGTTCTTGCAATGTTCCCTTTCCTTGTTCTTCATCTTTTCTATCTTGTATCCATGGATTGGTTTATGAACTAAATAAATAATCTAAAATTTTGATTTAGCTATGTAAGATATTGTGATTGAGTCATTGTTTATGTGTTTTTGAGCACTCTTTTGGGTTTATTTATGGTTCTCCATGCTTAATGCTTTCAAATTGCTGATCACTCTTTAAATGAACATAGATTTGGTTTCTTACACTCGGGAGAGGTGTTATCGAATCGGAGTAAGGGAATTGTAACCTAGGGTAGAGTATCGAGTCAGGAGACCTACAAAACCTTCTGAAATCTATTAAAATGAATCATAGAACCTAAGAAATTCTTGATTTAAAGGTTTGTCACTCGGGAGAGGGAATCGATAGATCAAGAGTAGATATTCAAGCTATCACTCGGGAGAGGGGTTTGAATGAAAAAAGATTTAGAATTTATAAATTTCAGAAATTAATTCATTAACACAATTATTAGAAATCATGAGAGACAACATAGTAAGATCTAAACTCTAGAACTATAAATCCATTGATTTATCTCTAATTTTCATTTAATTTGCATTGTTTTCTTAGATTTGTTTAATTTTCATTTTGATCAATTAATTCACTCCACTTTGATCACCTAGATAAAATCAAAAGCATTATACAACTGGGCATTAAGATTAGTAAAATCACCTTCTCTGTGGATATGAAACCCGACTCACCTCAGATATATTATAACTTGATATTCATATACTTGCGAATTTAAATTTTTTGCATCATTTGTAGCCTTCGCTATTTGACACGTGTATAACTCATGTTGGGCCCGTGGCCTTCTGATAAGTAGGTATTTAGTATATATTTTAGAGCATGTTTTATGGTATTTAGTTCATATATTAGGTTAGTTTAACATAAATTTCGTTATTTGATAGTTTAGTCACATTTTGGTATTTTTGCATTATTTCGGTATGAATTTCTATAGGTTGGTTCATGAGATTATTAAAGCCTGATACTCACTTGGTTTGATGTGCTTTCTAGGTGCTTTGATGAAGACATGATGTAAGAGGAGCCAAGGGAGTTAGAGTGAAGAAACAAGTGCATCCAAGCCTTGGGAGTGTGGATAATTGGCCAAGTCCACAAGAAAATAAGGAAAAACAGGTGTAAAAACCCGAAATTGGGCGCCGCGGCGCCGGAAAATCCGATTCTGCGCAATTGTTGTATTTCGGCCATAACTTTCTCAATTTAACTCCGAAATGGACGTGGTTTATTTTTATGGATTCCTTACTTGAAATAATACAATATCAAATGGTTTTGAGGTTGATTTGGAGTGGAGAAAAAGAATAAAAACTGCGAGGAAGAAAGCGAATGTGCAATTCAAAATATAAACTTTCTAATTTTGTTGCGAACTTTCCTATTTCGACTTGGATACTTCTTGGACGACTTCCTATGGACTTGTAGGGTTTTAAAAGGATCATAGACGAAAAAAGAGAGAGGAGAATGAGCTGAAGAAAATTGAATCATAGGAGGCGAAGAACGCGAAGTTGGAAACAAGGAAGCATCTTCAACATCTTTCAATTGGTTTCCTAGTTTCTTCTTATTTCTATTTAGCATGTTCATCAATATTTTTATGTTTTCTTCTATTTCAATGATGAACTAAGTTGTTTGTCTAGAATTACAATTGGATCTCATATGATATTAGATTTTATGTTTGATTTTAGATTTTTATTGATTATTTAGAGTTGTTTATTTTAATCTATTCTTAATGCTTCTAATTACTTGATCACCAATTAGATGATTTGTTGAATTCATATGATCTTGACGAAGGGAGTTTAGATTTGTGAACTTTATTAAAATAACATATGATCATAAAGGAAAAAGCTATTGAGTTCATGTGAGATAGAAATATACTCATGTGACATGTGTAACCATTGAAGAGTATAATCTTAATGAATCTTGTTTTAATTTAAATTTCATAAAAATATAGAGATTTAATTATTCAAGGTATTTTTGTTTGACCATCGAAAGAGGCTTGTAAATAATTTAGACTCTTGGTTGACAAATTTAATTAATTAATTAATTGAAAACTAGTTAGATAAATTCAATTGAAATATGAGGGAAGATTGTAATTTTAGGTTTTAATTATTTTGATTACTTTGATTAATTTTGATTTGTTTTAGATTTAACTTTATTGTTTTGATTCCGGACCACCAACCCCGCAGGGAGTGGCCTGCGGAATGCAGGGGCGGGACGCCCGGCGTAAGCATCTCGGACCACTCCTAAACTCCCGTGAGGTGGTTGAGACCCTACGAGCCTTATCTCAAACAACGACATAATATCAAAAGGTACTAAACAAAACTACCCACCGTATTAATCATCAAAGACAAGAGATAATCCATAAAAATGAACCATAAATAATATCATAATCCCTACAGTCCATTAAAATTGACATACACATAAAGTCCAAAATTGTGGGTACAAATAAAAACCGTCATATGCCCACATGGTCTATCTAACAAGTCCCAACTCACCCATACTACAATGTGGTAAGTGTTATAATTACATAATCCAAAATATAATACTTCATAATTTAAAACAGAGTTCAATCAAAATGCCTCTCAACTCACATCGAGGCCTCGGATTCTCTCGCAGGCAAGGCCCTCAAGATATAACTACTCCTTTGCCCTTATTCGAGACAGAAGGACCTGAAAGAGGAAAATGAGGGTGAGCCAACGGTGCCCAGTGAATAGAATTCAAATATGCTATCAATACTCATCAATAAATATCATGTATGCATGTCAATGTGTAGCATGATTAAAAGCTCATAACATATAGATATCAAGCATTTATAATAAGTTCGATGCAAGTAAAAGCTTATCAATTTGGATCCACATTCCACATGCATTGGGTTACTAGTGCACGTCTATTTCACCGTACCGTTGATCCCAATCATGTTTTATTTGAGGTTACTAGTGCACGTCTATTTCACCGTACCGTTGACCCCAATCATTTCCTTTCCAAAAACCCTCTTATGACAATGTTAAGTCCCCTTATTAGCCAGATAAATGGGCCCAACCAAAGTCATAAGGTTTTCTCAAATCAATGCATCATTCAAAACATTAGAACACATTCATGCTTTCAACATACAATATATATAAGTGATATGATGACATAAAAGATATAATCATAAATGAAGTCTACGCACAACCAAGCCTCGCGAGAGTATTTAACCACACACGACCACCAAACCGAATCAATCCAATCAAGATCCTGAAACATACATCAATATCCTACCATACATCAATTTCTATGCTCAATCATATAGACATTACACATCAACCCTAAATCAGCCCACATATAAACAATAGGCCTAAATCCCATCTAATCCCATCATTCAACTCAAATCACATGACTTAGGCCTCTAATGCATAGTTCTCATTCATAAACCATTCTATTAATCAAAACTACTGATTTTCAATTCCTTAGGCATAAACATGCCCAAATTGGGTCACTTGATCACAAGTAGGCCTAACCCATGATATGGTCACAACCACCAAATCAGTAGCATAATCAACCCTAATCATGCTTAATTAAACATAAGTTGCATCAATTCAATGATTCTAGGCCAAAAGCATCAAAAGCCCCAAAATATGAAATTTTTCATACTTAGGCCATATTGCCGATTTACACTAGGTCACCATGTTCAGCCATGTATATCACTGATTTTGCATCATGGGTTCATCAACAATGGCAACTAGGTCAACATAGTTGGCATGCAAGCTATTTGGAAAGGTCTAAGTTCATATTCTAAATTTAGGTCTAATACAAGCAACCCTACCAATTCTTCATTTAATATTCTGTTCAGATGTATCAATCTACGAACAGAAATATGTAATCACAAAATCAACCGTATAGATTGAAGTATGTGAAGAAAAAAACCTTCTGTACATCGCGTACTTCAATGTATGTATTTAATTAAATTTACGGGGTGTTACACCTTCTGTCCAAATATTAGCCCAATCCAACGGTGGACCGAAAAGATAAGTATCTTTTATAAACAAGTCTCTAATCAGACAATTTCTCCTTTCTTGCTGCAAATACTCAAACTCAGATGACTATATCACACCAAATACTAAACGCATAAACATCTCCACCGTTAAGAATACATAAATTTCAGTTACAAACTACATATCCAAATTTGATATCCATCCAACGGTAGATTGAGGAGATCTACAAGTTTGAGCAAAACGGCACGAGAAATCCAGACTTTCTGACCAGCTTTGTTTGAGAGGTTAGATCTCTCAGACGAAACGTCTAATCAAGATGTCCACCTTTCATAATGCAGAAATATCAGTTGTAGACTACATATCCAAATTTTATATCCATCCAACAGTAGACTAAGGAGATCTAGAATTTTGAGCGAAACGGCGCGAGAAATCCAGACTTTCCGACCAGCTTTGTTTGAGAGGTTAGATCTCTTATAAGAAACCTCTGATCAAGATCTCCACCGACCAGAATGAATAAATATAAGCTACGAACTTTCTGACAAATTTTGAGCTCAATCTGACCATATATCCCAAAGATCCAGCTCTTTGATGAAAACGTCGCAGAGATCTTCCTCCTGCAACTCTCTCTTTCTTTCTCTTCTTCTTTCCTTTCTCTTCTTTTCTTTTATTTCTTTTTCTTTCTGTCAACTCACCTCTTTCTAGCACTTCCTTGATTCCATCCTTGATTTTCTCCTTGATTTCCTCCACTCATTCTAGCACTTCCTTGAAGAAGAGAAGTGGGCATGGGACACTTGTCCACTTTCATGCACCAACCTTCACATGTGTTGGTCTCATACTACCCATACCAACCACATGTACTTTAACCAATCTCATGCTTCCATGTATTTTAAATGTCCAATCCATTTAATACACCAAATTTTCATCCTCATTTATCCTTTTATTCAATCAATCCTAACCCATATCAATTCATGGTTTAATGGGCCCATGCATAAATAATAACATATGCATTATACTTTAATTTAACATGACCCATATACAATTTATGATACACATATTTATATACATTATCAAGCATCAACTATACAAACATTAAACAACCATCAAACAAACACCAAACATATCAAGGCAACACATAGAATTTGGGCAAAATGCAATTTGGTTATGGGCTAGATGAAATAATTTTTGGGGCGTCACAATAATCTTAATGAATCTTGTTTTAATTTAAATTTCATAAAAAATATAGAGATTTAATTATTCAAGGTATTTTTGCTTGACCATCGAAAGAGGCTTGTAAATAATTTAGATTCTTGGTTGACAAATTTAATTAATTAATTAATTGAAAACTAGTTAGATAAATCCAATTGAAATATGAGGGAAGATTGCAATTCTAGGTTTTAATTATTTTGATTACTTTGATTAATTTTGATTTGTTTTAGATTTAACTTTATTGTTTTGATTACAACGAATTTTAATTAGTGTTTAGATAAGATTAGGGTGAAACAATTTTAATATTTAACATAGAAATTCAGTAACAAATCTCTATGGGAACGATACTCTATTCATCACTATATTACTTGTTAACGATATTGTGCACTTGCAATAATCCTGGCTTGAGCTCGGACCCCAGGGTACTATAGGTTTTCAGCCCCTTCTTGGGGATTATTTGAGCAAGGCTCGCATCCCCAAGGTATTAGTCATTTTCCTTCTTGTCATCTCGTGTCGATAGTTGTTGGTAAACTCACCAAAGTCGTTAAAAAATGAACTAGTTTATAAACTTTAACAAAAGATGACAAAATGATAAGTCTAAGTTGAACAGGTGATCCCTGCTAGCTATTCCTACTGAGCTACTTCTACTTGCTATAACTACTGGTAGTAAAACTTCAGATGCTCTGCATTCCATGGCTTGGCGATTCGTCTTCCATCAAGGTCTTCCAACTCGTAGACTCCGTTCCTCGGTATGGAAGTGACCTTGTATGGTCCTTCCCAATTTGTGCCGAGAGCCCCTGCTCCGGCCTCTCCGGTGCTGAGCATGACCTTCCTCAGTACCAAGTCAACGATTTTAAAACTATGGGACTTCGATGTTCTCCTTTGGAATGCAGCTAGTCGAAGTTGTGATTGCTCGCTATTTTCTTCTGAAAGGCCCAGCTCGGCTTTCTGTGCTTCTGAGTTCTTCTCTTCGTTGAAGTACGAAGTTCTCAGAGTTGGAATGCCGAGCTCTACAGGGATAACAGCTTCCATTCCAAACGCCAAGGACAAAGGAGTTTTGTGACGACCAACCCTGCAGGGAATGGCGTGAGGATTGCCGGGGCAGGACGCCCGACGTAGGCATCTCCAACCACTTCTCAACCCCCGTGAGGTGGTTGAGACCCTACGAGCCTTATCCCAAACAACGACATAATATAAACATGTACTAAACAAAACTACCAACCGTATTAATCATCCAAGACAGGAGATACTCCATAAAAATGAACCATAAATAAAATCGTCATAATCCCTACAGTCCATCAAGATTGACATACACATAAAGTCCAAAACTAAGGGTACAAAAAAACCATCATATGTCCACATGGTCTATCTAACAAGTCCCAACTCGCCCATACTACAATGTGGTAAGTGTTATAACTACATAATCCAAAATATAATACATCATAATTTAAAACACAGTTCAATCAAACGCCTCTCAACTCACATCGAGGCCTTGGCTTCTCTAGCCGGCAAGGCCCTCAAGATGTGACTACTCCTTTGCCCTTATTTAGGTCAGAAGGACCTGAAAGAGGAAAATGAGGGTGAGCCAACGGTGCCCAGTGAATAGAATTCAAATATGCCATCAATACTCATCAATAAATATCATGTATGCATGTCATTGTGTAGCATGATTAAAAGCTCATAACATATAGATATCAAGCATTTATAATAAGTTCGATGCAAGTAAAAACTTATCAATTTGGATCACATTCCACATGCATTGGGGTTACTAGTGCACGTCTATTTCACCGTACCGTTCTCATCCCTAAATATTTCCTTTTTAAAACCCTCCTATGACAAGGTTAAGTCTCCCTATTAGCCAGATAGATGGGCCCAACCAAAGTCATAAGGTTTTCTCAAATCAATGCATCATCCAAAACATTAGAACATATTCATGCTTTCAACATATAATATATATAAGCGATATGATGAGATAAAAGGTATAATCATAAATGAAGTCTACTCACAACCAAGCCTCGCGAGAGTATCTAACCACACACGGCCACCAAACCGAATCAACCCAATCAAGATCCTGAAACATTCATCAATATCCTACCATACATCAATTTCTATGCTCAATCACATAGACATTACACATAAATCCTAAATCAGCTCACATATAGACAATAGGCCTAAATCCCATCTAATCCCATCATTCAACTCAAATCACATGACTTAGGCCTCTAATGCATAGTTCTCATTCATAAACCATTCAATTAATCAAAAATACTGATTTTCAATTCCTTAGGCATAAACATGCCCAAATTGGGCCATTTGATCACAAGTAGGCATAACCCATGATATGGTCACAACCACCAAATCAGTACCATAATCAACCCTAATCATGCTTAATTAAACATAAGTTGCATCAATTCAATGATTTTAGGCCAAAAGCATCAAAAGCCCTAAAATATAAAATTTTCCATACTTAGGCCATATTGCCTATTTACACTAGGTCACCATGTTCAGCCATGCATATCACTAATTTTGCATCATGGGTTCATCAACAATGGCAACTAGGTCAACATAGTTGACATGCAAGCTATTTGGAATGGTCTAAGTTCATATTCTAAATTTAGGTCTAATACAAACAATCCTACAAATGTTCCATTTAATATTCTGTTCAGATGTATCAAGCTACCAACAGAAATATTTAATCACAAAGTCAACCGTACAGATTGAAGTATGTTAAGAGGCAAACCTTCTGTCCAAAACTCAGCTCAATCAAACGGTGGACCAAAAAGATAAGCCTCTTTGATGAATAAGTCTCTAGTCAGACAATTTCTCCTTTCCTGCTGCAAATACTTGAACTCAGGTGACTATATCATACAAAATACTTAACCCACCAACCTCTCAACCGTTCATAATGCAGAACGATCCGTTGTGAACGACCTTATCAAATATCATATCCATCCAACGGTAGATTTAAGAGATCTATTAGTTTGATCTAAACTGCCGGAGAAATCCAAACTTTCCGACCAGCTTTGTTTGGGTGGTTATATCTTTCAAACGAAAAATTCAATCAAGATCTTCACTGACAGAATGAATATCCATAATATACGAACTTGCTGACAAAGTTTGAGCTCAATCTGACCATATAGCAACAAGATCCAGCTCTTTGATGAAAACGTTGCTGAGACTTCCCTCAAAGCAACTTCCTCTTTCTTTCTCTTCTTCTGTCCTTGCTCTTCTTTTTTCCTTTCCCTCCACTCACCTCACTCTCTAGGACTTCCTTGGAGAAGAGAAGTGGGCATGGGACACTTGTCCACTTTCATGCACCAACTTGACATGTGTTGGAGAAGAGAAATGGGGCATGGGACACTTGTTCACTTTCATGCACCAACTTGACATGTGTTGGTCTCATGCACCAACTTGACATGTATTGGAGAAGAGAAATGGGGCATGGGACACTTGTCCATTATCATGCATCAACTTGACATGTGTTGGAGAAGAGAAATGGGGCATGGGACACTTGTCCATTCTCATGCACCAATTTGACATGTGTTGGTCTCATACTACCCATACCAACCACATGTACTTTAACCAATCTTATGATTGCATGTATTTTAAATGTCCAATCCATCTAATACACCAAATTTTTTATTCTCATTTATCATTTTATTCAATCAATCCTAACCCATATCAATTCATGGTTTAATGGGCCCATGCATAAATAATAACATATGCATTATACTTTAATTTAACATGACTCATATACAATTTATAATGCATACATTTATATACATTATCAATCATCAAATATACAAACATTAAACAACCATCAAACAAACACCAAACATATCAAGGCAACACATAGAGTTTGGGCAAAATGCAATTGGGTTATGGGCTAGATGAAATAATTTTCGGGGCGTCACAAGTTTCTCCGGTTGCCATTCTAGATGTCGTTCTGTAAGACCATAATACCTTAGGGAGGTCATCTGCCCAAGTTCCCTTCTTTTCCTCGATTCTTGCCTTCACGTATGCTTGATAATTTTTTTGGCAGCTTCGACTTGTCCATTCGCTTGGAGATGAGCTGGTGTCGAGAAGAAATGGCGTAGTCCGAGCTCGGAGCAGAATGAGCTGAACTTCGCATTGTCGAACTGCTTCCCATTATCTGATATTATGGCGAATGGTACTCCTAATCGGCAAATAATTGACTGCCAGATAAATTTTGTGGTCTTTTGCTCGGTTATGTGAGCAAGCGGCTCTGCTTTTGCCCACTTGGTGAAGTAGTCCACAACTACGATGGCAAACTTTACTTGACCTCTGCAAATTGGCAAAGGCCCTATCAGGTCTACCCCCCACTGAGCAAAAAGCCAAGGACTCTAAATGGGAGTTAGATTTTCAAGAGAAGCTCTTATGATCGTAGAATGTCGCTGACAACTATCGTAGTGCCAAGCTGTCCTCAAGGCGTCACGATTAATCGTCGGCCAGTAATATCCCTGACAGAGTACTTTGTACTCAAGAGCTCTTCCTCCAGAGTGATCTCCACATATTCCTGCGTGTACCTCGTCAAAGACGAGCTGAGCTTGGTCTTCTCCCAGGCTCTTCAAATATAGCAAGTTGTAGCTACGTCGATACAACATGTTGTTGGTAAGTACATACATGGCTGCTTGTCGCTGTATTTTTCTTGCCAATAGTTTGTCAGCTAAGAGCTTTTCCATTTCAAGAATTCCACAATCGGGTCCATCTAAGAAGAGCTGACCTCGGTGAAGCCAACCTGGCTACTCTCTTTGATGCCCCTACCAGGCGTATATTCTATTGATACTTGTAGAATGAGCTCGTCCCCGAAAGAGAAGGCGAACTTTGAGAGAGCATCTACAAGGGAGTTATCTGCTCGAGGAATTTGTATGACCTCATATTCTTCAAAGTTGCTTAGCAACTCTTTTACAATCTGCAGGTAAGCCTGCATGCGATTATCGTTTGCTTGGTACTCGACCGTGACCTGGCCTGCAACAAGTTGTGAATCACAACATATTGCGATCTTGCGTACCCCCCCAATTGAGTGCCATTCGTAGTCCAGCTAGAAGAACTTCATATTCAAACTCGTTATTCGAGGCTGAGAAGCCATAGCAGAGAGCTGCGAGGTGTTTATCTCCTTTGGGTGAAACCAAAACAATGCCGACCCCACTTCCCTATTTGCATGAAGAGCCATTAACGAATAGCGTCCACGTTAGCTCGAGCTCGACATCTGCATCATCTTCCTCTTTCTGATTAGAAGAGAACTCTTTGACATAATTAGCCAGTGTTTGCCCTTTGATAGACATCCTTGGTCAATATTCAATATCGAACTCGCTGAGCTCAATAGCCCACTTGATTAGCCGACTTGAGGTCTCTGGCTTATGCAAAACCTGACACAGTTGGTGTCGCATGAGCACGTCTATGGAATGAGCTTGGAAGTATTGTCTTAGCTTCCGAGCTGAGGTGGTGAGGGCAAAGACCAACTTCTCTATTTTGGGATATCTTGTTTCCGCATTAAGCAATGACTTGCTCATATAGTAGACATGCTTTTGTATCCCTAGCTCTTCCCGGATAAGAGTAAAGCTCACCGCTACATCAAATATTGACAGACAAAGGAAGAGCTTCTCTCCGGAAACTGGTTTCAAGAGCATAGCTGATGAGCTGAGGTAAGTCTTGAGCTCTTTAAAAGCTTGCTCCCATTCCTCATCCCATTCATTAGTTTTCTTCTTTATTAATGTGAAGAACGACAGACACTTATTTGTAGACTTTGACACGAACCTGTTCAGTGCAACTATGCACGCTGTCAGGCATTGTACTTCTTTTATGCTTTCGGGTGCTTTCATATTTAGAATATGTTGGATCTTGTTAGGATTTGCCTCGATCCCCCTCTAGTTGACCAAGAAACCGAGGAATTTTTTAGTCGTGACTCCGAATGTGCACTTGGTTGGGTTCAGCCTCATATTGTAGTGCCTGATCGTGTCGAACACCTCTTTGAGATCATGAGGATGACCTGTCAATTTGATGCTCTTTACTAACATGTCGTCGACATATACTTTCATGTTCTGCCCATTCTTCTCTTTAAAGGTCCGGTTCACCAGCCTCTGATATGTTGCACTAGCATTTTTGAGGTCGAATGACATTGTAGCAGTACAACCCCCGGTCTGTATGAACGAGGTATTCTCTTCATCTCTGTGGTATGTCATAATCTGGTTGTAGCCAGATTAAACATCCATGAAGCTGAGTAATTCATGCCCGGTAGTAGCATCCATTGGATTATCTATCCTAGGGAGAGGGAAGCTATCTTTCGGGCAAGCCTTGTTTAGGTTTGTGAAATCAACACAGGTCTTCCATTTTTTGTTTGGTTTTCTAACCATCACGACGTTGGCCAGCCACTCTGGGAATGAAACCTCTCGGATGAACTGGGCCCAGATGAGCTTGTCGACTTCCTCCCGGAGAGCTTCAACTCTTTCAACGCTGAGAACTCTCCTCTTTTTTCTTACTGGGGTGAGCTTTTTATCCATGTTGAGACGGTGGACGATCACTTTTTTCTAAATGCCAAGCATATCATCGTGAGACACGCAAATATGTCCTTATACTCTTGACCTGGTCTGTTAGGTCTGAGTTCATCCCAATTCCAACTTTGATAGTTCTAGACAAGTCTTCTGTGATCAGCACCTCTCTCTATTCGTCTTGCGCCTCGAGACTAGAGGTGTCTTCCCGTGGGTTGAGGTCTTGATCAGGAGCAATGTCCACCTTCATGAGCTCATCCTCGGCAGGTCGGAAGCTCGACTTTCTCAAGCTTCTGCTTTTAATCGCTACTGCATAACACTCTCTTGATTCCTTCTGGCTTCCTCGTACAATACCTACTCTGCACTCAGCTAGGAATTTGAGTGCTAGGTGGTATGTAGATACAACGGCTTTCAAATTGCTATGGAGAGGTCTGCCAACGATGGCATTGTAAGCAGAGGGTTCTTTCCCCATGAGAAATTCCACCATAATTGTAGCTCGATGCTCTTTCTCCCCTGCCGTGACAGGAAGAGCAATCCTCCTTTCTGGCATAATCCCATCTCTTGTAAATCATATGAGAGGGACGTGGGGGTGAGCTCTACTTTTACAAGCCACAACTTTTTAAACGCCGACCAGTAGAGAATATCGGCCGAGCTGCCGTTGTCGACGAGAATTCGATGGATTTTGTAGTTTGCCATGTCCAACGTCATCGCATAAGCATCAGAATGAGGTCCACATATGTCTCTAGCCTCTTTCTTCGTGAAGGTGATAGCGAGGTTTGCTCTCCGCTGCTTTTCTGGTCGGCTTGATAGGTTCATGACGTTTGTTCTGTCAGCTTGGACGTAAGCCTTGAGTGCTCGATTAGAGGTTTTCTCGAGGTCTCCACCAAAAATGGTTTGATCTCCCTCGGCTGGTCAGCTCTTCCCTTCTGTGGCGATCGAGCTCTTATCTTATTCGAGCCCTTCATGTATTCCTGCAGACGACCTCGGCGGATAAGAGTTTCTATCTCCTCTTTCAAGTCAAAACACTGGTCAGTATTATGGTCGTGATCCTTATGGTATCGACAGTACTTCCTCTTATCCCGCTGATCAAAATGAGTGTTCAGCTTTTTCGGCCATTTGAGATATTCCTTGTCTTGGATCTCTAGGAAGATCTGCTCTTCCAAGGTGGTCAATGGCGTGTATGTCGAAGAAACGTTATGCACGTCCTTGCTTTTTGGTCTCGTCGATTCGAATTGGACCTCTTCCCACCTCGGTTGTCCACCTTGGTTTCGTCGTCTCTTTTCCTCTTATTGTCTTTCTTCAAACTGTTGGAGAAATTCTCTTCCTCCCTTTTTGCTTCCGCCTGCTCATCCGCATTGATGTACTTCTGAGCTCGGTCTAGGACTTCCTTGTATGTTTGAGCTTTTTTCTTCCCCAAGGAGTAGTGGAATAGTCCAGGCCTAAGCCCGGCCATGAAGGCTGTGATAGCTATTTTTTCATCACAATCATCGACCTCAACTCGAGCATCATCAAATCGCTCGAGGTAAGCCTCTAGACTTCCCTCTTGTTTTTGTCGAATGGTCAACAAGCTGTTCACCGATTTTTCCCTTTCTTTCTTACCGACAAAGTGTCCGATAAACTGGTGAGCAAGATGACCAAACGAGCAGATCGACCTTGATTCTAGCTTCCAATACCACTTCCTAGCTAGCCCCCCAGGGTAATTTGGAAGCCTTTGCACATTGTTGCGTCGTCATATCCTTTGAGTTCTATCCAGGACTTGTAGTTTTCAACGTGTTCTTTTGGGTCGATCTTCCCCTTGTACGTTTTGACGTCTGCTGTTTTGACATTTTTTGGCAGTGGGGCCCGAAGTACTTCTCGGGTGATAGGTGAGGGAAAGTCTTAATACTTCGTATAAGATCGGATTTGTGTGCTTCTAGAAGGCCAGGTCAGCCTGGTTCGTACTGACCGAGAGGACCTCGGAGGAAGCAATTCAATCTTAGGTATCCCTGTCGAGGCCGACCTGGCTGGGACCAGTCTTCGTGGAGGACGACCTGATCTCCTCTGTGCCTATCGGACTTGGAAAGAGCTGGAGTCATGCTCCTTTTTTTTCTCCTCCAGAGAATAGAGAAGATCTCCAATGGAAAGAGATCTTCATTTTAATCCTTCGCGATGCTTGCTATAGCTTTCCACGGATTTCGTTAGAGAGTTGATACTTCGACAGCGGCTTCCTTCATCTTTTTAATCATTGGGATTCGTTGTGGTGACAATGGAAGAGCTGAACGCAATGTTTTGTTCTACTCCAGCACTAATTGAGAGTTTTTCTCTACCTTCTTCTCAATATTGCTGATTCGTGCAAACTTTTGAGCAGAACTCTTCTTCTTTTGGGAAGGTCTTCCTCGTTGGGCCTTAGGAGGATCCGAAGAAGCCTGGAGTTCTTCTAGAAACGGGGGATTTACCTCTTGACTCATTGTCAGAAAGCTTTTATTGGCTTGATAAGTCGGTTCCCCACAGACGACGCCAAATGTTGATGCAGAATCTGACCAACAGCAAGTAAATGAACACGTGTAGGAGATGATTGTATCTGGAAGAATAAACTCTCTAGTTCCGGCGAGGGTTTATCAGCAAGATCTAAGAAAATGAAAGAAAGCAATAGGGCTATCGTAAGGAACACCGATGTGGTGCCGGTCGAAAACCCCCCGATGCTTAAGTTAGAGCTTGTTCAAGACTATAGCAATAACTAGTGTAGAAAATTGTTCGTACCTTATGGTGAGGGTGATAGGTCTTATTTATAGAGGAGGTCTTCTGGCCGGAGTGGCTAGTTGCCTAGTAAGCATGATGCCACATGTCGCTTCGTCGTTGGCCGAGATGAGTTAGATGAGCTCACCAATTTCGAATAGGTCTTGGAGAAGGACTCTCATCCCGTTTTGGATGATCCCTATCTTCGAGTTCTTCTCAAGGTAGGATTCTTATCTCATCTCGAATAACCCTTACATTCTTGTTTTTTCTCGGAGGATGAGTCTTATCACGTTTTTATATCGGAGTCCGTGTTTGAGAATGTAACTACCTCGGATTCCTCAGGATACGATTTGTTAGGAACTTATCTGTTTCGTCTGGGATGACCAGCTCAGATATAGGAGTTGTTGCTTTAACCAGAATAACACTTAGCTCAGCTCGGCTGGACCGAGCTAACACTGTATATTTTGGGTTTGTCGTATGTATCATCCCGCTAGGTCTGCTCAGACACGCTCATGGTCGAGTAGAACTCGGTCTAGTCGAGTTGATCTGGCGGTCGTAACTTTACGCGACTTTTTCCTCGTTACCTCGTCATCTCATCACCTCGGCTTGTCCATCGCTATACGTGGCTAACACATCTCGAAAAGCCAGCTAAGCTTCTCTCCTAATATCAAGGTCAGCTCTAATCCGATCTGACCATCCAACAATATTATATTCGAAGAAGCACTAATTTTCATATCACATCATTCATGCTTTTTGATACTGCACTTGAGCAATACCGAACATTGAAAGGTAAAGGACTATAAGTGTATTTCGACTTAGCATTACGTATTCATATTTCATATCTCTGTAATGCAATGTAATGAGCTTAATTGTAAAGTGTTCTACTCAGTTAGAACCAACGTTATTGTGTTATAATGTTGGTGTGTTTTTGGACTGAAACAACCAGGACAAGTGAATGTAGTTGACTTAATGATTTCAGGATTGAAATCATGTTAAGGTTATCTCTGAACCTGTAAAAGAGAAAAAGGTTCATTCTCACCTGCAAGTAGGAAACCGGTTCATCCTAATCCCATAAAAGGATAGGTGTGTCCTTAACCTGTAAAAGGATAGGTGCGTCCTTAACTTGTAAAAGGATAGGTTATCTCTTAACCTGTAAAAGAGAAACGGTTGTTCCTTAACCCGTAAAAGGATCACGGTTCTTCCTTATCCCGTAAAAGGAACATGGGTTTCTCCTTATCCTGAAAAAAGGAAATTTGATTCATCCTTAGCCTGTGAAAGGATAGGTTTGCTTTTAACCTATAAAGGGCTAGTTGTAACAATTTGGTTCTCACTTGTAAGAGAATCAGTTAGTGGATTGTGAAAATCTTAATCGGGAGATAAGGTAGTGGACGTAGGCTCAGCCGAACCACCCTAAATTTGTGTGTCTCACGTTTTCAATTTAGTCTGTGTTCTAGTTTTGCATTCAATTTTAATACACTTACGTATATTACTAAGTTAATTGGAAGAGATATCTAAAATTGACCATCCCACACAATTGGTATCAGAGCGGGTTCTCTGAATGTATGGTCTAACAACCTAGAGTCTAGATTCTATGGTCAATTTAGGGTGTGTCTTAGGTTTCTCATTTCTCGCATCTTAGAATTAGAAACCCTAGCTGTCACATCGGTTAACAAGAATATTTCTAATATATATAAAAAAGGGAGGCCACCAAAAAATAAATACTAAGCATTGCATAGACTTGAGAATAATCATTGCCATCATTGCAAATAAATATAATACATGAATAAAGATATCAAAACTTTATTGAGAATTATTATCATCACTATTAAAACTATCATCAGTAGGTATTGTTCCATCATTACCACTTTGTCCATCTACATCTTCATCAAAATCACTGCATAAAAAGTCATTATCTTCATTTCCCATTTGTTCAAACTCCATTTGGGTGTTGTCAATAATAATTGTTGGCTCTACATCTGTTCGAATCAAATATTGATTTTCTAAATCTTGATCACCTGGACTAAACAACATCAATGAACAGTCTTCCTCTTGGTACACAATATCATTAATTTGTTCATCATCTTCAACAATTTCTACAACATCCCATAAGTGTCGGTGATTGACCTTTTGAACAACTTTCCAATTCGTTCCGCACTTGCAATCAGCCATGTAAAATACTTGTTGAGCTTGTGTTGCGAGTATAAAGGGATCATTTGCATACCAATAACTATTAACATTGATGCATGTAATACCATTGTCAATAACAATTTTTTCTGTCTTTTATTAGTATTATACCAATGGTAATTAAATAAAATCACTGTCCGCTTTAGTAGATATCTTAATTCCACCACTTCTACCAACACACCAAAAAATTCCATTGACTCGCCTTGATGACTACCAGGAACAGACACACCACTATTTTGAGTTGTTAACTTATCATCTTGGTGCTTGCAACGGAAACGAACTCCATTTACAACATAACTCTTCCAACTAGTATAACTTTTCTCTGGGAGTCCCGCAAGTGAATACAAATCGTCAGTTGCTTCTAAAGATCCTTCATACCGTAACTTCTCCATCTAAAATACAAACGAGATAAAAAAAATGATCTTAGTTAACTAAAACGATGATTGGCAAGCAATAAACCATTAATTTTGTATAAACTTACATGTGACTTGAACCAATAACGGAAGGTAGCTTCTTGTAATTTGTCTAAGTCATGAGAATGATCTCGCTTTAGGATTGTCATTTGTTCACTACACATAAGAAGGACATAGTTAACTTACTATAACAAAAAAATTAGAAGAATATTTAATTTATACGAATAGTAACTCAATTCTTACTCGAGATATGGTTGAACTTCCGGAGTATTGTTGAGTATATACCAATGAGCTTTATTTCTCATTTCATTGGTGAATACTTTAGGCTTTCCCCCTCTAAAACACCGAAATGTTTCATTGAAAACTTTGATATCATGATCATTACCAGACGAACTACCATCATAATTCTGCTCTGGCCTATTAAACTTTGTTTCAATTCCTTTAAGGTACATTGAGCAAAATGTTAATGTTTCATTTGCGACATATGCTTCAGCAATAGACCCTTCAGGACGTGCTTTGTTTCTTACATATTGTTTGTATGTACCTAAGCACCTCTCAAATGGATACATCCACCTAGTTTGAACTAGGCCAGCTAAAAGAGCTTTATCAACCAAATGCACACACAAGTGTACCATTATTGAACAGAATGATGGAGGAAATATGCGTTCTAACTTGCAAAGCACTAACACTATTCCTCTTTTCAACTCTTCCAAGTCTTTCACATATAATGTCCTTGAGCATATCTTTTGGAAAAAAGTTGACAACTCAATTAAAGTTTATCGAATATCATTATTCAAGTAAGGCAATATACCAACAGGCAATAGTCGTTGCAATAGAATATGACAATCATGTTTTTTCATTCCAAATATTCTTCCATCATCTGTCCCACACCTTGTAATGTTGGATGCATACCCATCTGGCATTCTGATTGATTTAATGAACTCTACTAACTTTCTCTTATCATCTTTTGACAAAGTATAAGATGCATGTGGCTTTATTGTTTTACTTCCCATTTTCTTCAACCACAAGTCTTCGCGAATTCCCAAGTCCTCCAAATCCTTACGAGCTTTATCATTATCTTTGTTTTACCTTCTATGTTAAGAAGTGTTCCAAGTACATTATCACAAACATTTTTCTCAATATGCATGACATCCAAGTTGTGTCGCAGCTTCAATTTCGACCAATACTCTAACTCAAACATTATGCTTTTCTTCGACCAATTATACTCTAATTCACTACGCTTTCGTTTTCTATCCGCATTATTTGGAGCTTTTCCAGGAATGATCTCAGGTAAATCATGTAGCTTTCGCAATATTTCTTCACAAGATTGTTGTCTTGGAGGATCATCTAATTCTAGATACCCACCAAATTCTTTGTTTCTCCTCCACTTGTGGTTCTTGGGCAAGTACCTTATGTGACCCATATACTCGATTTTATTCCTCAATCTAATTGATTTTGTGTCTTCAAGACATATAGGACATGCCATATACCCCTTAGTGCTCCACCCAAAAAAGTATGAATAAGCCGGAAAGTCACTGATTGTCCAAATAACTGCTAATCGAAGCCTAAAATTTGAAGTTGTGTATGTGTCATATGCATCGACTCCACTTTGCCATAGTTCCTTAAGTTCATCTATCAAAGGTCGCATGAACACATCAAAATCTTTTCTTGGAGCTTTCGGACCTGGAACTAATAAGGACATCATAAAATTTGATTCTTTCATACACTTCCATGGAGGCAAATTATATGGAACACATATCACTGGCCACAAACTATATGCATTTGACATATTTCCAAATGGATTAAAACCATCTGAAGCAAGGTCCAACCTAACATTTCGACAATCACTTGCAAATTCTGGATTTGTTTGGTCAAAGTGTTTCCATGCGAATCCATCTGTTGGGTGCTTTAACACACCTTCAACTTCTAATCTTCTCTCTTTGTGCCACCTCATATCCTTCGCACTATGCCTAGAACTGTACAACCTCTTTAAACGAGGAGTTAGTGGAAAATAACGCAACTTCTTATGAGCCACCTTATTTTTTCCATTAGTCTTATGGTTTTTGTACCTTGGTTCATGGCATATAGGACATGATTTTAGTTCTGAATTCTCTTTCCAAAACAACACACAATCATTCTTGCATACATCAATTGATTCATAACCCATTCCTAAATCACGCATCACCTTTTTAACATCATAATTTGACTTTGGAATTCGAACCCCCTCTGGAAAAGCATCTTTCAACAACTGTAACAACATATCAAATGATTTGTCACTCCATCGATTCAACACCTTTATATGCAATAACTTCACAATAAATGTTAATGTTGAATACTTTGAGCAACCAGTGTATAACTCTTTTTCCACTTCACAAAATAAATTATTGTAACCTTGATTTACATTGGTCATGTCTTCCTCACAAACAACATCTACCCCTCCAATATCTACATAGCTTCTTCCAGCCATGTCTTGTAATATTGGTAAACATTCATCATTCACATCATCCTCAGACCTACTATCTTCATCAACATTAAGTGGAGGTAGCTCTTCAACAGGATCGCCATGATATATCCATTTAGTATATAATTTGGAGAACCCTTTTTTTATTAAATGAGATCGAACAACATCAATTGTTTTCCCTAAACCATTTACACAACTTGTACATGGGCACCACGTCATGGAATTGTTGTTCAAGTGATTCTTTGCTAGTTCTATAAAGTTCCTAACCCCACAGATGTATTTAGGTGAAATCTTGTTCTGCTTAAAAATCCAACCTCGATCCGTTGAACTATCCATTGAATAACTTCTTTCAAACATATGCAAATACATATCATAAAACATTTTATTAGTAAAAAGTTCCATTTAAAAAGGTTGCTTACTTTATGTTAATTACAAAGTGATTCACTTGAAGGGAACAACTACGTATAGAATTAAAAGACCACACTAGGAGAATTGCACTTCCTAACTGGCAAGTATAGTAAGGATTATCAAAACTACAATTACACCCAAAAATACTTCTTTCCTTGCTTTAGACTTAAGAGAACAATCAAAACAGTCCTTTTTTTTTTTCTCTTTCTCTCATATAATTGAGCAAAAGAAGTTAGAAGCATTCAAAGAATAGTAGGAAGTAATAACAAAAAAAAAGAACAAAAATACCCAATTAGTAACTACACAATCAAGTAATAACAAAAAAACAAATATATATATATATATATATATGATTGATAGTTAGAAGCATTCAAAGAATAGCAGCAAAAGAAGCATTCAAATGGAAGAGCAAATTGAGGCTTTGTTGAACATAGCATAGCCCAAATTGCCCAACTTGCTCTTTGGAATGCCAAGAGATTATATGTGTTTTATAAAGAGCTGAGAAGCTAAGGCTTGAGGCGTTTCCATAGAAAACTTCACACTTGTGCTTGAAATGGTTTAGTAAAATGTGAAAAAAAATGAGAACTAATTTGGTCCTAGAAATAATAAATTAATTTATCGTAGTGGCAATTGAAAAGGCTAGAAAACTGATGAAATAGACTCAAACAATGAAGATTGTTGCAATCGCATTTTGATTTATCCTTAAATATATTGATCTCAATAAAACCTTGGCCACGTTTAACTCAAATAAGAGTATCCCAAAATTCCAGTACTGGAATTTTTAATCAGCAAAATTGGCACTTATGTTGCAATTTTGATCTTGTAAAATCTATTAGTTCAATAAAAGGAAGTCTTGGAGACAGTTAAGTGGTGCAACCAAATTCGTGTAGTAGGAGGGAAAAAATTGACGTTGTCATACAATAAAGTCAAGCAATGAAACAAAAATGAATACAAATTTGTAAAGCCTAACAGTTTCCTTTTTAAGTATAAACCTAGAACCAAATAGCTGGTGCATATTATGATAATGTAATAAAATTAAACAAGAAGTTGTTTGCCAACCTTTTGGTCATTAAAGGTCAAAATGGTGTAATCTCTACTTTAGACTCTTGAGCAAGCTACATAGTTCGATTTATTACTAATTGCTACACCAAAAACATGATTACATTTAATCCTCTGTAGCTCTTAAAATTAGGAGTGGAAGGTGGGAACAAAACAACCCAAAAGAAAATGCAGAACAAGAAATAATGAGACACACCCTTGAATGCAACAAAAACCAAAATTACAAGCATCAATCTATTTGGATTATCGAGAACAAACGCATATAACAAAACCAGATTTAAGAAGATCTCAAATAGGTTAAGAATGTATCTACGGAAAACCCATAACCCATGAATCCAAATGAATACAGTAGCTAGGAAACAATCACAGAATTCGCAATAACATAGGAGAAGCAATCAAAAAATTAGTGAATAAAAAAATTAAAATAGCACTCATTAATCTTATCAATCCAAATTAAGACACAGAGAATCCATTCGTTTAATGGAATGGAAAAAATCCCTTAACAGATCGATCAAAGAATCAACCATTCTCTCCAATCTGTTCTTCTCACTAGATAGAATCGAAGAATGGAAAAAACCTTAACACAGATTCACCGGCGACTCGCTGCGTGCACGTGCTTCCTTCTTTTCCCACGCCGACTCACTTCAAGCGCGTTCTTCCCCCTTCTCCCACTCCGACTCGCTGTGCGCGTTTTCTTCCCTTTTCTCCAACTCACTCCTCCAACCCAAAAATTTAGCTTGGAAAAGGGTTTACAGTTTTTGGTGAGTGCAATAGAACAGGGTATGGAAAGAATAGAGTGTTTTCGCGGGCTTATGTTTTTAGCATTAGCAAGGAAATCCTCCGTTAGTAATTCTCCCCACCTCCTAACTAATACATAATATTATTTTTTTTAATTTTGAAGTATAATTTTTAATTCAATAAGTTTTACTTACGAATAGATTGCTACTAAAAGCTTATAATATTCAAATATAATTTAATTAATAAAGCCCACGAAAACGACAACCGCGCGCCATTGAATATTTTTCTTTACTTACGACATTTGTATTTTTACTTACAAAGTGTGCGTTGTAACTAAAAGTTGTCAAAATTACTCACGTTGGCCGCCTTTTTACTTACAAATTCTGCGTTGTAATTAAACATCGTCAAAATTACTCACATCATTTGTATTTTTACTTACGCATTTTGCGCTGTAACTAAAAGTCATCAAAATTACGTAAAGGTTATCTTTTAATAACAACTATTACTTACAACTTTATGCTTTCGAGAGTAAAAAGTACTTTTACTTACGAAAAATGAAGTCACGAGTAAAAAACTCGTGACCAAAAGTACAATTTCTTTTAGTGCCACCAACTTGCTACATTGAATTCGCAAAGTGTTCAACCTTCTATTGAAAAGGCAACAACTTTAAATATGGGATATTCGGGGAATGAAGTACAAGAACAGCAAGTTCAATTCATCAACAACCGGGGATACAACTATAGGGGTAACCAACCCCTACCGAATCAATACCACTTGGGTATAAGAAATCATGAGAACTTCTCTTATGCGAACACTAGAAACGTGTTGCAACCTCCACCGGGTATTTACAACCAAGCTCAAGAGAAGATGCTATCTTTAGAAGATTTATTGGGATCATTAATGGTGGAAACAAGAGCATCAATTAAGAATCTAGAAGTTCAAGTGGGGCAACTTGCATCGTCAGTTAATACCCAACAACGTAGTTCACTTCCTAGCAACATCGAAGTGAATCCGAAGGACCAATGCAAAGCCATCATTTTGAGAACTGGAAGGGAAGTCAAGGGGGCTAATTCTAATAGCTAACACATGGCACCTTCACCACCATCAAGTCAAGATAAATAAGTGCCGGTCAAAGAGGCTAAGCCAAGTGAAGAAAAAGAAGAGCCATCTGAGGGGGAGAAGCAAAAAGAAAGGCCATATCAGCCGGGTTTTATTACATTTCCAAATAACCCTCCAATTCTAAAAACTCTTATTCTTTTTCCACAACGCTTTCAAAAGAAGAAGCATGATGAGAAATTAGCCAAGTTTCTTGAATTATTTAAGAAAATTCATATTAACATTCCTTTTGCAGATGCGCCAGAAAAATGCCAAATTACGTGCAGTCCATGAAGGATGTTACGTCAAAGAAGAGGAAGTTGGAGGACTATGAGATGGTGAAGTTTACGGAGGAGTGTAGTGAAATACTACAAAAGAAGTTAGCTCAAAAGATAAAGGATCCAAGGAGTTTTACTATTCCTTGCATCATTAGTACTTTGAATTTTAATAAAGTTTATGTGGTTTAGGTGCAAGCATTAACTTAATGCCACTCTCTGTTTTCAGGAAATTAGGGCTTAATGAGGTGAAGCCTACTACTATCTCACTACAATTAGTGGATCGGTCGCTTACGGGGTATCATTGAAGATGTTTTAGTAGAAGTGGATAAGTTCATCTTCCTGGTTGACTTCGTGGTATTGGATGTGAAGGAAGATCAGGACATTCCTTTGATACTTGGGAGGCCTTTCTTAGCTACTAAAATAGCATTAATAGATGTGCATCGGGGTGAGCTCACTTTGAGAGTGAATGAAGAAGAAGTCTTGTTCAACATTTACAACACCCTCAAGTTCCCATCGGAAAAGAGTACTTGCCACCATCTTGATTTTGTGGATGTGTTTGATGATTGTGTGACTGAGGTACATGATGAGTCTACACCGAAAGATCCTTTAAAGAAATTTCTTGTGAATTCTTTATCTCAAAATGCGGTGATGCATGAAGATGTCCCACGTTATGCCTTAGCTCTTGAGGCCCATTGTCATGGAAATGCAAATGCCAAAGTGGAAAAATTTGATGCTTCTTCACAAACTAAGTAAAATCTTCACTAGAGTTGAAGCCACTACCGAAGCATCTTCGGCATGCCTTTTTGGGAGAGAAGTCTACTTTTTCGATTATCATATCATTGGTTTTATCTAGTATGGAAGAAGAGAAGCTACTTCGTATATTGAGAGAGCACAAATCCTCTTTGGGGTGGTCCATCTCCGACATAAAGGGAATAAGCCCTTCTATTTGCATGTAAAAGATCTTGATGGAGAAGTCTTACAAGCCTTCAATTGAGCACCAACGGAGGCTCAATCCACCTATGAAAGAGGCTGCAAAAGCAAAAATTTTGAAGTGGCTCAAGGCAGGAATCATATATGCCATTTCGGACAGCTCTTGGGTGAGTCCTGTACACATGGTCCCGCAAAAAGGTGGGATCACCTTAGTGAAGAATGAAGACATTGAATTCATTTATGCAAGAACAGTCACGGGGTGGAGTATGTATTTATTATCGAAAACTCAACAAGGTTACCAGGAATGACCATTTTCCCTTCCTTTTATTGATCAAATGCTAGATCGGTTGGCAGTTTCCATTACTATTGCTTCTTAGACGGGTACTCGGGGTACAATCAAATTGCCATCGCCCTGGAGGATCAAGAAAAGACGACATTTACATGCCCGTATGGTACATTTGCATTTCAGTGGATGTCATTTGTTTGTGTAATGCATCAACAACTTTTTAAAGGTGCATGATGGCTATATTTTCTGATATGGTAGGAGACATTATAGAAGTTTTTATGGATGATTTTTCTGTATTTGGGTCCTCTTTTGACCATTGCTTGCATATCTTCTACCTTGTGTTGAAAAGATGTGAAGATACCAACCATGTTCTTAATTGGGAGAAGTGTCATTTTATGGTACAAAAGGGCATTATTTGTGGACACCGGGTTTCATCTAAAGGACTTGAGGTGGATAGGGCCAAGATAGTGACTGTTGAGAAGCTTCCACATTCGAAGAACGTGAAAGACATACAGAGTTTCTTGGGGCATACCGGTTTCTACCGGAGGTTCATTAAAGATTATTCTAAGATTGCTAAACCTTTTTGTAATCTACTTGAGAAAGAAGCTCCTTTGTGTTTTATGAGCATGGTGAGGAAGCCTTTGAATTGATAAAGAAGGCCTTGATTTCAACACCTATCATGGTGGTATCGGATTAGAGTGAGTCGTTTGAAATAATGTGTGATACAAGTGATTATGCTATTGGGGTGGTTCTTGGGCAATGAAGAGAGAAGACATTCCGAGCCATCTATTATGCTAGTAGAACTCTTGATGGTGCCCAACAAAACTATACGACAACCGAGAATGAGTTGTTAACGATGGTCTTTTCTTGTGAGAAGTTTAGATCCTACATCATTGGGTCTAAGGTGATTTTCTACAATGATCATGTAGTCATTCCCTATTTCTTCAACAAGAAGGATGCAAAGCCTCGGTTGATTCGGTGGGTACTCTTGCTTCAAGAGTTTGATTTAAAAATTCGGGACAAGAAACGAAGTAAGAATTAGTTGCGGACCACTTATCTCGTTTGCAAGTTGAGGAGAAGGAAGATGGAGCTTCGATCTTAGACACCTTTCCGGATGAGCAATTATATAGGTTATTTGTCAAGCTTCCATGGTATGCCGATTATGTGAACTATTTGGCTAGTGGTGTCTTACCTCCGGATTTATCTTATGAAAGGAATAAGAAATTTTTATATGATGTGAGATTTTATCTTTGGGATGATCCTTTGCTATTCAAGAGGTGTAATGATCAAATTATTAAGAAGTGTGTACCGGATGAGGAAGTCCAAGCCATTCTCTATGATTGTCATTCTTCTCAATATGGTGGCCGTTTTGGAGCTACAAGGACGGCGACAAAGGTTCTTCAAAGTGGGCCTTATTGGCCTACTTCGTTTCGGTATAGTTATGCTTTTGTGAAGGCTTGTGACAGATGCCAACGCCTTGGTACTATTTCAAGCGTCATGAGCTACCATTGACTAACATGTTGGAGGTGGAGTTGTTTGACGTTTAGGGCATAGACTTCATGGGACTGTTTCTCTCTTCTTGTGGCAAGACATATATTCTTGTGGCGGTTAATTATGTTTCAAAGTGGGTAAAAGCAATTGCAACAACTACAAATGATGCACGGGTTGTGTTGAAATTTCTTCAAAAGAACATATTTACTCATTTTGGCACTTCTCGGGCTATCAATAGTGATGGTGGATCCTACTTTTGTAATAGGCAATTCAATGCTCTTCTTGCCAAGTATGGGGTGAAGCATAAGGTTTCCCTTGCCTACCATCCTCAAAGCAATGGCCAAGTCGGAATTAGTAACCGGGAAGTAAAACAAATCATGGAGAAGACAGTCAACATCTAAAGGAAGGATTGTGCTTCGAAGCTAGATGATACTTTGTGGGCTTACTGAACTGCTTTTAAGACACCCATTGGGATGTCTTCGTATAGTATGGTATTCGGGAAAGCATGCCACTTACCGGTTGAGTTGGAGTAATGTGCATTTTGGGCAATTAAGAAGCTCAATTTTGATTTGAAGGAATCCGATGACCAAAGACTTTTTCAACTTAATGAGATGGACGAATTCCACCAAGATGAGTATGAGAATGCTAAGACTTACAACGAAAGAACAAAGAAATGGCATGATAAGATAATAGTGAAGTGTGAGTTCAAACCGGGGCAACAAGTTCTCTTGTATAGTTCGCGATTGACATTGTTTCCGGGCATGTTGAAGTCGAGGTGGTCAGGTCCTTTCATCATTGAAAAGGTGTTTCCATATGGAATGATGGAGTTAGGAAGCAATGAGGGCTCTTTTTTCGAGTCAATGGCCAATGGGTTAAGCACTACTACGGCCAAGAGAACAAGGATAAGGAGAGTGTGTACCTTGATGATCTGAGTTGAGAGATGAAGATAATAGTCGGGCCGAAGATTTTAAACTAAGCATTTGTTGGGAGGCAACCCATCAGTTTTAAGATTATTTATTTTTTGTGTTATTTCGTTTCATTTAGTTTTAGATATTTTTCCTTTTCATTGATTGATTTATTTCCTTTATCTCTTTCCCAAGTTCTAACTCAAGTTTGAGGGATCCTTTTTCGAGCTACATGGAAACGAGGATAGAGTTCATAATGTGGAGACTTCAACCCATGGGGTTAAAGGGGTTTTTGCGACCTTTATTATTCTATTTCCATTTATTCTCTTATTATTTGTTTCTTGTGAAGCATTGAGGACAATGCTTGTTGTAAGTTTGGGGGGAGAGTTATCAATTTTTTATCTTTGTTTTTTGTCATGGTTAGAATATGTGTTAGGATGTCATGTTCTTTCACAAATTTTGATTTGATTCTATCTTTTTATGGATGGTCGATGATAAGAAAGCATTCATTTGAATATGACTCTAGGGGAATTTAGAGAGTAATTTCCAAGTTTGTGTGCTTGATTCGACTTTTAGCTTGGTTTTATTTGAAATTCTTTACATGTCTAACATGGTTATAATTATGGAATCATGACTTGTTTGGATTTAACTTTTGCAAGTATGTTATAATTTTAGATTTCTAAGAATTCTAGAACATGTTTGATCACCACTCGAGCCGAAATCCTAGAGAACATGCCATTAAGAAGATTATTTAGGCCATGTTTGGATAGTTCGAGCCATAAAGCCTACTTATTTTTTTTAATTATACCCTAGTCACCCATTTTGAGCCTTTTAACCTTTTCTTTGTTATCGATGAAATGATTAACTTGACCCTATATGTTTAATTTCTTGTTTTTCATATTGGATCAATGTCCCTTGTGGTCGAGATTTGATGGTGAATTTTGATAATTACAAACAACATATTTACTTAACCTCAGTTTGTGTCTCCAAGCTTTAATCTTTCATATATGATTACAAAGAATCAACCAAGAAGAGGAGAAAATCAAAGATGACTCAAAGCTAAAAGATGATGTAATAAAAACTCAAGACCAACCTCATAGTCATCAACTAAAGATCTTGTAGAAGTCATTTTAGAGTCGACCTTAGAATGTAAGATCTACTCATGATTACTCCAACAAAAGAATATTCATTTTCTTTAGAGTAGTCATAATATTCTTCTAAGATGATTTGATTGCATGATTTTTTTTCGAATGCTTTAGAATGGTTTTCAAAATCTTTAGAATGATTTGATTTCTTAAGCATTTCATTTGAAATCATTAGCACATGGTTGAAATGTCTCTGTGGTTTAATTTGAAAAATCTTCAATTGGCCTTCAGCGCGTTATAAGGTCCTATAGCCCATTGTTTCCATGTTTGGGAATTTTAGAATTTTCGTCTGTTTATGCTATAGCCCGTTATACTTTTCTATAGCGTGTTATTGGTCCATCTCAGAAATTCTCAACGTTTCATAGCTTAAGTTATAGCTCGTTATTGACTTGAATAACCCGCTATTGGTTTTCTGATAAAAATCCTATTTTTCAGTAACTTAAGCAATAACCCACTATAGGCTACACAACACGCTATAGAGTTGTGACTGAGAAACCTAACTCTCTGGCTTTTGACACATAGTGCTATTACAGAGACTATAACCCGCTATAGAGGTAGAACAGTCAAAATTTCTCAACTGTGTTGTAAGTGCTGACAAGTCTGGGTTTTTGAATGTTGAGTGTATTGTTTCTTTCCTCTTTGGTGTAACACTATTTTTCCATGATTTCCAACGTTCATTTGCAAATCTAATTAAGGAAAAATGCTCAAAAAAGCTAAAATGAAAATTTGAATACTCAAATGTGATTGGCTTGTAAAAACCCCTAGATTTCAAAATAGAGAAACATTTTTCTATTTAGTCCAAGGGGTTTGCTCATTTTGAAACTCATGAGCTCAAAATGTTTTTGAAAGTTAGTCTATCATTCAAACACTGAAATCTTCAAATGCTCACAAGTGATTTGAAACTTTGAGAGACTTGATTTGTGCGCTGCATATACTCTGATTTTCATCGTCAAATCTCAACGTTTTTTAACAAGGGTTTGCCTCATATTGTGGTAACCTCTTCAACAACTAATCTTCATTTCATATTGTATTTGCTAGGTTTCAAGAGGACGGTCATAGGCAAAGGTTGTAAGTGTTGGTCTACCCAGGAGGGGGGTGAATTGGGTGCGATGGTCAATTTAAAAATTATCTTCCAATAACTTAGTGATTTACATGAGTGTATTGGAGTTGGATGCAAAATAGAACACAAACTAAATTGCAAACGTGAGACACACAGGTTTATAGTGGTTTGACCACGCCTACATTCACTACTTAATCTCCCGATTAGGATTTTCTCAATCCACTAACTAATTCTCTTACGGGTAAGAACCAAACCGTTACAGCTACCCTTTTACAAGTTAAAGGCAAACCTATCCTTTTACGGGCTAAGGATGAACTGTATTTCCTTTTTTAGGGACGAGGAAAAACCTATGTTCCTTTTGCGGGATAAGGAAGAATTATTTCTCTTTTACAGGTTAAGTAATAACCTATCCTTTTACGGGATCAAGATGAACTGGTTCTCTTTTACAGGTTGAGAGATAACCTATCCTTTTTCAGGTTAAGGACGCACTTATTCTTTTGCGGGATGAAGATGAACCAGTTCTCTTTTACAGGTTAAGATATAACCTATCGTTTTACGGGATCAGGATGTACCAGTTCTCTTTTACAGGGTAAGAGATAACCTATCCTTTTTCAAGTTAAGGACACACCTATCCTTTTGCTGGATGAGGATGAATTGATTCTCTTTTACACGTTAACAGATAACCTATCCTTTTTTAGGTTAAAGACTCACCTATCCTTTTACGGGATTAGGATGAACTGGTTTCCTATTTGCAGGTGAGGATGAACCTTTTTTCTCTTTTATAGGTTCAGAGATAACCTTAACATGAATTCAATCCTGAGATCATTAAGTGAACTACATTCACTTATCCTGGTTGTTTCAATCCAAAAACATACCAGCATTACAACAATAAAAATGTTGGTTCTAACTGAGTAGAACACTTTACAATTAAGCTTTATACATAGCATTACAAAGATATGAAATATGAATATGTAATGCTAAGTTGAAATACAACTATAGTCCTTTACCTTTCAATGTTCGATATTGCTCAAGTGCAGTTTCGAAAAGCATGAATGATATGATATGAAAATCAGTGCTTCTTTGAAAATAATATGATACCAAATAAACATTTATTTGAAAATTGAAGGACTAATGTACATTAAGAACACGAACAATTTTCAAGATAGATGTAAAATATAAGCATGAAAACTTCTAGTTCAATGATCAGTAGTTAAAGCAACTACTTATATAGTTCGATACAGTACTTAAGATATGAAATCAAGTACAATTGTATTTCTCATGAACTATATCTCAAATTCTATCTTCAGCAAGAATAATGCCAAGTATGAATCGGTGTTGAGAATTTGAGTTGATACCACATCAAATAGATTTTCAAAGATAGAATGAAAATAAGGTCAGTATGAAAATCATTTAAATACGTAAAGGTATCAGTGAAAATACTTTGAAAGTTTAGATAATAAAAACATTTTGACATAGACTAACTTTCAAAAAGTATTGGCACAATACAAACAGATTGGCAAGTTGTTTGGTCCTAAGTGTTGGTATTTATAGACTCAGTCGGACATAGCCGTTAGACATTTGAAGTTCAAATAATATGAACGTTTACACACAACGGCTAGAATGTTATATGAAAATGGAAACTGCAATTTTTACTAACATTCTGGTTCTTTTTAGATTTCATGAAAAAGGAAAGTTTTAGAAAAACTTATTTCATGTATCAGAGACGATCTCTGATAGGTCTGAAAAGGACTCTGTGCAAAGGCTCGTTCTTAAAAAGTAAACTTATGTAGTGTTCTTGTTCGAACAGTTACAGTTGTTGAATTATCATCCTAATTTCGTAATCAGTGTCCTAACGCATAATATCAACTTTGTCGTTTTGTTCTTTTTGGGCACTTATTACGTATAAGCGTCCTGCTGAACACTTAAGTGAGGGCGCTACTAACTCATAAGCGTCCTGACTTACTTTGACACTTAAACGACTTAAACCTGAGGGCACTAATGCACAGTTAGCATCCTGTTATGTTTTAAAACAATTTAATGTATGAGGGAGCTACTATCTAAGTAAGCGTCCTGCTTTTAAAACATAAACAAAATATGAGGGCACTATAACAGTGTAAACGTCCTACCAATTAAAAAAATTTTAAACAAAAATACAAGCACGCTGAAGGACAATCAGCGTCCTGAAAGTTACTAAGTTGATTTTCAAAGTTGAGGGCACTCCTATCCAGGTAGCATCCTGATAGATTATTCAACTTATAACTATCAGCGTCCTCAAAGAAAAAACTCTTTGAGGAACTTAAGACATCTTTTAGTTAGCTGATGCTGAGTCAGCTTCCTGATAACTTCAGAGGTTGACTAATAAAGGAAGCCACTACTATACAACCTTGAACGTTATCAACATTCTAATGAACTATTAGAGTCCTGACTTATCAAGTTCAAAAGAGCGCTGCTATTTCATTAGCGTCCTGAAAGACTCTTTAAAAACAGTTTTGACTTGCGATTAAATATATGATAAATGCGAATAAAAACTCGGTAAATTTTAAATTAAATATAGAAAATTAAATCATTTGAAATACCGTAAAACGTAAGATCAAAACATGAAAGTATGCAAGTGATTTGTGCATGGTTTTGGAAAACGTTTGAGCAATGTCGATTAGAGAAAGACATACCTTAAACACTTTGTGTATTTCTCATTTCTCATAATCGTTAAATCCAACTCTTCATTATGAGATCTTCAATAAGAGCTTTGCACGGAGTTGAATGATTTGAACGTTGATCGAGAGATGTAGACTTGAAGCTTGATCGAATCGTTCAAGTGAAGTGATCTTGAAATCAAGATGTGATCGTTGAAGTCCTTTTGATTGAAACGAACTTGACCGTTGGATGATCTTTGAGTTCCTTGATCGAGTCTTTCCTTGACTTTTTGCTTTCCTTAGGTGCTTTGATGAAATCTTGATACACGCACGTTTAGCACCGAAAAGTACTTTGTTTGTGATCATCAAAATATACTTTATCACAATATATTTAGGGACGAGCTAAGTGATGAACCGTATAGGTTAACAATCTCCCCCTTTTTGATGATGACAAACAAATCAAAAAAATTAACTCTTAAGCAAAAAGATTAATGTTAATTTCTTTTCCCCCATCTATTCCTCTCTTTTTTTATCTCTTATTTTTCTTCACCCCCTTTGATGTCATCAAAAAGTGAAGAAAAGAGACTAAGATCTCCCCTTGTGACTTAGTAGAGTAGCGAAGCTCCCCCTTATATGAAGACTCCCCCCTTACTTTGTGCATTCACCCTCAAGATAATTTATGACAATGTGTCATACTTAGATATGTGAGAATGCGTAAGGTCTACTGTACTGGAATCACGTGAGAAAAAAATCTTATGTTTAAGCACAGTGAGAAATAGATTGATTTATTCATAGGCTATAACATTTGAAATAATTTCACACAAACGTAGCCGAGAATCATAGTCAGAGGGAATGAGAAGGAATTGTCGAAAGATGAATTCATAAAGAATTTTTAATCGTGGGCAATTATTCTCCTTAGTGTTTGGCATAAGTATAAGTTTGAAGAACAGTCCAAACACAGAGTATGCATTAAGATTTGTAAATAAACAAGCACAACATACTTACAACATAAGCATAATGATTTATGATTAAGCAAGGCCTAGCTATTGTGATTCTAACAAGATGCAAAGTATATAGTTGAAGTACATGGCATATATTAGATATCAAAAATCACAGTCAGTTGATGTATACAAAATATAATACTAAAGAGCAACATCAATGACATGTGAAATGGAAAATTATAAATTTTCCATAGTTTAAACATGTGAAGATATATAAGATGAATATCAAAGTCTAAACGTGTTGAATATATGCTAAGTTTCATAGATATCGTTCAGGCAACAACATACATTCATTCTCCTATTCTAGGCATAAAATTTAATTTGAATCATGGCCTAGAATGATTGATACACTGATTCTAATGAGACAACATTTGGAAGGGTATGTGCTAGTGAGAAATCGAATATCCATGAGTTTGATGCTAACATGTTATGGTATGAAGCATATGCATCAAAGTCATAGAAAAGATAATGCCAAAAGATAGTAATCATAAGTGTAGGCAACAATCTTTTCAAGATATAGGCGTATGATATGAAGTTGTATACATGGCCTATATTCATTTGTAGAAACATGAATCATGCAGTTAAGATTTTCTAGGTTTAGAGCAAGCATGATCATGGTATGAACAAGCATAGGCAGAAATAAATTGTTAAAGCACAACCTAGCTATTGTGTACCTGATCATCAAATAATCAAATAACACATAAGTTCAAGATAAATTAATCATGATGTTGTATAAGATGCAAAATACGTATAATCATGATATTTAACAGACAGTCACAGATATACATATCAGATACTCAAGATATGTCACTAGACAAGAAAGATGCTGCAAATATACTCAACGCGATAATAAAGACTTCAAGCAGAAATATGTATCAGAGTCAGTTAAAGATAATATTAAGATCATATAAGCAGGCACTCAAAAGTATGAATCAATCAGATTACAAACGGAGACAAGTGTGTGCATCATATGAATATGAAATATATCATTCACACAAATTCAAGCAGATCAGTCATTCAAATATAGCATAGCATCAAAATGTGAATGAAAGATAGAAAGGATAGCTTAGTGAACTACTTTGCAATTATATAGAGAAGTAGCCTATAAACATATTGAATTTAGTTTTCAAGGTCCAGAGCACCATTTCGACAAGCAAAAAAGAATGACACCCGGCAGATAGATAGACAGACGGACAGAGGCAGGGATCAATAGACATCAAGCTTGACGAGGAGTACTTTGAGCATCACGAGATCAAGGTGCTGCTAATCTCGACAGATGAGGCGGCAGCTCATCCATTCTTGCACTCATGTGTTTGATATATGCAAGAACAGGACCGAGCCTTCTAATCTGGCTCATTAAAAAGGTGAAACTCCCATTGATTGCATCTTCAAGAACAGCTTTAGACTTGTCCACCTTTTTGAGAAGAGTAAACAACATGTCCTTTTGAAGTCTATTGACTCTCTTAAGTTCCTTTAACCTCTAGTCCTATTCGTAGAGAAGCTTGACAACCATCTGAAAGCTAGCGGAGTTGAAATCATGATGTGGTCGTTGAAGTTCATTGGTTGAGACGAACTTGACCGTTGGATGTGATCTTTGAGTTCCTGGATCAAGTCGTTCCTTGGCTTTTTGCTTTCCTTAGGTGCTTTGATGAAATCTTGATACACGCACGTTTAGCACAGAAAAGTACTTTGTTTGTGATCATCAAAATATATTTTATCACAGTATATTTAAGGACGAGCTAAGTGATGAATCGTATAGGTTAACAGCAAGTAGGAGAGTTCTTGGTAAGAAGAACTTCTTCAAGCTATTATCTCAAGGAACCCCAAGATGAGAATGTTTTGATGAGTCCAAACTACTCATGTTTGTGTATCTAATGATCTTGTTAAGTGTTTCAGATTTATCAAGATTCGAGATCAAAGAAAAGAGCTTACAAGTCCATTGAATGTCAATGATCAAAGCTTCAAGTTTTTTGGTACTTAGAATGTAAATCTATCGATCAAATTACTCTTGGCAAGATCTACTCAATTGCATGTTTTGATCGATATGTTTGAAAAGTTTTTCAAATGATTTAAATTCTTAATCCTTTTAAGTGTTTGATTTGATCGAATCTTTAACTGATTTGACTAAGTTTTGAAAAACAAAAATCGCTTTTAAAAAATCAGTCTTTAAGTGTCTGATCAGGACACAAATGTCTCAGTAGCACCCACCTGCACTTGCATGTCAAGACGCTAATGAAACATTAGGACCCTGATGAAGTTCAAGGTTGAATAAGTTCTTATCCATTAGGACGCTTACTTTATCAGTAGTGCCCTAATTAAGTCAACCACTGAACTTATCAGGACGTTGATTCAACATCAGCTTGTTGATCATCTTATTCATCAAGACACTTAATTTTCAGTAGCGCCCTTATATTTTCGTTCGATTTAAACGTGTTTTAAAACATCATGACGCTCATACCTTTATTAGTGCCCTTATGTTTTTCGTACTTTAAAGATAGGAAGCTTACGTTGTAAGTAGCGTCCTTATGTTTCTAAGTGTTTTTAAAACAAGGCAAGAAGTTTACCTTCCAGTAGCACCCTCATAGCTTTAGTCATCTTTAATCGTTAAGTAAGTCAGAATGCTTACATTCTTGTAGAACCCTCACTTCTTAGTTCAGTAGGATGCTTACGGTCCATAAGCGCCCTCAAGAAAAAAAACAACAAAGTTGAGATTATGTGTCAGGACGCTGATTGACCAATCAGGACACTGATTGACTAATCAGGACGCTAATTCAACACTGTCATAAAGTTGTATCTGCGCACTTTTTCACTTTGCTTTTTCAAAACTTTTTATGCACATAAACCTTTTCAGATTTGTCAGAGATTTCTTCTGATGCACGAAATCACGATTCTTGAAACCTTCCTTATTCGTGTAATTTGAAAAGAACCAGAATGTTCATGTAGATCGTCTTACCATCTTCATGAAAGATTCTAACTGTTGTAAGTAAACGTTTTATTTGAAATTCAAATTCAAATGACCAACAACTTCATCTCTAAGTCTATAAATATCAGTATTTAGAAAATCCAAACTACCGAAAATTCATCAAGCAAATACTTTTGAAAGTTAGTCGAATTTTCAATTTGATTTCAGAGCTTAAACTATTTTAGTTTTTCAAAGTGTCTTCTTTGAAACTCTGTTTCTTCAAAAGATTTTCGTACTGAGCTTAATCTCTATCTTTCTTTGAAAATCTATTTGAAGGTTACTGAACTATTTTGCACTCAAATTTCTAGCACTGTTTTACTCATATATCATTCTTGCTGAAAGAGAAATTTGAGAGATAGTTCATAGGATACAATTGTACTTCATTTCATATCTTGTATACTGTATCGAGTTGTAACAGTAGTAATATAAATTGCTAATGTGATGCCCCGAAAATCATTTCATCTAGCGCATTACCCAATTGCATTTTGCCCAAATACTATGTGTTTGCCTTGATATGTTTGGTGTTTGTTTGATGGTTGTTTAATGTTTGTATATTTGATGCTTGATAATGTATATAAATATGTGCATTATAAATTGTATATGGGTCATGTTAAATTAAAGTATAATGCATGTGTTATTATTTATGCATAGGCCCATTAAACCATGAATTGATATGGGTTAGGATTGACTGAATAAAAGGATAAATGAGAATAAAAATTTGGTGTATTAGATGGATTGGACATTTAAAATACATGGAAGCATGAGATTGTTTAAAGTACATATGGTTGGTATGGGTAGTATGAGACCAACACATGTCAAGTTGGTGCATGAGAGTGCACAAGTGTCCCATGCCCCATTTCTCTTCTCCAACACATGTCAAGTTGGTGCATGAGAGTGGACAAGTGTCCCATGCCCCACTTCTATTCTCCAAGGAAGTCCTAGAGAGTGAGATGAGCGGAGGGAAAGGAAAAAAGAAGAGAAAGGAAATAAGAAGAGAAAGAAAGAGGAAGTTGCATTGAGGAAAGTCTCAGCAACATTTTCATCAAAGAGCTGGATCTTGGTGATATATGGTCAGATTGAGCTCAAACATTGTCAACCAGTTCGTATCTTATGGTTATTTATTCTGGTCGGTGAAGATCGTGATTGGAGTTTTCTTCTGAGAGATATAACCTCCCAAACAAAGTTGGTCGGAAAGTTTGAATTTCTCGTGCAGTTTAGATCAAACTAATAAATTTCCTAAACCTACCGTTCGATGGATACGATATTTCAGAAGATGGTTCACAATTGATATTTCTGCATTATGAACGGTTGAGATGTTGATGGTCAAGTATTTTGTGTGATATAGTCATCTGAGTTCAAGTATTTGCAGCAGGAAAGGAGAAATTGTCTGATTAGAGACTTGTTCATCAAAATTGTTTATCTCTTCGGTCCACCATTGGATTGAGCTCATTTTTGGAGAGAAGGTTTGCTTCTTAACATGCTTCAATCAGTACGGTTGCTTTTCTGATTAAAAATTTCTATTGGCAGCTTGCTACATCTGAACAAAATATTAAATGGAAAATTGGTAGGGTTGTTTGTATTAGACCTAAATTTAGAATATGAACTTAGACCTTTCCAAATAGCTTGCATGCCAACTATGTTGACCTAGTTTCCATTGTTGATGAACCCATGATGAAAATCAGTGATATACATGGCTGAACATGGTGACCTAGTGTAAATCGGCAATATGGCCTAAGTATGGAAAATTTCATATTTTAGGGCTTTTGATGCTTTTGGCCTAGAATCATTGAATTGATGCAATTTATGTCTAATTAAGCATGATTAGGGTTGATTATGCTACTCATTAGGTGGTTGTGACCATATCATGGGTTAAGCCTACTTGTGATCAAATGGCCCAATTTGGGCATGTTTATGCCTAAGGAATTAAAAATCAGTATTTTTGATTAATTGAAGGGTTTATGAATGAGAACTATGCATTAGAGGCTTAAGTCATGTGATTTGAGTTGAATGATGGGATTAGATGGGATTTAGGCCTATTGTCTATATGTGGGCTGATTCAGGGTTGATGTGTAATGTCTATGTGATTGAGCATAGGAATTGATGTATGGTTGGATATTGGCGAATGTTTCAAGTCCTTCATTGGGTTGATTCGGTTTTGTGTCCGTGTGTGGTTAGATACTCTGGTGAGGCTTGGTTGTGAGTAGACTTCATTTATGATTATATCTTTTATGTCATTATATCACTTATATATATTGTATGTTGAAAGCATGAATGTGTTCTAATGTTTTGAATGATGCATTGATTTGAGAAAACCTTATGACTTTGGTTGGGCCCATCTATCTGGCTAATAAGGAAACTTAACCTTGTCATAGGAGGGTTTTAGAAAGGAAATATTTGGGGATGAGAATGGTACGGTGAAATAGACGAGCACTAGTAATCCCAAATGAGAACGGTACGGTGAAATAGACGTGCACTAGTAACCCCAATGCATGTGGAATGTTGATCCAAATTGATAGGCTTTTACTTGCATCAAACTTATTATAAATACTTGATATCTATATGTTATGAGCTTTTAATCATGCTACACATTGACATGCATACATGATATTTATTGATGAGTATTGATAGCATATTTGAATTCTATTCACTGGACACCGTTGGCTCACCCTCATTTTCCTCTTTCAGGTCCTTCTGTCCCAAATAAGGGCAAAGGAGTAGTCATATCTTGAGGGCCTTGCTGGCGAGAAAATCCAAGGCCTCGATGTGAGTTGAGAGGCATTTTGATTTAAATGTGTTTTAAATTATGATGTATTATATTTTGGACTGTGTAATTATAACACTTACCACATTGTAGTATGGGTGAATTAGGACTTGTTAGATAGACCATGTGGGCATATGATGGTTTTTTTTGTACCCATAGTTTTGGACTTTATGTGTATGTCCATCTTGATGGACTGTAGGGATTATGGTTTTATTTATGGTTCATTTTTATGGATTACCTCTTGTCTTGGATGATTAATACGGTTGGTAGTTTTGTTTAGTACATTTTTTATGTTATGCCGTTGTTTAGGATAAAGCTCGTAGGGTCTCAACCACCTCACCGGGGTTGAGGAGTGGTTGGAGATGCCTACGCCGGGTGTCTCGCCCCGGCATTCCGCATGCCATTTCTTGCAGGGTTGGTGGTCCGGGGTGCGGGGTCGCCATAGCTAAGTCCCCAACTTTGTTTGTTGAATAAGTGGTTGTTCTCAAGCCTGTAAATTGAGAAAGGTTTAAGGTTAGTCTCACATCCCCAAAGTTGAGATAGGTAGTGATAGACGCCCAAAAGGAGGGTGAATTGGGTGTAATGGCCGGTTTTGAGATTTTCTAAGTTCTTTAGTGGAATCTTTAAGATGATACAAGTAAATGCTTTAAAAATCAAAGTCCATGAATGTAAAGTGTGGAAATAAAGAGGACATAATGATTTTTACGTGGTTCGGAAAAATTCTTTTCCTACCTCTACGCCTAGAGAAACCGCTCTAGGATTTCACTATATCGGATTCACTTCAAGGGTGTAAACCAAACCGTTACAACGTCTTTTTAAAAGTTCAAGACAAACCTATTTTTTTCACAGGCTAAGGACAAACCACTAGTTCCTCTTTCAAGGGCAAAGGAAAGCCAATCCTTTTCGCGGGCTAAGGAAGAATCACTTGACCATTTTCAAGATAAAGGGTGAAACTAGACCTTGATTCCAATCTTGGAATCACAAGTGATGTACTATCACTTTAACTTGATTTTTTTTTCAACCTTGAAACAATCCAAGAGATTGTTAACAATGATTATAATGTTTGTTCTATACACTAAAACAATTACAATGAGGCTCACAATGCATATTCACCAATACAAAATATGAAAATTTAAGCTCAATAAGAGAGTGAGAGAGATCTTACAATGATTTTACCTTGCATAAGATTGCTCATCAAAAACGAATTTGAAGATGTTTTAAATTATGCACGAAATGCAAGCTTTGAAATCAACTAATTTGGTTTCAAACAACGTGCTCTAGGGCTTTCAAAATGTGAGAAATGGTTTGATTTTGGGAAATCATTCAATGCACTCACATTTTTGTCTCTCTTGTGTTCTCCCTTGTGATTAAAATGGCTAGATAAGGTGTATTTATAGATTAGGAATGAGTATTAGCCGTTGGAGACCAAAAAATAGTCGTTGGGGGACAAAAATTGACTTTTCGTCTGTTGGAAACACCCAAAACAGTTGTAGCACACTATAGCCTTCAATAGCCTGCTATTGCAGACAAACAGGGTCAATAGCCCGCTATAAGGGTCAATAGCGCACTATCACACTGTTTAGGGTGCTAGCGTTTTTGTAATTCATTTCCCGACCTATCCTAAACCAAATATAGGCATATAATTTCTTATATTTTATGGAAAAATCGTTCTGAATCCATTGGAACCATTTCTAAAGCCATCGAAAAAAGTTATCAAATATTTTTAAAGGATTTAAGTTTATTTGGGCATACTTTGAGTGTGAAAATTTGGGTTAACATGATATTTCAAAATTTTAAATTTATGGGCTTATTTGGACATCAAAATATGATTGAAATAGATTTAGTTTGATGGTTGAAACACTTTGAAATCAATGGTTAGACAATCAAACAAGATTTTGATGAAAATCAAAATAATTTTGATTATTTTGAAAAATTTTGTAGAAATATGATTTTGATTAAAACAATTTCAAATATGATTCAAACAAGTTTGAAATGGTTTAAGAACATAAACCAAACATGTTTTAGCATTTAAAAATCATTTTAGACAAAATCCAATGCATGCATGATATGTAAGAGAGAAATTGAGCAAATTAGAACCAAGGAAAGCTACATCCTAATTCTAGACTCACAAAGACTCTCAACCTCATAATTTATTCTTTCCTTCAAGTTGTCCAAGGTTTGAATGTGGTTGATCCTTTGCTTAGAGACTTGAAGTACTTTGATCTTTTATTCGCTCTTTTCTACTTAGGTGTTGAAATATATACTAGATGAAAATATTAACACCATTTGTTATATTTTTTGTTAGCATCAAAACACTTTGGAGAATGCTAAGTGGGAAACCACTTGAGCCAACAGGTAGTTCTCTAGCCTGTAAATCGAGAGGTATAGGTAGTTTTCTAGCTTGTAAGTCGAGAGGTTTAGGTTGGTCTCAAGCTTGCAAGTTGAGAATTGTAACAGTTGTTCTCACACTCAAAAGTTGAGAAAAGGTGTAACAGTTTGGTTCTAACCCATAAGAGAATCCCTCAGAGAAGAGGTTTCAAATCCTAACTAAGGAGGTTAGGTAGTGGATGTAGACCAGTAGTCGAACCACTATAAATAGATTGTGTAAATTGATTTATTTTTTGGCACTAATTTAATTTCCATTACATTAACTTTAATTGTCTAAGTATCCAATTCACCCCCTCTTGGACATACCTAGGCCAACACAAGCTACTTGATCTTGTTCTACATTTTACTCTCATACTTGTTGTATCATTGTATTTATAACAAGTGATCTATGTATCACTAGTGAGCTATGAGCAGAGTGCTTAGGCTCGGCGGAGGTTGCTCTCACACTTGGAAGTGCATGGTCTTGTAACCGGTTTTGATCCTCACCCATGAAGTTGGATCCATTAGTGGTTGGGTTTGGAAAATCTTGGTCAAGGGCAACCAAGCAGTGGACGTAGGTGGATTTTGCCGAACCATGTTAAATCGTTGTGTTCCTTCTCTTACCTTTGCCTTTACTTGTTCTTTAAATTTTCTATACTTTATTTTGAAAGGTAGAAAAACTTGCAACCATCCAATTCAACCCCCTCTTGGACGTGTATCTGCGCCAACAAGTGGTACCAGAACGAGTTAAACCGTCAAAGTATCTAACAATCTTTGATGTCTATGGAAGGAGAAATCCCCCAAGGATTGCACTTTTGATGAAGGTCAATCCACAAATAGGCCACCTCTCTTTAAAGGAGAGAATTACTTATATTGGAAAACTAGCATGAGATATTACCTAAAAGCTCAAGACTTAGGAATGTGGGATGTTGTATTGAATGAACTCAAAATGGCTACTAAGATAGTAGATGGTCTAGAGGTTCCAAAACCAATAGATGAATGGAGTCCAAAAGAAAAAAAAATAGAGTTGTTAAACAATAGAGTCATTAATATACTGTTTTGTGGTTTTTCAAGGGGAGAGTGCAATAGAGTAAGTGCATGTGAAACAACCAAAAGTTGTGGTAACGACTTGAAGTAACCCATGAAGGGGCTCAACAAGTTAACAAGGCCAAACTCCAATTGTTAGTAGAAAAATATGAAACCTATAGGATGTTGGAGTCGGAGACAATTGTCGAAGCAATTGGTAGGTTTACAAAGAACCTAAATGAATTGAGAACACTTGGGAAAGTGTATGATTAAGAGGAAACGGTTAGAAAATTCTTAAGAGGTTTACCCAAAATATGGGAACCTAAAGCCACTGTAATTGAAGAAGCTAAGAATTTAGCTGAGTATACATTTGATGAGTTGTGTGGATCCATTATGACTCATGAGATGAAACTTACAGAAAATCAGTCCCTAACCAAAGTAGATGACAAAGGGAAAAAAGATTTAGCTCTAAATATAGAAACCGATTCCGATGAGTCAACAAAGAGTGAGGCAACCGATGATGAAGTTATCATGCTGTCAAGAAAGCTTAACCGACTCATGAAGAGAAAAGGGAAAGCTAGCTCCTCACAAAAATTCCATAAAGGAAAGAAGTTTGGAGTAAAACCCAGTGAGGTTGTGTGCTATGGATGTAACAAACTATGGCACATTAGGAGTGAATGTCCAACCAAAAAGAAAAATTTCAGTCAAAGGAAGAAGGACAAGAAATCTCTTAAGGCCACTTGGGATGAATCAATCTCAAGCGAGGAAGGTTCAGAATCTAGAGGTGAAAAGAGAATTATTTGTCTCATGGAAAATATTGAGGTAAAAACTAAACCTCGTGATGAGTTAAATGATCTTTTTGACTCTAGTGAATTTGATTATGTTAAATTATGCTTTGATAGAGAAGTCAAAAAGAGTTCTAAGGTTAAGAAAAGCTTGTTGATAGCTCTTGAAGAAATAGAATCTCAATACGAGAATATTGAGACCTTGACCCTAGAACATAATAGTATGAGCAAAGAGCTTGATACTCTTAAAAAGAGTGTTGATGACTTGTCCGAGGTTGTTAAAAATTCATTAACGGACAAAAATTATTTGACATGATGCGAGGGTCACAAAGATATGCATTTGACAAGGCAGGTATAGGCTATTCTAAAGGGTCAAAACAGAAAATATACAATAATCTATTGACCAAGAGACCCACATTCCTTAAATGCAATAGAAATTGTCAAACCATACTTAGATGCCCATTCAAGAAAGATAGGAAAAGTAAACTAGCATGGGTAGAGAAGACTGTACTTAATGATGCTAACTTTGAATGAACCAAAACAACTTGGGTACCGAAATCAAAAGTCTTCTATGTGGTGTAAGATGGTTCCAAGAACCACTTTTGGTATCTCGATAGCGGTTGCTCAAGGCATATGAGTGGAGATAAATTTGTCTTCTTGAGCATTGACCGCAAGCTCAGAGGAAATGTAAAGTTTGGCAACAACGGGAAAGGTAAAATTGAAGGTATTGGAACTGTTAGCAATTCTTCTTTAATTATTCATGATGTATTATTTGTAGAAGGCTTTAAACATAATCTATTGAGCATAAGTCAATTATGTGACAAGGGTTATGATGTTAATTATGGAGCAAATAGATGCATAGTTAAACATGATAATGGTTCAATCGCATTTATTGCATCTAGACGGAAAAATGTTTATTTTGCTTTGCTTGATGAAATTAGTGATAAAAATGTGTCACGCTTGAATGTGATTGTTATTGATTATGCTTGGTTATGGCACAAAAGACTTGCACATGTTAGTATGGATAACTTGTCTAGGCTTGCTAGTAATGAACTTGGAAAAGACATTCTTAAAGGAGTGTACCTAAAAGATAAGGTTTGTGAACCTTGTCAACTTGGCAAGTATACCAAGTCATCTTTCAAGAGCAAGAAAATTATGTCATCTAGTAGAACTCTTCAATTAATCCACATGGATTTATTTGAACCAACCTATACACAAAGCTGAGGAGGAAAGTCATATGTGTTTGTTATTGTTGATGATTTTTCTCGATTTACTTGGGTGTTCTTTCTTTCTCATAAACATGAAACTTGGGATGTGTTTATCAAATTTTGTTATAAAGTAGAAAATGATAAAGGATAAAAAATAACCGCAATTAGAAGTGATAAGGGCAGAGAGTTTGTGAACAAAAATCTAGAAAATTTTTGTGCCAAACAAGGTTATACACATCAATTATCAGCTCCTTGAACCCCTCAACAAAATGGAATTGTAGAAAGAAAAAATAGGACTTTACAAGAAATGTGTAAGACTATGCTTTGTGAATACAACATAGCAACACACTTCTGGGCTGAAGCATTAAGCACTAAATGCCATGTCATGAATAGAACTCTAATTAGAAAAGGCATGAGGAAAAATATGAATTGTGGAAAGGAAGAATTCCAAACATAGGATACTTTAGGGTTTTCGGATGAAAGTGTTACATCTTGAACGAAAAGGACAATCTAGATAAATTTGACCCTAAGTCTAACATTGATACATTTCTAGGATATTCTTCTCGTAGTAGAGCTTACAGAGTCTTTAACAAGACAACTAGAACTGCAAAAGAATCAGTTGATGTGAATTTTGATGAAAGTGATCCAAGAGAAAAAAAAATTGCAAAAACTTAGAAAAATTGGATCTTGATGAAGAAGATGAAATTCCAGAGAATTCTATTGACATTGAAGAAAAAGATCAATCAATACAAGTTCCAAAGAATTCTAGACTTCTTATTGATCATCCTAAGGAACAAATTTTAGGACACTCATCCAAAGGAGTGTCAACTAGAGCAGTTTTACAAAAAGATCAAGAGCATGTAGCCTTTATATCTCAAATAGAACCTTCAAAGGTTGAAGAAGTTCTAAATGATGGGAATTGGATTCTTGCTATGTAAGAAGAGTTAGGACACTTCACTAGAAATAATGTCTGGAAATTAGTACCTCGACCATCACATTAATCTGTTATTGGTGCTAAATGGGTATTCAAAAACAAAAGGGATGATAAAGGCATCATTGTGAGGAATAAGGCTAGACTTGTTGCGCAAGGATACAATTAGGAAGAAGGAATAGATTTTGAAGAAGCCTTTGGACCTTTAGCAAGATTAGAGGCAATTAGGATGTTATTGGCCTATGCTTGCTATAAGAATTTCCCACTATACCAAACGGATGTAAAGAGTGTTTTCCTGAATGAATATATTCAAGAAGAAGTATATGTGGAACAACCCCCAGGTTCTGAGGATTCTCAGAACCCATATCGTGTGTACAGGTTAAACAAAGTTTTATATGGTTTAAGACAAGCACCTTGAGCTTGATATGACAGACTTAGTACATTCTTACTAGAACATGATTTTCGTAAAGAAAATTTGGATCCTACCTTATTCATAAAGCTCAAAGATAATGACATGTTGCTTGTGCAAATATATGTTGACGATATTATCTTTGGTGCTTCAAATGGTCATCTTTGCAAAGAATTTTCAAAGTTAATGCAAGATGAATTTGAGATGAGTATGATGGGTGAATTAACATAGTTTCTTGGCCTGCAAATCAAACAATTACCTAATGGTATATTTTTGAGCTAGAGCAAGTATGCTAAGGACATGATTAAGAAATTCAAGTTTGAAAACTTGAAATCAATAAACAACCCATACAACTCAACTATCAAAATGGATAAGGATGGAAAACAAAAACCAGTAGACAAAGCTTTATCGGAGTATGATTGGCAGTTTGTTGTATCTTACAGCAAGTAGACCTGATCTAATGTTAGTGTGTGTTTATATGCTAGGTTCCGATCTAGTCCTAGAGAATCCCACCTAGAGTGTGTGAAAAGAATTTTTAGATATGTTCGTAGGACTAGTAATCTAGGAATTTAGAATTCAAAAGGTACTTCCTTTGAGCTTAAGAGTTATGTTGACTCCGACTACACTGGTAATCTAATTGATCGGAAGAGTACCTCAGGATTTTGCCTGTGACGACCCCACACCCCAGACCACCATTCCTCATGGATCAGCGTGCGGAATGCCGGGGTGGGACGCTCGACGTAGGCATCAACAACAATCCCACATCAACCATTGGGATGGTTGAGACCCTACAAGCCTCAACCATACTCTCCATAGAATCCCATTTTTTTCCAAACAACCTGATAGACTTAACAGTTCTACAATCATGGCACATCCACATAAACCAAAGATAATAGCAGTCCTCCAAATAAGCATAAGGCAATTATCAAATCCATAAGTCACCAAAAAAAAATCAAAATAGTCTAAGCCAACCATGCCTAGACTCATGAACATCAAAATCCAAGACCACAAGGCCATAAATGCATCTATAAACTCCTCACCATCTAGGTTTAACATGTGATATTAATTACATATGTATCAATATAATCAAAACAATATACATATGCATACAAAAACGTCCAACCATACATAAGAGTCCTAGCTTTAGCGATGGCTAAGTCCTCAAGCAAACGCAATGCCCTTGCCTTTGCCTTTATCAATAGAACCTGAAAATAGAGTGAGAGGTGAGCCAACTATGCCCAGTGAATAGTGTTCAATAATGTCATCAATCATGCATCAATAAAAGTCATATAGTATGCATGCATGAAATAATGCTCAATAATGCCTATTATTGACTCTTATGAATTGATGATGGATTAATGAATTAAATATGTTTTAGAATGGTTGATGATGTGTTTGACCTATGATGAACATGAGTGGTCCTAGACTTAAGTGTTGACTTAAGTGATGAAATTGGGCATGATGGATGCCTATGGGTTGGACATTGATAATTTGGGTTGAATAATGAATTATGGATGTGTTCATGTGCAATTGGGAATTGTGGGGCTATGTAGTATTCCTACATAGACTATGATGGTGATTGATGAATTGGCCTAAATTAGATATGTTGGGACTTAAGTTAGAAATTTCAAAATATTGGGAATATTATGTGTCAACCTAAGAGGTTCATCACGTAGCACGTCCCTAAGTATACTTGATGGAGTATATTTTGATGATCACAAACAAAATCATTTTCGGTGCTAACGAGTTTTTATCAAGAACCTATCTCAGCACCTCAGGAAAGCAAAAGGCCAAAGAACGATTTGATCAAGGAACTCAAAGTCATATCAGACGTTAAAGATCGTTTCAATCAAAAAGACTTCAATAATCATATCATGATTTCAAGATCACTTTACACGAACGATTCGATCAAGCTTCAAGTCTACATCTTTCGATCAACGTTCAAGACATTCAACTCAAGCTCGAAGTTCATTGAAGACCTCATAATGAAGAGTTGGATTTAACGATTATGAGAAATATGAAAAATACACAGTATTTAAGGTATATCTTTTTCTAATCGATATTGCTCAAATATTTTCCAAAATCATGCACAAACCACTTGCATATCTACATGTTTTAATCTTACAATTTACGGTACTTCAAATGATTTAATATTATTTGTTTATCTTGAAATTTATCAAGTTTGCATTTGCATTTATCATATTTTTAATCGTGAGTCAAAATTGTTTTCAAGAGTCTTTCAAGATGCTAATGAGTTAACATCGTTCTCCTGAACTTGATAAGTCAGGATGCTGATAGTTCATTAGGATGCTAAGAACATTCAAGGTTGAATTGAACTGATTCATTAGGACGCTTACTTGTAAGTAACGACCTCCCTTTAGTCAACCTCTGAAGGTATCAGGACACTGTCTCAACTTCAGCTTACTGAAAGATTCCTAAAGTTCTTCAAAGAATGTATCTTTGAGGACGCTAATAGTTATAAGTTGAATAAACTATCAGGACGCTACCTAGATAGAAGCGCCCTCACCATTGAGAATCAACTTAATAACTTTCAGGCGTTGATTGTCCTTCAACGCATTTTGTATTGTTTTTCAAATGTTTTAAATATGTGGTAGGACTCTTACATAATTGTAGCGCCCTCGTGTTGTGTTTTATGTTTTAACTGGTAGAACACTTACTCGAAAAGTAGCGCCCTCATGCACTTAATTGTTTTAAAACAAAGTCAGGATGCTAACTATGCATTAGTGCCCTCAAGGTTAAGTCACCAAAGTCGCAAAGAGAGTCAGGACGCTTACGAGTTAGTAGCGCCCTCACTTCATTGTTCAATAGGACACTTATACATAATGAGCGCCCTCAAGGAACAAAATGACAAAGTTGATATTATGCGTCAGGACACTGATTGCGGAATCAGGACGTTAATTCAACAATCGTCACTGTTCTAACAAGTACACTATATTAGTCCATCGTTTCAGAACAGATCTTTGCACATAGTCCTTTTCAGATTTGTCAGTGATCTTCTCTAATACATGAATTAAGTTTTTCTAAAACTTTCCTTTTTCATGTAATCTGAAAGGAACCAGAACGCTAGTGAAAATTGCAGTTGTCATTTTTATATAACATTCTAGGCGTTGTGTGTAAACATTCACACTGTATTTGAATTTCAAATGTCTAATGGCTATTGTCTACCAGGTCTATAAATACCAACACTTTGAATCGAACAACTTGCCGATAATTTTTATTGTGCCAACTTTTTGAATGTTAGTCATTTTCAAAAGTTTTCAACTGTTATAGTCTACAAAGTATCTTCACTGATACTTTATGCATTCAAAAGATTTTCATATTGTGCTTCAATTATATTCTATCTTTGAAAATCTATTTGATCTGGTATCTACTCCAATTCTCAACACTGATCTATAGTTGATATCAATCTTGCTGAAGAAAGAATTTGAGAAGTAGTTCATGAGAGATACAGTTGTACTTGATTACATATCTTAAGTACTGTATTGAACTACATCAATAGTTATGTCAACTACTAATACTAAACTAGAATTTTTCATACCTATATTTTATATCTATTTTGAAAACCTTCTATGTCTATGTTTTACAATGGTCCTTCATTTTCTACGCCAATGTTTCATTGGTATCATATTGTTTTTGAAGAAGTACTTAATTGATTCACATATCATACACGCTTTTCGAAACTGTACTTGAGCAATACCGAACATTGAAAGGTAAAAGACTGTAAGTGTATTTCCTCTTAGCATTACGTATTTTAATTTATACATCTTTGTAATGCTATGCACATGAGCTTAATTGTAAAGTGTTCTACTCAGTTAGAACCAACATTATTTGATTGTGTTGTAATGCTAGTGTGTTTCTGGATTGAAACAACCAGGACAAGTGAATGCAGTTCACTTAATGATTTCAGGGTTGAAATCATGTAATGGTTCTTCCTCAACCAGTAAAAGGAAAGGTGTATCCTTAACCTGTAAAAGGATAAGTTATCTCTGAACCTATAAAAGAGAAATGATTATTCCTTATCCCATAAAAGGAAAATGATTCTTCCTTATCCCGTAAAAGGAACATGGATTTTTCCTCATCCTGAAAAAAGAAAATACAGTTCATCCTTAACCCGTAAAAGAATAGGTTTGCCTTTAACCTGTAAAAGTGCAGTTGTAATGGTTTGGTTCTCACTCGTAAGAGAATCAATTAGTGGATTGAGAAAATCCTAATCGGGAGATTAGGTAGTGGACTTAGGCTTGGCAGAACCACTATAAATCTTAGTGCATTTTCTGTTATGCATTTTACTTTACGGTTACTATATGCATTTAGTTCTAATGTACCTTTGTATATCACTAAGTCATTGGAAAAGTTTAAAATTGACCATCACACTCAATTCACCCCCCTCTTGGGTGGAGCAACATTATGGAATTTATCCCATTTGAGGCATTTGAATTGGAATTAATCAATTGAATTGTGTTAGGTGTTTCTAATCCAAATTGGTGTGGATTAGATGCATATGTTTAATACTTGTTTGAAATGATTTTAAATGTCATATTTCTCTAAATGTATGTAATTGCCATATCAAAAAGTATATTCACTGAGTTGTTGGCTGCTCACTCTATTTCCTTCAATATTTCAGGTACAGAGTTAAAAGGAAAAGCACGAGAATAGATACGTGAGTTAGAGTGTTATTTTGTTAATGTACGTGTATGCGAAGGAAATGAATTATATTTTCTTTAGTTTCAAATGAATATATATATCACATCCTACATATATATATATATTATCACATAGATGGGTTGTACATGGATTTTGATTTGACATTTTTGGGTTAGACTATGCGTGTGATGAAATGGGATGATCGTAAGTAATTATCAGGTGAGAATTTGATTTGGGGAATGAATGGAATGAATGAATGACTGTGATGATTACTTATATATATCTCTTTGATTTGATTTGTGATATATTAGGAAAAAAATGTGAAATGTCCATTTTATGGGGAGGTGTTGTCAAAATTTATGGAAATTTTGAGAATTTTTGTGGATGTCCGTTGAGGCTGACAGTGTATTATATACTGTATATGGGTATGTACAGTGTATAGTACACTGTGCCGGTCATGACGTCAGCCTACGTCAGTGGCGTCGTGACAATATTGGTATCAGAGCCTAGGTTTAAAATCCTTAAAAAAGATAAAAGCTTTATGATATTATGATTGTTTGTATGGGTATACATATGGATAGTACTATGATGTTGAGCCTAATCCAATATGTTATCTTGACTGAGAATCACCTGTGTCGGTGAATTCCAGATTTGGAAAAGAATAGTCAAGATTAACAATGAAAATTGCTGATCAAGAAAGGATCAGAAGGCTGAAAGAAAAAGAATTGGATGTAATCCAGTGATTATCAATTCTATGGCTTATATATGGCTAGTAACTACCCAACAACAACGAAATGCACAGCTTATGAGCTTGTGGCAAAGTTGTAACGTGAGAAAGACAGAGGCTTGAACCATTGATAGCTCCAGATGTGGATGTTAATGGTGTGAGTACTTCTGTAACAACATATATAGTTAAGACTGGAGTAAAAATAAAAGAAATAGAAGGTCTTAATGATAAGCCAGATGAAATGAAAAGATATGTGAAAGTTATGGAAACTTTCAGGAGAAGAGACTCTCCTATCTTAACTGGCAATCTGATATTAAACGTAGTAAAGAATTTGCTACTCTGCTTGGAGACCATCTTAGAGAATGATTAAGTCTCTGCAAATGATAAAGCACATTAGCTAAGTTTCAGCTAACTGATGATAAGAGATTATAGAAAATTGGGTTAAGGACTCCTGAGATGATTAAGGCATGAGATTAAGTAAAGAAGCTATTTTATAAGGGCTTTTATCATCATGCTGAAATTGATTCAAGCCATGAGAAAGTTTATCTTGTTAAAATGTAGTGACATGCCTAACCATAAATTTAAACATGAATTAAATAGATTTATCTAATTTATTTTTGGACTGATCACTATGGATACTCTGAGAATGATAAGGATCTAGAATAAATTTTGGGATCCTATACGGCAGGTTTGCTAATTATTGGGTTATGAATATATACGCAAGTTGTGAGGCAGCCTATAAATTTTGGGTTAGCCAAAGCTGTGGTGAAATTGTTAACACCAGCAATAGTGAGATAGCTTGCACTACCGTTAGAAGCCGAGTCATCAACACCACTGTTAGGTAAAAGGAGAACTAAGTAATGTAAGGAAATGTTGGGGGCAATCATATGAAAGTTAAGCTAAGCGACACATTGAGTAAGGTTGAGATTTTGGCAGTATTCGTGACTCTAATTTTGTTAGTACCTGACCCAATAATAATGGGAAAAAGGGAAGTGATGTTAAAAAATTATGAAAACCAGAAGTGGTTTCCATTGCCTGAGCAGTCACAGACTGCGTACATTGTATCTCGACCAATAATTGTCTATTATCAATCTAAAAATAAAAATAAAAATAAAGAGACACGGGATGTGTTAATCTCAAGTTAGTCGATATGGAATGCCTCAATATTTTTATCAATGTGACTCCACCAGATTTTAGAGAATAAATTAAAGTAAATACAAGACCAAATCCAGATATTAGTAAGACATGAATAACATGTATGATCAACATTTTGTTAATGTATATATTATGTTGTATTGTTGGATCTACCTGGTCCTTTATCTCTAGAGATATGGTAGACAGATTGTATTATCTTTTGTTATAATAGTATATCATTGATTGTGAGTATGCCTACAGGAGAAAGAATCTACCTTGATATGGTCAGCAAATATTATGTGTAATAAATATGAGGGTCATCAAGTAAGTATGGACTTTAGAATATGAGATTTTTGGAATTGGATGCTTTATTGGGTATGATTGGCTAGTTACCTCTCATGCCAGGTGGAGCGTCTTTCCGAAAAGAAGTAATATTCTGAATAAGTGAAAAATCCTCATTTTGCATCTCGAGGAATTTATACCCTCAAACTCTTCTATCTAAGATAAGATAGTTATTGACGAGGAAATGGAGAATATAGCTAGTACAAAGCCATTTAGAGTAACGTAAGAAGGCATGCAGTTGATTAAAATTCCTGTGGTGAGCTGGTATATTGGAGTATTCTCTGATGAAGTATTAAAATTGCTACCTGGACAGGAGATTGATAGCATATAAAACTGATGCCAAGCACCTGAGACATTGTGAGGATTTAAGGTGTAGGTAAATGTGTTAATGAGCAAAAGATTTATTATCCTTGATATGCCACCTTGGAGAGCATTTGTGATAAGATGGAAAGAAGGTATAGTGAAATATGTTTAAGTATGAATTAGTGTTAACTGAGCAGGGTAACAATAAAGAATGAATATCCTTTACTATGGATAGATGGTCAAATTCGATTAACTACATGGAGCCAAAATTTCTTTAAGATCATTTTGAGATCTAGGCACCATCAGTTAAGAATTTGAGAAAAGGATGTAACGTAAACTATTTTAAGACAAGATATGAATATTATGAAATTTTGGTAACCTTGATTAATGTGTCAATCACGTTTATAAGATTGATGCAGTGGGTATATGAACCGTATCTTGGTCATTACATAGTCTTCGATGATGATATATGCAATTGTCCCAAGAAATGAGAGGAGCACGAATAGCACCTCGGAATTATCTTGTAGTCACTGAGAGAGCACCGATTGAGTGTCAAGCTCGGTGAATATGAGTTTTGAATATAATTAAGATGAGACTTTTTGGATCACGTGACTAGGTTAAATAGTATCTTTAAGGACGCTGGGAAGGTCAAAGTGATCATAGAACTGTTAAAACTGATTTTAATGATGGAAATCAGAAATTCTCTGGTATTAGTCGCGTGTTATAGAAAGTGCGTGGAAAGATCCTTGAAGCTATCTGTTCCACTCACGAAACTAAACCAGATGAATGTTATATAATGTGTGGACCGTTATGCATGGGAAAGCTCTCACAGTATTAAATGTTATTACTATTTCCAGAACCTGGAAGTAATTGTAATTGATGAATATCACGTTCAGATCTGAATTTTGCATTGATACAAAAGGATAGGTTAATTACTTGTGTCTCCAGATATTTGAGTGCACAAGAATAACTATCCTGAGAGTGAATAGAAATTTGTTGGTAGTTATTTTGAAATAATAAGAGCATTGCCTCTACAATAAAAAGGTCACATTATCTTCAGATTTTAAGAGTCTGAAGGAATTCTTTGAATGGAAAGAAACTGAATATGAGGTAATAAATGTGGCAAGAACTCCCAAAGGATTTGATTTTATATTGAATTATTATCCTGGGAAAGGCCAATATGTTGCTGAGGCATTGAGCAGGAAATAGGCTGAAACTGGAGTAGTATCTATCAGTGAGCCATAAATGGAGATTGTTTGTGAGTGAGAGTTACAGTTATGAGTGTACTCTCTATTACTCCATGTGTTGATATTTGTGCTCGGATGCATGTTCAGCTAATTGATATTCATATTCAGAGAGTAAGATTTATGATGAGACGAGTATGATATTAGTATGAAAGATTATGAAATTGATAATATGGATTGTGTTAAATGAAGATGGGATTCAAATGGTATCTTATGGGTTATGGGTAGATATGATACCATCTGGATGACCATTGATGGACTGATAAGTCTATGTATTCTTTCAATGAACACCAGAATTCTATTGATAGACTGAGCAGATTGTATATGTGTGAGATAGGGAGATTTTATGGAAGTACTCAAATATTTGTCATGTCGGATTAAGATCCGAAGATTGTGTCGAGATCTGATATATGATGCAGACTCGATTTGGTACTCATCTCCTTCGATTTGGTACTCATCTCCTTCTTAGTGTGATATTGTATTCTCAGACTGGCTGACAGACTGAGAGAGTGACTTTGATGCTTGCGAGCATGCTCGGGTCTGGCATACTTGAAATTTGGTGGAAGTTGGAAGGAATATTATATGTGTGTAAACTTATGTGTATAAATAGCTATTATAATAGCATAATGATGGCACTTTCAAGATTTTATAGTAAGCCTTATAGATCTCCAACTTGTTGATTTGAAAGTATGGAGTTATTGTTATTGGTGCACAGGATATTATTAAATACACAGGGTTGGTATATAGGCCTTGAAACGTATTATGGCTGACTCAGTTTTGCTAAGGGTCTTACCACAGAAAGGCCAAATGAGATTTGGAATGAAAAGAAAGCTCGCACAGCGATTTGTTGGACCATTAGAGATCCTTAATAGGATAGGTCCATTGGCTTACCGATTTGCTCTACTGTCACGGTTGATAGATGTCCGTAATATTTTCTATATATTGATGTTGAGGAAATGTCATTCGGATTCCATATATGTTATGGATATAACTCAACTCTAAGTTGGGGAGGATACCACGTATCAAAAAGAGCAAACATGGGAGCGAAAATATAACATGCGGGAGCAGTTTTCTGGGATTGAGTATCACTTAAGAAATATTCCTTGATTCTAAATTTCGAGGACGAAATTCCTTAAGTTGGGGAGATTGTAACACCTCGTAATTTTAATTAAATACATACGTTGAAGTACGCGTATATCAACATGTATAATACACGTATTTTTTACGTATGAGCTAAATATACACGTGATAATACACGTATTTGATACGTAGGAGCTAAATATATGCGTGTATGAAAATACATACTAGATTTAAAGGGTATTAGTAAATAAATAAAATTATTAAATGAAGATCATCCTATATGGGTGCTTACAAGTTAAAAATTGGAGTTTAATTAAATTGATTAATTTATGGGGTTGGTTAATTAAATATGTGGATTGGAGTATGATTTAAGGACTTAATGCATAGTATGATGTAATGCATGTGTGTATATGAATACATGTGAAATAAGTGAATCGAGTTATAAATTAAATTAAGAAAATGGTGTAGATTGAAATTGAATTATTAAATGAATTATATAAATGAGATGAGTTGAATTCAATGAAATTTGATGGAGGAGTTGGTTATTAAGGGGAGCCTAGGTGCATTGGATCATTTTTTATATAAAATATCATCTCATTTCATTTTTAATCTATACCCCTCCGCAACATTCAAAAAAAAAAGAACATGTAAAAAAAATGAAAAGAGAAAGAAGTTGCAGAACGAACGGACGAAGAGAATAAGGAGAAGAAGAAAAAAGGGAAACGCGGGATTCGCTTCAAATTCGGACCCGTGGTAAGTGATTTTCACTCTATTTCTTCGTTAGATGTAACAATTCTAGCGGAGTAATTTTAGCTATAGGAGCCGTTTTACGGCGTTTTCAAAAATTGGGGTTTTGACCCAACGTGAATGAAAATTCGCTAGGAAAGTTGGAAAACACTTCCTAGGCTGTAGGAACCTTAAATATATGGTTAGATTGAATTTATGTGTTCATTTGAAATTTTTATAGCCGTTGGAAGTTTGTTGGAGTTTAGAGTTTCGATTAGAGACCGTTTGAATCATTTAAAACCCAATGAAACTCTAGTTTAAGGCTATAGAATGATAGAATGAACTGTTGCGAGTCCATCGATGCTAATTTCATGATTTTTGGAGACCGTTTGACAATTTTAGTAAAAATTTATATGTTGCTAATGAATAGTGACAATGTGAACAGTGACGTAAATAGTACTATGATCATATCCAGTGAATAAAATGGAATTAGAATCCAATGAAACTCCGGTTTGAGATCATAGAATCGTAGAGAATTGAATTTCGGACGTTTCGATGATAAGATCATCATTTTTGGATATGATTTGATATTTTTAGTAACTAAATATATGATTTTGGTGAGTAAAATTCACTATCGTGACCTTCGCGAACGTGTAAAACCTCAATAAAATACCTGTTGAAGGTAGTAGAATGATAGAATGAGTGATTTTACACGTGTCGATGTGGACAGAATAATTTTAGGAATGTTCTAGATTTTTAATAAAATTGATATATGTTACAGTAGAAAAATAAACTGAAAATTAATGAAAATATGAATTAGAAATCTATTTTTACTGTTCTTTCTTGTGAAAGTATCTACATTGACCCATAGAAAAGAGATAGTAGTTTCTTCAACTGTTTATGAGTCCTAAAGTGAGTTGGAATCTAAATTCACAGAATGGGTATAAGATTATTCAGGTTGATCTTTATTCTTAATGATTTAAAGTGAGTTGAGAAATTGAAGATGTAAATAGATATGAATAAATGAAATTGAATTATGGAGTGGTTGTGACAGGTTGAATTAGTTGGATATAAATTGGAGCTGGACTCGAAAGCGACGGTGATTGGGTTTAAGTTGGAAAGTATTGTACTGTGAGTATCTTTTCTTGATTTTGGTTCTTGTATGGCATTTTATATATATATGAAATGTTTGAATGGAAATATGTTATGCATATATTGTTGTATTGTGTTTTAATTTGCATTCATAAATGATATTTTTAGCATTGGAGCATGTGAGACTTGCAAAGGTAAGTTGGTGTCATTTCGTTAGGAATTAGACCCGGATGAGTATTATGCGTAACCTCATTGTCAGTAGGTCTGTCCTAACAAGGATTGGAGATCCTTGAAATGACTGTGAATTGGGTAATGAGAGGTTGTGGCTACCTTGTAACGGTCATACAAGGGTTAGTCCCGCTTTCTTGCTTTGAAGGAGGGAGATTGTGGATTTCGTGGAAAAAAAGAATGCATTATTTTCTTGAAAACCCATGAAATTATGTTGTTGACATGTATAATATATTTGTTGAATGATGCATGTGTTTAATACTTGTTTGAAATGATTTTAAATGTCATATTTCTCTAAATGTATATAATTGTCATATCAAGAAGTATATTCACTGAGCTGTTGGTTGCTCACTCCATTTCCTTCAATATTTTAGGTATAGAGTTAAAAGGAAAAACACGATAATAGATACGTGAGTTAGAGTGTTATTTTGTTAATGTACGTGTATGCGAAGGAAATGAATTATATTTTCTTTAGTTTCAAATGAATATATATATCACATCCTACATATATATATATTATCACATAGATGGGTTGTACATGGATTTTGATTTGACATTTTTGGGTTAGACTATGCGTGTGATGAAATGGGATGATCGTAAGTAATTATCAGGTGAGAATTTGATTTGGGGAATGAATGGAATGAATGAATGTGGCGACCCTGCACCCCGGACCACCAACCCTACAGGGAATGGAGTGCGGAATGCCGGGGCGGGACGCCCGGCGTTGGCATCTCCGACCACTACTCAACTCCCGTGAGGTAGTTGAGACCCTACGAGCCTTATCTCAAACAACGACATAATATCAAAAGGTACTAAACAAAACTATCAACCGTATTAATCATCCAAGACAAGAGATAATCCATAAAAATGAACAATAAATAAAATCATAATCCCTACAGTCCATTAAAATTGACATACACATAAACTCCAAAATTGTGGGTACAAATAAAAACCGTCATATGCCTACATGGTCTATCTAACAAGTCCCAACTCACCCATACTACAATGTGGTAAGTGTTAATAATTACATAATCCAAAATATAATACTTCATAATTTAAAACACAGTTCAATCAAAATGCTTCTCAACTCACATGGAGGCCTTGGATTCTCTCGCAGGCAAGGCCCTCAAGATATGACTACTTCTTTGCCCTTATTCTGGACAGAAGGACCTGAAAGAGAAAAATGAGGGTGAGCTAACGATTCCCAGTGAATAGAATTCAAATATGCTATCAATACTCATCAATAAATATCATGTATGCATGTCAATGTGTAGTATGATTAAAAGCTCATAACATATAGATATCAAGCATCTTCTTCACAGACAAGGCCTGTCGGATCGCAAGTGTTAGGTTCAAAGAAAACCTCATAATCTTGTCACTCGGCGTCTGAACTAACCCAGGGGCATAAACTGTGAGCTGCCTAAATCTGAGCTCGTACTCCCTGACTGACATGGTGCCCTGTGCAAGATTCAAAAACTCGAGTTGCTTAGCCTGTCTCTCAGTCTCTAGAACGTAAGCTTGTAAGAACAACCGTTTGAAGGTGTCCCACCTCTTCACTGTCCCCTGTGTATCCAACACTGAAAGCCACCAGTCCTCTGCATCACTCTCCAGTGTGTGAGCAGCACATAGGACCTGAGACTCCTCATCAAGTTCTAAGGAGCGACTGATCTTCTCGACATTCTTTAGCCAATCTTCGGCCTTCTTCAAGTCAACCCCACTAGTGAATTCATTAGGCTTTAGCTTCATGAACTTCTTTAACAGTCTGATCCGCCGATCAGTGGGGTTCTCCACAACAATAGGAGCAGGTGTAGGCATAGGCTGAGGTACAGCCTTTTGAGGTCCTACTGCCTCTGCAGCTCCACTAACCTCGGCCCCACTAGTGCTCGCCTCCTGAGGTATTGTTTGAGGTGACTGTCGAGCAATAGCCTCAACCTACTGCACTAACGCCTGTATTTGTGAAGTCTAGGCTGCCATCAAGCAACCCTGTGCCTGAATGATCTCCTCCATCCTCCCCATTCGGTCATCATCGGATGGCCCTGTGTGTGGCTGTCCCAATCTCTCGCTCCTCCTCATGACACTGAGAAGTAGAAATACGAGCAACCATCACACATTAAAGAATTTAAAACATTAACAAAGCCTCATAACTACCCATATCATATAATACACACATAAAATATGATAGTAAGGCTTCTACGTTAGTTCCTTTAAGCTTTTTAATCACCTAAATCTCTCACCCAATTCCTAGGTCAAAGTCATCTAAGTCTAATACATAGACCAAACCTAGTAAAATCAGTCTTTGATGCCAACTGTGGCGACCCCGGACCACCAACCCCACAGGGAATGGCGTGCGGAATGCCGGGGCGGGATGCCCAGCGTAGGCATCTCCGACCACTCCTCAACTCCCGTGAGGTGGTTGAGACCCTACGAGCCTTATCTCAAACAACGACATAATATCAAAAGGTACTAAACAAAACTACCAACCGTATTAATCATCCAAGACAAGAGATAATCCATAAAAATGAACCATAAATAAAATCATAATCCCTATAGTCCATTAAAATTGACATACACATAAACTCCAAAATTGCAGGTAAAAATAAAAACCGTCATATGCCCACATGGTCTATCTAACAAGTCCCAACTCACCCATACTACAATGTGGTAAGTGTTATAATTACATAATCCAAAATATAATACTTCATAATTTAAAACACAGTTCAATCAAAATGTCTCTCAACTCACATCGAGGCCTTTGATTCTCTCGCAGGCAAGGCCCTCAAGATATGACTACTCTTTTGCCCTTATTCGAGACAGAAGGACCTGAAAGAGAAAAATGAGAGTGAGCCAATGGTGCCCAGTGAATAGAACTCAAATATGCTATCAATACTCATCAATAAACATCATGTATGCATGTCGATGTGTAGCATGATTAAAAGCTCATAACATATAGATATCAAGCATTTATAATAAGTTCGATGCAAGTAAAAGCTTATCAATTTGGATCCACATTCCACATGCATTGGGGTTACTAGTGCACGTCCATTTCACCATACCGTTGACCCCAATCATGTTTATTTGGGGTTACTAGTGCACGTCTATTTCACCGTACTGTTGACCCCAATCATTTCTTTTTTTTAAAACCCTCCTATGACAAGGTTAAGTCCCTCTATTAGCCGGATAGATGGGCCCAACCAAAGTCATAAGGTTTTCTCAAATCAATGCATCATTCAAAACATTATAACACATTCATTCTTTCAACATACAATATATATAAGTGATATGATGACATAAAAGATATAATCATAAATGAAGTCTACTCACAACCAAGCCTCGCGAGAGTATTTAACCACACACGACCACCAAACCAAATCAACACAATCAAGATCCTGAAACATACATCAATATCCTACCATACATCAATTTCTATGCTCAATCACATAGACATTACACATCAACCCTAAATCAGCCCACATATAGACAATAGGCCTAAATCCCATCTAATCCCATCATTCAACTCAAATCACATGACTTAGGCCTCTAATGCATAGTTCTCATTCATAAACCATTCTATTAATCAAAAATATTGATTCTCAATTCCTTAGGCATAAACATGCCCAAATTGGGTCACTTGATTACAAGTAGGCCTAACCTATGATATGGTCACAACCACAAAATCAGTAGCATAATCAACCCTAATCATGCTTAATTAAACATAAGTTGCATCAATTCAATGATTCTAGGCCAAAAACATCAAAAGCCCTAAAATATGAAATTTTCCATACTTAGGCCATATTGCCGATTTACACTAAGTCACCATGTTCAGCCATGTATATCACTGATTTTGCATCATGGGTTCATCAACAATGACAACTAGGTCAACATAGTTGATATGCAAGCTATTTGGAAAGGTCTAAGTTCATATTCTAAATTTAGGTCTAATACAAGCAACCCTACCAATTCTTCATTTAATATTATGTTCAGATGTATCAATCTACCAACAGAAATATGTAATCACAAAATCAATCGTACAGATTGAAGTATGTGAAGAAACAAACCTTCTGTCCAAATATCAGCCCAATCCAACGGTGGACCGAAAAGATAAGTATCTTCGATGAATAAGTCTCTAATTAGACAATTTCTCCTTTCCTGCTGCAAATACTCGAACTCAAATGACTATATCACAGAACATACTTGACCTATAAACATCTCCACCGTTCAGAATGCAAAAATATCAGTTGTAAACTACATACCCAAATTTTATATCCATCCAACGGTATATTGAGGAGATCTACAAGTTTGAGCGAAATGGCCCAAAAATCCAGACTTTCCGACCAGCTTTGTTTGAGAGGTTAGATCTCTTAGACGAACCTCTAATCAAGATCTTCATTGTTTAGAATGCAGACATATCAGTTGAAACTACATACCCAAATTTGATATCCATCCAACGGTAGATTGAGGAGATCTATAAGTTTGAGCGAAACGGCGCGAGAAATCTAGACTTTCCGACCAGCTTTGTTTGAGAGGTTAGATCTCTTAGACGAAACCTCTAATCAAGATCTCCACCGTTCAGAATGCAGAACCATAAGCTGCAAACTTGCTGACAAATTTTGAGCTCAATCTGACCATATATCGCGAAGTTTCATCTCTTTGATGAAAACGTTGCAGAGATTTTCCTCAAGCAACTCCTTTTTTCTTTCTCTTCTTCTTTCCTTTCTCTTCTTTTCTTTTATTTTTTTCCTTTCTCTCCACTCACCTCACTTTCTAGCACTTCCTTGATTCCCTCTACTCATTCTAGCACTTCCTTGATTCCCTCCACTCACCTCACTTTCTAGCACTTTCTTGGAGAAGAGAAGTGGGCATGGGACACTTGTCCACTTTCATGCACCATCCTTCATATGTGTTGGTCTCATACTACCCATACCAACCACATGTACTTTAACTAATCTCATGCTTCCATGTATTTTAAATGTCCAATCCATTTAATACACCAAATTTTCATTCTCATTTATCCTTTTATTCAATCAATCCTAACCCATATCAATTCATGGTTTAATGGGCCCAATGCATTATATTTTAATTTAACATGACCCATATACAATTTATAATGCACATATTTATATACATTATCAAGCATCAACTATACAAACATTAAACAACCATCAAACAAACACCAAACATATCAAGGCAACACATAGAGTTTGGGCAAAATGCAATTGGGTTATGGGCTAGATGAAATAATTTTCGGGGCGTCACATCTATACATAAGGCTTTTTTGTCACACCCTGGGCTGCACAGCGTGCCCTTACCCAGGTGTGGGCGCACCCCCTCGGGGCGAACGCCTAAGCCATTATGGATCCATAATATTGTCTCATCCTGGTACAGCCACTGCCACAGAAGGACGTCTCTTGTACACGGGATCATTTGTCTGCCACTATTCATGAATAGTGCAGGGCCTCCCCCATAATCGAACTCGAGACCTCCCTTAAGGAGTCTAATTTCGCATTCTGAGTAACCACTGAACCAATTACTCAGAATGCGAAATTAGACTCCTCAAGGGAGGTCTCGAGTTCGATTCTGGGGGAGGCCCTGCACTATTCATGAATAGTGGCAGACAAATGATCCCGTGTACAAGAGACGTCCTTGTGTGGCGGTGGATGTACCAGGATGGGACAATATTATGGATCCATAATGGCTTAGGCGTTCGCCCCTAGGGAGTGCGCCCACACCTGGGTAGGGGGCACGCTGTGCAACCCAGGGTGTGACAATGAATGACTGTGATGATTACTTATATATATCTCTTTGATTTGATTTGTGGTATAATAGGAAAAAAATGTGAAATGTCCATTTTATGGGGAGGTGCTGTCGAAATTTATGGAGATTTTGAGAATTTTTGTGGATGTCCGTTGAGGCTGACAGTGTATTATATACTATATATGGGTATGTACAGTGTATAGTACATTGTGCCGATCATGACGTCAGCCTACGTCAAGGGCGTCGTGACACTACAACCCTAAGATTCTAAATAAGAAATACAACCATGAAGCTCTTGAATCTTCGTGCAGTGCAGTTCCTTCCACATGTTTTGACAATATAGTTGAATCCATCTGATATAGCTAGTTAACACTGAAACAACTACGTCAAAGATATTAGTCATCACAAGTATGTTATTTGTAATCATCAAAACAAAACAGGGTGAGAGTAGTTACATCAATATGCTATACCAACCCTATCTGTGAAAACTAACAAGTCTGGGTTTTTGAACGTTGAGTGTACCGTTTCTTTCCTCCTTCGTGTAACACTATTTTTCCATGATTTCTAACGTTCATTTGCAAATCTAGTTAAGGAAAAATGCTTTGAAAAGCTAAAATGAAAATTTGAATACTCAAATGTGATTGGTTTGTAAAAACCCTAAATTTTAAAATAGAGAAATGTTTTTTCCATTTAGTCAAAGGGGTTTGCTCATTTTGAAACTCATGAGCTCAAAACGTTTTTGAAAGTTAGTCTATCATTCAAACACGAAAATTTTCAAGTGCTCACATTTGATTTGAAACGTTGAGAGATTTGATTTGTACGCTGCATATACTCTGATTTTCATTATCAAATCTCAACGTTTTTTAACAAGGGTTTGCCTCATATCATTATAACCTCTTCAACAACTGATCTTCATTTCATATTCTATTTGCTTGGTTTCAAGAAGACGGTCATAGGAAAAGGTTGTAAGTAGAAGAGGTCTTGGTAAGAAGAACTTCTTCAAACTACTTGATCATGTTCTACATTTTACTCTCATACTTGTTGTATAATTGTATCTGTAACAAGTGATATGTGTATCACTGGTGAGCTATGAGCGGAGTGCTTAGGCTCGGCGGAGGTAACTCTCAAACCTAGAAGTGAGTGGTGTTGTAATCAATTTTGATTATCACTCGTGAAGTAAGATCCATTAGTGGTAGGGTTTGAAAAATCTTGGTCAAGGGCAACCAAGTTGTGGATGTAGGTGGATTTTGCCGAATCAAGTTAAATTGTTGTGTTCCTTCTCTTGCCTTTGCCTTTACTTGCTCTTTAAATTTTCTATACTTTATTATGAAAGTTAGAAAAACTTGTAATCGTCCAATTCACTCCCTCTTGGACGTGTATTTCGGCCAACATTTCACCCTATGCATCTTTACACACTCTGGTTATGTTGGCGTGTTTATATTTTTGAGGGTTGAATGTGGGAATGAAACTATGAAAAGAAGGTGATAAAGAGGAGTACTATTTGGTTTGGAAGTTTACTTGTATTATGAGGTTTATATATATATATATATATAACTAAAATAAAAATATAGATAAGAATAACATAATGGGGATTGAATGAAAGAAGTGGAATAATTGAAGTTGGGTATATGTCTTTATTTGAAATTTGTTTGGTTCCATATGTAATATATTGGGTGTTTTTACAATGATCAAAGTGTTTGGGTGTTTTGAGCCTAATTTTTTCTATTTTTCCCTACCTTTGAACCTTGGCCTTACATTACAACCTATCACTACAAGAAAATCACTATACGAGGACGTTTGAAAAAATGACCAAAAACGTCATCGAAGCCCTTTTAGGACGTTTTTTCAATTAGGACGTCGAATTCAAGGACGTTTTGAGCAGTCCTTGTATAGTGATTTTCTTGTAGTGTATGAAAGATCTATTGATTTCGAATGATATGTGATCTACATTAGTAGAGAGTGGTGTGAAAGACTTGCGTATGAAGTTCATTTAAAAACATCTACTTTGAGATCATATGTATTTTATACATGCTTGCATTTGTTTATGAAATTCATGAGTGGTTTTATGAGATTGACTATGTATTTATGTGTTTGAGAGTGGAAGATGAGGATAAGTAAGAGGTTGGATTGAAATTCTAGACATATAATACTCTTGAAGTTTTCCGATGAGTTATTATCTTTTTAATGTGATCTTAGAGGCCATGATGTTGATATCCAATTTGATTTTCAAATCAAATTCTAATTTGTTTAAGAATATGACGTTAGAATGTGATCTTAGGATTATTATTTGAATTTTAGTTCTGTTTTCCCTTTGCTCGGGACAATCAAAGTCCTAAGTTTGGGAGTATTTGATAAGTTAGATATTTAGATATGCTTTTGAGTATGTTTTAGATGAGTTTTAGGCTAGTTTGATCATTAATTTAGCTGGTTTGTTTTAGTTTTTGGTTTATTTGTTAGTTTAGTCATTTTTGGTTTATGATGATTTATTTTGATTTTTACATTTGTGAGTTGGTTAATTGATCATACAAATATGTTACTCATTAGTTTTGTTTTTTTTTTGTAAGTGTTTAGATGTGTTGAAAGTGAATTTGGATGATGGAAACAAGTTACAAGAAGTTGGAATGAAGAAACAAGTGCAAAACCAAGCGAAAAAGTGGGGAAATTCGGCAAATAACAAGTGAAGAAAACTACCACCACCCGAGACTGGGCGCCGTGGCCTCTAGGATGGGCGTTGCGGCACTGGGTGATGGTGGTGGAAGAAACATCAGATCGAGAATGGGTGCTGCGGTGTCCACAGTGGGCGCCGCAGGGCCGGGAGAGTGTATTACGGGAAAGTTGTAGGATTTTGCAACTTGATTTCGGGGCTTCTCTTTTAGGAACCTAATGACTTGTACCTATAAATGCAACATTAATTAGGGTTTCCAAAGGAATATAGAGTGGAGAAAACAAAGATTATGGCGAGTACGAAGCAGAGGAGAAGATCGAATTCGGCAACGAAAGAAGAGATTATATATCAAACATTCTACATTCTAGTTTGTGCTTCCGTTGTTTTAGATTCATGTTCATACTCTTATTTTATGTTTTTATGTTTAAAGTTATGAACTAAATCCTCTTTCTAGAGGGTAGATAAATCCAAGCTCAAGGTGATGCCCTAGTTTTTATTCTTTTGATTATTATTAATGAAATTTTCTAGTTTATTTATGTTCTTTGATGTTTAATGTTTTTTATCTAAGGTAGGTGCTCGAGAGAGGGTATTTTAGATTGAAACAAGGAAAACATAATCTAGGTTATCATGAGACCGGGAGGAGATTGAGACCCTTTGAATTCATTGATGAAAACCATGAAGAGTAATGAATTCTTAGGATTTTAGGTTTTCATCGAAAGAGTAAAACCAAAGTTCAAAGAATATGTTCTAATTGTTACTCGAGAGACAAAGTTAGAGAAGTTAGGGTTTTTGACTTATAAACTAGGAAGTGAATTAACAGTAAGAACATGTGTAGGCATAGTTTAGAGTGAGGTGAAATCAAACCTCTAGAACATTCTATCCATTGATTTCCCATTCAATTTCTATTCGCATTGATTGCTAGTTTTAATTAGTTTAATTGTTTTTAATATACTTGAACATTCGAATTGGATTTTCTAAATAAAGTTAAGGTTAGTAAACGTGGTAATCGGTGATAGTAATCAATCCTTGAGGACGATTCACCTGATATTCATCGGTATTTATAACTTGACATTGTGCACTTGCAGATTGCACTAACACCAACTCTCTACTAACTCCACCTCCTCTACTAGAACCTGGACATATCATTTTATTCACTTCAATATAAATTACCTACTTTTATGCTAAGTCCCATTTCATCTCTAAACCCATTCTCAACACATATAACATTAGGAATAATTGGAATTAACATTTTAATCTAATTCCCACAAGTTTTTAACTTCATTCACTACAAGGAAAAAGACTTTTAGTGAAGTTTTTTCGTAAGTAAAAGTTCAGAATTCGTAAGTAAAAGTATTGCTTACGATGTTTAGGCTTATTCTTACAAATGCAGTTTCGTGAGGAAAACACCGTAAGTAAAGGTTTTAGTCACGACATAGTTCCATGAGTAAAAATATCATTTTTACTTACGGCTCCATTTTCGTAAGTAAAACGTTTCTTCCGCGACTAAAGGTTGACATAATTTGCAACAAATCTAACCTTTTACTTGCAATGAAATTCATAAGTAAATGTAATTAATTCGTTACTAAATGTTATTCGAAGCTATAAAATAAAAAAAATAGCTAATAAAAACATTTTTCTGTAATATTTTTAGAATTTTAATTTTGACAAATAATAAAATTTAACACTAGAAGGAATGAAGATTTTCATTTATCAAATCTATAATTTCTACGACCATAAAGTTCTGAAGTAGTATGTATACAAAAAGTAAAATTTGCACAAGGCAAAATTTATAAAAGTAACAAAATATAGAAACATGACTATCATGCAAGCGAAAGATAACTAAGATGTGGTCTCCGTAGAAGTAGATGATGATGGTGGCAAGATATTCTCTTTGATCTGACGAACGTCATCCTCAATATTTGTGACCCTATCTATTAGTTTTGCCACTAAACTCTCCATTTCTGTGTTGTTCTGACACCATATGAAGATCCATGTGTTCTTGAGGAAGCTCGTGACATCTCTTTTGATAAGCCTTTTGCCTTCTTAGCCCATCCCTTTTGATAACCAGAGCGATAACTAAGAACACGTTCCATAATCTGAAAGTTTGTGATATATAGCATGTTCACTTTATCTTCAGTTGGAGGCCATTGATTTTCAAATCTTATATCAACCATTTGTAACTGCAAATAAATAAATAAATATAAGGTACAAACTTAAAAAAATAAAATTAATCAATCTAAAAACTTATTTAAAGACTTACATAAGCACTTTCGACCTCAGTATTTAGCCAATGTTGGTTTGAATCGCAATGCATCCTCTTAAACAATTTAATTCCTCCAACCGATGAGAAGATATTATCGTGTTGGTGCAAATGGTGGTTGGGCGTAGAGACTGACCCATTAGTTTGCATCCATTCCCTCTTTGATCAATTTCTTTAATTAGTCGCTCATTTTTTCTACAAAATGCACAATTTGTTAGTACAAATCACACCAAATTAATCAATAACACAAATAATAAGACAAATAAATATTTTTATCCATGAATTAATCTCTAGGCTTTCAACAACAAAAAAATGATAGTCTCCTTTGTATTTTCAGCAAAAAGGATTTTGAAAACCTGTAAGTTACATTGGTTTAGAATTACGCTAATTAGAATTGTTTCATCGTTAATTTGAATGCAATACCTCCAGTCGTCCCCTCTTCAAGGATGAGATCCTTAATGATTTGAATATTGCTCTAGATCTACCTCCCCTCTTCAAGGATGAGTTACTTAATGACTAGCCAAGACTGAAAGAAGAAATCTCCATACCCCCAAATCAGATTGTTGTCCCGTCCCCACCACCACTACCACCACATATTGGAAGGCAACGTTTAGGACCATTCTCTTACTGGAGCTTACACTATATATATTAATTATCTACATCACGTGTACACACCTAGATCTCTTCATTCTTCCTATATAATCCTGCAGGGACATGGTGGCATTGTAGTCATGACGACTCTCTAATTACGCTTACACATATATAGTACTAATCATGCACACACAAAACTATGGAAAAATATATATATATTGAACTCATCAAATGTGTAGCAATCAGAATTAAGGAAGGAGGAAGTTGTATTTCAATTGCAAATATGTATAGATATATATATTAAAAAAAAAAAAAAGCAATCAGCAATTCAGCCCATACTTGTGTTTATGATCTAAGAATGCATGGTGATGATGACTAGCTAGTTGATTTGATTGAGAGATGGTTGATTTGATTTTGAAGAATGGACGCATATGGACATGGAATTGGTTTTCCATTGGGTGATTGGTGGAAAGGTTTGAATCCATCCCTAAACATCAGGAACGCAACAGGAAGCCATGAGAGTGAATACAGAACTCTCTAGCTCCCTATTATTATATAGAGATTTGCTAGACAGGCCATATAGCGGTCTTGTAAAGGAATTGGTAATATAACTCCACTTTTATATTCTTGTAGTATGGATCATATATTTTTCTTATTCGATTGAAAGAAAAATATACTATAGGCTATGCAACTCATTTTTAGTTGGGCCTGGCCTGAAGGGAGGGGCATTAATTAAAGAGTAATTCTAGCTATTGAAACACAATTAGGAAACACACTAGTATAATTATTAAGCTACAAACTATTATAACCAATAACGGAAGGAAAAGATCAATCATTTAATCACAATGCAAAATTGAACTTACAAATTCAGAACCATAGGAGCAACCATTCAATCACAACTATAAAAGTCAAAGATTATATGAATCTTGACCATTCTCATAAGATACATATATGATTAAGGATTTAAAATAATAGATATTCAATATACCTGAAATGATTTAGATGCAAAATAATCACAAAGCCATTTCCAATCATCTGCTGAATCAATTGAAGTTGGCCTTTTTCCTTTCGCAGCATCTATATTAGCTATCCCTCCTACAGACTTAAAGTGACGATGAAGTTGGCTTCTCCATGTTCGATAAGAAGTATTCATTTGTAAATCAATCGTATCTCGGACATATTTTAATTATCAAGTTGGAATTTTTCCTACAAGACAATAACAGTTGTAAGTGTTAATTGTGTGAACTAATCAATATAAACCTAATAGAAATAAATTATTACCCTACCAAGACTCTATAATACATGGGCTCCTTCTCAGAAGGAGGTATCTCTTTCCACTCTTTCACTCTAACTGGAGCAAATTGTCGTGTGATGGAACCACAAAGATTGTTGAACCATGACGTATATTTTTCCAAAGCTTGATTCATAGAAGGGTCAATGTCCACTACTAGTGTTCCATTCTCGTTAACCTCTTTATCTAATGCCAAATTACGAGTGAGTCCCCTTCCTCTCTTTTTGCTAGTAGTATTCCCTATGTAGAAAAATAAAATTTTGATTAAGAACCCTAGTATAATAATAGTGATATATAAAATAAAAAGTTTAAGCTTAAGCATACATTCATAAACAACCATTCACTTATCAATAATAAAGATTATAAGGAATGAAAAAAATTCTAATAACCACAATGCAAACATACCACACACGTGTACCTGTGGATGGTGGGGTGATAAATCGTGTAGTGGATGAATCATCATGCCGCTAATGTGGGGTGGAGGATGAAGACATGTTTTCTTCTCACGAATACACCAAAAAGATCCTATATAAAGTGAGAAAAATGAAATATTAATATCTAACTGTTTCCATATAACAACTATTAAAATAATAAATGAAATCTTGCCATATTTATTATTTGTCAATATCACTATCGCATCTATAACTCTCATCTCAAATGATTGGTTCTTCATCGCTTCCTTCGATTACGTCTTCATCAAAATCATCACACACAAACTCATAATCTTCTAATTCAATTCTTTCAAGATCATCTACATTTGTTTGTTGAACATCCATTCGAACCAATTGTTAGTAACTTTTAAACTCAAATCTATGCAATTCAACTCAATTAAATCTTTTTTTAAATTACATGAGATCAGTTGCACTAATACTTCCTATACTACTATTAATAACTTTTAAGCATAACTCAGAAAACCTATTTAGATAATAATGATAAGGGTGTTTTACCATGCATGAGCAATACTACTTGCATTTTTATAGTTAAATTAGCATCTCTCTATAATTAAAAAGCCCTTTAGGTGATAATAGCTTCTGCGACTGAATAGATGAATAAGCATAAGCATTTATTATAAAAATATTCTTTACTGAAAATAATACAGATACATATTATATTATTTATAATATGACATGATTAATTTTTGTGCGAATAAAGAAGAAAATACATACACCTCTGTTCGCTTCAAACGAACAAACAAGTTCAGAAAGCTAAGAAACAATGTCAAAATTGAGAACCGAACACTAGAGCTTAAATAAACATATGCAAAGATAGAAGAAAGCAGAATGGAAAAACCAAAATCAAGGTTGCAGATTCACCGTCGCATAATGGAAAAACCTTACCGCGCGCAGATTCATCATCGACTTGCCGCACGCGTTCTTCCCTCTTATCAAAACAACAAAAAGAAATAAAAAAAATGAAATGCTAGTAACAAAGATTAAATCCAATAACTTCCTCACCTCTGTTCCCGTGCTTCAGTCTCTGATATTGGAGGTATCGACCAAAAACCCACACCCTTCAACACTAGAAAAAGGGTTTACAATCAAAAACACAAACACAACACCATATCTATCTTCTCTATTTTTTGCACGCCAGAAAACAAAATTCCCAAAAGTTTTCTTCTTCACGCCCTTATTTTCGTTCTTCACGCTCTGTTCTTCTTCAAAAACAAAAAATTTGTTCTTCACGCTCTTCTTATCGCCGGAACAAAGAACGCCATTTTTGTTCTCTTCCCCAGAACAAAGAACGCCATTTTCTTCCAAATCGTGAGTTGCTTCACACCCCCATCCCTATTTGACGCGAGCCTCTTTGTCTTCCTTCCACCATTTTCTTTGGTTTTTTTAGTTTAGAAGTCCTTTTTTTAAGTCAAAACGCCCTTTTTTTTTACTTGGTCTTGGTGGTTTAGAGAGTAAGAGTGGGCGGGAACCAATTCTTCGCGTGTTCTTCACAAACGGCGCACAGACGAGTGGGTGAAGAGATGAAACCCACTTGTCTTCTTTAGAAACCCACTCGTCTTCAACGAGAGAGAATATTGAGAAGGAAAGAAGACAAAACCTGCTCGTCTTCATCGCAAGAGAAAACCTGCTCGTGCTCGTCTTCTTCACAAGGGAAAACCTGCTCGTGCTCGTCTTCTTCGCCAGAGTTATCGCTAACTGCACCTCAACCAGAGAGAATGAGAGGGAAAGAAGCGAAAGAGATGAAACAGGGGAAAGAAGATTTTTCGCTAACGGCGCAGAGAGAATGAGTTAGCGCCTCAACCAGAGAGAATGAGAGGGGGAAAGAAGTGAAAGAGATGAAACAGGGGAAAGAAGCGGAGCGCAGAAATGTTTGGCGGGTTACTTAGCATTAATAGCGACTTCATTCGTTACAAGCCTCCCTTTATTTGTAAGTAATACAAAATATTGATTTTTATTTATTTATTTTTATTTTATAATTTTTTTCTTTTTATGCAATTACTTTTACTTACGAAATAGCCGCTACTAAAACTTTTCACATTCGTAAGTGATAAAAAGTTAAGCGCGCCATATGCACATAAAAAGAGCGGGATGAAATTTAATATCTTTACTTACGATAAATATAGTTTTACTTACGACATCAAATGCGTAAGTAAATATTAACTTTTAACAACGACTTTTGTTTACGATTTTGACAAATCGTGAGTAAAACATAGTTTTACTTACGAAAATTAAAGTCGCTACTAAAGGTCTCGTGACCAGAAGTCTTTTTTCTTGTAGTGATTTATGTGTTCCCAGTTAATTTTACACTTCCAATTAGGTTACCGGCCTACACAACCCTCAATCCAAAGTGGAAACCTTAACAAAACATTTATTTAGAATGATTTGGGTGTTAGAACACCACCTCTACCATTTCTAAACCATTCCCCATTAAGGACACCGAAACCCTAGGTTGGGAGATACTCAAATCATCATCCAACAAAAATTAATCCAAGGGAAAGGTTTCTTGCAAGTCGTTGAAAGTAATTTTTCTTTTAGTGTTCCATTATTTTTTATCAAGTAATACAAAAGTTTAGGAAAATAACGTTGCAAGCTAGACAACTTTGTGAATTTTTTGTAATAAAATTTGAAACTTCCTATACATGATTAAATAAACAAAAAATTAAATTAAATTAATGGTGGAATAATTAATTCATGTTTTATATCAACCTTAGAAAATCAAAGTTTATCTCCTTACACCTGATATGTTCATATGAATATAACTAAATTGTATAAATGAACATGACCATGTATATATATATATTTAAGCTAGCAAGGCGGCTCTCGGATGATTTGAGTAATGGGGGCTAACTGTCTAAGTTTACATGAATGAACACAATATGAAAGGCAAGAGAAAGGAGCCAAGCTAGAAACCAAGCAAGCGGCACCGAGAGATCTGCTCGGAGGATCTCTTCAATGTGGTCCAAATTAAAACGCAAGAGGGTCCCAAATGCATCTAAAATTATCACTATAGTAGTGCCTTACCCTTTGTTACCATAAATGAACAAAAGACTGGGAAAAGTTCAGGCTCTTCACATGGGTACAACTACCTACTGTCTTAACCATACCCTTTTTTTTTTTTTTTTTTTTTTTTTTGGAGCAGGTCTGAACCATACCCTTGTAACTGCAATAATTCAATATTATTATACCCAGCAAGAAATATATATATATATATATATATATATATATATATATATATTTGGGAGGAGGAAAATTACATATGTGAACGTATGGATGGGGGATGGTGCAGAGGAAATAAAACGTCATAATCCATTGATGATTTTAATCAACCCAACAGAGAAATCAGAATCCAAATCTTAAATAAAAACCAACTTGAAATCCATAAAAACAAAAACCTTTTGATGGGTCCTCCTTTTTTTTGTTTGTTTACTTTCTTTTTTTTTTTTTTTTTTTTTTTCTCTTCTGCTATATTAACTTCAAGTGCAACTTATAGCCCAAGACGTCTCATTCAGCTCCATTAAAATCTCTTTCATCCAGTCCCTTTCTCTCTCACGCTCTCTCTTTCTCTCTGATCTCTCCCAATGCCCCGCCCATCACATACATCTAATGGATGGTACTGCTCTCTCTCTTCTTTCTCCCTCTACTTTCTGTACAAGCTCATCTTTGATGTAGTTGTACACAAACTACTAGCTTAATAGAGAAAACAGATCAAGAAAAGCTGATTTTATATTGGTGTTGGGTCTATGTCAAGTTTATAAATACCCCATTTTCTGCCTCTCTCTTGTGCAGAAGCTAGCACAGGCAAAATATTCACCTAAGAACTGTGTTTTTTTTTTTTTTTTTGGTATTCCAACTCCAGGCATCATTTCCCCAGCTAGTTTATCTTACCAGGGTCAGTTATCCAAAACCCAAAAAACACCTCATCTGAAAAATTCCACTAGCTTAATTATTCTTTCTTTCTTTCTTTCTTTCTTTTTTTTTTTTTTTTTAGGTTTAATTTTACTACTGTGTACCTAATTTCTAGTTTTACTACATTTGTTAACACAGGTCTTGAACTTGGTTGCTCTTGTTTCAGCTTAACCACGGATTTCGCAAACCAAGCGACGGGAGATCATTCTCCCCAGAGGAAAATGGGAAGAGGGAAGATCGAAATTAAGAGAATCGAAAACACGACGAATCGTCAAGTCACATTTTGTAAGCGTCGCAATGGACTTCTGAAAAAGGCTTACGAATTATCTGTACTTTGTGATGCTGAAGTAGCCCTCATCGTTTTCTCTACGCGCGGCCGCCTCTACGAGTACGCAAACAATAGGTATTAATTAATCTCATTTTACTAAATATTTCTCTCTATTTTGCTCTTTATCATCTGCAGATGCTCAGCTTAGCTTTTGCAGTTGATTTCATGTTTTTTTTTTTTTATAAATAAAATAAATGAAATTTGGATGCTTTTATGCCCAGAATCAGCCTCTTTGTTACAAGTTACAGAGATTTACCTAAAAAAGCTTAATCATTTTGTTCAGTTCAGATTGTATATATAAGTTCTAAAAATCTTTATTTTTAATAATTGTAAATAGTTATAGCTTCTTTGTTTCCTCATTTTAACAATTTTTTTTTTTGTTCTTTGTTTCGTTAGATTTTGATGGATAGTTCCGTAGTGATATATAGAAATGGAAGTTTTATTAGTAAGAAGTAGAAAGTTTAGGAAGCTTGCTGGTAGAGGAAATCTAACCTTCTTTCTTTCTTCTCTTTCTTCTTCCTTTTTTATTATTCTTAATATATACCCTCTTCATATTTTTATCTCCTAAACTATACCACTGTGTGTGTGTATAAACTTCCTTTGCTATTTCTTCTCTTTTCTTCTTTTATTCCTCTATCTCTCTTTCTACTTCATGTCTGGCCTTCAGTCTAAGAAAGCCTGCTAAAAAGCTGTCACAGTCTCATTAGCCCATTTTCTACATCATTTGACGCAACCTTAATAAAATGTCAGATCAATAAAAAAAGACACGAATTTATTGTTTATATTATATTAGGGTTTCAATTAATTAAAACAGTATACCAACCAACCAATGAGAAGAAAATTAGGGTTTATTTGGCTTTGACGGATCTTCCTTTTTTTTAAACCGTTTTCGGACGATTTTACCCTTGTGGGCTTTTTCTCCTGTGGTTAGGTTTAGGTTTTGAGAAGCGAATCTGCTTGTCTTAGTTACGAATCTTTGCTCACGTCACACGATTTTTCAGTTCTTCACTTATGACAACAACAAAGCTATCATGGTTCCTGCACCGGCGTTTCCCTTTTCTTTCTTATTGCTATTTACTTTTTAAGATTGAAATTAAATGCAAACTAAATATTTCAACATCAACGACCTTAAATCACCCACCAAAACTCTTCTTCTTCTTCTTCTTCTTCTTCTTCTTCTTCTTCTTCTTCTTCTTCTTCTTATTGGTTATGAATCCCTATGCAAAACCAGAGACTTTTGCTAAAAGTATCTTCGTGTTGGTTATTCTTCTGTTCCCTTTAACACAAGCTTCAGAACTTCTGATTAATTCCAGTCTGGTACAGAAAAAAGAAAAGAGAAAAGAAAAGAAAAAATAGGAGAAAGGTAGATGAGAAAGTGAAACAAGGAGGAGAATACAATTGGCTGATGAAGAAGAAAATTAATAATTAATAATTAATTATAAGTCTTTTTTCCGTTCACTGTTCATATAATAGAGGTATGTAGGGTTTCTAATAAGCTGAGAAAAGAGGACGAGGAAAGAAGACTGCGAGCCAATGGGAGAGTTGTACGTGATTTAGGGTTTTCATGCATGGGCAGTGTGCAATGGCTGAAAATGACAGCGAAATAAACAAACAAACAAACAAAAAATAAAAAAAAATTAAACGTTCTGATTTATTTATGTATTTTTTGAGTGTAACGAGGTGGGTAATAGAGGGGTTTGGGGTATAATACTTTGGTTATTATACGAGTTATTACAAGTGTCAGCTTACATTATAATGGAGGGAAGTGAAACCAATGAAATTGTTGGATCTGGTGCTGACGTGGCAGTGGGCTACCAATCAGTTTGTCGATGAAACTAAGGTTACAGAGTCTTGGAAAGAGAGTTTCCTTGCAGTAAATAGAAGCTCACAATTAATGGAGACCTGTAGACGTAAATGGACGCATAAATCACTAAAATAATAATCGAACTATAAAATAATATAATTACATGTTTATGTCTATTGAATGTGAATGATTTACACATCTTAAGGTGTGTAATAAATAATCCAATGAAGGTGAACATGTAGTTGGAATGTACGTAGTTGCATTATTTTACAGTTAGATTAACATTATAAATAGAAAAATGTTAATCTAACTGCAAAAATAAATAAATAAAATAATAAAATACAACTGTAATTACAACTATACTTTTAATATCATTAGATCATTCATTACATGTTTTGAGATGTGTAATGTATGCATATCCGAGAGTATTAATGGTGTACTTCCACTTATAGTTATAGTTTTTAAAGTTATATATATATATATATAGTTCAACACATAATTAATTAAATCAATAATTAATATTTATTTATTTATTGGGTTTACTGAACATATCATCATCATCTTTTAAAATTTTTGTAGAAAATAATATATATATATATAACTTTATCATAAAAGGTTAAATGTACATGTGGTGATCACGTTTTCATGCACATTTCAACCAATGTATGCCTAGTACTACTCTATCTTTATTATTAGTACAAGTAGTAATTTCATGAAGCCTAGACTATAAAATGTTAATAATTATTTTCCCTTTGAGTATTATTATAAGTTAGTTAGGGCATAGTATGTGTGATGCTTTATGTCTAGGCTTAAATGCCTCAATTTTGTATGTTAATTTATGTGCATTTAGATGAACTTTGTTTGTTGTAAATGTTTGAGGTACTTATATAAGTACTTTTTAGAAATGAGACTTTGTAACCCTAGATAGACAAAAAAAAAAGAAAAAAGAAAACTCAAATCATACATTAAACTTAGTTGGCATACAGGGACATGTATAACTCAAACTGATATAATCAATCAAGGGTGTGTGTGTGTGTGCCAACTCAGCCTAGTTTATGATTTGAGTTCTCTTTTTTTTTTTTAATATATATCTAGCGTTACCCAATGGTAAACGATGAGATATATGGAAAGATTTGTGCAGGATCTGCATTGTATTTTACAGAAATTAAATAAATTAAGTTCACAAAATTCGCAAATTAACATGACCAAAAGAAAATTCAGAATATCAAGAAAACATAGTAAGATTTTATGTACTCCCCAAATGAAAATGAATCATTTAATGCTTTCTAATATATTTATGTATCATTTTGTGTAATTTGGTAGTTTTACTTAAGGAGTTATTTTGCAATAGAAATTTGGACCATATGTGATTGATAAACAAGAAATTTCAAAAAATATATGATATTGAGATTCCTTTAAAATTTTGAAGAATCTACTCGACTTTATTTTTATTTTATTTCTCTTTTCATGTATTATAAATAAGGGGGTTAAGAGTTTTTTTTACGCACTAAAAATCTAATAGAAAATAGGGGAGAAAAGAATGAAAAAATAGAAATAAAAGAAAGAAGGCTACAAGAAAAGGGGTTGCAATGCCAAGGTAAACAATATTAATTACGCCCAAAAATTAGTAACATTGTATTATTATTCTCTTTCTTTAATAATAGTCACCGTGGATGTTTTTCCTAATTTGGAGGATTTACTGTGTTAAAAATTCATTCTCTATTTTCTAAATTCTCTCTATTTATTTTTCAGTCAGTCACCATCAATTCTTGCAAAAATAATTATTCCATTAATTTTTTTTGCTACGTGGCTAGATCACTTTCCATCATAGTATATAATTAATACATTCATCCTTAATAATTAACTAAATGCACGTAAATTGACTTAATTATGGTTTTCTTTCAAATGCATTTCTTTGGATATATGTTTCCTAATGTAAGAAAAATGTACAACATTGAACAAGAGTACTTCCTTTTCTTAGCATTATGCTTTAAGATTGAGCATAGCTTTTTTACTTCACTAAGAGCTATTAATCATGTTTGATGAAAAAGGTAACCTAAGGTTAGTTGTTTAATATTTATTATTATTATATTATTAGTATGGAAAGAAAATCATAGAAGAAAGAATGTTATGATGAATAGTGTTTTTTTTTATTTTTATAGTAATGAAAGAAATATATTAAATGAGAAGGGGCACCAAATACATAAAAACTATACATCAACTACCATGTTGCACTCCAAGGGAATCTCCTTCCATAAGATGAACAAGGTAGACTAAATTAAAATCTCCAAAGGAGGGATAATGGATATGTTAGGCAACTAGCAATTTATTTGTTTCTCTATAAAAGTGAACGCAGTTCTATCTCTCGAAAAACTTAAGCTCCTTAAAGTTGTGTGAGGCAAAGGGAAGAAGATGCCAAGGCACATGCCAGACTCCATTAATTCAATTCTTCAGCAAAAATGAGTCACTTTCAAACATGATATTGGTCACTCCCAGCCTCTTGAGAAGATGAATCTATACCGGTGTACAACACCTTAGCTTCAACTTTTATCATTGTAGAAGGAAGGTTAGTGCCATCAAAGGGGGCCTTCTAAAGTCTCTGATCACCCTTCCTTAACTTGCTTTATCTTGAGAAAGTGAAGCATTTGTATTTAGAGTAAACCATCGATAGGAAGGAACCATATAACAACGTTGGGGGAAGGACTCAACTAGGTAGCATTAAACTCCCATTCTTTAGCCACATATTATGCTCATCTAGAGTTGGGGAATGTTGAAGTTTCTCTTTCAACTTGCTCTTGACATCAAAGTGTTAGAAGCTACTAAACCCAAAAGCTATAGCTAATGGGTGGAGACCCAACAAATGCATTTCAAACTATCATAACACAAAGATGTTACCCTTCCGAATTGCCTCAATAGGTTTGTTCTTCCTTTGCATTCTTCTACAATTTCTCTTTCACCATATATAGGTGATAAATAGTAGCAGATTTTGGCAAGCTTAATTGGAGTGTTGATTAGTGAGGTAGAGTGGTAGTGCTTTTAGAATTCAATTTCCTTCCTGAAGTTAGCTGAGACTACTACACCTAAAAGGTGAGCATTTTAATTCTAACAATACCTTTCAAACCAAGTTAGCAAAGGTACATGCAAAGAACAAGTGTTGCATACACTCCTTGAAAACCCATCACAAATGGCAATTAGCATCAACCTCCACATTCAACCTAAGTAATGTATCGGTTGATTGTTGGAAGTTTGCTAAGGGTCAGTATCCATAGGACCATCTATGTCTAGGTATCCTCTCTTTAAACCAGATTAGATCATTCCAATTAAAGGGGGGGGGGGGGGGGGGGGGGGGGGGGGGGGGGACTCCTAATGTTATTCCAAGTTGAGGATAAATAGAACCTTCCATTTGGTTCAAAACATCAAATCACCTTATCTTCTGCTAATTAAGGAAGGCAAATTGGTGGCTTCAAGCAAGAAACAAAGCTCTCAATAAGAAGAAAGACAAGGCAAGTTAAAAAAAAATTAGCAACACCTGCATCTCTCCTAATCCTAAATCCACTTTTTTTCTTCCGAAAAAAAAAAAAAATTCCAGTTTATAATTCCCTCCCAAGGCTTGCACCAAGACTCCTTTGTTGCTCCAAGGTTCAGTCTAGTCTTTAGTCCCCTTGCCATTCACATCTAGCACATTAAAGTTGTCATCCATGCTGCTTCTTTGGTTGCTATTCTTTTACCATAATAATATTTTAATAATCTTCAATCATTTTGTCATGAGTTTACTTTAATTCAGCCAATTTCTTCAACTAAACTCAAGAAGTAATATTACTTAGGGTACTATTATTTTTTTTAAGGTACAACAATATTTCGGAATTTCTTAGTACAGAAATCCTACTCAAAGTTTTATATGATTGATCACTTTAAACAATAATATTATTTGCACAAAAGGATCTTCAATACTATTATTTAACAACAAAACAATTTAGATGTCATATTGAAATGAATGAACAAAAAATGTTATATTGAATTGAGAATAAAGGATTGAAAATGGTTGTATTACTTATTATTTTTTTTATCACTTCAATATTGAAGTTGAAAAGGAAGTTCTACAGTATTAATTGGCAATGGGGAAATAATGTTTTATACAATAAAATGTTAGGTAATAAACAAAAAATAATATGGTATCAAACTAAATTCAATAAAAATATTTACATTATGATGAACACATATGGTAAAATATTAAAAGATGAAAATTAAAATAAACATATTTAAGAAATGGTAGGAGTTGCCCCATTGGAAATAACGAAATAGAAAATTAATTAAAAAATTTTAAATATATATGACAAACACTACTAGTTGCATCAATTGGGAAGAATATCTTATTAAATTCACAATGATAATAGAGATGGAGAAAAACATATTAACATGGATAGTGATAGTTAAGAAAGATGTATCTGCTCTTTAATATAAATATTAACTTCCCTTGATAGAACGGAGTGAAGGGAGCCAATTGTTGTAGCAAGCCCAAGTAGTTCGAAAGATACTTTGTTGAGTTGAGTTGATTTTCTAGAAATTTCCCTTTATTGGTTTTTTTAGTTTGTAACTTTTTTAATCTATTCTTTTTTATATTTTCACTTTGGGATGAGAATTTAAAAATCAATGAACTATATAAAAAAAGTTGAGTGAATATCTTATCCAAAGGAAATTCATTGCTAAGACTATAGTAAAAGTTATTTTGAGATGTAGAATATGTGTTAATAGATTCTATACATCCTTGATCTTTTACTTTTGAATTTTGTAATAAGGTCCCAAATTTGGACTTTGAAAGTGCTCTTTACACAAACCATTAAAGATTTCTAGTCAAATTAACTAGAAGGTTCTTCAAACAAAAAGATAAGTTATGGTGATAATTACTATATGGTTCAAATAAGATCATAAAGACAACAAATTATTCACAGGAAAAAAAAAGTAATTAACAAGTTAACATTAAATGAATCATGTCAATCCAACATTTCTACTATTTTGACCAATGGAATCCTTTCAACATTCCAATGGCATTTATAATAGAATATATAAAAGAAAACCTATAACATGCATTAATCAAAAGGTGTAAAAATGAAAATTAATGAATTAATTATGATCTTCACAATTTGATTATTACTACGGAAACCATTTGCACCACTAATAACTTTTTGATACGAGATCTCTAAAAGATGCATGGCCTAGCTCCCTCATGACTAAAATTGTTTTCTTCTCTTTCTTTCTAGATTAAGTTAATTTTTTTTTAAATGAGTGTTAATATATAAAATGAAATGAAATCATTTATGAAGATATCACAATATTTAATTGCAAGGAAAACGATTGATCGTCTATTTATCAAATGACTAGACAATTGATCTACAACTTGATTGGCTTTTGTATGTCCATGTATATGTTTCTCTACTTCAAATGTTTACTTAAAAATGACATTAAATATTTTATTCTATGCTAATTTTAAAGTGAATAGCACCAAATTATCACTTCAATAAAAAAAAAATGGTTCATATTCTAATAAAATAAAATCTGTTTGTGTGTTTTAATATAAGATGGGCGGTCAATTTAGAAATCAACTTCTATTTTGGATTAAGTATTGTATAGTCTCATTTGTGGATAATAAATGTAAAGAAAATCATGTAGTGAACAAAAGGATATGATGAAAAAAGATAATTACAAAAATTATGAATATTTTATGATAAGTTTTTAGTTTCACTTCAAAGATTAAAATCATTTCAAATTGTGGGTTCCAATATCGGGAAAACCGTTTATCTTTATTGGAAACGATATAGATGACTTTATACCATTTTAAGTGAAAAAGAATTGATTTTCAAACATATTGTTTTTTTCTCATGACGATCTATTAAAAAGATTGTTCCCATGCCTTTTCACTACAAGAACTAGCACTATAAAACATATAGTAATATAATGTCTAAATCTCCTATGTACTTGTAATAACTAGATTATTCATATGTGCTATATAGTATACATTTGCATAATTTGATATTACAAACTTGTTGGTATACTTATATACATCAATGTTTGGAATTTGGAATTCATTAGGTTCCCTTAAAAGTAAGTTACAAAACATCATTAACATAACACTAGGAAAAATAAAAGTAACACTAACAAAGGTAAACTTCTACTAAAGCTAATAATCAAATTATGTCTTAAATCAGGGAATACTAAATGATTTTTTTCTTTTTTTGGATGTAACCCAAAGAAAAAGAAAAAAAAAAAAAAAAACAGATTTCTTTGGAATTCAACTTGAGCAAGAAAACCAACACCTAATTATGCAAGGAGTTTTTAGGATTTTAAATTTTAACTCTTGAGCACCTTTTTGAAATTATATTATTTTTCCTTTAAAGGACCTTAAATAATAGATTAACCTTTACGAATTTATGTAATTCATATCAAAGGCCTTCTATGAAGTATTACCAAACTTGTGCTAATGAAACGGAAAAGAAATAATATATATGTTAACTTATTTGTGAATGTTAATACACTTTCTCGTATATTTCAAAGAATTATCATTTTATAAATTAAGTTCGACCTTAACTTAAAAATAAAAATAATTATTATTTTATTTCATTGGTCATATATAAGAAATATAATATGTTCGTATCTAGTTTCCTTTTTTACATACTATTTTCCACTTTTTAGTTTGTCTTAATTGATTTGAGATAAGATTTTTTTTTTTCATTTTTCTTTATGAATTATCTAGAATTGAGCCTTAACTGGCATTTGAATCTAAAGTTTTGTCTTAGTTTCATATCATATGTGCATTTGTATGTGCCTATTAAATATTCGGTATCTTGAATTGCTCATTTATCCCTCATTGGTATGTTATACCTTTTTCTAGCTCACTCTAATTATTTTTAATGATACAGTGTAAAGAATACAATTGAGAGGTACAAGAAGGCTAATACAGATGCATCGAATACTGGATCTATTTCAGAAGCCAATACTCAAGTAAGATTTTTTTTTAATGTTGAATAACCTAATAGTACAATTTTTATATACAATATAGATTAAAAGGAGAATTAGAGGTTAATGTTGAACAACCTAATATTACATATGAATGAAATAACATTACTCTTCAATTCTAGTATACATATGCTTACCATCAATCACAATTCGTATAATTTAATAACTAACGAAATACTTACTAATTTTACTTGTGAAAAAGTTGAACTTCATATAAGTTAAACACTTAGAGAAACAAAATTAATTTTAAAACAACTAAGTTTGGGAACTTGAAGCTATTAGCGTAGTGCTTACATCTATTTTATATCAAGATATACACAAGATTTAACATCAAACATTAAAATTTCTATGAAGAATTTACAAATCTGCCACTTTACTTTTTTTTTTTCTTTGTATATACAACATTATTTTGTGCTACATTACCATATCTTGAACAAATACAAAAGTTGAAAAGTGGGATCGATTGTAGTATATAAAAGATAAAATTATAATATAAAAATCTTCTTATAAGAGAAAATAAAGTTGATTGACTTGAGTCAAGAAAACCACAAACAATGCACACTAAATAAAATTGGGTGCATTGAACACTCTAAAATACCATCGCTAAAAACCTATGTAAATCTTTTTGTGAAAAAAAAAAATGATTTTAATAAAAAGGTCGAGGGTGCATGGGGAGTTTGTCATCTAATAGAGACTAGAAGCATAGTAAATAGAAAAAACCTATTTAACTAAATCAATATTCCATATATGAGAAATCATGCAAAATATGACTTGAAGTATATATGTAGGTCTAAGGTCCACATCAAAGTATATGTATAGGTATTAAGGTACCCATCGAATCACTAAATTCCCCTAAATTAGGGACCAACTTTGGTTGTCTTCCAAGAAACTATACAATGAAATAAAACTGAAATTAGTCCATAACGTCAAACATTCTTTTATTCATATAATATTTGTAGTAGTTCAATTTTCTAACTACTACTTATTTACTTTGATCTTAGTTCTACCAACAAGAAGTTGCTAGGCTGAAACAACAGATAGTCAATATACAAAATGCAAACAGGTGATCTTGGGGAAATATTATTTAGTTTTTTAATCTAACAATGATCATTAACAGATTTTATGGCACAATCTCTCTATTATATATTTTCTTTCTATGTAGAAACATGATGGGTGAGGCTATTAGCACAATGAGTATCAAAGACCTTAGATCATTAGAAACAAAATTGGAGAAGGGAATTAGCAAAATCCGTTCCAAAAAGGTATGAAACCATTATCAAAGATGGTCAATGTCTTATCAATTTCTTTATATTCCAAAAAATATATCATTGATCATACTAAACCATTGCCATTGTATCAGAATGAATTGTTGTTTGCTGAGATTGAATACATGCAAAAGCGGGTAAATATATACTATTACTTCTTGTTTTGACATATATTTTCTATCAATTTATTGAATTCATTTAATAGTACTCCTCGTTTAGCATATGAAAGTAAAAAGATTTTTTCACTTGTCTTTAATATTTGATAATTTATGAGCTCCTAACTATGCTTTGATTATCTCATAAATGTATATTACACAGGAGATTGACTTACAGAATGACAACATGTATCTTCGAGCAAAGGTTCTTTCTCTACCTCTCTACACAAAATTCACAAACACAAACATACACACACACACACACACTCATACGTATTTATGAGTGTTGCCATTATTTGAACAAAAAAACAAAAAAGAAAAGAAAAAGAAAATGACTCCAAAATAGATTTCCAACATATATATAAAGAACAAAACAAGTATTTCAAAATTAATTTTGAATTTTGGATTTGTGATAAGAATGAAATATTTCCTATTACTCTTTTTTAGGGGCAAGAAAAGTTAACTTTATTGCAAAAACAACCAATGAAATAAGTGGGAAAGCAAGCACATTGTAGCATGCATCGTACCATTGTAATATTATTGGGTCAAATAATATTACATTACGAGTTATGAAGTCAAATTGATTTTTGATTTTGTTATTAGTAAAGGATGTTGTCTTCTTTTGTTTAGTACTACTTTGAAGCATGTGTTGGAAGCATAGAAACTTTTAAGAAGGAAGAACAAAAAGTGAGAAAACAATTGATTTCATATGCTTAGTTACATTGGTATATATAGTATTCATATTGAGTATCTCCACATCATCTAATTAATAACATGCAACATGTTCAATTAGCCTAATAATGTATATACATGAATCATAAGGAATTGTATGCTTGAATCATTAGTACATGCAAACACATAAATCATGAGTAAAATACAAACACAATGAATCATATTTAATATATAAACGAAGCAACATAACATATTTTAAATTTGAAAAACTTATTTATTCATCACCATCATTATTGTTATTATCACCATCGTCATCGTCATCATTTAAATATTTCTTTGTAAAGAGTCAAATAATTCTTGAAAAGGAACTCCTCAACATGTTGATAATCAACATCTTTAATTGAGCCTAGCCAAATCTAAGAATCATAACAATTCTATTGTGAAAGTTTGTGTCTATTATGGTAGCAAAAGAGTATTTATTTTATAAAAAAATGAAGGAAATATATATTTTTTGGTTCATAGATATCAGATAATGAAAGAGCCCAACAACAAATGAGCATGGTGCAAGGAAATGAATACGAGGTCATGTCTTCCACAACATTTGATTCTCGAAATTTTCTACAAGTGAATTTGTTGGAACCTAATAATAGCCATTACTCTCGCCATGAGCAAACAACTCTTCAACTCGGGTAAGTTTCCTTTTGATCTAGTTGAATTGCTTTGACGCGTCATAGCAACACATAGTATGGAAACTAATACAAACCAGCTGTATATATTTCATTTGTATTAGTTAAAGTACTAAGAGATATCATTTGATAAAAAAAGAAATCAAAGCCATATAAGTTTATTTATTTTGATGGTACTAACCAACTACAAACCATAACATGGTTTTGAATCCATTTGCTTTAAATTTTTAACACTACATTAATTTGCATCATCACAGATTAAAAATGTCTTTCTTATTGGTTTTTGTCTTGTTTTCTTGCTTGCAGTTGATTAATTTGCTTGGAGCAACAAGATTTCTCTCCATCTCTATCTTTCTCCCATTATCTTATCTCTCCCTCTCTAGGAAGATCAGATATAATATCTTCCAAATAATTTGGAAGCTACAAGGTATTCTAAGAGTGCTAGGAAAAAGAAAAATTGAACTCTAATATGATGGAAACAACCATTAAAATATATTATCTAATTTATTTGCATGTTCATGTTCATGCTTGCATCATGGAAAACAATCTATATTTGTGTGAATTGTTACTAACTTAATTTGTATGTTCATGTTCATGCTTGCGTCATGAAAAACAATCTATATTTGCGTGAAATGTTACTATATATTTGTATGTGACCAATGTATTATTTTTCTAGCTCATATATATAAGCTATAAGGTAATCAATTGTATATATATGCCTTCAATTCTTTGATCTAAGAATTGTAGTTGTTAATATATATATCTTGGGGCATCACTTGTTATGCAAAACTATTATACATAGAGTGCCTATCTTTTCAAAGATGGACCATAACAATTATGAAAACAGTATTTAATTATTTCAAGGGTGCTAGATAAAATCTTTTTATACATTATCACTAGTTAACTAAAAGCATTCCTTACAATTAAAGAGGAAACTATATGTCTATGGGTTTATAGCTCATTCATATATAATCCTCTCATGACTTCCTTTATATATATATATATATGTGTGTGTGTGTGTGTGTGTGTGTTTATATGTATATATAAATTCCTTTTTGTTAAAAAAAGAAAGTTCAAGAGGAGGAAAAACATATTGAAGATTATACTTGAACAGATTAAGCTCGAAGCTTAAATGATTAATTCATTCGATTTACCAAGAGAAATACAAATCAAATCTCATTATCTAAAAACTAGATGAACTATTATAAACTAGCACTCGATCACATGCATTACACGGGATTTTTAAAATCTTATTTTTTTAACCAAAGATACAAAATTAAAATCTAATAGATGAACTATCTATCAGTATTCGCCGGGCCTGAACTCAAATGGGTATGGACATGATATGTCACAAAAGTGGGTCGTCCATTTTAAAAACTGGGTACGGGCAATTGTGAAATGAACAAATCGGTACCTAGTTTATATATATATATATGTATATGAGTAAAAGATTATAAAAAACATAAATAAATATTTAATAGCTTTTAATGCTTATATGATGACTAATTTAAAAGTTTATTTTTATTCGTATACAATTTTACATCAACATAGAATGAGTGTGTGCATGTGTTGCATGCAACTTTTACAATTTATAAATAAAATATTAGCAAATATTTTATTGATATTGTTATTAGTATTATTTAGAAAATATATTATCTTTAAATGAAAAGTCTTAGTTTGTAAATATATTATTTATTTAATTATATTTTGGTTCAAATATATTATTTATTTACTTCTATAATAAAGTTAATTAATAACACTTGAAATTTAGAAAAAATGAAAACCTTTTTAAATATACTTATTTATTGTAAGTTTAATATTATATATTGCAACTTTAAATAGATTATAATATTTATAATTTGTAATGTTTCAACATATATATATATCTTTAACTTTGTATATATAATTAAATAATGTTGATACTCAACATACATTTAGCATTATTTTAAAATGCAAGTTTCATTAATGAGCGCAGGTTGTTTTATTATGAGAAAAATAGCTATTACGTGGTTAGAAACCTCACTCTCTAATTCCTTTGCAAAACGTCCATTTATATCTAAAATTTGACCTCAAGTGACGGTGTAGATTTTTTTCTTTCGTATGTTTGAGACCTTTTGAGAAGTGGACATTAGGTGAATAACGCATTGTCTTGGGTGCAAGAGCTATAAAGACGTGTGAGGGTCCATAGAATAAGGCTTAAAATGAAAAAAAGGTCCTAAATTAAAGCACTTATAGTCACCCATAAAAGGTCAAACAATCGATTGAGAACTCAAGAAGTCGTATCAGATAAGTGTCTCAATACTCAACTATTCAATGACACTATTTAAGAGCAGTAAATCTAAGCCAACTACATGTATCAATAAGTTGACAATAAGATCTCAACTGATTGACTAGAAGGCATGAAGTGGCCAACTGAAATTAGACTGATGATAATGTTTATTTCGACATTAAATTATTATCTTATAATAGAGTATTATTATATTTTATGGTTTATAATTTAATAATTAATTATAAAATATGTTTGACTACTTCATGACATAAATTCATACATTTTTTAAAAGTAAATATATTAATTTTCAAATCACATGCATAATTGTAACATCAACATGTAGCAAATAGAGAATCAGAGTGCGAACAATCTTGGAACATCAACTAAGATCTTTATTAATTAATTATTTCAAAATTTATGAGATTACAAATAATATAAAATATACAATATATTTTTACATGTTTCTACACAATGAAAACTACACACAAATCAACCTAGATCTAGTCAACATTCATACACTATGCCTCGTTCTGCGCATAAATCTTATTGGGTTTCTCTGAATCATGAAAAAGTAATATCGGGGTGAGCTAAAAGCTCGATGGGTCAAACTCATGATATTATATAGTGTAATACCTCTGGTTTACACACACACACACACAAAATAAAAAAAATTGACATTCGTGCATGTCTTTGGCTATAAAAACCCTTCTCCCCTCCTCATTTTCTCACACCACCCATTCTCGTTCTCTCCCCCTCTTCTAGAGACTCTCTCTCTCTCTTTGAGACTCTCTCTTAAAGACTCTCTGTGCAGTGCGAAACGGTTCTGCTCGGGAAGAAGTTCCATTTTTTGCAAGAAGTTTATTTGAAGGTAGAAAATGAAACATAGGTTTCCGTGTCTAATGACTTTTATTAAAGTTTTCATTCATTTATCATTATGTCTATTATTCATTTACACTGTATTATTGCGTATAATCTTCATACATACCATAGTTATGCTTAATATTTGGAGTCTATGTATTACATTGTTACTACGCCAGATTAGTGGTCAATTTGACTCAACCAGACTTAGTCTTGTCCTCAGTAACTTTGAATAGTGAACGGGAGGCAGCTTGCTGCTCTAGAATACTTGGTAATTAAGCGGATCTTGTGTCCCACCTTTCGACTGAAAACTGGTCTGGTTGGTCTTATTTGAAAGCTATATGCTTGTACAAGTGATCATACTGGAAATCCTAACAACACACGTGGTAATGTCGACCCTGATAAGTATCACCAGACGTTGCCAAATTCTGTCTAATATTAGTAAAAACTGGACCTGCACATGCATAGTCATCATACATAACCACCTAGGGACGTAAGTGGTTTGTGATTTATGAAATAGTTATTGGAGCAATGCTCATTATTATCGATGTTTCCCCTGGGGAGGGATGTACAATGTGATAGGGTATTACGTGGGGATGGACATCTGTACGTGAACCCAAGCCGATTAACGATCACAGAACCATTACAAGATGGTGTCTTGCATACATTCTTGTTAAGTCACGTTGTACTATTTTTGATGTTTTGTTCTGTATATGTGATGTTTGATTATGAAGTCTTCTTTATTAATTATCATATTCACGAACTATTTTACCCACCGGGCAATAGCTTACCCCGTTGTTAATCATTTTTATAGGAGACTAGGGTGGATTGGGTGGAGGTGTTTTGGGCCCTCATTTTGTACCCCTTGCTTATTTGTTAGGGAGATTTTGGGAGGATGTTCCCTTAATTAAATTTTGTATAAAAATACATTCTGAAATTAATGAAATCATATTTGTACTCAATTGTGTATCTGCGCAATCGGTAACTGTTATAATGCATTCGCGCCCTGCCTGTGAGTGTTCCACCGGTTTGGGCGCATCTGGGCGAGGTGTGACATTTAATGGTATCAGAGCCAGATTGGTCCATGGCCCGCCCAAATCCACCAATTAGAAAAAGAAAATTTTATATTAGATATATATATATCTATATAGTTAAGATTTATATTAGATATATATATCTACATAACTATATAGTTTTATATAGTTAAGATTTATAATAACTATATATATATATATATATATAATCAGTTGCTATTGAAAAATTTAGATGAATTGCAGGCATAAACATCAAGAGGAAAATAGAAAATATTGTCCAATGGGCAAAGCATAAATATTAAAAATGTTTAAAATATATTTTTGTGTACTTCACAAGTTTTATCTTCCTTTTAGCAAGATAATGAATTCTAGTGAAGGAACGACTTCCAGTAGTCGGGAACAAGTTTCCACAAGACTTACGGAACTTTACAAGCGGAAGGTTGTATTAATGAAGAGTATCGACATGAAGAATCCTCACCTCCGTCCTTCTTTTCATGACAAACTCGCAAAGCTGGGGTGGCTAAATATAACAAATTAATGTTGAGGGTTTTGTCTCCCTTAACATGGTGAAGTCATTTTATGAAAACATGAATATTGTGGGACTCCAGGAGGAGGGAATCAGCCCTGTCTTGGAGACATTGATCAGCGGAGTAAAAAATTTTATCAGCGTCGAAACTATCTCGCAACTAATGGAAATCCCAATTGGAAACAAGATCATTGATCTAGACTGTTGCAGAGATCGCTGAATCCAAGGAAAAGCTATTCAATTCCCTCAACCATAAGGCGTACACCGAATATACATACGCCCGCCTCCCAAACAACTTCCTAAAACCAACCCTTGCAGGCCTTGAGAAGATTGTAGTCGATAACATCTTGCCTGAAGTGGTGATTAGAGGTTCAATGTCAAGAGCTCAATTACTTGTCCTATACTGCTTAGAAAAGGAAATTTTAATCTCCCTACCTCACATCATTGTCTAGCAAATGTCAAGGGTAATCCAAGGCCCTACAAAAAAGGAATACCTCGGCTATGGAGCCTTAATCATGAATATACTAAACGAGGCAAACATCAATACTGTAACGACCCACTTTCGCATATGATATCATAATGACGTAAAATGCCCGACTCTAGGTTTTGTGTATGTACTTGATGTGCACAATACTCTATTGTGTGTGTATACGATGTATTTATGTGTATTTTCATGTTTAATATGTTGTATGTATGATGTGTAAGTGAAAATACACTTAGAAATGTCAAATGTCAAATTTTTTATTAAATTTTAGCAAGTGGGCCCAAGGTTGTTACATAGGCAAATTTCACTCATCTTCTTCCTCATTTGTAATATTTTGGCTAAGGAAGAGGGAAAACGTAAGGAAGAGGAGAAAGTGGAGGTTTTGGGGTGATTTGGAGCTAGGGCTTGCAAATCAATCTCCCAAGGTAAGGTCTCTTCCCAAATTCTTCCATTATTTTACTTATTGGGTTAATTTTCAGCTTTGGGTTGATGTTTTGATCATTTTCATGGGTTGTAATTTGGGGGTATTGTTAGGGTTTCAAAATTTGGAAACCCTCACCTATCAAGTTTGAGCTTGGATTCCATTAATCGGGGTTGTTATACATGCGTTAATGGTGAGTTTCCATGTTATTCACGAGTTTAACTTGTCTAAATGGACATTTGGCATGTATATGGATTTTGATGGAAATTATGGTGATTTTGGTGTTTAATTGTGTGCGTGTGGGTTATATTGATGTTTATGACATACTTTATCTAAATATTGAGCCAATTTGATGGATCCTATGGTATAATGTGGTTTTTAATTCAATTAGACCATGTAGAGATTTTTCTAAATTGGGGCTTTTGAGGTATTTAGATTGGAAATGGTCAATTGAGTTGTGTTTGATGTTTCTAATCCAAATTTGGTGTGGATTAGAAGTGTTTTGGGTTTATAATGATGCATTGGGGCATAATGTTTGGAAAATGATCATTTGTGTATGGAATTGATTTATTTCAGGTGTATGTGAGTCAATTGGCCAATTGGAATGTAAATGATGTGTGAAATTAGCTAGTGAATCGGTTGTGAGTATTTCTCATCTTTGTTTTTCATTATGGCATTTTATTTATATAAATTGGTTTGTGCAATGACATGCATCTTATATATATATATATATATATATATGTGCATTGTGATTTAAGAGCATGAGCATGGAATATATGTATTGGTATTGCCTTGGGTGTTTTGGATTAAATACCTTAGCATTGTTGTCTTTCTATTTTATTTTCGGGGAAATGTGCTGCCTGAATACTTGGGTTGGTGTTCCATTGAAAAGACTTTCCGAATCACTGAGGAATATAAGGGTAGAAAGATCATGAGGATTAGTGTCAGGTAATGCGCCGGTCGGAACCTATTGGCCAATAGGAGAAGTAAAGGCACGTGTTATTCTGACATATCTTTTTTGTAAAGAGTCTGCATATTTGATTCTTATGGAAATGATACATAATTCACATGTTTAGTTTAAACACATGTATAATATGATTTTTCTTGATGCATTTGGTTTATGAATGAAATTTTCAATATCATACGTGTTTTCTATAAATGCATACATGGATATATATTGTGAGAATTATTCATTGAGCTATTTGAGCTCATCTCATTTTTCCTTACTTTTCTCAGGTTTAGATCAGAAAGGAAAGGGCAAGGTATAAAGCTTCGTATATTTTTGGGAAAACTTGGGACTAGTGTAATTGTTTTTGTTTTATCTTTGATTTTGTATATAAATATCACAAATACTCATGTATATAAAACATAGATGGTTGTGATGTGGTTGTCTAGACTGTATATGATGGACTCTTGATTTATGTTCAATGTTGATTTTGAGGATTTTGAACCCATGATTAATAAGATGATGATGATGTTTGAAAAAAAAAAAAATTTTGGGTTCAATTATCTTGATCATATACAAGTTTTGTATTTGAGTTTATTAGGTACTTTCTGCGTAGAGGCTTATCAGTGCCTCAGGTTTTGGTTGGGTTGTGACATTATCTGAGGTATTGTGCAGGTCATGACGTCACCTGGATATGGGTCGTGACAAATACTTTTGATGAATCTTCAATACAGATTATTAAAGCTATTGCACTATCCTCCTATTCCAAAACTTTCAACACAAAAGGAGGGGTGATGGGCGAGGAATTATTTGGCGCCACTTTAGAGGAAAATAGCGGAAGGGCTAGTGATAACACAAAGTGTAGTCGACGAAAAAATCGGTGCAAGACTCGTTTCAGGGAAACGCCAAATAATGAAGCAAGTCAGAACACTGAAACGAACCCAACCCCAAATAATGAACAACCCAATAATCATTGTCACGGAGGAAGAACTCTTTGGGTACCCGGAGGGGAACTTTGATCAACCCCAACCAAATCAAGATGGACAGGGAGTTATGGCAAACCCACCTTCCTGGAACCTCTCAGCCCAAGGCAATACGACGTCTCAAAGCTTTCCAACTCCTGAGGTACCTTACTAGCCAATTCCACAATTTCCTGTGAACCAACCACAAAAAATTGGGCGGCACCAAACTTAGGAAGACAGGATACCCCGATGAGTCCACTTTTTCAAAACTTTCCTACTCAAGCATATCCAACCTTCCAAGAATCAAACCAACTACCCGCTACCTATGGGTCAACTATTTGGCCAACATTTTTCAGCAATGCCTACAACCTACCCTCCACCAATGGGTCAACCATCTGGCCAACATTTTTCAACAATGCATACAACCTACCCTCCACCTATAGGACAACCAGCTAACCATCTGTCAATGGGACAACCTGCCTACCCTCCACCGAGGAGACAACCGACTAACCCATTTGACCAGTTACAGTTTTTGGTGTCTGGTTTTGTTGAGATACATGAGGACCATAAAGCTTTGATGAATCGTACTCAAACCATAGAAGAATGGCAAAACGCTCCTCAACCTTCTTCTAGTGGTCACTTTACAACTAGGCATAATAGTAGGCAGAGAAATTAGGAAAATCACTGGCATTGTAACATTTTTTATTTTTATGAATGAAATATTTTGTTTGAGACTATGTTTGGTGGGCCAACTTACAACCATTCTTTCTTTTGTATCACTAACTTTGGAGTGGTATGGGACACAACAAAATTAGAAGATACCAATAAAATGTGGAAGTAAGAAAACCCACGACCTTGTGTGGAAAAACATCTGGGGAAAGTTGAATTACTAACATTATCACTAAGTCTACATGATATGGGACGAGTAAACTTGGACGATACTATTAGTGAACTCCTCTCCAGCTGATGTTTTGTAGAGACCGTGTTCATACAACTTACTTTGGTTGAACCCCTTATTACCAAATTCATGTGGTATGGGACACACAAATTTGGATAATAGTCGAAAAGACTAAGGAAAAAAGTTTGAACACATAAGAATGCGATAGAACGTTAGACCAAGATATTTACCGAGGTTAATCTTAGAATCTCTATGACTCGTATGGATTTTCAAAAATGTATGTATGTTCCCAAAACCAGAATCAAAACATTTGAAATACCTTCAAAATTTTATACTTATTATATAAACACTCTAACCTTCCTTTATACCATGGTCAAACATACGAGGCACATAAGATTCTTTGATTTCTCACCAAAACCTTACATCATACCTAGAAAAATAGGTAGTTTTATATTGCAGAACCCTCGAACTTATTGCTGAGAATATCATATCACTATACTTGGCTACGATTCCTAAAATAGAGTTTTATTTTTCTCCTTGCCAGTGAGAAAATGCAAACCAAAAAAAGAGGAAGGCCACGCACAGTCCGTCCAGAAGAGGAGGCACCTCCTGAGACACAAAATCAGGAACCGCAGCCTCTTAGGACAGAGCAGGCCACACACGACACTGCCACTACTTTTGGGTAGGCAATGCCACCTCAACCCACACCCTTTGTCATGCCTCTGGGCATGGAACACTTTTTTGTCAGATTTATTGAGGCGATGAAAGTGACAATACAGACGGCCGTCCGTGAGACTGTGGCCAACCAGGTGATCACGTTACAGGCACCTGTTCGATCTGGGTTGGAGAGCCAAATCGACTAGATCACGAAGTATAAGAGGCTACAACCCCTTACCTCTGTTCGCACCATTGATGCGGATGAAACATAAAAATGGCTTGATGAGTCGAAGAAAACTCTTAAGGCTATGGGAGTCGAGGAGGGTCAAAAAATTCCACTAGCTTCCTACCAACTTGTTGATGGAGCTAATACTTGGTGGATAACGATAAAGGAAGACCCAAGGGTCAATCTAACAAACATGACTTGGCTAGAGTTTGAGTAACTGTTCATTGATAAGTACTTCCCTGGCGCAGTGAAGAGACAAAGATGCCAGGAGTTTGCCAGGCTCTACCAGGGCAGCATGAAAGTCCGAGAGTATGCTGTTAGGTTCAAGGAATTGTCGGTCTTCTCTCTCTCCACCATCTCAACGGAGCGAGATAAGGCCTAGAAATTTTATAATGGCCTTCGTCCAGACATTCGACAGGCCCTGTTAATCTTGGATCTCAAGAATTACAGAGAGTTTGTCAATATGTCCATGAACTTTGAGCAGGAGAAAACATAGCAGGAATAGGGAAAAAATAAGGGAAAGGGACCTGCAACGTTTTCCCAACAGGGCACTCAACAGGGCAACAAGAAGAAGCCCTATTTTAATCAAAACCCAACCCTCCCAGCCCTTGTTCAAAAACACAAGGCCACCGCAGCTACGGCTGAAACTTCTAATCCTGGCCATCATTGTTTTCATAATCATAATAGAGGAGGTCGCAATGGCAGGGGTGGTCAACGCAATGGCAATGGCAGAGGTGGTGGCCAGCAACACCACAATCAGCACAGCCAACAGAACCAACAACTAGCGCCTTAGCATCAGAGGCTAGCTTGTTTCCACTGCGGCCAGCAGGGCCATGTAAAAAGTCTTTGTCCCCACCCTCCAAAACCGCGACTGCCAGTTCTTGTAGTCCCAGTCCAATAAGCCCCACCTGCTGCTAACGCCCAGCCCAGGCAGAACCAGGGGCAAAGACAACAGGGCAGAGCGTTTGCCATCGCTCAACAACCCCTCCCAAACAACAATGTACTCGTAAACACATTTCTTTTGTTCAATACAATGGTGCATGTCTTGTTTGATTCGGGTGCTACACACTCCATTATATCTTCTGCATTGGTAAGACATTTGGAGTTGCAACCTGAACCCACATACATCACAATCTATGTCTTAGCACCATTAGGATCTGGTACTGACATGAAATTGAAGTATTCTAGATGTGAACTTCGAATGTCAGAACAGATAATTTATGCAAATCTCCTAGTGATGGACATTGAAGACTTCGACATCATCCTCGGAATGGATTGGCTCGCACCACTGAATGTTAAAATTGATTGTTTGAAGAAGCACGTTCAGTTAACCTTGACCACTGGGAAGTTTGTCAAAATTCAAGGAACTAGGAAATGGATACACAACTCCACTGTCGCACTCCTCAAGACACACCTCCGAGCCTTATCCCTTGGTGATGACAATGAATCATCATTACTATACTCTCTTGAAGTACATGATATCCTAGTTATATCTGAATTCCCAATGATTTTTTTAAATGACCTTCCTGGTTTACCTCCAGTTCGGTAATTCGATTTTGAGATCAAACTCATACCAGGGACTGAACCCATCTCAATTCCACCATACAAAATGTCCAATGTCGAGCTGGACAAACAGCTGAAGGAATTGGAGAGTATTGGCTTTATCAGAAAAAGTTCATCACCGTGGGGCATTCCAGTTCTGCTTGTTCGCAAAAAGGATGGTTCGTTACGACTTTGCATCTACTATTGCAAGTTGAATAACATCACCATCAAGAACAAATATCTTTTGCCCAGGATCGATGACTTGTTCGACCAACTTAGAGATGCCAAATACTTCTCTAAGATTGATTTACGATCTAACTATCATCAACTCCGGATCAGAGAGTTGGACTTAAATAAAATGGCTTTCTGAACTCGGTACGGTCATTACGAGTTCTTAGTCATGCTTTCGGTCTAACAAATGCACCTGCAACATTCGTGGATTTGATGAACCACATCTTCAGACCATATTTAGACCGATTTGTGGTGGTCTTTGTAGATGATATCTTGATATATTCTTCAACTGAGGAAGACCATAAGATACATCTGAGGATTGTCCTCCAGACCTTAAGAAGCTATCAATTATATGCAAAGTTGAGTAAGTGCAAATTTTGGGCGAAGAGAGTTCAATTCCTAGGTCATGTGGTTTCAGGCAATGGCATTGAAGTGGATACTTCAAAGGTTGAAGCAGATTTAAACTGGAAGTAGTTTTAAACTGGAAACAACCTACCACAGTTACTCAAACTAAGAGTTTTCTTGGTTTGACTGGCTACTACAGACGCTTCATCAAGGACTTCTCAAAGATTGCTGAACCTATGACCAAGCTCACTCGGAAAGACGTACGGAATCCCACCTGTGAATTGTCATTTTAGGAGTTGAAAAAGTGCCTCACGATAGCACTAGTACTAATCACTCTAAGAAATGGAGTTGGATTTTCACTATACACCGACTCCTCTCTCTAAGGCTTAGGTGCAGTACTAATGCAAGAAGGCCAAATTGTTGCATATGCTTCTAGGCAACTAAAGATTCATGAAGGTAATTATCCAAAGCATGACTTGGAACTTGCAGCTGTCATATTTGCACTAAAGTTATGGTGTTACTACCTATACGGTGAACGATTTGAAATCTTCTCGAATCACAAGAGCCTCAAGTACATCTATACTCAGAGAGACCTAAACCTCGGCCAAAGACGATGGTTGGGATTTTTGAAAAATTATGACTTCCAACTCCAATACCATCCAAGAAAAGCCAAGGAAGATCACGACTCTCTCAATTATCAGCCAACTCTGAGCTTATTTGAAAAATTTCAGCAACTCTAGTCAACGACCCCATGTTAATGGAGAAGAGAGAATTTTTCCTCAGTGAACAGGACCTTCCTCACTGGTCAGCCTTCGATGACGGGGCAGTTTTTTACAAAAAACGCCTTTGCCTACCGAACGATCCCTATCGCCGGAGCGTGTATGGCTATATCGTAACAAAATTGCCCGAAACAACCCAATGCCCTTATCCTGGCAGGATCTCCTACCAAAATTGCCAGGTGGCAGAATTCTGGCAACTGCACAAAAGAGCATTTCGTCGCTCAACCTATCTCCCCTGAAATGCTGCAACTTGCAGTGCCCTACACCACCATATGTCTGGCAAATGTCGAAACCTTCTGCAGATGAATCCAATTCTATTTTCTCTCCATTGTTTGATGATATCGAGGACTCCACCGGCCACAGTATAATTCAGGGACCTTACCAGCATTACCCTGATCTTGGGAATGATGATGAAGGCAGTGAATCTCACAAAGACAACAATCATCACAACATGGATTGAAATTTTGAGGGTGAAATTCTTTTAAGGGGGGTAGAGTGTAATACCCCCGGTTTACACAATAAAAAAAAAATGACGTTCGGGTCAATACCCGAACGTTTGGGCGACATGCTCGAAGGTTCGGGCATGTCTTTGGCTATAAAACCCCCCTTCCCTCCTCATTTTCTCACACCATTCATCCTCACACTCTCTCCCTTTTCTAGTGACTCTCTCTCTCTTTTTTGGGACTTTCTCTCTCTCTTTTTGAGACTCTCTGTGCTGTGTGAAGCGATTTTGCTCAGGAAGAAGGGCCAGTTTTCGGAAGAAGTTTATCTGAAGGTGGGGAATGAAACATATGTTTGTGTGTCTAATGCCTTTTATTAAAGTTTTCATTCATTTGTCATTATGTCTATTATTCATTTACACTGCATTATTGAGTATAATGTTCATACATACCATAATTATGCTTAATATTTGGAGTCTATGTATTACACTGTTACTACGTCAGATTAGTGGTCAATTTGACTCAACCAGACTTAGTCTTGTCTTCAGTAACTTTGAATAGTAAACGGGAGGCAGCTTGCTGCTTTAGAAGAAGTGGTATTTAAGCGGACTTGTGTCCCACTTCTCGACTGGAGACTGGTCTGGTTGGTCTCATTTGAAAGCTATCTGCTTGTACAAGTTGTACTGGACATCCTAACAACGCACGTGCTGATGCCGACCTAATAAGTATCACCATACGTTGACAAATCTTGTCTAATATTAGTAAAGACCGGACCTGCACATGCATAGTAATCATACGTAACCACCTAGGGACACAAGTGGTTTGTGATCTATGAAATAATTATTGGAGCAATGCTCACTATTATCGATGTTTCCCCTGGGGAGGGATGTACAATATGAACCCAGGATTACGTGGGAATGGACATCTGTAAGTGAACCCAGGGCGATTAACGATCATAGAACCATTAACGAGATAGTGTCATGCATACATTCTTGTTAAGTCACGTTGTATTTTTTTTGATGTTATGTTGTGTATATATGTGATATTTGATTATGAAGTCTTCTTTATTAATTGTCATATTCACGAACTATTTTACCCACTGGGCAATAACTCACCCTGTTGTTAACCATTTTTACAGGAGACTAGGATGGATTAGGTGGAGGTGTTTTGGGCCCTCATTTTTTACCCCTTGCTTATTTTTTAGGGAGATTTTGGGAGGATGTTCCCTCAATTAAATTTTGTACAAAAATAAATCCTGAAATTAATGAAATCAGATTTGTATTTAATTGTGTACCTGCACACTCGGTAACTGTTATAATGCATTCGCGCCCTGCCTGTGAGTGTTCCGCCGCTTTAGGTGTGTCCGGGTTGGGTGCGACATATAGTTTATACAAATCATTAGAAAAACCATCAATTATCACAAAATCATCCAGATGCAATATCAAGAATAGATATACAATACAATGTATGAATGTCATGTTCACATGAAATGCATGTCGACTCTCAAGTCTAGGGTTTAGTCTAAAATAATCAATTATGCCCACATATGGGGCTACACACCTGGAAGTTGATTTTAGTACACAAGGCATAGACCAACCGGTTAGAAACATAAGGATCATAGAGTAGAGATCGACGTGATCCTCCAAAATACATGCATGAGTGTATAATGTCATAAGCAATAGAAAGTATGAAAATGAAAATGTATAAAAAATGGAAGCCTAGGCTTTCATTGTTACCTTACAAATCTTTGATGGGTAAGAACAAGTGCAAGAGTTCGAAGAGGATGCACGAAACCAACAATCGCGTCTCTAACAACTGACACTGTAGGAGAAGTGGTTTTTAGCCATCGTTACTAGGCGACAAAACCAATATTCTCACCAAAAGTCCCGACCTTCCTTTTTTTTTTCTTTTAAAAAAAAAAAAATCTTTTCATTCTCTTTTTCTCCTTGTGTTTTGCGACAAAAGTCTCTGGTGTGAGTTCTATATATTCGATTTTGATGTTTTTTATGAAAGATTGAAGAGTCTCTGACTAATCGAGAGTCTTGATTTAACTTCTCTTCGATCGTTCTTCAATTCTCTAGTAGCTAAATTAGATTATGAACTTTGATTCAATTCAAAAATATATTGGATTTAATGCATCAAATTTTAATGGATCGATCTACTTCGTTTCTATCAGATATCATGTTCGAATCCAATTGAGGGCAAAGAAGTTGATCTACGATTGCTCCTATTTCCTTTAAACTGATCAAATCCCAATCCAAGTGAACTTTTCACATTGCGACGCGTCTTCTAAGTTGCTCTGCCTCTCTCTTTATCTCTTAGAAATCAGTAATCTTGTAGCATTTCTTGAGACCTACTGGAATTATGTTAAGGTTCTTAGTTTAATCATGTGTGCTCATGATTTTTTTGATGAAATGAATCTAACAACATTTGAATCTAGTTCAACAATCGGGATCTTACATAGTTGATCTATGTGATTCATTCTTTTTTTGGTTTTTGTTAAGCTTTTTAGTTTTTGCTATTTTTTATTGAAGAAATGTAGCTTGTGATCTGATGCTCTTGAAAGAGAATTAATGTGATACCCAAGAAATACAATCTCGTAAACATACATGAAATATGCAAATGCATGTGATGCATGGGATTACTAAAGCTTGATGAAAATATGCATAAAACTACATACACATGACATGCATGAAATCATGAGATCACTATTATGATACTCATGAGAGTGTACGTATGAGATCATTATTACACCACTTTACATACACGTCGGAAACACATTGAGGAAGGCCAAAATGAGACCTTCCGTGAACACAACCCTAGTTGGCGTCCATAGAGACACCATCCAAGGTTGGCGTCTATAATAGCGCCTATAAATAGACTGACCACCCATTCATACTTTTCATCGTTTTCCAAGCTCTAAAGTGTTCTAAAAAAAAATACATAGTTACTGACAAACTAAGGTGGGGAAGACGGTCCTAGGTTTACGTATCTCATATATTCTTTAATAATTTCATTTATAATTCATTATCATGCTTATTGTATTATGATCTTGATGATATATGGAATGGTTATATTATGCAGCACTCGACCTGTGGGGGCTTGGTAGTGGCCAGATGATGTTGATAATTATATTATGAGGCGCTCAGCCCTAGGGGCTTGGTAGCAGCCAAATGATGTTGATAATTATATTATGAGGCACTTAGCCCGAGGGGCTCGGTAGCTGCAAATGATGTTGCACTGGTTGGAAATGAACTATCATAAGCTATGGCATTATCTTGCATTATTGTTGTTGGTTATTCATGTGAGAACTTGTTTTGCTCTTATTACTGAATATATGTGATCGTTAACTTGCTTGATCCACTGAGCATTAGCTCACCCCCATTGATAAATATTTTTAGGAGAATAAGATGGATCTGGGTGCTGTTGGGTAGGCAGTCACTGCACTTCCTAGCCCGTATAGGGCTTCGCCTTTTTGTATACCGGGTTAGGTTAGATGGCCTAATTATTTTGGCATTTTGTTAGGTGGACATACCCACCTTTTAATGGGCGTACATGGCCCCGTATGTATTAAGAACCCTTTATAATTATTAATGAAATGCTGGGCTTTGTTGTATTTGATTTCCGCTGTAGCTGTTGCATCTTGAGATTTGATGATGATAACGCCTCCGTGGCGAGGTGTGACAATTAAGCTATTTTTTTTATTGAAGAAATGTAGCTTGTGATATGATGTGCTTCAAAGAGAATTAAAATATATTTATAGGAATATATTTGTCTGTTGGATTCATGCTTACTTAACAACCTGTAATGAGCAATTAGTTTTCTAATGGATTGGTGGCTTCCGCTCCTCCCATAAACTTGATTTAATGCTAGGTTTTGTTATGGGAAGTCTTCTATTTTGTGATTTTTTAGGATTTTGTGTTTAAATTTGATTTAAAGGAATATATTTTAATTATGGTTCTAGTGGAATAATTGCATGTTCTTCTCCCTTTACTTAATAGAGCAGAGCAGATGCTTTTTTCTTCTTCCTAGTTGGGAACTTCAATTGGTGTTATTTTCAGGTTGGAGTTTGTGGCTTTGGGATAATTCTAGCAAATTAATTTTGTGTTTCTTAAGAGAGGGAGTTAGATAAATGTAGGTGTTGAAAACATTTAGTTCAAGAAATAGAGTTGCATGTGTTTCTTCTTTTTCTTTTTCTTTTTCTTGGTGCCACATTCCAATTGGTCCTTTGAGATGAAGAATCTAAACTAGTGTTACATTGTTGTCATTCTTGTTCATCTTTTGTGATTCTTCTAATTCTTCGTGTTTGTTTTTTTGTTGAAGTAAACACTTGAGAAAATGTTTCTTTTTGCTTCTAAAAATTTCGATATATCTTAGCTTTTTGGATCTCTAATCTACTAACTAGTAAACTGTTGGTGTTTAATGCAAAAATAACTCGACATACTGGTCATGAAAGAGCTGAAAAAAGACAAAATAGGATTGGGGGATTTAGGTTAGGTTGTTCTTGGTTTTACATTTTTTTTACTATGTGCTAAATGAGTAGGAATATATCCTCCAACTTTAGAGAATTAACTCATGTTAAGGTACCTTCTTATAGGGAAAATGCTTTAAAAATACATTTTGTTGACATTGCCCTTGAGAGTTGTTGAATCGCCTCGAATCATGCATTACGTAATTCGAGATGATTTAACAACTTTCAATAGCAATGTCAATAAGGTGTGTTAGTCAAACATTACTCTTCCTATATAGGGCAGATCAAGATAAACATTTGGGGCCATCCTCCTGTGATTCTAATGTGTCAATTTTTTTTTTTTGAGAAAAAACATCTTACACCCCTACAGACACACCCACCGCAGGGAGCTGCTCCTCCAGGGAGGTATCCGGCCCCACTGGGCTCAAAGCCCGACTAATCCCCCCACCTCCGCACCCACCTCCGGATGAGAGATAGAAAGAAATGGCAAGAGGGGGTTTCGAACTCGGGACTTGACACATCTTGAACCCGCACCCCAACCCCCCAGATTGATGCCTCATTGGCTAATGTGTCGATTCTAGATTTCAAGTTTTTTACAAGCAGTGGTGCACATTATAATAACTTTGTTTCTTGTTAAAAACTCATTTAATACTAAAAGGCCACAATATATAGACCTTCTAAAGGAATTCTAAACAATTACAAGCTACACTTTAAAGTCTCAAACCATGCTAACTGAATGAACTTTATAATAACTTTAATATTAAATGAAAAAAAAAACAAAGAAAGAAATATATAAGGATAAAAAAAAAACTTCCATACCCAATTTGTGATTACTTTCACACACAACAAAACCTCAAGAGAAAAAAAAAGGACAGAGAATAATTAATTACTTCATGCATTATAAATTTAGCTAACTATGACCAATTTAACAACTCAATGAGAGAATGATGAATGAGATCAAGATTACTAATGTAGTGTGTGGAGGTAGCATGTCATTTGAGAAACAAAACATAGCAGCCACAACCGCTACTAAAGTACTCGTTTAATATCATAAATAGTCAAATTAAGCAAGAAGTCGAAACTATTATTAAGGTATAAAAAAGAATTTCAAACTAATCCGAAGTTAAACAAAAATAAGACACTAGTAATAGCTTTCAATGAAATTAAGGCATGTCCATGGATTAAGATTCAATTGAAAACTAATAATACGTAAAAACCATAAGATGTCAACAGAAATCTGCTTTCACTTTTAGTCATAAATGATCAATCTATAAGATATAGCTTTATTACCCTAAACTAATAATTAACACAAACAACTTTCTATATAAAAACTTGATAGAAAGAATATAATGCAATGGAAAAGAGTAGGAATACACAGTAGATAGAAGAAAACAAAACAAGAAAAAAAAGTAAAAATAGTATAACTAAAATGGTAAATGTACATAACAAAAATTTTAAAAATTCTAGTTTTTGGTACCAACTAAAGATTGTAACACAAAACTCACAAGAAATTATCATAAACCTTAATTAACAAACAAACAGAAAACAAGAAAGACTTACTTTATCAAAAACATTAATGGTTTCCTGCAACACAACCCTTTTACTACTCTCAATGTGAGAAAGAAACCCAAATGCAACAAGAATCAAACCCAAACTTGCATTACTTTTCGATTTCTTACGTTCCAACATTTGAGAAAGTAGATGAGTGGTTTCTATTCAAATTATTATAAATTTAAACGTTGATTTATAGCTATTGTCATAGACCATTTTTCCTATAGTGATTATTCAAATTTCTAGTCCTTATTTTTCATGATTTAAATGCAGTTGTGATAGGTTAGGTTCTTAACTATGGTTTTATTAGAGTGGTTTGTAGAGTTTTGTACCACATTGTGTTATTTGTCAAATACTTGCAGATAGCTTACTTTGCATAAATCAACCTACTTCCTACACTTTACTAAATACCAACATAAGCTTGTTTTGCATAGAAATGATTGCAGTTTTAGGTTGCTATGCAACAACAGATCTTCCTTACCACGGTTACCAAATTTCAGTTCAGGGATAATGGTTCATAGATTGCTTTTTTTTTAAAAAATTATTCTCAGTTTTAAACTACGTTTTGTCTTTAAGATTGAGATTACTATAAGAATGTTAATTGCTATGTTGTCAATCCGTGATGCATGCATATACATTTCTATGTATAAAGTGCACCATGCCAATATATATTTACATTGTGTTTATCAGATCAAGAGATAGGGATAAGAGTTGAATGTTCTCTCAAAAATAGGGTTAGTGAGCAATATGTCAATGGTGTTCGCTCATTCATTGCTTTCGCAAAAGAACATTTGAGTGGAAGGGATAAGATTTGTTGTCCACGTCAAAATTGTTTAAACACAATAGAAATGTCTTTCGATGAGGTTGAACTCATCATAATGAGTTCTTAAGACCAGTTCATACTAAGGTTGATATAGATGATGCCATATTATCAGATGATGAGAGTGAGAATGATGGAATTGCAAATTTGTTGCATGATGTACAATCTGACATGAATACTAATGCCAACTTTCACGTGCGACACATAGTAGTTGAACAATTTGATTCCAATATGCCAAATAATGAAACAAACGACTTCAATAATTTGTTGAATGATGCACAACATGAGTTATATCCAGGGTATTCTAAGTTTTCTCTTTTTTCATTCATCATTAAATTATTCCATTTAAAAGTACTCAATCATTGGAGCAACAAATGGTTTACCATGTTATTAGAGTTGTTGAAAGAAGCTTTTCCAGCAGGTTCCAATTTCCCATTACTATGCGAAGAAGATGCTAGAGGGTTAGGATATACACCTATTCATGCATGAAAATATGATTGTGCGATCTTTTGGAAGGACCATGAATCATGATAAATGTCTAATTTGTGGTGAAAGTCGATGGAAACAAAATGATGAGTGGTTAAAAAAATTCCACATAAGATACTTCGGTACTTTCCACTAAAACCACGCTTGCAAAGATTATTTATTTCTCGTCACACTGCCGAAGACATGAGGTGGCATAAAGAGAAGCGAATTCACACAAATGGTGTATTAAAATACCTAACAGATGCTAAAGCATGGAAGGATTTTGAAAGCACCATTGGTCTGCCAATGATCCTAGAAATGTTAGGTTTGGTTTGGCGTTTGATGGATAAATCCTTTTGGTAACATGAGCATTTCATATAGTATGTGGCCACAAATCATGATACCATAAAATCTTCCAGCAGGGAAATGCATAAAAGATGTTTTCTCCATGTTGTCTTTACTTATTCCAGGACCACGGGCTCCTAGTAAGTATATTGATGTATACCTACAACCTCTCATGTTCATTGTTGCATTCTTTTTATTTATTTTGTCTTTAAATAATTTTCTTATATTTGATTACCTTTGAAGTTTTCATATTTGGATTTATGTCCCTTTTTATTTTGTTTTTGTTGCTCTAAAACTGTTATGCCAAAAAAGAGATGCCCCAAAGAATACTTGAAATAGGCCCAAACATAACAGAAATAAGAAACAAAATAAAATGAAGAAGATGCCCTCAAATGCACCCAAGAGAATTACCTCAGTCGCAACCACAACTAGGAACAACGCCTCGACCATGGCCCAAGCACACACCTTGACTTGGCCAAGGCCCAAGCACACAATGCCTCGACCGAGGCCCAGACACAACTTGCCTCGGCATGCCTGCCTTGGCCACGACCAAGGCACCCTGATGACCCAGATACCAGTCCAAGAAGGGGGTGAATTGGACTATGTTGGTTTTTCGCAAAACCTTAAATGACAATTAATGGCAAGATAAAATTAAAATTAAAGTGCAAGGAAATAAAGATAGACACATCGATTTAGAGTGGTTCAGCCCCAATGCCTACCTCCACTACCTAATCTCCCCGATTAGGATTTCCAAAATAACTAACTTGATCCAACCTACCGGGTGTGGATCAAACCGTTACACTTGATTCACTTGCGGGTGTGAATCGGACCGTTGCACTTGATTCAACTTACGGGCTTGGATCCAACTACTACCTTGATTCACTTGAGGGTGTGAATCGGACCGTTACAAGACCTTGAAGACTTTCTATATGGAATCTTCCCCAATTGGCAACCTAGCCAATGTACATTCAAACTTACAAGAATATGAAATTTAAGTGTACAAGTTTGAATGAGTAATCTTTCAAATGTGTTCAGCCAAAATAATATGAAATAATGCACAAGCTGAAACAAAGAAGATTATACCTTGGGTTTTGATTGAAAATTGTTGTAGTTGAAGTTAACAATCAAAAATTGCAAACACGATCACTTGAAATCTCTGAACTGATTTCTTCAAACCTTTGAAGAGATGAATATGTGGACATTTCTTCAAAATGATGCAACACCAAGAACTTTGAAAAGCTTGTGAAGATGATGAAAATACTTGTTGAGCTTAAAGCCTTTCTCCTCAAAATGATGAACTTCAAATCATTCAAAAAATGAACTCTAACACTTGATTTCTTTCTCAAATCATGAAAACCAAAGTGAATAACACAAGTATAAAAACCCTTGAAGAACAACTCAAATAATTTGTGATTTTGCAAAAGTTCAAAAGTTGCTCACAATGAGCTAAGGGTCATATTTATAGAAAAATATTCTCGAAAAAGAGAGACCATGTTTCTCTAAAGAGAAACTCGTTTTTGTGCCAAAACATGAAGAAAACAACTCTATGTTTTTCTTCGAAGAAATAACGCGTTTCTGTTTGATTTCCAAAAATTGGCAAAAAGAGAGAAACGCATTTCTTCAATAGGAAGCGTGTTCCTGTTCGAGTTTCCAGAAAACCTCAAAAAGTAAGAAACACGTTTCTTTTAAGGGAATCACATTTCTGTGCACTTTCTCAAGAAGTGTTTTTTGTGTTTCTGGAAGAAACGCGTTTCTTACATAGGAACGCATTTCTATATGGATTAGTGAATTTTTTCACCAAGTCCATATGAGAAACGTATTTATCCTAAGAGAAGCGCGTTTCTATTAGCAACAAAAACATAAAACTTCTTTTTCAAAATAAAAATTGGATCAAACAAGCTTTCTTAATCAAACAAGTCTAAACACACTTGAGAACATGCAATTTGGTAAAATTGAAGATTGATCAAGGGTTCAAACCATTAGAGCGAAAAGTCAAACTTTGACCAAACAAGAATTGGTTTGACTTTAACATATAGTTGACTTTTTAATTCAAAACAAAGTTGAAAACACATGATTAAACTTTAGATCGATATAAATGAAATGATTTGTGATTAAAACATGAGTCAAATGAATTTGATCAAGTATGTAATAAATTGACTATTTTTCAAAATAGTTGACTTTTCAAACATAGAAGATATTTTGAAAAATATAATGCATGCATGTAAATTGGCTAGCACAAAATGAAAGACACTCTACAACCCTATGGAATCTAAGCAATTACATTACATTGGTGTGATCTTGATCGTCCAAAATGCTTGGATTCACTTTGAGCTTTGACTTTGACTTTTCGATTGACATTTTTGATATAATCATTTAAGCACTGAAACAACTCGATCAAAGTCATCAGTAAACATTACATGTTGTTTGCATTCATCAAAACATACTAGGGTGAGGGTCATTATGCCAACAATCTCCCCTTTTTTGATGATTTCAAACAACTCACTATTGGCCTGATTAAAGCAATAAGTATGATGATCTAAATGATTAATGCGTCGTACTTCAATCAAAAGTAAATGAAATGATACCAATATGTTGTTATATAAAATAAGGCAACCAATCACGATCATGATAGAAAATATATAACAGTGTAAAGTAGAAACAATGGAACATAAATATCATATAACTGAACCAAACAAACATGTACATGTATACAAAAAGTACATCAAAATACAAACCAAAAGAATACATCCAATACATCCATGAATATACACTCTCCCCCTAAGTGTATGCTCTCCCCCTAAATGTATGCATTCTTTCTAGATCTAACCCTAAATATTCTCCCCCTTTTGAAAACATAAAAAAGAAGGGATCCTAAAAGCCATACAGTAGGGTCATCAGGAGTACATAGAAGTACTGGGACAGAAGCGACTACGTCACTGATCAGATCGTCGGTATCGTCATGATCTGATATGACCACTGTCGAAACGGGAGAGGGTATCACCGGATGTTGAGGCATCAGCTGTCGGTGTAGACGGAATATCGTCAAGGCTGACTGCTGGTAGATCTACCGTAGTAGAAGAATGGATACCTGAAAGATCTGCGAGAGTGGGTGAAGATGGGTGCTCTGGATCAGGATGATCTGCTACTGGATTGACATAAGTAGCAGGAGGATCAGCTGTAAGAGCTGTTGGAGCATCAACCACTGGAATCAGATCTACTGTTCTTCTATTAGAGGAATGTCAGCTGGTGGAGAGATGGGAGAGGATCGAGAGGTAGTGGGCTGAGTAGATGGTCTTGCCCGATCATCGTGACCAAAGAGGTCCTCAGAAGTGAACGAGAATTCTCTTCTGTCTGATCGCTCTGGGAGGATGATGACAGACTCCTTTACTGATCGCACCCTACAATCGATGGCCTTAATGTTGTTATGTACCTCTGATCTAAAATCGTGCATAAAGTCCATCATCTTTCTCAAAACTGATGAAACAGTGGACGAAATACCTCACAGTTTGGTGACCAGTGATGGAGTATATAAGGTAGAAGACTGATCTGCTGTAGACTTTGTGGAGTGAGGATCAATTCTATCCTGACCTGGAGCTGGAGCTGGAGTGGGTATCGGTGCATTGCCATCTGGTACTTCTGGCTGTGGCTGTCCCGCTGGTGCCTCTGCCTAACCTGGACGTCTAGGTAGAGCACCACCAAGCCCTAATACATCCTTCTCAACATGGTTCGCAGGAAAAGGTCTAGTACAATGGGTGGTTCGTCGTTTGCGGAGGTGATTAACATGGACCCACCTCTGTATCTGTCAAACCCAATTGTACCCAAGGGAGTACACGGTCGACTCTCATATGAAGTTTTTCCTAGTCGATATGACCACGGAGGTGAAAAGAGAAAGGTTTATCCCGGCTCTAAGAGCTAAACGAGTGACTATGGCTCCGTATGGGATAGCCATGGATGTGCATCTTGTCCTCATCATATGATGAAAGATAATATGAGAATCGTACCTTGGTGCTAGTCATAATGCACCATAAAATGAATGTGTCTTTCGGTGTCACCAACGAACGACTGCTAAATTGTGGAAGGATGACTCTCGTGATGATGTTGTGATATAACTTGTATTCCAACCTGAAGATGGTGTTCGAGACATCTCTCGAATAAAAGAACTCAATCTATCCTGCTATTTGAACTATGGTGCCCAGACGATTGTAGTCATCAAAGCTGAACTGATCGTCAACAAAACTGGATGTCAGGTCTGTGGCTGATAGGCTGAACATCTCATCGAAAGTGGCAAATGAGATGTGAATCTCTTTCCTGAGAATGGTGGTGGTGAAGTGGAATGGATTCTCTAGATCAAGAGTGAGTCCAGAGTAGAAGACTTGAACCAACTCTGGATAGATCCGATCACTAAACGTCATTAAAGACGCCCAACCAAGCTCCTGAAAGAATGGGAGTAAAGGCATATCTATGCTCCGAAAGTCATCGAAGTGTACACTGACGCTCGGAGCGATGCGTCAGATAGAAAATGTATTATCCACTGGCTCTAATGCTAGAGGCCTAGAACTAGAATGAGTGGTCTGAGGAGCTAATCTGAGATCCGCGGATGGTGAACCCAGTGGAGAAGGTGTGGTCGAAGGTGATCGAGTGGTCGGAGGTGTGTGTGGTGCCGGAGGAGCGACTCTAGCTGGCCGAATAAGTCTGGTAGGAGTAGGGTTAGAAGACTCTCTACGCTCGAATCTTCTCTTGCGAGATTGAGAAGAGCCTCTTATCTTGGCCATTTTATCAAACACTTGGAGTGCAAAATGTTTGAATTATAGGTTTTGAGATGAAACAGGCACGAAAACGAACGTGAGAGGAGGCAAAACGAGGGTAAGAAATGAGGATTTTATGACTGTGTGAAAACTTAAGAAAATTTGGGGTTTTTGTGCCAAAACTGATCGATTTGAATGTAATTCGAGAGTGAGAATGGTGTAAAAATGGTAGATTTTGGCTTGGGGATGCTAAGAAAACACTTTGGGATGAAGAAATTTGCTAGAAACAAGGTTTGGATTGGAAGGAATAAGATAGAAACAGAGGAAAATGTCACACCCTGTCGAGTCCGGAAATAGTCCCATGCATGAACATACATTACCATATTTCGTCAGACGGAGTATGAGAATAAGAGGGTTAATAGCAAAAACATGAGCCCATTAAATAAAACAACAGTTAAAAATAACAAAGCTTTATTGATAAAGATATAAGTTCAAAATATTATAATAAGGTTTTACAAATGGGCCTTCAAGAGGAAAAATAAAAGGGTCTATTTCCCCTTGATAAAATGAAGTGGCCAACGTCAACAGAAAAAGAAGCTACAAGTCAGCTCCTTCTTACAAAAAAGATAAGTCTTGACATGGGTCGGGACTAGCAATGGTCCCCTGTACAGATCGACCCTAACCCATCTCAGTTACCTGAAACGTGGAGCAACGGGGTGAGCACAACAACTCAGTGGGTCTAGCAAGTAATATGCATCGTTTACAACAAGATAATAACGGCAATACAAAGACCAAACGTATCAAACCACAACAATACAATACAATCATGTAATGCAGGTTTATAAGAAATAACGGAGTGCACCGCGAGCTGTTTACTTAGAATCATTGTGTGATGGTTTCCCTTTGATATCACGGAACTGAGCGCAATGTTGTTACAGGTCCCACAAGCAAATCTCAACCTCGTATCACAGAGTGACAGTTCCCTTGAATTCACGGATTGAGTGCGAAACAGCTACAAGCCCTCAAGTAATGGGCTTAACCTTTTGTCACAGAGGGTCCTACTGGCCTTAGAAAGACAGTGCATGGAGCCACCCCCTTAAAATATATATATTCTCAATATGCCAATGCATGAAGTAAAGTAGCATGGTATCATGAACATGATAAATGCAATGCTATGATTATCAACACGTAAAAGGTACGCAAACCTAGGCCTTCATCCCTACATTAGGACACAAGTGCTTCACACCAATGCAGGGAAGCAGAGTCTCGGCGTATTTCGGGGGTCGCAGCAATGGGGTTGAGTGGTTTGGAGGAGGAGGGCCCCTTATTTATAGAAAATGGGAGGGCGTGTGACAGGGCACGTGCCCATTGACATTCCCTCTTCGGGTTTTTAATTTTTTGGCTCATTTTCTCTTGTATTTTTTGGGACAGTGTTCAGGTGTTTTGCAAGTACATGATTTTTATGTTATTTGGTTAAAAATGGGCCATTTTTCAAGGGTGTTACATTCTACCCCCCTTAAAAGAATTTTGTCCTTGAAATTTGATTAAAGTGGAATCATTTACAAAAGAAAAACATGAAAATATCTGATTCATTCCTCATCAGAGGAGATGATGATAAATGTTTTTGAATTATCTTCAACTCTAGTGGGTTTGTGCATGATGCACTAATCTGGCTGATTATGCGGGTTGCGCACATTGTTGTGGCCGGTAGAGTCTTCTGAATAAGCCAAAACAGGGGAGTGGAAAGACTCAGAGTTGTCGTGGGTATGATCTGACAACTCTAGTTTGGAGGGCGGGGTCACTGGCCTCCTGATCGGGCGGAAGGAGATTTGAGGAGAAGAGAGGCCTCGGATGGTCTGAGCCCTTGTCCACCATCAACTATGGCTAGGTTGGCTCTGGGCTTACCAGTTGGATGGCCCAGCCTAAAGTGGAACAGGAATTGGGGGATATCACAACGCACAGTACAAAGTTTCAGGGAGTGGGGGAGATTGCTAATTTGAGCCTGGGTTCCTGAATGATGAAAGCGGTAGCCGGATGTTTTTTCTGGTTGTTTGTCTGGTCTGCCAGCCTTCCCTGATTGATTGGGAGCACTCTGGCCAGAGGGACCTGCCTGATTTGGTCCCGGAGCTGCAATGTGCACCGATTGGTACCGAAGTAGGTTGTGGATAGAGGTCTTAAGGCTTTGTGGGCTTGGCGTAACGGTGCGAGAACCCCAGGATGATGAATCACTATGGTAAGAGGGAGTTGGACTCCGAGCCGGTGGGCTTAGAGTACTCTTCTCAAGACTCATATCCTAAGGGGCTGAATCAGCAGCAACGTCAGAAGTAGGGAAGTTTAAACTATGCTCAGAGAAATCTTCATCCATAAGATCCTCAAATGAGATGTTGTGATCACTATTAAAAATCTACGCCAAAGCAAATGTCAGAAGTAGGGAAGTTTAAACTATCCTGGAATATCGTTTCTCAACTTTCGGGTGTGAGATGACCGTTACAACTTCGAGCAATACTTGCTCTTGCCTAGTGACTAACCAGTCACTGCAAATTTAATAAAAGATGAGATATGATTCCCTTTACGTAGAATCAAAGTGATACTTACAAAGCTTTGGATTGAACCTTCTGTGATCACAGATTCAGCTAAATATGTATGATGAAGTTTATGCTGAAAATAGGTTCAAAGAGCTTTTGTCTTCTTCAATGGATTGTCAAAGTAATGAAAATGAAGATCAATCAACCCAGAAGACTTGAAAATTTTCTTTCAAAAGATCGTAAGATCAAGCACAAGTGAAAGACAACTAACTTTCAAAAAGTGTTTTGGCACAAGTGAAAACTGTTAATACGTTTTGAATGAATATTAGTTTTCGTATATCATTAGTGGCTTTTCTGCTCTAAGGCAGCACATATTTATAGGAATAATAGAAGCGCAATGGACTTGATGATTGTGGCGCTCTAGGTTATTTCAAATACAACGTATACTTTTTTTCCTGAAATGGATCGATTTAGCTCAATGCACATTACGGCCATAACACCTGAATCATCTGATCCTTTCATGAAAAGAGAATGTTCTAACATGCTTTTAGAACGTTCAAAAAGTTCTAAAAAAGTAGTTGTACGATTCTAAAAACTTCTGAAAAGTATTCGTACTGTTATGAAGAAAGTAAAAGAAATGGTGCTCTTGTCAGAATAGTAACATTTGTTGAATTAGCGTCCTTGCGCATAATATCAACTTTTGTCGTTTTGTTCCTTGAGGGCCCTCATGGAGTATAAGCGTACTGCTGAACATTGAAGTGAGGGCACTACTAAGTCATAAGCATCCTGACTTACTTTGACGATTTAAATGACTGAAAGCATGAGGGTGCTACGTTGCAGTTAGCGTCCTGCTTTGTTTTAAAAACATTGAACACACGAGGGCGCCACTCAAGAGTTAGCGTCCTGAAATTTAAAAACAGTTTTAAAACAATGTTGAGTATGCTAAAGGACAGTAAGCGTCCTGATAGTTTATTCAACTTATAACTATCAGCATCCTTAAAGATAGAAATCACTCGAAAATAAAAAGAACTTCCAGCAAGCTGAAACTATGTCTGCGTCTTGACATTCTCAAAGGTTGATAATAGAAAGGTCGTTACTTACAATTAAGCTTCCTTATTAATCAGTTCAATTCAACCTTGAGCGTCCTAATATTTTATCAGCGTCCTGAAAGACTTTATAAAAGCGATTTTTGATTTCGAGATTAAAACTCGATAAAATATAATGTAACCGGATTAAATCGAATATGCAAACGATTAATTAAAAACATGCAGGCATACATATCGCTAAATCATATGACATAGAAGGTCCTACAACCTATCATAATCTAATCATACAATCGAACATCTTCAAATGATCATGGTCTTCAAGAAGATGTTTAATACGTTCGCCATGCATCATTGATTCTTTGAAACCTTCAAGTAAGATTAGATATGCCATATGTGCAGTAATATCATAAACAAAATGTGGTTTGTAATCATCTGAACCTCTTTCATATTAGGGACATATTTTCATAAGGGACATGAGGATAATTTGTTCAATAGTTCCAACCCAAGGAATCTTCTCTCGAGTGCCACCCCCCAAGTCTAGAATCATTCAATCTGTGATCAAGAAATTGCAAGCATTAAGGAATGAGATATATAAATAAACTAGAAAACTTTATTAACAATACTCAAACAATAAAACCTACAACATAGTATCAAGTTCGGATCAATCTGCACCTCTAGAAAGAGGATTTAGTTCATAACTAGAGATATCAAAGCATGAAATAGCATGATGAACATAAATCTAAAACCAGAAACACAAAGTAGAAGGAAAGGAAAGTGTAGGAGAATCTTCAATGCCTTCAATCTTGCTCTTCTCCTCGCTTTCAAACCCTAGCCGCCTTCCTTGCTTTCCATAATCTTTTTCTCCTCTCCTTGATGCTCTTTACGATCCCTTTTAAAACCCTAAACATTGGTCTTTATATAGCTATAAGTCCATAGGAAGTCATCGAAGAAGTGTCCAAGTCAAACTAGGAAAGTTCGCAAGAAAATTAGAAAGTTTCTATTTTGAATCGCACATCAGCTTTCTTTCTCGCTGTTTTTCTTCTTGTTCTCCACTCCAAATCAACCTCAAAACGTTTGCATCTTGTATTATTTCAAGTAAGAAATCCATAGAAATAAACCACGTCCAATTCAAAGTTAAATTGAGAAAGTTATGGCTAAAATACAAAAGTCACGCATTTTCTAAAATCTGTCGAATTCGGGCGCCGCAGCTCCCACGCACTGGATTTTTGCACCTTCTTTTTTCTCTTGCTTGTGGACTTAAACGATTTTTCCATGCCTTTTTGTCTTGATTTGTAGATGTATCTTCAAGAAAACTTCATGCACCTTGCTTCCAACTTCCAAGTCCACTTTAGGTCCATCAAAACACCTTGAAAACAACCCAAATCATGTGAGAATCATGCTTTAATAATCTCTTGAACCAACCTATAAAAATCCAAATCGAAATAATGCAAAAATACTAAAACTTGACAAAACTATCAAATAACCAATTTTATGATAAACTAACCTAATATATGAACTAAATACCATAAAACACACCTAAAACATGCTCTAAAACATATACTAAATTCCTACTTATCAAAACGCCTGCAGTACCTAGCTAAACCTAGGAAGCTTCGAATTTGGGTGACGTTGGTGGGTTGCTTCCAATCTAGGACGACTTTGACCTTTGAGGGATCGAACTCGATGTCATTTTGCGAGACAACATGGCCGAGGAACATGACCTTGGTCATTCAGAATTCGCACTTGCTCAACTTTGCATAGAGCTCATGCTGGCGAAAGGCAGAACACGATTCAGAGATTGGTTTCATGTTGTTCCTCAGTCGTAGAGTAGATCAAAATGTCGTCAACAAACACAACCACAAATCGATCGAGAAAAAGTCTAAAAATATGGTTCATTAAGTCCATGAAGGCAGCTGGGGCGTTTGTTAGGACAAATGGCATGACAGTTAATTCATAGTGGCCGTAACAGGTGCAAAAAGTTGCTTTGGGATGCCCTTTGATCCTAAGCTAATGGTAACCTAATCGAAGATCAATCTTGGAGAAGAATCGACCTCCTCTTAATTGGTCGAACAAGTTTTCAATTCGGGACGAGGGATATCAATTCTTGATGGTTACCCTATTGAGCTTCCTATAGTCGATGCACAAGCGCAAGGATCCATCCTTCTTTTTAACAAAAAGTACTGGTGCGCCCCATGGAGATGTACTCTTTTAGATGAATCCAAGTCTTTCCAATTCCTTCAACTGTCTGTCGAGTTCCAACAATTTGACATTTGGCATCTAGTACGGGGGAATGTAAATAGGTTCGGTACTAGGAATTAATTTGATTTCGAAGTCAAACTCTTTGGGCGGAGGAAGCCCAGGTAGATAGTCCAAGAATATGATTGGATATTCACAAAATATAGGTATAGATTGGGTGGTGGTCGGGTGGTGTAACGCTTCTAGTTCATCTTCATGTTTGGCAATTGAGAGAGTGCTCACCAGGGTTTTTAACAGAGAAGCTGAGGAACTGTGAATTTGCTTCTTGTTCCCCTGAATCTTTAGTGTCTATCCATTAGGTAGGGTTAATAACACTTGCTTTTTAAGACAATCAATTTTAGCATGTAGTGGTGTTAACCAGTCCATGCCCAGAATGATGTCAAAGTCTGTGAAACTCATTACAAGGAGATCAACAAATAAAATTTTGTTGGTCATTCTAAGTTCACAGTTGGGGCAAATTTTGTGAATAACGGTGCTTGGCCCTACTGGTGTGGATACAAGAACAATTGCGATTGGTTCAGTTTGAAGCCCTAATTTCTCAACAATCATAGAAGACAGAAAAAAATGTGTAGAACCAGAGTCGAACAGGACATGCACCAAGGTATTGAAAAGAGGAAAGGTACCTTCAACCACATTGTTGTTGGGTTTCGCTTGTTTTGCGACAGTGAAGGCTCGGCCTTGCTGCCGTTGGGCATTTTGTTGCGGCCTGGGTGCTTGGGGTTGAGTTGGAGCTGCTTGTTGAGCGGGTGCGGCTGGGGCATGTGGTTGTTGCTGATGGGGAGCCTGAGGAAATTTTTTTTGAATGTGGCCTAGTTGACCGCACTGGTAGCAGATCCTATCAGTCCCACGCTGAAGTTGTTGGGTAAGTTGGTTATTTCTGCCACCTCTGTGGCCTCTTTTTTCATTTCGGCAGCCATCATGACCCTTGTTGTAAGAGTTGGAAGGTGTTATTGGTTCTTCGAATGAGGGTTTGAAACGAATGGGTGTTGAGGCTACAATTCTTTGTTTTGGGAAGAGAAGGTGTGTTTGTACGGCTGGTAGGGCATTGTTTTCTCTGGTTGCTGCCCTGAAACTACCACTCTCTTCCCTTTGCTTCTCCTAAGCTCCTTCTTAAGCTTCTCCTGCTCGAAATTGATGGCTTTGTTGGCAAGTTCCCGAAAATTATCCAATTCCAAAGCTGAGAGGGCCTGACGAGTATCCGGTTTGAGGCTATTGTAGAATTTTTCCCCTTATCTTGTTCGGTGGAAACAGTTGAGAAAAAAAAAGAGTTCAGTAAATTTTGCGGCGTACTCCTTCACTGTGATCGATCCTTGATACAATTTTTGGAACTCTTGCTTTTTTCTTCTCTTGACGACACCTGGAAAAAAATCATTGATGAATTGGGCCTCAAAGACTTACCAAGTCATTGTTTCAATATTAATGCGAGGATCGCCCTTGACTGTTTTCAACCAACTGTTTGCATCGTCGAAAAGTTGGAAGATCGCTAGGGGGATGTTCTTGCCCTTTGGCATGCCCATGGCCTCCATAGCCTTTCTGGATTTATAGAGCCATTTGTAGGCCTTGTCGGAGTTTGGTCCTCCGTCGTAGGTCATTGGCTGCAGCCGTTTGTACTTTGTGATTTGGCTGGTCATCTGATCGGTGTCCGATTGGACTTAACGTGCTAGGAGTTTGGTAGCCGCTGCTTGATGACAAGAAGTTGACTGCATATACCGCAGAAAACCCTAGAAGAGTTGCTCCATGCCGGGTGGCATTGCTACGTTGATGAGAGTAGCAGAGAGAGCTTGTTCTTCTGCCGGCGCGTCGTTCGCGGTATCCATAGCTTACTCTGCCATGGGGGGCATAGTGAGAGGTCTAGATTGATCGACCTCCTGCGGTGTTGATTCCTCTGGTGCTTCCGAGGAACTGGGTTCATGCTGTCGCCTAGTTTGGACAGGCATTGTTTGTAAGTCCAATTGCGATTAGTGTAATTTCATGCATGAAAATGCACGAGGGAAATGTGATGCATATGCTAATGCCTAGTTTTGTGTATTGTTCATAGGTTTTAACCACATAGTTTTCTAGATTTTTGGTAGTGGCAGGGAGAAGTCTAGATACCTTATGGCTTCAAGGTAGGGTATAAAACAAAACTGTAAAAGTTGGCTTATATCATTTGAAAAGCTAACTACTTATAATACCTTTTCTTTAAAACTTTCTAAAATTCCTTGGGTATTTTCAAAAATACATCAAGTTTTTCCAAGACTAGTACGAGCCATAGGTTTCTAGTACTTACCCACGTGTTACCTCCTACGTCTATATGTCGCGCATTATTCTACCATTTATCCTATGTTCACCTTTCTGCAAGAGTTGATGATTCCAGTTATCTTCCAAGTTCGCAGGTCCCATTTCCTGTGAACTTCGTGATAAGGGACGTGATCTCATTAAGCATATTAGTGTACGGTCTTTCTGCAATCCGAATAGACCACCGATTTACGACTCGCATCCTTTCGGTTCTCATGTCACATTCTATGAGGACCCAATGATGCTAGACGTAATTCAGATTTCCAAGTCGAACTGCTACACACAGCTCATAGGCTAAGTTGGTTCTCGAGGCTTCTCCAGTATCTGGTGAGTTTGATGTGTCTCATACCACCTCAAACTCCTTGATAGTAGGGAACCACAACCGAGCAAGTTCACCTATCAATCATAGTCTCAAATAAACAAGCAATCAAGCAACGTGCCTAACTTTTCTAGCGAAAATTCGGCATGACCTTTTTTTTTTAACGACATACAAGGTACATTTCCAAAGTAGAAAAGATAAAACAGGCATATTTGGCGAGAGAGAGTAATTTAAAAGAGGTGGGGAGAACGAGGTACTAACGTGTCGTCGAATTGTCCCTCAGAATCATTTAAAAAATTGGTCACCATTTCTTCGTCCTCAGGTCCCAGTCCCAAAGTTATCAGACCCATGGCGGCTGGATTAACTGGTGGTTGTGGGTGAGGGAAGGGTTGAGGAAAGAAGTCGGGGTTCTCCATAGGGAAGGAGAAAGGCATAGGCTGAGGTGTCTAAGAGGTTTGGCCCGTATTCTCCATAGGAATGGAGAAAGATACTGGTCATGCCTGTGGTATGCCGCGACCATAGCAAAAGGTCTGGAGGGTTGTTATGTCGGCAAGCCCCTTTTCAAGTTTGGAGCCAAAGTCTTTGAGCGTCCTAGAGAGCTCGTTGTACCTTTGGAAGTGCAAGTCATTGGAAGACTTGATTTAGTTGAGGATTCTCTGTTCAAAGTGCTCTTGGGCGGTCATCGATGGAGAGGAGGTGGAAGGGGGAGGAGAGAATCGAGGAGGTGTGGGGATCCTCCTTTGTTGTTGCACAGTTCGGAGGGGATCATTGAGGGCCTGATTGAACTCCTCCTCTGTCATTGATTGACCTGCCACATCACCTGGGGTGTTGTCGTGCGGAACTTCTTGGTGGATGTCGTTATGCAGAAATTCTGAACTTTCCCCTACTGGGTCGGGGTTCTCGTAGTCTGTGTCGTCACCACTGGAGCTTGACTCCACTCGAATGAAAGGACCCCTACTACCCTTTGCCCCAGATTGTTGAAGGGTGTCGTTGGTGATGGGGCCAAAGAGAGGTGTAGGTGCCTCATTGCAATCAAATCGTACCCAAAAGTGTTTCAAGAATTTCATGATCGGAGCATCGTAGGGGAGGATTGCGTCTTCAAAATCCTTTGAGACGACCCTGGTCATAGGCCTAAGTATAAAGGGGAGGTTGAGGGGTATTCCCTTTAGCAGACAATAGAGAATAAAGTATTGGGCTCTGGTCAATGTTGACCTTTTGGTCGTTTGCGGGAGTATGTTATGTATAATTATTTGGATTAGGGCTTGATGCTCGTCCATAAATTTTGTGGTAGAAATTATGGATGTTGCGTGCCTCGAGTTCCGGTGAGGAAACGTAATATCCTTTTGGTTTTGGGGATAGCGTTTTGGATGCCGGCTTCGGTATAGACATCACAGAATTGTCCCTCCATTGGTATTTTCAGTAAATTGGAAAGTGCAGACGGGTTTAGAGTGATATATACTCCATGGACCCATGTGGTGACTGAGAGAGTGTCATCAAAACATTAAAATTTTCTACATGAAAATTTGTATAAAAATCACGAATCAAAGTTAAGAATACATGACCTTCCACTTTTGTGACATTTATCCATTTGACTGCTCGCAGCTTTTCGTCAACGTGTGGATAGTATTCTGGAGGAAGAAGTACTTTTCTCATGGTCTCCACTAGCCATGAGGTTAGTGAAACTTCCTAAGTTTCCACCGCAGGTTTCTTACTCCTTATGGATCGTCAACTCATAACTTTGATTTGAGTTTTGAGAATGCTAGTTTTCAAAGGAAAACAATATAAAAATTGTTAAAATTGCAAAAGAAAAACTTTAAAAATTGCAAAAAATTCATAAAACACTAGAAAATAGAGGGCGGGGGAAGCCGAGATGTTGAACACCATTGGGCTCCTCCCATATTTATAAGAATCGCCCACTTGGGCAGGCACGTACCCCCAGACGGGGTACGTGCTAGAGTTTCAAAATTATATTTTTTTCAAAAAAAATAATTTTGAGTGTCGAATTGTTTAGAAATTTTGAAAAGAAAGGAAATATATATGTAAGTTTCAAAATTTTTTGAAAGGCCAAAACATGTCATCGTCGGTCGCAAAATCGTTCACTTTGATACCATAATTATTGTAATTATAGTCATCATTGACAATCATGCGTGTCCAAAGACCGTGTCCTACAAAGTCACCTGGCACGTAAACGTACCTCAAAGTATGTTTTATGGCCAGGCTCTCAACTGCCCCAACCACACTGGTGGCAAGCCAATTGGTCATGTCAGGGTAAGAGCCGGTGCTTTGCCACCCCTCACATCGTGAGAACCGTTGATCATGAATCGAATTCACCCTCTAGAAAACAAGCTCTGATATCATAATTATTGTCACACCCCGTCAAGTCTGGAAATAGTCCTACTCATGGACATACATTACCACATTTCGCCAGACGGAGTATGGCAATAAAAAGGTTAACAACAGAAATGTGGGCCCATTAAATAACACAGCGGTTCAAAACATCAAAGCTTTACTAATAAAGAAATAAGTTCAAAATATTATAATAAGGTTTTACAGACCAGTCTCCAAAAGGCAAAATAAAAGGGGACATTTGTAGGACCAATGCTCTTCGCTTCGCTATCTCAATATTTTGATGATTACAAACCACATGATATCACTTGCATTGTTTCTCTAAGTGTTATAGCTAATTCGTTAAGAACACATCAAATAGTAGCTGTCGAAGATACTACCAAGATCAAGCTCGAAGAACAACGACAAATTTCATATGTAATGCATTAGTTTGATCTTAGGTGTGTAGGGTAACCTCTCGATCAATCTCAATACTAAAACTCTCTAAATTGCAAAGTTTTAAAAATCACTCCGATTTCGTATTTGATTTTGACAAAATGGCTTTCGAAAAGGTTTTAATCATAATCTCAATAAGTTTTGAATGATTTAAAAGTGTTTAATCTTATATCAAAGTGTTTTGATTCAATGGAATGGTTCTTGAGTGTCAAAATATTGTTTCTTCCAAAATCAGGAACCTATATCGCGTTATCATTAATGATAGCCCGCTATCCAGCCAATCCCTAAGTTTCCAAAAGGCAATAATGTGCTATCATTGATGATAACATGTTATCATGTCGATTGCAAAAAATTCTGACTTTCTGGAAAATAGGCAATAGCGCGCTATCATTGATAATAGCCCGTTATCAAGCTATTGCCAAAATTCTATTTTTTGGTATAAAGGGCAATAGCGCACTATCATGGATGATAACGCGCTATCAATGAGTTCAAAAAATTGGGAACTCTCATTTTTTTAGTATATCGAGCTTCAACAGCCCACTATAAGCCAATATCGTGCGTAATGAATAGGCCGATAGCGCATTATAGGACATGATAGCACGCTATCATTACCGAAGACAGAAATCTGACATTTCTAACAAAAAACACGTGGGCAACTTGCTCGATTTTTCTATTCTTTGCACAATTTTTCCAGGTTATCTTAACTGAAATATTCCCTACTAGCACCTAGATGATTCCCATTGTCTCACCCGCCCAACACAATTTTAGATTAAACAATGTTTTGAATTCAAATAATTCCATACTCTCTTGTTCTTTAACCTGCAATTGCTCATTTTATAAAACACTCATTCTCTGATTTTCAAACACACAGCACACACGATTTTTGCAAGTTAGACTAAGCTTTCCAAAGAGTCTTTTAACAGAAGAAAGTCGTGATTTTTGCATTCACAAATAAATTTCGAATTGAATCAAAATTGCAAACTATTTTGAAGATAACCTCACTGTTCAGCAGGTTCTTCAATTTATCCTTTTGTGCTGAGATTTCCAGAAGCTATCCATTGCTTTAAACTGTAAGTATATGAAGTGTTCTTGGTAAGAGAACATCTTCAAAATCTGTATTTGTATTCCAACAAGTATTGTAAGTGACTGAGGTCACAAGTAAGAAAGAGTTGAGTGATTAGGCTCTTGTAAAGGTTGACTTACACCTATGAAGTAAGTGTTGTAACCAGTTTGATCCTCACCCTCGAAGTAGGATCCATTAGTGGAAGGTTTGGGAAAATCTTGATCGGGGAGATCAAGTCGTGGACGTATGTCATTAGCATCTAACCACATAAAATCTTGTGTGCTTTAATTTTTTTCATTTCACTTTACTTGCTTTCATTTTGACTTATTTTTGAAAGGTTAAAAACTTGCAATTCGTCCAATTCACCCCCCTCTTGGACGTTTAATCTGGGCCAACAAGTGGTATCAGGGCACGTAAAGCCATCAAAGTATCTAAAAATTACCTTTACTTGAAAACTAGGATGAGATTTTTCCTTAGAGCCCAAGACTTTGAAATATGGGATGTTGTGATAAATGGATGTCCAACTCCTACAAAAACATTAAATGGTAAACAAGTTGCTAAAGATATAGATGAATGGTGTGTGAAAGAAAAAAAGAAAGCTCTCCTAAATGACCAAGCTGTAAACAACATATTTTGTAGTCTTTCTCCGAAAGAATTTGATAGAGTGAGTGCATGCGAAACAACAAAAGAGATATGGCATAGACTTGAGGTAGCCCATGAGGGATTTCTACAAGTAAAGAAGGCCAAACTCCAAATGCTTGTGGAGAAATATAAGACCTATAGGATGCTGGAAACTGAGACTGTTGCGGAAGCAATAGCGAGATACACCAAGAACATAAATGAGATGAAAACATTAGGAAAAACTTATGACCAAGAGGAGACCGTTAGGAAATTTCTGAGAGGGTTACCTAAGATATGGGAACCCAAAGCCACAACCATAGAGGAAGCCAAAAATTTGGCTGAATACACCTTTGATGAACTTTTTGGATCACTAATGGTTTATGAAATGAAACTTAAACAAAAATAGTCCCTACCTATAGTGGAAGAGAAAAGGAAAAAGGACCTAGCACTCAATGTCGAAACTAACTCATACGAGTAAAGTGAAAATGAGTCCACCGATGATGAAGTAGTCGTGTTATCCAGAAAACTAAACCTCATAAAGAGGAAAGGAATGGCTACTTCAAAGTTTCAAAAAGGAAAGAAGTTTGGTGCCAAACCTAGTGAGTTAATATGTTTTGGGTGCAATAAACCTGGACATATCAAGAGTGAGTGTCCTAACAGAAGGAGACATAGCTTCAATACAAAGAGAAAGGACAAAAAGGTGCTTAAAGCCACTTAGGATGACTCAAGCTCAAGTGAGGAGGATTCCGGATTTGAAGGAGAAAAAATGGTGATTTGTCTCATGGCAAACACAAAGGTAAAATGCGAACCCTAAACTGATTATGATGATCGTTTTGATTCCAATGATGCTGATTTTACTAAATTCTGTTTTGTAAAGGAAGTAAAAAAGAACACTAAACTGAAAAAAAAAAGTTGGTGCAAGCCGTTGAAGAGATTGAATCTCTACAAGGAGTTATGGAAACCATGACCTTAGAAAAGGAGAAGTTAACCAAGGACAACGAGATACTAAAATAGAGTGTCAATGACATGTCCAACATAGTGAAGTTCACAAATGGCCAAAAATTGTTTGACATGGTGTTAAGCACACAAAGATGTGTTTTTGACAAAACCGGTTTACGATGTCAAAATAGAAAAGTTACACCAACTTGCTGACCGAAAGACCAACATGTTATCACTGTAATAGGCAAGGTCATACCATACTTAGATGCCCATATAAAAGAAATAAGAAAGGTAAACTTGCATGGGTAGAAAAAATAGTTTTGAATGAAGCTAACTTTGGAGGACCCAATGCAACTTGGGTACCAAAGTCAAAAGTATTCTATGTGGTGTAGGTTAAGTCGAAAAGGCAATGTTGGTATCTTGATAGTGGTTGCTCAAGACACATGAGTGGAGAAAAATCAGTGTTCTTAAGCATCCAAAGCAAACCGGGAGGAAACGTCACATTTAGAGATAATGGCAAAGGCAAAATAACCGGCATTGGCACTGTTGGTAAAGATTCCTTAAATATTCATGATGTATTATATGTTAAGGGCCTTAAACATATTCTCTTGAACATAAGTCAACTATGCGACAAGGCTTATGATGTTAGCTTTGAAGCAAATAGATGCATAGTCAAGCATGCAAATGGTTTAATTGCATTCATAGCACATAGACATAAAAATGTATACTCTACTATGCTTAATGATATTAGTAATCAAAATATAACTTGTTTGAGTGCTGTTGTGAATGATGATGCATGGTTAAGGCATAGAAGACTAGCACATGTTAGCATAGATAACATATCTAGACTTGCCAAAAATGAGCTTGCAAAAGGCATTCCCAAAGGAGTGTACTTAAAATATAAGGTGTGTGAACCTTGTCAACTTGGCAAGCATACCAAATCGTCTTCCAAGAGTAAAAAGATTATGTCTACCTATAGAACTCTTGAAATGATACATATGGACTTATTTGGACCAACACGAACACAAAGCTTAGGTGGAAAATCATATGTGTTTTTGATTATTGATGATTACTTTCATTATACGTGGGTATTCTTTCTTGCTCATAAACATGAAGTGTGTGATATATTTATGAAATACTTCCATAGAGTAGAAAATAAGAAAGGATACAAAATCACGATCATTAGAAGTGATAGAGGTGGAGAATTTGTAAACAAAAATCTTGACTACTTCTGTAATCAACAAGGATACACTCATCACTTATCAGCCCCAAGAACTCCTCAACAAAATGGGGTAGTTGAAAGGAAGAATAGGACACTTCAAGAGATGTGTAGAACTATGCTCTGTGAATAGAACACAGCCACACACTTTTGGGCTGAAGCAATTAGTACCACATGCTATGTAATAAATTTAACCTTAATTAGAAAAAACATGAAGAAAACTCCATATGAAATATGGAAAGATAGAGTGCCCAATATTGGACCATTTGAAGTGTTTGGATGCAAATGTTACATCTTGAACACTAAGGAAGATTTGGATAAATTTGATCCAAAATCTGACATAGGCATTTTTCTAGGATATTCATCTCATAGGAAAGCTTATAGAGTGTACAACAAGTCATCTAAGGTCGTAGAGGAGTCAATCCATGTAGAGTTTGATGAACTTGATCCAAGGCTAAAATATGTGAAAAACTGAACTTGGATAATGATGATGATGATATGATCCACAAGAACATTGTGAACCTAGAGGAAGACAACCAAGAAACACAAGCTCCTAATAATTCCAGACTACTTATAGATCATCCCAAAGTTCAAATTTTAGGTGATCCATCTAAGGGAGTGTCCACTAGAGCTGCATTGAATAAAGATCAAAGGCATGTAGCCTTTGTATCCTAAATAGAACCCTCTAAGGTAGGATGCTATAAATGATGAAAACTGGACTCTTGCCATGCAAGAAGAGTTGGGACACTTTGTTAGAAACAATGTTTGGAAGTTAGTACCTAGACGGTCTCACCAATCAGTCATAGGAACTAAATAGGTTTTTAGAAATAAAAAAAGATAAAAAAGGAGTGATTGTAAGAAATAAGGCTAGATTGGTTGCCTAAGGATATAAAAAAAAGAGTGATTGAAGAAGCCTTTGCACCTGTAGCAAGACTAGAAGCAATTAGAATGTCACTAGCTTATGCTTGCTATAAAAATTTTCCGCTATACCAAATGGATGTGAAAAGTTCCTTTTTAAATGGGTACATCAATAAAGAAGTATATGTGGAACAACCTCTAGGTTTTAAAAACTTTCAAAACCGAGATCATATGCTTAGGCTAAACAAGGCGCTATATGGTTTAAAACAAGCTCCTTGAGCTTGGTACGATAAATTAAGCACATTCCTTCTTGAGCACAAATTTCTTAAGGGTAAATTAGACACAACGTTGTTCATTAAGCAAAGATAATAATATGTTGCTTGTGCAAATATATGTTGATGACTTGCAAAGAATTTTCTAAACTTATGCAAGATGAATTTGAGATGAGTATGATGGGTGAACTTACATACTTTCTAGGCTTGCAAATCAAGCAATTACCAAACGGTACATTCTTGAGCCAAAACAAGTATGCTAAGGACATGATAAAGAAATTCAAGTTTAAAAACTTGAAAACAATTGAAACCCCATGCAACTCAGCTGTAAAAATAGACAAAAATGAAAAGGGAAAACCTATAGACACTAAGCTTTATAGAAGCATGATTGGTAGCTTGTTGTACTTAACAACAAGTAGATCGGACATCATGTTCAGTATATGTCTATGCGCAAGATTTCAGTCAAGTCCCAGAGAATCACATCTAAAATGTGTTAAATGAATTTTTAGATATATTAGTGGGACAACTAATCTTGGAATTTGGTATCCAAAAGATACTTCCTTTGAGCTTAAGAGTTTTGTAGACTTCGACTATGTGGGTAGTCTCATCGATAGGAAAAGTACCTCAGGATTTTGTCACTTTATGGGAAGTTCATTGATTTCTTGGTTTAGCAAGAAACAAAATCCAGTGGCATTATCCAAGGCTGAAGCGGAATACGTTGCAGTTGGTAGTTGTTATGCTCAAATCTTATATATGAAACAAATTGGTAGTTGGTAGTTGAGGATTACCAAATTGACATTGAGTGTGCAAAAATATTTTGTGATAACACAAGTGCTATAAATATTTCAAAAAATCCAGTATTACACTTAAGGACCAAGCACATTGAAGTCAGACATCATTTTCTTAGAGATCATGTGCAAAAAGGAGATATAAAATTGACCCATGTTGGTACAAAATATCACATTGCTGATATTCTAACTAAGGCATTACCAAAGGATCAATTTATACATATTCGTCGGGAATTGGGTATGCTTAGCAAATCGAATGCATCAAATCTTTGATTTGGAGTCTGGAAACAAGCTATAGCGCGCTATCATCGGCTATAGCGCGCTATCATAGTTCTTAAAACTATCATTTTTGGAGCTATCAATGTTGTTTGTACAGTGCGTATATAAGTCAAGCACGAGCTCTATTTCCTCACTTCAATAGCCAACAACACGCTAAAGAGAACCTAAGCACACTACCGGTGGTCCCCCCAATCCTATTCTTGCTCAAATCTTCATCGTTTTTCATCATTCTTGGCTCAAATCAACGCAAAATCACGGTAAAACTTCTCTCCAACTTTTTGATTCCGCTTTGATTCATCATTTTTCATCATTTGATTCAATCTTCAAATCTTGTCATTGTTCACGGCGCCCAAGAGAAAACCAATTAGAACAACCAATCCCAGGAACGTCATGTTAAGACATGACACGACCATCTAACACGTCCTCGATCATCCATTCCTCGCACACCATCCTCAGTCGATGTTTATGAGGAAATTAGTGCACGTCACATCTCTCGCACTGTAACTTGTGGTGCTTGGGATTGATTTTGACTTCTTTCGACAGTATAGGATTCCTGTCGAAGAGTATTTAGCACACCAAGGGTGGATTCCATTCGTCACCTATAAAAACAAATGGCAACCCACTCTAATTCGCATCCTGTTCACAAGTCTTAAAATGAAACATGTGGATGGATGTATGTATGAGACTTTTGTTATAGGGAGAGATTTTGAGATCACTCCTGAATTGTTTGCGCGCCATTTCATTATTCTCAATGAGGGTCAGCCAATTGCTACTGAAGAAACTGGGATAGTTCGCTTCCCAAATTATGATCCACTTGTTGCACTCAATCTGTTATCTTCAAAACATTATGATGCAGTCCCCAAAACACTCAAGAATTTGGATCTTGATTTCATTCCTCACATCTTTCACAACATAGTCACTCGGCTTTTTCAGCCTAGAGAGGGAAGTAGGACCAATGTGAGTGTTTTTGATCTATTTTTGACATGGTGTCTGTACACAAAGACCCATGTCAATCTCCCATATGTTATCATGGACTACATGAATTCCATCAAGAATACAAAAAGAAATCTTCCATTTATGATGCACCTTACCCGCTTATTTGAGTATACTAATATCAATTTGAAAAATGAACGGGATGGTAAGCAGTTGCATCACAATAATTGCATTGGATCTTCGACACTCAAGCACATGGACTACTAGTATTATAAGCCAAAGAGAAGATAAATGCGTAGAGATCAGCTACCTATGGACACTCAACCCACATCTTTCTCCTTAACCAAGGGTGGTGATCCTCCGGTGATCGACTCGAAGGCCACTATGTTAGACAGATGTGCACCGGCTATTCCTGAGGTCCCGGCCCCCATGATCAGGAGGTTACTTTAGCTCCTCTTGCTGACATTGTCGGACCGAGTGTTGCGGCTTCTCCCTCTCCTATACCTGATGTTGCTGGAACCAGCTCTCAGATTCCATCCTCTCGTCATCGAGGATGTTCTTTGACAGGTAATCGCTTCTCACCTCCACCTGTTAAGGTCCAAGCTCCATCTCATGTCGAGGCTCTCGTTGCTCCTCTTCCAATGCCTCAGTCTTCTGAGCCCTCCCTAGATGTTGCTTTCATTCTACGAATCATTTAGGAGATGCAGATGACTCAGACAACGATGTTCTCGAGGATTACATCGACCTTGGCTACCATGCAGCCTAGGATGGACGCTAATGAGCAGATCCTACGGTAGATCAGAAACAGAGAGCCGACTAGACCTTCATCAGAGATTTCTCCATGGTTCGTTAACCTGGAGAGGATTATACGTGGTGTGGTTGGTCAGTCAGTAGAGAGAACCATGTCATTTGATTCTAGGCTACAGACTATGGCTTCTTTGCTCTCCCACACTAGGAGATCCATGAACATAACCTCGCATTAGGTTCACATTGGAGTTGACTATCTCCAGAGGTTGGAGGCCATTCTAGCATCTCGTCCGCGACTACCTCCTGCTCAGCCTCCACCTCCACAGTCTTCCTGGATATCCACTCCTTCACATCTTCGACCCGATCTGGGCCCCTTGACCTATCGAGCTCCTGGACGATCCTTACGTTGATCTACTCAGACTCCTGAAGAGATTCTTCGGGATCTAGTCGACGATCAAGCAACTCGGGGCCACACCCCTATGTAGTAGAGTGTCCCATCCTTTTGTGATTTTAAAAGGGGGAGAAGATATTATGAGGATACTGTGTATAGGAGTAACATAGATAGGGGGAGAGGCATATGTATTTTTTATAGGGGGAAAGATGCATGCTCTAGATGTATGTTTTGATGATTGTACCATATATCTGTGATAATGTTGTAACGCCCCAAAAAACCTTTCATTTGGCCCATGACTAATTTGCTTTATGCCCAAACTCTATGTGCTTACTTTGATGAGTATGTTTGTGTATTTGATGCTTGGTGTGTGTTTGTTCATGCATTTTCATATGATTTTAAGTTGTTTAATGAGCTGTATGTGACTATTGCTTATAAAAAGTATTATAATTGGTGTTGTCATTATTTTTATTAATAGCATTTTCATTATTGTTATTAATTGTGGCTTGTTAGAAAAACCACATTTAGATAGCTTGTTGAGCAAGCTATTGCTATGACTTGTTAATAATTAAATGACTAATAGTTTGTGGGGAAAGCTACAATTAAATGCTCCATTTAATCCATCAAATGATGAATATGAGATTTGAATGGGTGGTGTAGAGATGGGTGATAAATAAATATTCTACTCATGGTGCATGGGATTATTAGCATTTAAAGCATATCCCATTAAATCAGCCCATTCTCCCATTCTTTCTTTTCCATTCACGTTGAGAAAAGAAGAAATAGAGGAAAGAAAAGAAAGAGAAAAAGGAAAGAAGAAGAAAAGAGGAGAAAGGGAAGAAGAAGGAAAAATTCTTCTGCAAACTCTTCATCAAAGAGCTGGATCTTGGTGACCGATGGTCGGATTGAGAACCAATTTGGTGAGTTTGTTCCTCTCTTGTGTATGTATCTTCTGTTCGGTCAAGATTTTGATCGAATTTGTATTTTGTGATTTATTATCGTTCAAAGGTTATTTTTCAGCAATTTACATCAGAGGCTAGATCTCATAGATCCGTGGTCAGATCAAGCTGAAGCTGAAATTTTTCTAGCTTGTTTATATATGATATCTCTTCATTCTAATCAGTTAAGATGTTAACTAGAGGAGTAATTTAAGATATATGATTATCTGGATTCAAGTAGTTGCAGCAGGAAAAGAGAAATAGTCTGATTAGAGATGTCTTCATCAAAGAGGCTTATCTCTTCGGTCCACCGTTGGATTGAGCATAATTTTGGACAGAAAGTTCATCTCTTAATATTATTAAATCTATACGGTTGATTTTGTGATTAAATATTTCTGTTGGTAGCTTAATGCATCCGAACAGAACATTGAATGGAAATTTGTTGGGGTTGTTTGTATTAGACCTAAATCTAGAATATGAACTTAGACCTTTTCAAATAGCTTGCATGCCAACTATGTTAAGCTTGAGGATGGTAGATGTCTATGCATGTATTTTGTTAGAGATTTTCATGATGAAATCTTAGGGTTTAGTTCAAATGACTCTTACTTGGTTCATTGGCCTAGAGTTGAGAATATGCCTTGCATGTCAACTATGTTGACTAAATGGGCATATTTGATGGATCCTTGATGTTAGATTAGAGATGGTCATGGTAGAACATGGAGACCTTGTTCAAATTAGCAATATGGCCTAGTATGGAAATCCCCATATTTTAGGGTTTTTAATGTTCTTGACCTTAAAGCATTGAATTAGTACACTTTATGCCTAATTGGGTGTGATTGGAGTTGTTTATGCTATTAATTAATGAGTAGTGACCATGTCATGGGTTTTGACCTACATGTTGGCTTGATCTCCCAATTGGGCATGGTTATGCCTAAAGATTGAAAACTAGTATTTATGACTAAATGGATGAATTGTAGGTGTGAATCCTCATTGGGGGCCTATGGCATGAGAATAGGGATGTACGTTAAAATTAGATGAGGTATAGACCTATTGTCTATATATGGTGAATGATTATGTATGGTGTACAATGTCTATGTGGTTGAGCATGGAAATTGATGTGTGTATGGGAACTGATGAATATTTCAGGATCTTAATTGGTTGATTCGGGTTTGAGTTGCCGTGTGTGTGGATAGATACTCTCGCGAGGCTTGGTTGTGAGTAGACTTCATTTTTGTTTAAATCTCTTATGTCATCATATCACTTATATGTTGTATGTTGAAAGCATGAAATGTGTTTTAATTATTCAAATGATGCATGATGTGGAAAAACCTTATGACTTTGGTTTGACTCCCCTATCTGGCTAATAGGGAGACTTAACTTTGTCATAGGAGGGTTTAGAAAGGAAGTATTTGGGGATGGGAACGACATGGTGAAATAGACATGGACTAGTAACCCCAATGTATATGGAATGTGGAATTCAAAATGATAAGCTTTTACTTGCATTGAAACTTATTTATAAATGCTCGATATTATGCATTATGCTTTTAATCATTCATACACATTAGCATGCATACATGATATTTTATTGATGAGTATTGATGGCATATCTGAATTCTATTCACTGGGAACCGTTGGCCCACCCTCATTTCCCTTTTACAAGATCTACAGCCCAGGATAAGGGCAAGGGAGTTATTATCCATTGAGGACCTTGTTGACGCTAGAGTTTAGGCCTCAACGTGAGTTAGGAGCCACTTTTGTTTGAACCTTACTTTCAATCTATGATGTATTCATATTTTCAACTATGTAAATATAATACTTACCACATTTTGTAACATGGTGAGTCGGGACTTTAGTAGATAGACCATGCAGACATGTGACGATTTTGTACCCATGGTTTTGTAGACTTTTCATATATTTTTGGTTCAAACGATTTGAATGGTTTATGGATTGTGTTTATTGTGGATTTATCTTTTGTCTTGATTCATTATTATGGATGGTAGAATTGTACAGGTACCTTTTAGGTTATGACGCAGGTTGGGATAAGGCTTGTAGGGTCTCAACCACCTCATATGCCTACAACAGGGCGTCACGCCCCGGCATTCCGCACGCCATCCCCTGTGGGGTTGGTATTCCGGGGTGTGGGGTCGCCACAAATGCTCTACCATGTATTTTTGATATATATGAGATCATGGATACCTTGTTACATGTTATGAATGTGTTTGCTTGTGTTGATTTATTGTGAGCATTCATTTCTTTAAACAAAATGCTGTTGAAAGTTTTCAAAATAATACATATTATGAATGCTTCTTAAGACCAATATCAAGTGTTTGAAATCATAAAAAAAAGGGAGATTGTAGGACCAATGGTCCACGCGTCGTTATCTCGGTGTTTTGATGATTACAAACCACGTGATATCACTTGCATTGTTTCTCTAAGTGTTACAGCTAATTCGTCAAGAACACATCAAATAGTAGTTGTCGAAAAGACTACCATGATCAAACTCGAAGAACAACGACAAATTTCATATGTAATGCATTAGTTTGATCTTAGGTGTGTAGGGTAACCTCTTGATCAATCTCAGCACTAAAATTCTCTAAATTGCAAACTTTTCAAAATCTTTTTCGATTTCGTATTTGATTTTGACAAAATGGCTTTCGAAAGGTTTTAATCGTAATTTCAATAAATTTTGAATGATTTAAAAGTGTTTAATCTTATATCAAAGTATTTTGATTCAATGGAATGGTTCTTGAGTGTCAAAATATTGATTATTCCAAAATCAGGAACCTATAGCGCGCTATCATTGATGATAGCCCGCTATCCAGCCAATTGCCAAAGTTTTCAGAAGGCTATAACGCGCTATCATTGATGATAGCACGCTATCATGTTGATTACAAAAATTTTGACTTTCTGGAAAATAGGCAATAACGCGCTATCATTGATAATAGTTCACTATCAAGCTATTGCCAAAATTCTATTTATTTGTATAAAGGGCAATAGCGCGCTATCATTAAGTTCAGAAAATCAAGAACTCTCTGTTTTCAATATATCGAGCTTCAATAGCCCGCTATAGGCCAATATCGTGCGTAATGAACTAGCCGATAGCGCGTTATAGGACATGATAGCGCGCTATCATTGCTAGAGACAAAAATTTGACATTTCTGATAAGAAAAATGTGGGCACTTCCACTTCCTCAATTTTTCTATTCCTTATACAGTTTTTCCAGGTTATCTTAACTGAAATATTCTTCACTAACACCTGGATGATTCCCATTGTCTCGCACGCCCAAAACAACTTTAGATTAAATAATGTTTTGAATTCAAATCATTTCATACTCTCTTGTTCTTTAACCTACAACTGCTCATTTTATAAAACACCCATTCTCTGATTTTCAAACACACAACACGCATGATTTTTACAAGTTAGACTAGACTTTCCAAAGAGTCTTTCAAGAGAAGAAAGTCATGATCCTCGTATTGCACAAACAAGTTTCGAATTGAATCAAAATTGCAAACTATTTTGAAGATAACCTCACTCTTCAGCAAGTCCTTGATTTTATCCTTTTGTGCTGAGATTTTTAGAGGTTATCCATTGCTTTAAATTGTAAGTATATGAAGTGTTCTTGGTAAGAGAACATCTTCAAAAGTTGTATTTGTATTCCAACAAGTATTGTAAGTGATTGAGGTCACAAGTGAGAAAGAGCTGAGTGATTAGGTTCTTGTAAAGGTTGACTTATACCTGTGAAGTAAGTGTTGTAACCAGTTTGATCCTCACCCTCGAAGTAGGATCCATTAGTGGGAGGTTTGGGAAAATCTTGATCCGGGAGATCAAGTCGTGGACGTAGGTCGTTAGCACCGAACCACGTTAAATCCTGTGTGCTTTAATTTCTGCCATTTCACTTTACTTGCTTTCATTTCGACTTATTTTTGAAAGGTTAAAAACTTGCAACTCGTCCAATTCACCCCCCTCTTGGACGTTGAATATGGGCCAACAACATTTCCCCCTGACAAAATGAAGTGGCCAATGCCAACAAAGAAGGAAGTTAAAAGTTAGCTCCTTATTACAAAAAGATAAGTCCCGACATAGGTTGGGACTGGCAACAGTCCCCTATACAGATTAATCCTAACCCATCTCAGTTCCCTGAAATGTTGAGCAACGGGGTGAGCACAACAGCTAAGTGGATCAAGCAAGTAATACGCATCATTTACAATAAGATAATAATGGTAGTACAGAGATCACGCATATCAAACCACAACAATACAATGCAATCATGTAATGCAGGTTTATAAGTAACAACGCAATACAACGCGGGCCGTTTACTTAGAATCATCGTGCGATGGTTCTCCTTTGATATCACGGGACCATGTGCCATGCTGCTACAGGTCCCGCAAGCAAAGAGCTCAACCTCGTATCATAAAGTGACGGTTCCCTTGAAATCACAGATTGAGTGCGAAGCAGTTACAAGTTCGAAAGCAATGGGCTTAACCTTTTGTCACAGAGAGTCCCACTGGCCTTAGGAAAGCAACGCATGGAGCCACCCCTTAAAATATATATATTCTCAATATGCCAATGCATGGAATAAAGTAGCATGGTATCATGGACATGATAAATGTAATGTTATGATTATCAACATGTAAAAGGTACTCAAACCTAGGGGTGAATTGGACACAATGGTTAGTTAAAACTTTAAATAAACTTGCAATGAAATGGCAAATAGACACTGTGGAAAATTAAAAAGTTACACAAATAATTTACAGTGGTTCTGCGATATGCCTACATCTACTACCTAACTTCCTCAGTCACGATTTCAAAACTCTCTAATAGATCTTCTTACGAGTGAAGACCAAACCGGTACACTTTCTCAATTTCACGGGCTTGAGATCTACCTACATTATTGACTTACAGGTGTAAGACAACTTACACTCTTGGCTTCACATGTGCATGACAACCTACACTTTTCACTTCATAGGTGCAAGACAACCTACCCTCTCAACTTCACGGGTGTGAGACAACCACTAACCTTCCTAACTTATAAGGATAAATTTCTACAACTTTCACAAGTACAGTTACAACTCGATTCAAATGAAAAATATACAATTAAGTACACTTAATCCTATGAACCTTTTACTCGAAGAAACTTCTTTCAACAATGAAAAATGTAAGATTAAATCAACTGAAAAATTGAGTAAAGTAATATGCTTTTCTTTCACAGGTTTTTCAAACAAATAAGATATAGAATATGCTAAAGATGAAAAACCATTCATTGAAAGAAAACTTGCAATCGAAATAATTTTCTTCTTTTCTTTTCAAGTTAAAAACATCGACTAACACTCAAAATGTTTTAGCTCAGATCAAAAGTTCTTTTTCTTGAATCTGGAATGCTCTTCTTTATAGAATAAATTGTGCGCCAAGACCCTTGTGTTCAAATTCAAAACATTGAGTCAAAACGGTCTTATGCTTTCATAAAAATGGTAAGTTTAGTTTTTGTGAAATTGTTCTGGTTCAATTCAGTTTGCATGAGAATAGAAATAGTCAAAGATCATTTGATTATGCGACTAAAATGTCAGTGGACAGTTGACAGTTCCTTTTTTAGTTTTTTCTGACAGTGTTCTATCAGCATTCTGATAGAGAGTCAACATCCCAATTTTCACTAACTTGCTCTGGGAGGGCGCTAATACTTCGTTAGTGTCCTGACGAGCTTAATACCAGAAACGTTAGATTTTCTAACAAGGGCGCTAATGCACTATTAGTGTCTTGACGTGCAGCTGTTGGTTTTCAGGTTCATTCAATGAGGGCACTCATACTCAATCAGCGTCCTGAAGTGAATGATAAACATTTGAACCCAAAAACCTTCAGCACCCTGATGGTCCATCAGCGTCCTGCAGTGTTGGCTTCATTAAGTTACTAGCCACTGCATTAGCATCTTGATTGACCATCGGCATCTTGAAAGACACTGAAAACAATTTTTCTTGGAAATTTGATTTTCCAAAAAACACTATTAATCAAATCAATACTTAAGCTTTTTGGATCAAATCAAATGTTTAGAGAATTGTTCAAATGGTTCAGAAAAACGATTGAAAAACCTTAGAACAAAATTGAAAGACATCATTTTTCTTTGAATTTCAAAGTCTTTGAGAATAAGTATTGTTTTGCTAAAAAGAGATTTCGAGTAATGGTTCTACAATCTAATATTTAACTCTTTTTAACCTTAATATTGCTAACTTGACTTGGTATGAACTTGATTGATTGAAACTTGACTTTCTTCCAACTAATTTACTGAAACACTTCAATAACATCATTAGATCATAAGATTGAGTAATTAGGAATCATCAAAACATTCTTTCATGGGGTTCCTCTTGAGATAATAATCTCCCCCTTTTTGATGATTTCAAATACTCATTAAACCATTCAATAAATAGATCAGAAGAAGTTGTATAAATAAGCTCATGTACAGAGTCATAATTTTTGTCAAAAAACATATTTATTATCTGATCAAAATGCTATGATCCATGATTTGTATTTTCAAAGTTTACAAATCATAACACTTTACAAAACAAAACAAATCATAGTATTTCAAACAAAACATATCATTAAACTTTCAGACAAAAACATAGTACAAATTTATACAAGACAATGAATGTTAAACATAGATTGATCTTCTCTTCTCCCCCTTACTCTATTTCTTCTCCCCTTTAATGTACTTTTTCTCACTTTTCCCTCTTTTGGAGGGAAATCTGAAAATTTTCAAATTTCAAATCAGAAGCGTGCTCCTGTGTTAAGGAACATGTTTCTGTGCCTCGGTGTGGCGTTCATTTATAAATACCATACTTGCTCATTTGAAGAGCAACTCTTGAAAAATCAAGATAACTTGTGCGATTTTCTCTACATCATTTATACTTGTCCTAAACAAGTTCTTGAGCCATTTAATCCTTCATTCAAAGCAAAAGTTCACTACATTTGAGTTTTCGATTCAATCTTTTGAAGAGTTCTCCTAACCATTCCAAAATCTTTAAGAAACTAGAAAGGAGTTTTAGAGTGTTTGATCAGGGTGTTCTTAAGTATTTTTCATCACATACTTGTTGATCTTGATCATCCTTAGAAGAGAAATCTCTCAACCACATACACCTTGGAGAATCGACGAAATCTTAGCTAAGTTGGGTATTTTTTCTTTTTTCGATTCTAGTGTTTGAGCTTTTGAGTAGAAATGATTTTTATTGCTTGTTTTAACATATTATCAAAATCATTTTCTCTATTGTGTGAAACCATACTTGTGCTTTCATCTTGTATTATATTGGTAGTGGTTTCATGTGGTTTGATTAACATCTATTCTTGTGCTTAATACATATACTGTTTGAATCGATTGTTTTGATCATAACTTGTGCATATTGATTCACATGCTTGAACATTGATTATTTTGAATCAATAAGTTTTGATCTATAACTTGCATATTGATTCTTGTGCTACATTAATCATACTTAGAATCAATATTTAAAAATACATGTATGCATACGATTCTTGAACTTGCATAAATATACTTTGAATTGGTTGCATGTATTTTTTAGAAACTATTTCAACATTGCACTTCACTTAGAATCATAGTGATTGGAATAGTGATTGTTGACTCATTCAAGATTGTAAGCTTAAATTGTTGAGAGTGTTGTTATTCACTTCTCTATATCTTTGTAATCTTGATGTATTTTTGACTTGGTTAAATCAAATGACATTATACCCTATTTGTACTGTCACACTCCAAAAGTTTCCACATTTTCTCCAACAAAAACTACCAAAATACTATTGAATCATTATATTAGTGTTATTAATATAACACTAATATTAATCACACCCTCCACTTTTTCAACTATAAAACTTATTTAACTGCAGATGTAATTTCAATAAGTGATAAAGGACCCCCTCGGAGGAAATATAGACCTCCATAGTCGGACGGACCCAAGAAAAGGACCATCCCCATGTGGGGGCCAGCCCCCCTTTCACTTCATTTCACCGCCCTCTCTCTCTCTCTCTCTCTCTCTCTCTCTCTCTCTCTCTCCCTTTTGCACATTGTTCTATCTCTCTCTTTTTTTTTCTTGCACATCCGAAAGATAGGTGTTTCGACGGAAGATTCGTCAAGGCGATGCTACTACACGTGTTAAGGTAGGGAATGAAGGCTAGGTTTGCGTCTCTTACTTGTCTAATGATAATTTACATAGCATCATGCATCATAAATGCTACCATACATCATGCATGAAAACTATTTTACAAAATGGTATATACAATAACCATGGGTGTTATGTCGTTACGTTGGACCATGGGGATCATCATTATGATATATAGTCGGGTGCCATGCTGTTACGCTGGACCCAGAGGTGACACTGTCACTGGTTAGCACTGGAACTCATGAGACCTCTCAGTTGTTGGATATTGTATCGGTGCCTCAGATCACAGGTTGCTAGTGAATGGTGCCTGGCCTGTGATGTCGTGTGACCACGTTTCATTCATATCATTGCTTGATTGTATTATTGTGGCATAACTTTTTGATGACTGTTATTTTGTACTTATTATTATGCATGTAAGCTTCTTTTATCCTGCTAGACCTCATTGAGCTATTGAACTCACCCCGTTGACTTTTTCCCCAGGATCTTAGACACGCATAAGTACAAATATGTTATTAGAACGTAAGAGCCACTAAAGCTATGTGTGAAGGAAGCGCGTAAGGTGCGGGATGTCAACATAGATCTAGGTGTGTTATTTATGGGTTGTTGTAGTTTTTGTTGCATACTCAGTACTCACGTAATTATAATATTTGTACATTTGCCCTCCATTATTAAATGAATAAAATATTTGTGTTGATGTCCATTTCTGCTCACACCCCGATTCTAGTCTGTTGCCTATCATATGAGATTGTTCATAAGAATCGGGGTGTGACATGTACGGCACGTAACCATGCGCGTGAGTTGGTTGCAAGTTGTGGCTTACTAGCCAAACCTAGCTGGTGTAGGCTAGATTGTGGCTTTCTAACCGAGCCCTTGTTTAGGTTAGCATTGTAGTGGCTTTTTAACCAGACCCTGGTGTTGGTTAATGTAAACTGCTTCTAATTCGCTCGTAAGTGATTAGCCAATAGTGGATTGAAAAATCCTAATCGGTGCGATTGAGTAGTGGAGGTAGGTTCAAGGGAAACTGAACCACTCTAAATCATTTGTGTTAATATATTTTCTTGCACTTGTTATTTGGATTATTACTGTCTGCACATATTACTTGTTTAATTAAAATATTAGAACGGTAACACGAAAATCCGTCAAGTCCAATTCACCCCCTCTTGGACTATAATACTAGGCCAACAAGTGGTATCAGAGAGGGTTTTTGCACACAAGGTTATCTTACAATTTCTTTGAGTAAGATGGCAGGATAATGCTCAACTAGTTATACTATGGACAATAGTAGATACACCAACAGACCACCATTGTCTAGAAAAGAAAATTTTTGTGAGTGGAAAATACTCATGAAGACTTTTATGAGATCCCAAGATGTTGATCTTTGAATGGTGGAAAATGGATATACTGTTCCTGATAAGCCAACTGGGTTATGGACAATTCAAGAAAAAGAAGAGTATCGCCTAAATGCCAAGGCAGTGTATGCTCTATTTTGTGGTCTCCTGGATAACGAATTGGAACAAGTGAGCCAATGTGAGATTGCAAAGGATGCATGGGAATTGCTACATTTGGTACACTGTGAGCCTCTTGACAACAGAGAATCAAGGCTCAGGGATGCAGATAGAAGATTTGAAGATTTCAACATTCCTGATAATGAACCAATTGAAGAAGTGTGTTCCAAATTCAAATCAATTCTTGAAAACTTAAAGGATCTGGATCAAGAGACACTATCCGGGATTAGCCTCGTTTGCTTTGCTGACAAACTTTCGAGATATTGGGCTGAAAAACTTACAAGCATAGCAGAAGTGTTAAATCCATGGGAGTTCACCTTGGAAGAGTTTAGCAACTTATTGAGATCTATAGAAGCCAGGGATGAAACAACGACAAGAATTGAGGTGCTTAAAAGATCACTTGAACATTTCAAGTTCTTGCATTAGGAAATAGGTGATGAGGGACTTGATAAGTTGATGGAATTAGCAAGTGACTTGCAAAGTTATGGAAGTACAAAGTCAAATTTATTGAGATGTTCAGTGATCCATTTAACAATAGCTTTGAGAGAATTTTTTATGTATTAAGCAGACTTGAGACCTCCTCAGAAGACAGTGAAGCTTCATATGAAAGAAGAGAAATACTTGCCAACTTACCAAGTGATCATGACAGAGATAGAATGGATGAAAGTGAAACATCATCATTGGTAAACCATCAGTATGATGAAGAAGAACAAGTTGAGGATGATCAATCAGTAAGTGCCATATCCAATGGTTCACTCATTTACACCTCAACTGATGAAGACGAAGATCTGAATATTCAAGTTCACATTCGAAGGTTTCCAAAGATCCCAAGATGGAAAATGTAGATTCGAAAACTACTTAGATGCAGCAAGGACACAAACAACACAATCGATGATCAAAATGCAAGTTTCGAGGTTCCTTGAAGTGCTACATGATCAGTCTTTGCTCGTGGGTAACACTTCTATTTAAATTCAAATATTTCTATTGTGTTATTCCACATATGGCCTGAACATATCCTTTTAAGCATAAATTAATTGTGTATTAAGAAATATGTCTTTGTTGAAGCATTTAATTCCTCTCAAACATGATTTTTATCATATATTGTTCGATGTTTGAGTTGAATGATTTTTCATCTCATACTATGCCTAATTGTAATATTTGTATGATTTTGAAAATATCTTAGGCATTAATTAAAATGAGTATTCAATTTCATTGCCTATGCTTCAAACTTAATTGATTTGATCATATTATGAATGATGTATATTTTGATCATCAATTAAGATATGTAATGTGTACATGTGTATCTTGTGAGCTTGCTAAGATTGATTATCATATGTTCACATGGAAAATATTCATCTATATTAAATGGATCACATGTCTGAAGTTTTTATATATTAATCCATTGAATATTGAACTATGTTATTGTGCATTGACACTTAATTGATATTATGATATTTGCTCAATTTGAATGGAAGTATGTATTTTGAACTTTACATATTATATCACTTCCAATGTATTCATGTGAATGTGTGTATGATGATTATTTTATTTTTACTTGAATATATCATCTATGATAATTTTACATGTGTTATTCTTAATCATGTATGAATTATTATTGATGTACATATGTGTGTTAATTTGGTGAGAATGACCCTGATTATAATGTTTTTATTTGATGTGGGTATCATTCACTTACAAATGACCAAAATTTTCTTGAATAATCATAAATTATCAATTCATTCATAGTGGAATTCAATAAAATAAAAATAAAGTGTTTTAGTGTTCTATATTCTTAAGGAATGCAATCCTACTAAAAGGAACGCGCTCCTCTGCATGAACACCAGAAGGTGTTCTGCAGAGAAAACAAGAACACGCTCCTCTTAAAAGGAACGCATTCCTTAAGGCTGATATGTTATCAGTCGAGCAACCCGAGAGTCATTTCTCTCACTCACTTTTACCTTTTCTTCTCTCATCTCACACCCTTGTTTCCAAACTCATTTTTACAGTGTTTTGATTGTTCTAAACTCATTCTCCATCATTTCTATCATCAAATCCATCATTTTTATGCTCAAAAACTCTTTTTAATCCGTCCATTCTTCATCCAAACCGAAATTTTTTTAAACTTTTCTTCAATTTTCAACTTCTCATTTCTCCTTCGATTTTTAATGAAAATCCAAGTTCTCTAGCTCATTTTTCTTGTTTCCATCGCCTCCTTGACATTCCATCATCGTTTTGAACCATTTCGTCTCTGTTTTCATCGCATTTTCACTCAAAACCCTTGCGGTAATTTTTTTTGCACATATAATGTTTGACAAAGTGCCTCCAAGAAAAACAACTATTTCTAAACGTCGATTGGAGATCGGTGAATCATCAACGCCCGCACCCAGACCTACACGGCGACTGGTAGAGGTTGGGGAGTCCCCCACACCCACTCCACTATCCATGAGGCAACCCCGTGACTCATGACCACCACCTCGCAAGCCCTCATCTTCATCACCATCATCTTCATCCTCATCGGATAATGATGTTACACTTTTCGCACCCGCGACTTCACCCACATCACGACCTCCACTTCTTGAGGTTGTTGTCCAACCATTTGACACTCGACATCTCACTCCGAGTGTCCGAGTTGATTTTGATGACTTCACGAGAATTCACATTCCTCTATTCATCCATTTCACCGAAATGAAATGGGAGCGGTTCCTTTCTCACGGTGACACCACCTACACTGAGTTAGTCCGAGTTTTCTACTATGGGCTTGCTATTGTTCCTAGAGATGACCCAGTTCACTATAACTCTAGGATTTTGGCCATTAACATCGATATATCTCCTTCCATTTTGGATGAGATTGTTGAACCAACTATCCTCATGTCCCTTACAAGAGTATGTCCGTTATGTAAAAGATATTTTGATAATTACAAACCACATTTTGTTTATTATAATACTGCATACATGGCATATCTAATCCTACTTGAAGGTTTCAAAGAATCAATGATGCATGGTGAATGTATTATCAAGATCTATTTGAAGACCATGATCACTTGAAGATATATATAATTGCATGATTAGATTGTGTTTAGGTTGTAGAATCTTTAGTATCATATGATTCAACAATATGCATGACTGCATGATTTAGTCGAGTTGATTTTCGATCATTTGCATTGAATTTTCTATGTTTGATTTGATCCAAAAATATCGAGATTTTAATCGTATTTATCGAGTTTTAAATGAAAAACTCAAAATTGTTTTTAAGTGTCCATCAGGACGCTAATGTCTCAGCAGCACCCTCTTGGACTTGGTAAGTCAGGACGCTGATGAAACATTAGGTCGCTGATAATGTTCAAGGTTGAATTGTACTTATTCATCAGGACGCTCACTTCATCAGTAACGACCTCATTTAGGTCAACCTGTGAACTTGTCAGGATGTTGATTTAGAATCAGTTTGCTGATTGTTTTCAAAGTTTTAAATGTTTTAACTCTCAGTACGCCGATCATCCTTTAATTATTATCTTTAGGAGTTAAAACATCAGGACGCTCATCATTTAGAAGCGCCCTTGTGTCTTTTAGTTGTTTTAAATTTTTTTAAAAATATCAAGATGCTTACTCGTTAGTAGTGCCCTCGCAAAAAGTAGCGCCCTCATATACTTAATTGTTTTAAAACATAGCAAGACGCTAACTGTGCATTAGCGCCCTCAAGGTTTAATGTCGCAAAGAAGGTCAGGATGCTTACAAGTTAGTAGCGCCATCACTTAAATGTTCAGCAGGACACTTATATATAATGAGCGCACTCAAGGAACAAAACGACAAAGTTGATATTATGCGTCAGAACGCTGATTACGGAATCCAGACGCTAATTCAAAAAACGTCATTGTTCTAACAAGTACACTATATCAGTATACTTTTTCAGAATGGATCTTTGCACAGAGTCCTTTTCAGATTTATCAGAGATCTTCTCTTATGCATGAATCAAGTTTTCTAAAACTTTCCTTATTCATGTAATCTTAAAAGAACCAGAATGTTAGTGAAAATTGTAGTTGCCATTTTCATATAACATTCTAGTCGTTGTGTGTAAACGTTCACATTATATTTGAACTTCAAATGTCTAACGACTATTATTTACTAAGTCTATAAATACAAACACTTTGAACCATACAACTTGGCGATATTTTGTATTGTGCCAAAAACTTTTTGAAAGTTAGTCGATGTTTAATCGTTCAAAATGTTTTTCAAATGTTCTAAGTGTACTTAGTCAATAGATTTTCATATTGAGCTTCAATTATATTCTATCTTTGAAAATCTATGTTAAACTGGTTTCTACTCAAATTCTTAGCACTGATCTATACTTGATATTAATCTTGCTGAAGAAAGAATTTCAGAAGTAGTTCATGAGATATACAATTGTACTTGATTTCATATCTTAAGTATTGTATCGAACTACATCAGTAGTTGAGTCAACTACATCAGTATGTCTCTTAGCATTACGTATTCAATTCATACATCTTTGTAATGTTATGCATATGACCTCAAGTGTAAAGTGTTCTACTCAGTTAGAACCAACATTATTTAGAATCGTAGTGCTGGTGTGTTTTTGAACTAAAACAACCAGGTCAAGTGAATGTAGTTCACTTAATGATTTCAGGGTTGAAATCATGTTAAGGTAAATCCTCACCTGTAAGTAGGAAACTGGTTCATCTTAATCCCGTAAAAGGATAGATTCTTCCTTAACTTGCAAAGGATAGGTTTTCTCTTAACCTGTAAAAGAGAAACTGGTTCTTCCTTGTCCTTCAAAAGAAAAACTTTTCTTCCTTATCCCTTGAAAGGAACACGGGTTTTCCCTAATTCCGGAAAAAGGAAAACGGTTCATTCTTAACCTACAAAAGGATAGGTTATCCTTGAACCTGTAAAATGACATGTATAACGATTTGGTTCTCACCCGTAAGAGAATCAGTTAGTGGATTGAGAAAATCTTAATCGGGAGATTAGGTATTGAACGTAGGCTTTGCCGAACCACTATAAATCCTAGTGTGCTTTAAGTTATGCATTTTACTTTATGGTTAAGTATGTGCATTTATTTCCAATGTACCAATGTAAATCACTAAGTCAATGGAAAAGTTTAAAATTGACCATCACACCCAATTCACCCCCCTCTTGGGTGGACCAACACCAATGATATTTCTAAACGACCTTCCTGGCCTGCCTCCAGTTTGAGAATTTAACTTCGAAATCAAACTGATATCAGCCACCGAACCCATTTCAATTCCACCATACAAAATGTCCAACGTTGAACTAGTTGAGTAAGATAAACAACTGGAGTAATTGGAGAGTACAGGCTTCATCAGAAAAAGTTCATCACCCTGGGGGGCTCCAGTTCTGTTCATTCGAAAAAGGAATGGTTTTTTACGACTTTGCATCGATTATCACAAGTTGAATAACGTAACCATCAAGAACAGATACCCATTGCCCAGGATTGATAACTTGTTCGACCAACTTAGAGATACCAAATACTTCTCTAAGATTGATTTACGATCCGGCTATCATCAACTCCGGATCAGAGAGTCAGACTTCAATAAAATAGCCTTTAAAACTCGGTATGGTCATTACGAATTCTTAGTCATGCCATTCGGTCTAACTAACGCACCTGCAACGTTCATGGATCTGATGAATCGTATCTTCAAACCATATTTAAATTGATTCGTTGTGGTCTTTGTAGATGATATTTTGGTGTATTCACCAACAGTGGAAGATCATAAGACGCACCTGAAGATTGTCTTTCAGATCTTAAGACGCCACCAACTATATGCAAAGTTGAGTAAGTGCAAATTTTGGGCAAAGAAAGTTCAATTCCTAGGTCATGTAGTTTCAGGTAATGACATCGAAGTAGATCCTTCAAAAGTTGAAGCGGTATTAAACTGGAAGCAACCTACCACTGTTACTCAAATTCAGAGTTTTTTTGGTTTGGCTGGCTACTACAAATGCTTCATCAAAGACTTCTCCAAGATTGTTGAACATATGACCAAACTCACCCGAAAAGACATACGATTCATCTGGAACGCAGCCTGTGAATCATCATTCCAGGAATTGAAAAAGTGCCTCACGACAGCACCAATACTTATCACTCCAAGAAATGGAGTTGGATTTTCACTATACACTGACGTCTCTCTCCAAGGCTTAGGTGCAGTACTAATGCAAGATGGCCAAGTTGTTGCATATGCATCTAGACAACTAAAGATTCATGAGGGTAATTACCCGACACACGACTTGGAACTTGCAGCTGTCGTATTCGCACTGAAGTTATGGTGCCATTACCTATACGGTGAGCGGTTCGAGGTCTTCTCAGATTACAAAAGCCTCAATTACATCTACACTCATAGAGACCTAAACTTACGCCAAAGAAGATGGTTGGAATTTTTGAAAGACTACGACTTTCAACTCTAATACCATCCGAAAAAAGCCAACGTCGTGGCTGATACCATGAATAGAAAGTCATATGTTGTTGCTTGTACCCTCAACTTCGAAATGGGAAAGTTGGCTACGGAGATGGAAAATTATAACTTATTGCTCATTGAGGAGGGAGGAAGATCACGACTTTCCCAATTAACTGCCAACTCTGAGCTTATTCGAAAAATCTCAACTGCTCAGGCCAATGACTTCATGTTAATGAAGAAAAGAGCATTTATCCTCAGCGGACAAGACTTTCCCAATGGTCGTTCTTTGAAGATGGGGCAGTTTTCTACAATAAATGTTTGTGCCTACCGAACGACCCTGAAGTTCGAAAAGAAGTGCTTACCGAAATGCATTGCTCGAGGTTCGCTATGCATCCTGGGGGAGACAAAATGTACAAAGATGTCAAGCAAAAATTTTGGTTCTCTGGAATGAAGAAGGTTATTGCAGACTATGTTGTTCGATGTCTCCTTTGCCAACAAGTAAAGGTGAAATGCAGACTTCCTTCGGCCTTCTCCAGTCGTTACCTATTGGAGAATGGGAGTGGGAGAACATAGCAATGGACTTTGTTACTAACTTACCCCGAAATAATAAAGGGCAGGATGCAATTTGGGTTATCATTGACAGACTTACAAAGTCTGCACACTTTTTACCAATAAAGCTCACGGATAACCCCATCAAGCTAGTCGAATTATATGAAAAAGATATCGCATGATCATTTCTGATCGAGACCATCAATTCACATCAAACTTTTGGAAAAGCTTTCAGAGTTGAATGGGCTCCAAGATTACCATGAGCACAGCTTTTCACCCATAAACCGACGGGCAATCAGAGAGTTTGATCCAGATTTTAGAGGACATGTTACGATGTTGCATACTTGACTTTCACGACGGATGGGCTAAATACTTGCATTTGACTGAATTTGCATACAACAACAACTACCAATCCAGTATTGGCATGGCACCATACGAGGCTCTTTATGGAGCGACTTCGTGTGGCACAAAGTCGACAAAAGAGCTACGTCGACAAGTGGAGACAGCCTCTAGAGTTTGAGAAGGAGGACTATGTTTTTCTAAAAGTCCAGCCTATAAGAGGTGTCAAATGTTTGGGAATCAATGGAAAGCTCTTTCCAAGATATATAGAGGCCCATTTAAGATCGTCGAACGCATTGGCAAACAAGCCTATCGACTATCCCTTCCCTCATCCATGTCCAAAGTTCATGACGTTTTCCATTATCCATGCTTCGAAAGTACCATCCTGATCCTTCACATATCGTCCCTCTGGTCGAAGTTCAGGTTGAAGAAGGAAACAAATATCAGGAGAGAGAGATACAAATTTTGGATAGGAAAATTCAAGAACTTAGACGACGTAGTATTCCACTTGTAAAAGTGTTTTTCTCTTGTCACAATCACTCATTATATATAATATTAAGATCAAATAATAAATTCATCTTGATCTGGTCATACTCTCCATACCTAGCAAGACTAATATACATATTATGCACTCACTTTTGATGCCCATGTAGCTATAAAAAAAAATCATCATAATCATTGTTTATATGTATAAGATCATGAGTTTGAAATGCCCCAGAGACCTAAAGTCAATACTTGTCATTGATCATAATCATGAGTTCCTCAAATCTAGAGTCCCAATATGTACGGCTATTTATTTAGATCATTCTCAGACCAGTGTGTATTTCGTAATAAATAACCATATATCCTTCCTTGGATTATGTGCAATCATTGCCTTAGTTGTGTTCTCATGTGTATGTTTACATGTTTACATAAAGATGATTGAACGACTCCGTACCTTCTTGGCTAATGCATGATGTCACTGTTGAGTCATCTCCCAGTTTGGTTACTTGTGGTGTTAATCATACTTGTTATCCTTCTAATTGGTATCTTCCGTCTTTACTTTGTTTTAGTTATTTGTGATTCTATTGAGACTGAATCAGATTAAGATAGTTTTAAGTTTGGTTGTGGTTCATTGTCACAGAGTTTTCAGGTTTCTGTTTTCCACCGTTTCCCATCCAGTGGATAAAGAGATAGTCCAGCCAGGCAAGGTGAGACCGAAGTCTGCTTATATCCATGGATCCCCTTGGTGACAGTCAACCTTCTTCTTCTGTGTCCACTTCCACTCCTGTACTTAAGTCTTCATCTTTTTAATTTTTCTAGTCTCCCAGACTCCTGTTTTAAAACAAAAGCCTCGAAGATAGACCAATTGATAGAAGTTACCCACATTCCAGATGACAGTAAAGTTAATGAAGTTGTTCCCCTTTGTTAAATCCCTATAGTCTTTTTCTTAAAAAACGTCATTCTTTTACTACTTCAGTTAGAACGTTGATTTCTCGTAAAGTTCCTCCAATTAAGGAGTATGTCCAAAGTACGGCCCTCACAAACTGTCAGCTTGAATCGACTCATCAAGAGCAGTATGTTACTCTCGGATTTGAACCTGAATTCATTCGTCACTGGTTAGCTCATAGCTATACCCATATTCATCTAGGTGAAATTCGACTTGTTTTGTCTTATCATGACAGAGGTGATGTACCTCTATTTATCCGTGTTGCTTTACTGGATACAAATCTGTTGGATTATGAACATGCCTGCATAGGTACTGTTATCACAACTTTAAGTTATGGTTTTATGGTTTTCACCATTGCTCCTGACTTCAATATTTGTCTATCTGATCCAACCTTACCTACAAGGTTTAAGGTACAAGTCCAGTTTTCTGGTGTTCAACATCAAATAGATAGTGTCATGGCCACCTTACATCATCAAATGGCATTTCGTCTTCAAGATCATGTCATTCATCTGAGAACTCAGAAGCCACATGGCACAGTCATGGCCTTTGTTCATGACAATGAAATTCCAACAATCGTCCAGATCCCTAAGAAAATTCCTCAGAAGGATCTACGACAGATGTTGCCTTTGACATGGTTCACCAATTATGAACAGTTCTTGAAACATTCAGAACCAGTCACCAACACTATGTGCCCCCTCATGAAGAAACAGGTTGACGGCTCGGTCAAAATCAATTTTGAATCTCCGTCTAAATCCCAGGAACTTCTTCTTGTTCATCATTCCATGATGATTCAACCTATTTTCAAAGATCATACCGATAGTCCTCCAATCCATTCTTTTCAAAGAACAGGCCAACCTATTTATCATTCCCATGTGGATGGTCACTTTATTTGGGATTGTGCCCCCGAAATGTGTGTTCCTGGTTGTTCTTGCCAAGATGAACAAGAATATGAAGATTGGATCGACCCTTCATGTCGTTATGATGTTGATGCTTATCGAATGAAACGCAAGTCTAAGAAGTCTTCGTGCCGATCGTATCTTCGAATTTCTTATTATGAACCTCTTGCTCCACCAACAGCCCCAACGGTTCAACCTTGCTTTCCAGTTGGTCCGTATGACCAAGATTTTCCTCCTTTGACAAGAGTCGTAGATCCTACACATCGGACGACAGCTACACCATTTACTCTTCCTACTAAAGTTTAACCTGATGGGTATACCAAGCCTTTGTCTCAACCCGAGGAGATATTAAATTGGCAGACAAAGAATGCTCTTGTTCAGAATCAGTTTTTGAAGAAAATTGATGACCAACTCATTAGTCTTTCTTCAACTACGACCAGTCTTGTTCAGAAAATCGATATTCAGGCTAATATCAGTCAGAAATATTATACTGAACTCACTGTTAAGATCCATGATTTGGATGCTCAGCTCCGTTATTATCTTCAGCAGCGTTATACTGGTCCTCAATTCGATGCCGCAGAAAAAGAATTACGTCATCTCAAATAACAATTATCTTATGTAACTGCAGATCTGAAAAAATATCAACAACCTGAGTACCCAGAAACATATCCAATGTCTCTCAATACTTTCAGGTTACATTCAACCTCACCTACATACACTCCACCTCCTACTCAGAGCGCATCCCAGACTTTTTTGTCTAGTCTGTTACTTTTTAAATCTCGAGCAGATGCAGCTATACCCCAGCCTCCGCGATTTTCCCCATCTCCCAGACCTCCACCTGTACGTGGTCCCCGTCCCATGTTTCGTGATAAAGGAAAACTTCCTTTATTTCCTCCAATGGAACCTCCACCAGAGTATTATGACCCACCAGTCCCAATTACTTCTGGTATTCCTTTTCCTCCCACTGAACCTGAACCTCCTCCAAGTAATCCAGTTCAGCCTTATTATCAAGATCTTGCAGATGATAATACTGATGCTGATGACACAGATGAATCTCCTGTTACACCTTCTGATTCATCCACTGATTCTTTTGGATCTATTGATCTTTCTTCATCCTCTGAAGAAACCTCTGAAACAGTCACTGATTCCTCTGATGATTCACAACTTATGGATATTTCAGCCCTTGCTGATATTTCAGCTCTTGCTCATATTCATATGGCTAACGGTGTTTCTTCTTCCAATGAGCCTGGTCTTCACGACTTAAATACTGAAGATGTTGATTTCACTGAAGCCACAGCTAAAACCCCTGCCTCCCATCCTCATCGGGGTCCTAATCAATTTAGACCCGGCAATTGTGGTCTTTGGTTTTCTCTTGATGATGTTCCATCTGAACAATGGAGAACTAAGATAACCACATGGGCTGCACGGATGACCAATCAACTTATATCAGGTAAAACCTCTCAAGTTGTTCTAGTTGACTTCTTCTCTAGATGCACAGGTTTTGTCCGTGATTGGTTAGTACATCTTGGTGAATATCGTATCCTCCAGCTTACTCAACTATCTGTAGTTGAAGTTTATAATCATATGATCCTCGAATTTGTTGGTGATGTTTCTCAAATTGAAAAGAAGTTCAAGCAAAAATTCTTTACCATGAAATGTTGCTCACTCAACAAAAAGGATCTTCACCGCCACTTTACCAAGATGATCCAACGTTATCATCTTCTTGGTGGAAATGATAAACCAGATTTGAAGCATACATTTGTTGCTTCTCTTCCACCTGAATGCCATCCAGAACTCAATCGACTTCTTATTGCTACAGGCAGATCTATGGACCAAATTACTTTTGCTGAAATTTTTCAAAATCTCCTCACAGCAATCGACAAACTATGTGAAATGCGCCAGTTTGTCAAGGATAAGTCTGATCCTCACATTAACCTTAAGCAGGCATGTGACAAGAAGTATCTTGAGATTGGATGCAAGAAGAAGTGTATTTGTCCTGGCCAGAAAGGTAAACCTTTTTGGAAGAACAACAAGAAGAAACCTAAGTTCTTTTCCAAATCTAAGAAAGGTTTTCCATGGAAGAAGAAACGTCATCTCCGCTATTTCAAACGTCGTGGTTCTTCTCCAAAGGACTCCAGATGTTATATTTGCAAGAAGCCAGGTCATTATGCAAAACAATGCCCTGACAAGAAAAAGAGTCAACATCTGATCCAGCAGATTCAACATTCCTACTCTCTTCAAGATGATCAGGATATTGAATCTATTTTCTCAGAACAAGAATCTCCTGATGAAGCTACTATGTTGCTTATCAAGATTATTCCTCCGATGATTCTTTTAGTTCTGATGACAACTATATGGGCATGGTATCTTTACCATCTTTTCCAACTGCTCCATCACATATGATGCCTTATGCACAGATTTCTGTTCTTCAGACAAAATTCGACAATCCTATCAAGGTAATTGCTTATTTTGACACAGGTGCATTGAAAAGTATGATGAACCCTACCATACTTCCCAAAGAATGTTGGAAGCCCCATACTGAATCCTTCAAAGCCGCCAATAATGAAATCTTCCAGACCCATCTAATTACTGTCAAGAAAATCGGGTTGAAGTTCTTTCCGAATTTAATTATCTGGACTTATACTATTGGTTGTGATCTTCCTGACAAAGATATCTTATTCGGCATGGATATTTATTCCAAAACTACTCTCAAGATACTGCCTACAGGTATTTCCTACAAACAACAGTTTCTTCCGTATACCACTATTCCAAAATTGTATACAATACAGGATGCTTCGTCTATCCACAACCGACTCAAAAAATCTTTCTCTACCACCCATCAAGATTTCCACCATCCCCATCCTCTATGGAAGAATGAAGAATATTATGTTCATATGCCTTTCAAGCTTAATGAAGATATCAATCCGACAAAAGCCATTCATCCAAGAATGCCTCCTGATGAACTTGAAAAAAAGAGATCACACCAGATCCTGGGCAAAACATAAGTCATTGCCAAAGGCACCGATTTCGCCAAAAAACAACTTAGTTAAATGCTTAATTAGTGGTTTTTTATTTTATGTTTGTAGAAAGAACTTGCGAGACTGCACGAACACGACCAAGGCAATGCCGTGGTTGGTTTGGGTTGCAGTTTTAACCAAAAAACATTGTTTTAATGATTAAATTGATTGTTTTTTTTACTTTCAGAGTGATCGCAGCAGATCGCTCAGGCATGCTAGTGTAATGCCAAAGGCGTTGATTTTGGCAAAAACACCTCATTTTAATGCTTAGTTATTTTTTAAAGATTTTTAAAGGGATTGCAACCGTTGCTTGAGCAATGTCAAAGGCGCTGGTTTCGTTAAAAGTACCTTATAATAAATGCCTAATTTGTGCTTTTTATCTTTTTTAGAATGATCGTGAGAGATAACACGAAAACGACCATGACAATGCGAAATGTGGTTTGGGTCGTTTGTTTCACTAAAAAATCGTTATTTCTAATTCTCAAATTGTCGTTCTTATGCTTTAGAGGGATCGCACCAATGTGGCCAGGTACGTTCTAGGAAGTGCCAAAGGAAGCTTGGGCCGTTGATTTCCCCAAAAATAACCTTATTTTAATGCTTAACTTGTGTTTTTTATGTTTGTGGAAGTATGAAATGAGAATGCACAGATGCGACCATGGCAAAGTCGATGGTGGTTTGGGTCGAAGATTTCACATAGAAAGCATTATTTTAGCGGTACAATTGCGTTTTTCATGTTTTAGTACTTGCACCAAATTGGCCGGGCACTACCCGTGTAATGGCAAAGGCCGTAATTTTTGCAAAAAACAACCTACTTTAATGCTTAATTTGTGCTTTTTATGAATGTCGAAGGATCGTGCCAGACTGCAAGGCAATGCCACAGTTGGTCTGGGTTATGGCTTTTCCAAAATAATAATTAAAAAAGTTATTTTAATGATTTAATTGAGTGTTTATATGTTTCTTGAGAGATCGCACCAGACTGGGCGAGCACAACCTGTGTAATGCCAAAGGCAGAAAAATTGCCCAATAAACCTTATTTTATTTCTTAATATGTGCTGTTTTTTTATTTGTGAAAGATCGCACAAGATTGCACAAACACAATTATTGCAATGCCAATGTTGGTTTGGGTTGCGGAATTTACTAAGAACACATTATTTTATTGATTAAATTCAATTTATTTTGTTTTTGGAGAGATCGCACGAGTTAGCAAGGGCACAACCTTTGTAACGCCGATGTCGTTGATTTCCTCCAAAACACCTTCTTTAATGCTTAATTTGTGTTTTTTATATTTACAAAATGCTCAGGTGCAAGGACTCGAGCATGGCACTACCAGAGGTTATTCGGTTCAAAGATTTCACAAAAAGGATGTTATTTTTAAGGCTTAAATGATTTTTCTTTTTCTTTTTTCTTTTTAAGAGATCGCAATCGTTCCATGTTAAACTTGGGAAATGCCAAAGGCGCCGAGTTTTGCTAAAAATAACATATTTTAATAATTAATTTGTGCTTTTTATGTTTTTGTGAAAGATCATTCGAGACCACACGGACGCGACCACGACAATACCTAAGGCGGTTTAGGTTGCTGGTTTCACCAAAAAAAATTTATTTTAATGCTTAATGTGTCATTCTTATATTTTTAGAGAGATCGCACCAGAGTGCCCAGACACAGTTTAGGCAGTGCCGGAGGTAGTTCAGGTTGTTGATATCGAAAAAAAAAAAAAAAATCTTTAATTCTTGTCTGTTTTTTTTTTTTTTGTAGAAAGATCGCGTGAGATTGCACGGACACGACCATGGCATTGCCAATGGTGGTTTGAGTCGAAGATTTCACCAAGAAAACATTGTCTTAGTGCTTCAATTGTGTTTTTATATTTTTTGAGAGATCGCACCAGAGTGCCCAGACACATTTTATGCGTGCCGAAGGTAGTTCGGGTTGTTGATTTAACAAAAAAATGAAAAAAAAATATTATTTTAATTCTTGTACGTGTTTTTTTTAATTTCTGTAGAAAGATCGTGTGAGGCTGCACGGACAGGACCATGGCACTGCCAATGGTGGTTTGAGTCGGAGATTTCACCAAGAAAACATTGTCTTTAGTGCTTCAATTGTGTTTTTATATTTTTTGAGAGATCGCACCATAGTGCCCAGACACATTTTAGGCCTGCCGAAGGTAGTTCGGGTTGTTGATTTAACAAAAAAGAAGAAAAAAAATCTCATTTTAATTCTTGTACGTGTTTTTTTTTAATTTCTGGAGAAAGATCGTGTGAGACAGCACGGACATGACCATGGCATTGCCAATGGTGGTTTGAGTCGAAGATTTCACCAAGAAAACATTGTTTTAGTTCTTCAATTGTGTTTTTATGTTTTTAGAGAGAACGCACCATATTGACCGGGCACAACCTCTGTATTGCCAAAGGCACTGATTTCTCCAAAAACACCTTATTTACATGCTTAATTTGTGTTTCTTATATTTATAGAATGGTAGGGCGAGAGTGCAAGGGAGAGCGTTGCAATACCGTGGTTGGTCAAACATTACTTTAATTGTTAAATTGAGTACTTCAATGTTCTTAGACATATCACACTAGATTGTTCGAGCACAACCTTTGTAATGTCATAGGCGTTGATTTCACCAAAAATACCATATTTTAATGCGTAATTTGTGTTTTATTATGTTTGTAGAGAGATCATGCAAGACTGTCTGTACATGACCATGGCATTGCCAATGTTTGTTTTGGTCTCAGATTTCACAAAAAAAAAAGTTATTTGAACGATTAAATTGAGTGCTTTAATGTTTCTAAAGAGATCACACCAGATCCTGGGAAAAACATAAGTCATTGCCAAAGGCACCGATTTTGCCAAAAAACAACTTAGTTAAATGCTTAATTAGTGGTTTTTTATTTTATGTTTGTAGAAAGAACTTGCGAGACTGCATGAACACGACCAAGGCAATGTTGTGGTTGGTTTGGGTTGCAATTTTAACCAAAAAACATTGTTTTAATAATTAAATTGATTGTTTTTTTTTTTTTACTTTCAGAGTGATCGTAGAAGATCGCTCGGGCATGCTTGTGTAATGCCAAAGGCGCTGGTTTCGTTAAAAGGACCCTAATAATAAATTCCTAATTTGTGCATTTTATCTTTTTTAGAATGATCATGAGAGATAACACGAAAACGACCATGACAATGTCAAATGTGGTTTGGGTCGTTTGTTTCACTAAAAAATCGTTATTTCTAATTCTCAAATTGTCGTTCTTATGCTTTAGAGGGATCGCACCAATGTGGCCAGGTACGTTCTAGGAAGTGCCGAAGGAAGCTTGGGCCGTTGATTTCCCCAAAAAAACCTTATTTTAATGCTTAACTTGTGTTTTTTATGTTTGTGGAAGTATGAAATGCGAATGCACTGATGCGACCATGGCAAAGTCGATGGTAGTTTGGGTCGAAGATTTCACATAGAAAGCATTATTTTAGCGGTACAATTGCGTTTTTCATGTTTTAGTACTTGCACCAAATTGGCCGGGCACTACCCGTGTAATGGCAAAGGCCGTAATTTTTGCAAAAAACAACCTACTTTAATGCTTAATTTGTGCTTTTTATGAATGTCGAAGTATCGTGCCAGACTGCAAGGCAATGTCACAATCGGTCTAGGTTATGGCTTTTCCAAAGTAATAATTAAAAAAAGTTATTTTAATGATTTAATTGAGTGTTTATATGTTTCTTGAGAGATCGCACCAGACTGGGCGAGCACAACCTGTGTAATGCCAAAGGCAGAAAAATTGCCCAATAAACCTTATTTTATTTCTTAATATGTGCTGTTTTTTTATTTGTGAAAGATCGCACAAGACTGCACAAACACAATTATTGCAATGCCAATGTTGGTTTGGGTTGCGGAATTTACTAAGAACACATTATTTTATTGATTAAATTAAATTTATTTTGTTTTTGGAGAGATCACACGAGTTAGCAAGGGCACAACCTTCGTAACGCCGAAGTCGTTGATTTCCTCCAAAACACCTTCTTTAATGCTTAATTTGTGTTTTTTATATTTACAAAATGCTCAGGTGGAAGGACTCCAGCATGGCACTACCAGAGGTGATTCGGTTCAAAGATTTCACAAAAAGGATGTTATTTTTAAGGCTTAAATGATTTTTCTTTTTCTTTTTTCTTTTTAGGAGATCGCAATCGTTCCATGTTAAAACCTGGGAAATGCCAAAGGCGCCGAGTTTTGCTAAAAATAACATATTTTGATAATTAATTTGTGCTTTTTGTGCTTTTGTGAAAGATCGTGCGAGACCACACGGACGCGACCACGACAATACCTAAGGCGGTTTAGGTTGCTGGTTTCTCCAAAAAAATTTTATTTTAATGCTTAATGTGTCATTCTTATATTTTTAGAGAGATCGCACCGGAGTGCCCAGACACAGTTTAGGCAGTGCCGGAGGTAGTTCAGGTTGTTGATATCGCAAAAAAAAAAAGAAAAATCTTTAATTCTTGTACGTTTTTTCTTTTTTTGTAGAAAGATCGCGTGAGATTGCACGGACACGACCATCGCATTGCCAATGGTGGTTTGAGTCGAAGATTTCACCAAGAAAACATTGTCTTAGTGCTTCAACTGTGTTTTTATATTTTTTGAGAGATCGCACCATAGTGCCCAGACACATTTTAGGCGTGCCGAAGGTAGTTCGGGTTGTTGATTTAACAAAAAAGAAGAAAAAAAATCTCATTTTAATTCTTGTACTTCTTTTTTTCAGTTTCTGGAGAAAGATCGTGTGAGACAGCACGGACATGACCATGGCATTGCTAATGGTGGTTTGAGTCGAAGATTTCACCAAGAAAACATTGTTTTAGTTCTTCAATTGTGTTTTTATGTTTTTAGAGAGAACGCACCATATTGACCGGGCACAACCTCTGTATTGCCAAAGGCACTGATTTCTCCAAAAACACCTTATTTACATGCTTAATTTGTGTTTCTTATATTTATAGAATGGTAGGGCGAGAGTGCAAGGGAGAGCGTTGCAATACCGTGGTTGGTCAAACATTACTTTAATTGTTAAATTGAGTACTTCAATGTTTTTAGACTTATCAGACTAGATTGTTCGAGCACAACCTTTGTAATGTCATAGGCGTTGATTTCACCAAAAATACCATATTTTAATGCGTAATTTGTGTTTTTTTATGTTTGTAGAGAGATCATGCAAGACTGTCTGTACATGACCATGGCATTGCCACTGTTTGTTTTGGTCTCAGATTTCACAAAAAAAAAAGTTATTTGAACGATTAAATTGAGTGCTTTTATGTTTCTAAAGAGATCACACCAGATCCTGGGCAAAACATAAGTCATTGCCAAAGGCACCGATTTTGCCAAAAAACAACTTAGTTAAATGCTTAATTAGTGGTTTTTTATTTTATGTTTGTAGAAAGAACTTGCGAGACTGCACGAACACGACCAAGGCAATGTCGTGGTTGGTTTGGGTTGCAGTTTTAACCAAAAAACATTGTTTTAATGATTAAATTGATTGTTTTTTTTTTTTACTTTCAGAGTGATCGTAGAAGATCGCTCGGGCATGCTTGTGTAATGCCAAAGGCGCTGGTTTCGTTAAAAGGACCCTAATAATAAATTCCTAATTTGTGCATTTTATCTTTTTTAGAATGATCATGAGAGATAACACGAAAACGACCATGACAATGCCAAATGTGGTTTGGGCCGTTTGTTTCACTAAAAAATCGTTATTTCTAATTCTCAAATTGTCGTTCTTATGCTTTAGAGGGACCGCACCAATGTGGCCAGGTACGTTCTAGGAAGTGCCAAAGGAAGCTTGGGCCGTTGATTTCCCCAAAAAAAAACCTTATTTTAATGCTTAACTTGTGTTTTTTATGTTTGTGGAAGTATGAAATGAGAATGCACAGATGCGACCATGGCAAAGTCGATGGTGGTTTGGGTCGAAGATTTCACATAGAAAGCATTATTTTAGCGGTACAATTGCGTTTTTCATGTTTTAGTACTTGCACCAAATTGGCCGGGCACTACCCGTGTAATGGCAAAGGCCGTAATTTTTGCAAAAAACAACCTACTTTAATGCTTAATTTGTGCTTTTTATGAATGTCGAAGGATCGTGCCAGACTGCAAGGCAATGCCACAGTTGGTCTGGGATAAGCTTTTCCAAAATAATAATAAAAAAAGTTATTTTAATCATTTAATTGAGTGTTTATATGTTTCTTGAGAGATCGCAACAGACTGGGCGAGCACAACCTGTGTAATGCCAAAGGCAGAAAAATTGCCCAATAAACCTTATTTTAATTCTTAATTTGTGCTATTTTTTTATTTGTGAAAGATCGCACAAGACTGCACAAACACAATTATGGCAATGCCAATGTTGGTTTGGGTTGCGGAATTTACTAAGAACACATTATTTTATTGATTAAATTAAATTTATTTTGTTTTTGGAGAGATCGCACGAGTTAGCAAGGGCACAACCTTTGTAACGCCGAAGTCGTTGATTTCCTCCAAAACACCTTCTTTAATGCTTAATTTGTGTTTTTTATATTTACAAAATGCTCAGGTGCAAGGACTCGAGCATGACACTACCAGAGGTGATTCGGTTCAAAGATTTCACAAAAAGGATGTTATTTTTAAGGCTTAAATGACTTTTCTTTTTCTTTTTTCTTTTTAAGAGATCGCAATCGTTCCATGTTAAAACCTGGGAAATGCCAAAGGCGCCGAGTTTTGCTAAAAATAACATATTTTAATAATTAATTTGTGCTTTTTATGTTTTTGTGAAAGATCGTGCGAGACCACACGGACGCGACCACGACAATACCTAAGGCGGTTTAGGTTGCTGGTTTCACCAAAAAAATTTTATTTTAATGCTTAATGTGTCATTCTTATATTTTTAGAGAGATCGCACCAGAGTGCCCAAACAAAGTTTAGTCAGTGCCGGAGGTAGTTCAGGTTGTTGATATCGCAAAAAAAAAAATAAAAATCTTTAATTCTTGTATGTTTTTTTTTTTTTTGTAGAAAGATCGCGTGAGATTGCACGGACACGACCATGGCATTGCCAATGGTGGTTTGAGTCGAAGATTTCACCAAGAAAACATTGTCTTAGTGCTTCAATTGTGTTTTTATATTTTTTAAGAGATCGCACCAGAGTGCCCAGACACATTTTAGGCGTGCCGAAGGTAGTTCGAGTTGTTGATTTAACAAAAAAAAGAAAAAAAAATATTGTTTTAATTCTTGTACGTGTTTTTTTTAATTTCTGTAGAAAGATCCTGTGAGGCTGCACGGACAGGACCATGGCACTGCCAATGGTGGTTTGAGTCGGAGATTTCACCAAGAAAACATTGTCTTTAGTGCTTTAATTGTGTTTTTATATTTTTTGAGAGATCGCACCATAGTGCCCAGACACATTTTAGGCGTGCCGAAGGTAGTTCGGGTTGTTGATTTAACAAAAAAAAGAAAAAAAAATCTCATTTTAATTCTTGTACGTGTTTTTTTTTAATTTCTGGAGAAAGATCGTGTGAGACAGCACGGACATGACCATGGCATTGCCAATGGTGGTTTGAGTCGAAGATTTCACCAAGAAAACATTGTTTTAGTTCTTCAATTGTGTTTTTATGTTTTTAGAGAGAACGCACCATATTGACCGGGCACAACCTCTGTATTGCCAAATGCACTGATTTCTCCAAAAACACCTTATTTACATGCTTAATTTGTGTTTCTTATATTTATAGAATGGTAGGGCGAGAGTGCAAGGGAGAGCGTTGCAATACCGTGGTTGGTCAAACATTACTTTAATTGTTAAATTGAGTACTTCAATGTTCTTAGACATATCACACTAGATTGTTCGAGCACAACCTTTGTAATGTCATAGGCGTTGATTTCACCAAAAATACCATATTTTAATGCGTAATTTGTGTTTTTTTATGTTTGTAGAGAGATCATGCAAGACTGTCTGTACATGACCATGGCATTGCCAATGTTTGTTTTGGTCTCAGATTTCACAAAAAAAAAAAGTTATTTGAACGATTAAATTGAGTGCTTTTATGTTTCTAAAGAGATCACACCAGATCCTGGGCAAAACATAAGTCATTGCCAAAGGCACCGATTTTGCCAAAAAACAACTTAGTTAAATGCTTAATTAGTGGTTTTTTATTTTATGTTTGTAGAAAGAACTTGCGCACGAACACGACCAAGGCAATGTCGTGGTTGGTTTGGGTTGCAGTTTTAACCAAAAAACATTGTTTTAATGATTAAATTGATTGTTTTTTTTTTTTACTTTCAGAGGGATCGTAGAAGATCGCTCGGGCATGCTTGTGTAATGCCAAAGGCGCTGGTTTCGTTAAAAGGACCCTAATAATAAATTCCTAATTTGTGCATTTTATCTTTTTTAGAATGATCATGAGAGATAACACGAAAACGACCATGACAATGCCAAATGTGGTTTGGGCTGTTTGTTTCACTAAAAAATCGTTATTTCTAATTCTCAAATTGTCGTTCTTATGCTTTAGCGGGATCGCACCAATGTGGCCAGGTACGTTTTAGGAAGTGCCAAAGGAAGCTTGGGCCGTTGATTTCCCAAAAAAAAACCTTATTTTAATGCTTAACTTGTGTTTTTTATGTTTGTGGAAGTATGAAATGAGAATGCACAGATGCGACCATGGCAAAGTCGATGGTGGTTTGGGTCGAAGATTTCACATAGAAAGCATTATTTTAGCGGTACAATTGCGTTTTTCATGTTTTAGTACTTGCACCAAATTGGTCGGGCACTACCCGTGTAATGGCAAAGGCCGTAATTTTTGCAAAAAACAACCTACTTTAATGCTTAATTTGTGCTTTTTATGAATGTCGAAGGATCGTGCCAAACTGCAAGGCAATGCCACAGTTGGTCTGGGTTATGGCTTTTCCAAAATAATAATTAAAAAAAGTTATTTTAATGATTTAATTGAGTGTTTATATGTTTCTTGAGAGATCGCACCAGACTGGGCGAGCACAACCTGTGTAATGCCAAAGGCAGAAAAACTGCCCAATAAACCTTATTTTATTTCTTAATATGTGCTGTTTTTTTATTTGTGAAAGATCGCACAAGACTGCACAAACACAATTATGGCAATGCCAATGTTGGTTTGGGTTGCGGAATTTACTAAGAACACATTATTTTATTGATTAAATTAAATTTATTTTGTTTTTGGAGAGATCGCACGAGTTAGCAAGGGCACAACCTTTGTAACGCCGAAGTCGTTGATTTCCTCCAAAACACCTTCTTTAATGCTTAATTAGTATTTTTTATATTTACAAAATGCTCAGGTGCAAGGACTCGAGCATGGCACTACCAGAGGTGATTCGGTTCAAAGATTTCACAAAAAGGATGTTATTTTTAAGGCTTAAATGATTTTTCTTTTTCTTTTTTCTTTTTAAGAGATCGCAATCGTTCCATGTTAAAACCTGGGAAATGCCAAAGGCGTCGAGTTTTGCTAAAAATAACATATTTTAATAATTAATTTGTGCTTTTTATGTTTTTGTGAAAGATCGTGCGAGACCACACGGACGCGACCACGACAATACCTAAGGCGGTTTAGGTGTCATACTCTGTATTTCACCAAAAAAATAAAAAAATAAAAAAAAATTACTATTTGGGCAATGCCAGAACGTTCAGGCGCATGCCAGAACGTTCAGGCGCATGCCAGAACGTTCAGGCTCATGCCAGAACGTTCAGGCGCAATGCCAGAACGTTCAGGCGCAATGCCAGAACGTACAGGCGCAATGCCAGAACGTTCAGGCGCCTGCCATAACGTTCAGGCGCCAAAAATCTCTATATAAGGAACCCTCCTCATTCTCATTTCTCACACCAAAATCACTCTCCTTATGATTTTCCTTCTCTATCCACTCATTCTAAGTTTTTAGTTTTTGAGACTCTCTGATCGAGACTCTCGGTACGGTGCGACGAAGTTCTGTCCGGTGGAAAGCGCCAGATCGGAAAGAAGAAGTTTTTATCTGAAGGTGGGGAACGAAACATGGGTTTGCGTGTTTCATAACTTTTATTAAAGTTTACATTCAATTATTATTATGTCTACTATTCATTTACACTGCATTATGTCAATAATGTTTATGACCTGAATGTCCTAACTTTGCACATCGTGATACCGACCCTGATAAGGATCACCAGACATTGCCAAAGTCAGTCTAAATGTCAAGAAAAGACCAGACTAGTAGACTAGACTAGTTCATGCATTGGCATCATACATATCACCACCTAGGGACGTATATGGTTTATGACTCATAGAATAGTTAGAAGCATTGCTCACTATTCATATTATTTCTCTCGAGAGGGACGTACATGAGAACTCGGCTACGCCGGGGAGGGACATCAGTACGTGAATCCAGAGCATCGTTCCTGAGGAGGGACGTACAGTGAGAACCTGGCTACGCCCGGGGAAGGACACCTGTACATGAACTCAGGCGATGTGCGCTTATCAAACCATTAATACGTGACGGTGTCATGCATACATACATATTGATTGATTATGATGCTTACATGTGTATTTAAGATATTTGATATTGAAGTATGCTTTATTAATTGTTATACTCATGCACTATTTACCCACTGAGCGCGTTAAGCTCACTCCAATATTATCAAATCTTTCACAGGAAATTAGGGTGGACTGGGTGTAGGTTATGGGGCCCACATTTTGTACCCTTTGTATGAATCATTGGGGATTTTGGGAGTATGTTCCCTTGACCATTTTATGTACAAAAGTATTCTGAAATATATGAAATCAGATTTGTACCGTGTACTATATTTCCGCTGCGCACTCTGTTATTACCATTATGATTGTTCCAAATGCGCGCCCCGTCCGCGAGTGTACCGCCGGTTTAGGCGTGTCCGGGCGGGGTGTGACATTAGGTTGCTGGTTTCACCAAAAAAAATTTATTTAAATGCTTAATGTGTCATTCTTATATTTTTAGAGAGATCGCACCAGAGTTCCCAGACACAGTTTAGGCAGTGCCGGAGGTAGTTCAGGTTGTTGATATCGCAAAAAAAAAAAGAAAAATCTTTAATTCTTGTATGTTTTTTTTTTTTGTAGAAAGATCGCGTGAGATTGCACGGACACGACCATGGCATTGCCAATGGTGGTTTGAGTCGAAGATTTCACCAAGAAAACATTGTCTTAGTGCTTCAATTGTGTTTTTATATTTTTTGAGAGATCGCACCAGAGTGCCCAGACACATTTTAGGCGTGCCGAAGGTAGTTCGGGTTGTTGATTTAACAAAAAAAAGAAAAAAAAATATTGTTTTAATTCTTGTACGTGTTTTTTTTAATTTCTGTAGAAAGATCGTGTGAGGCTGCACGGACAGGACCATGGCACTGCCAATGGTGGTTTGAGTCGGAGATTTCACCAAGAAAACATTGTCTTTAGTGCTTTAATTGTGTTTTTATATTTTTTGAGAGATCGCACCATAGTGCCCAGACACATTTTAGGCGTGCCGAAGGTAGTTCGGGTTGTTGATTTAACAAAAAAGAAGAAAAAAAATATCATTTTAATTCTTGTACGTGTTTTTTTTTAATTTCTGGAGAAAGATCGTGTGAGACAGCACGGACATGACCATGGCATTGCCAATGGTGGTTTGAGTCGAAGATTTCACCAAGAAAACATTGTTTTAGTTCTTCAATTGTGTTTTTATGTTTTTAGAGAGAACGCACCATATTGACCGGGCACAACCTCTGTATTGCCAAATCCACTGATTTCTCCAAAAACACCTTATTTACATGCTTAATTTGTGTTTCTTATATTTATAGAATGGTAGGGCGAGAGTGCAAGGGAGAGCGTTGCAATACCGTGGTTGGTCAAACATTACTTTAATTGTTAAATTGAGTACTTCAATGTTCTTAGACATATCACACTAGATTGTTCGAGCACAACCTTTGTAATGTCATAGGCGTTGATTTCACCAAAAATACCATATTTTAATGCGTAATTTGTGTTTTTTTATGTTTGTAGAGAGATCATGCAAGACTGTCTGTACATGACCATGGCATTGCCAATGTTTGTTTTGGTCTCAGATTTCACAAAAAAAGAAGTTATTTGAACGATTAAATTGAGTGCTTTTATGTTTCTAAAGAGATCACACCAGATCCTGGGCAAAACATAAGTCATTGCCAAAGGCACCGATTTTGCCAAAAAACAACTTAGTTAAATGCTTAATTAGTGGTTTTTTATTTTATGTTTGTAGAAAGAACTTGCGCACGAACACGACCAAGGCAATGTCGTGGTTGGTTTGGGTTGCAGTTTTAACCAAAAAACATTGTTTTAATGATTAAATTGATTGTTTTTTTTTTTTTACTTTCAGAGGGATCGTAGAAGATCGCTCGGGCATGCTTGTGTAATGCCAAAGGCGCTGGTTTCGTTAAAAGGACCCTAATAATAAATTCCTAATTTGTGCATTTTATCTTTTTTAGAATGATCATGAGAGATAACACGAAAACGACCATGACAATGCCAAATGTGGTTTGGGTCGTTTGTTTCACTAAAAAATCGTTATTTCTAATTCTCAAATTGTTGTTCTTATGCTTTAGAGGGATCGCACCAATGTGGCCAGGTACGTTCTAGGAAGTGCCAAAGGAAGCTTGGGCCGTTGATTTCCCCAAAAAACACCTTATTTTAATGCTTAACTTTTGTATTTTTATGTTTGTGGAAGTATGAAATGAGACTGCACAGATGCGACCATGGCAAAGTCGATGGTGGTTTGGGTCGAAGATTTCACATAGAAAGCATTGTTTTAGCGGTACAATTGCGTTTTCCATGTTTTAGTACTTGCACCAAATTGCCCGGGCACTACCCGTGTAATGGCAAAGGCCGTAATTTTTTCAAAAATCAACCTACTTTAATGCTTAATTTTGTGCTTTTTATGAATGTCGAAGGATCGTTCCAGACTGCAAGGACACGACTTAGCAATGCCACAGTTGGTCTGGGATAAGCTTTTCCAAAATAATATAAAAAAAGTTATTTTAATGATTTAATTGAGTGTTTATATGTTTCTTGAGAGATCGCAACACACTGGGCGAGCACAACCTGTGTAATGCCAAATGCAGAAAAATTGCCCAATAAACCTTATTTTAATTCTTAATTTGTGCTGTTTTTTATTTGTGAAAGATCGCACAAGACTCCACAAACACAATTATTGCAATGCCAATGTTGGTTTGGTTTGCGGAATTTATTAAGAACACATTATTTTATTGATTAATTTAAATTTATTTTGTTTTTGGAGAGATCGCACGAGTTAGCAAGGGCACAACCTTTGTAACGCCAAAGTCGTTGATTTCCCCCAAAACACCTTCTTTAATGCTTAATTAGTGTTTTTTATATTTACAAAATGCTCAGGTGCAAGGACTCGAGCAAGGCACTACCAGAGGTGATTCGGTTCAAAGATTTCACAAAAAGGATGTTATTTTTATGGCATAAATGATTTTTCTTTTTCTTTTTTCTTTTTAAGAGATCGCAATCGTTCCTTGTTTTAACCTGGGAAATGCCAAAGGCGCCGAGTTTTGCTAAAAATAACATATTTTAATAATTAATTTGTGCTTTTTATGTTTTTGTGAAAGATCGTGCGAGACCACACGGACGCGACCACGACAATACCTAAGGCGGTTTAGGTTGCTGGTTTCACCAAAAAAATGTTATTTTACTGCTTAATGTGTCATTCTTATAGTTTTAGAGAGATCGCACCAGAGCGCCCAGACACAGTTTAGGCAGTGCCGGAGGTAGTTCAGGTTGTTGATATCGCAAAATGAAAAAAAGAAAAATCTTTAATTCTTGTATGTTTTTTTTTTTTTTGAAGAAAGATCGCGTGACATTGCACGGACACGACCATGGCATTGTCAATGGTGGTTTGAGTCGAAGATTTCACCAAGAAAACATTGTCTTAGTGCTTCAATTGTGTTTTTATATTGTTTGAGAGATCGCACCAGAGTGCCCAGACACATTTTAGGCGTGCCGAAGGTAGTTCGGGTTGTTGATTTAACAAAAAAAAGAAAGAAAAAAATCTCATTTTAATACTTGTACGCGTTTTTTTTTATTTCAGTGGAAAGATCGTGTGAGGCTGCACGGACAGGACCATGGCACTGCCAATGGTGGTTTGAGTCGGAGATTTCACCAAGAAAACATTGTCTTAGTGCTTCAATTGTGTTTTTATATTTTTTGAGAGATCACACCAGAGTGCCCAGACACATTTTAGGCGTGCCTATGGTAGTTCGGGTTGTTGATTTAACAAAAAAAAAAGAAAAAAAAATCTCATTTTAATTCTTGTACGTGTTTTTTTTTAATTTCTGGAGAAAGATCGTGTGAGACAGCACGGATACGACCATGGCATTGCCAATGGTGGTTTGAGTCGAAGATTTCACCAAGAAAACCTTGTTTTAGTTCTTCAATAGTGTTTTTATGTTTTGAGAGAGAACGCACCATATTGACCGGGCACAACCTCTGTATTGCCAAATGCACTAATTTATCCAAAAACACCTTATTTACATGCTTAATTTGTGTTTCTTATATTTGTAGAATGGTAGGGCGAGAGTGCAAGGTAGAGCGTGGCAATACCATTGTTGGTCAGGATTGTATCTTTTACCAAAAGAAACGTTACTTTAATTGTTAAATGGAGTACTTCAATGTTTTTAGACATATCGCACTAGATTGTTCGAGCACAACCTTTGTAATGCCATAGGCGTTGATTTCACCAAAAATACCATATTTTAATGCGTAATTTGTGTTTTTTATGTTTGTAGAGAGATCACGCAAGACTGTCTGTACATGACCATGGCATTGCCAATGTTTGTTTTGGTCTCAGATTTCACAAGAAAAAAAATGTTATTTGAACGATTAAATTGAGTGCTTTTATGTTTCTAAAGAGATCACACCATATCCTGGGCAAAACATAAGTCATTGCCAAAGGCACCGATTTTGCCAAAAAACAACTTAGTTAAATGCTTAATTAGTGGTTTTTTATTTTATGTTTGCAGAAAGAACTTGCGAGACTGCACGAACACGACCAAGGCAATGCCGTGGTTGGTTTAAGTTGCAGTTTTAACCAAAAAACATTGTTTTAATGATTAAATTGATTGTTTTTTTTTTTTTTACTTTCAGAGGGATCGCAGCAGATCGCTCAGGCATGCTTGTGTAATGCCAAAGGCGTTGATTTTGGCCAAAAAACCTCATCTAAATGTTTTTAAAGGGATCGCAACCGTTGCTTGAGTAATGCCAAAGGCGCTGGCTTTGTTAGAAGTACCTTAAAATAAATGCCTAATTTGTGCTTTTTATCTTTTTTAGAATGGTCGTGAGAGATAACACGAAAACGACCATGGCAATGCCAAATGTGGTTTGGGTCGTTGGTTTCACTAAAAAATCGTTATTTCTAATTCTCAAATTGTTGTTCTTATGCTTTAGAGGGATCACACCAATGTGGCCAGGTACGTTCTAGGCAGTGCCAAAGGAAGCTTGGGCTGTTGATTTCCCCCAAAAAAACCTTATTTTAATGCTTAACTTGTGTTTTTTTTATGTTTGTGGAAGTATGAAATGAGACTGCACAGATGCGACCATGGCAAAGTCGATGGTGGTTTGGGTCGAAGATTTCACATAGAAAGCATTGTTTTTGCGCTTCAATTGCGTTTTTTCATGTTTTAGTACTTGCACCAAATTGCCCGGGCACTACCCGTGTAATGGCAAAGGCCGTAAATTTTTCAAAAATCAACCTACTTTAATGCTTAATTTGTGCTTTTTAAGAATGTCGAAGGATCGTGCATGACTGCACGGACACGACCTTAGCAATGCCACAGTTGGTCTGGGTTATGGCTTTTATAAAATAATAAAAAAAAAGTTCTTTTAATGATTTAATTGAGTGTCTATATGTTTCTTGGGAGATCGCACCAAACTGGGCGAGCACAACCTGTGTAGTGCCAAAGGCAGAAAAATTGCCCAATAAACCTTATTTTTTTTCTTAATTTGTGCTGTTTTTTTTTTTTTGAAAGATCGCACAAGACACAAACACAATTATTGCAATGCCAATGTTGGCTTGGGTTGCGGAATTTACTAATAACACATTATTTTATTGATTAAATTCAATTTATTTTGTTTTTGGAGAGATCGCACTAGTTAGCAAGGGCACACCCTTTGTAACGCCGAAGTCGTTGATTTCCCCCAAAACAGCTTCTTTAATGCTTAATTTGTGTTTTTTATATTTACAAAATGCTCAGGCTAGAGTGCAAGGACTCAAGCATGGCACTACCAGAGGTGATTCGGTTCAAAGATTTCACAAAAAGGATGTTATTTTTAAGGCTTAAATGATTTTTCTTTTTCTTTTTTTTTTTAAGAGATCGCAATCGTTTCTTGTTTTAACCTGGGAAATGCCAAAGGTGCCGAGTTTTGCTAAAATTAACATATTATAATGACTAATTTGTGCTTTTTATGTTTTTGTGAAAGATCGTGCGAGACCACACGGACGCGACCACGACAATACCTAAGGTGGTTTACGTTGCTGGTTTCACAAAAAAAAATGTTATTTTAATGCTTAATGTGTCATTCTTATATTTTTAGAGAGATCGCACCAGAGTGCCCAGACACAGTTTAGGCAGTGCCGGAGGTAGTTCAGGTTGTTGATATCGCAAAAAAAAAAAGAAAAATCTTTAATTCTTGTATGTTTTTTTTTTTTTTTTTTTGCAGAAAGATCGCGTGAGATTGCACGGACACGACCATGGCATTGTCAATGGTGGTTTGAGTCGAAATTGCACCCAGAAAACATTGTCTTAGTGCTTCAATTGTGTTTTTATATTGTTTGAGAGATCGCACCAGAGTGCCCAGACAGATTTTAGGCGTGCCGAAGGTAGTTCGGGTTGTTGATTTAACAAAAAAATAGAAAAAAATATTATTTTAATTCTTGTACGTGTTTTTTTTTAATTTCTGTAGAAAGATCGTGTGAGACAGCACCGACACGACCATGACACTGCCAATGGTTGTTTGAGTCAAAGATTTCACCAAGAAAACATTGTCTTAGTGCTTCAATTGTGTTTTTATATTTTTTGAGAGATCGCACCAGAGTGCCCAGACACATTTTAGGCGTGCCGAAGGTAGTTCGGGTTGTTGATTTAACAAAAAAAAATCTCATTTTAATTCTTGTACGTGTTTTTTTTAATTTCTGTAGAAAGATCGTGTGAGACAACACGCACACGACCATTGCATTGTCAATGGTGGTTTGAGTCGAAGATTTCACAAAGAAAACATTGTTTTAGTTCTTCAATTGTGTTTTAATGTTTTTAGAGAGAACGCACCAGATTGACCGGGCACAACCTCTGTAATGCCAAATGCACTGATTTCTCCAAAAACACCTTATTTACTTGCTTAATTTGTGTTTCTTTTATTTGTAGAATGGTAGGGCGAGAGTGCAAGGGAGAGCGTGGCAATACCGTGGTTGGTCAGGATTGTATCTTTTACCAAAAAAAATGTTACGTTAATTGTTAAATTGTGTCACGCCTGGGCTGACGTCATGAGCGGTACAACGTACTATACACTGTACATACCCATATACAATATATAATACACTGTAAGCCTTCACGTACTCTTACAAACCTTCCCGAAATGTACATTAATTTTTTTCCTATACCACAAATCAAATCCAATATTATCTATAAGCATCCTAGTCATTCACACATCACATTTTCATTTCATCATCCAATATATTAAGCTATCTATGCCCACACATCCCATCTAGATGATAATACATATATATATAATGTGTGATAAGTATACATATCAAAATAACAAAAATATAATCTATTTCCTCCAAGCATACATAAACATACCAGACGAAGGCTCACGTGATTATCACTCACGGATTTTTCCTTTTCCCTTCGACTCAATACCTGAAATATTGGAGGAAATGGGGTGGCAAAAGTCAGCAAATACTGGCTGCAGGCGTGACAGGCGTGCTGCTAAGTCGGCACGTGCTGGCTGCGGGCGCCTCCGGCGTGCTGGTAAATAGTAAACGCCGACGGCAATTAATTTCTGGCATTGTACAATTTTTCTTTGACATATATGAATAACATTGTTTTGTTTAAAGACTATCTTTGGTGGGCCGACTTACAACCATTCTTTCTTTTGTATCACTAACTTTGGAGTGGTATGGGACACAACAAAATTGGATGATACTAAATAAAATGTGGAAGTAAGAAAACCCATGACCTTGTGTGACAAGAAACATTTGGAGAAAGTTGCATTACTAATATTATCACTAAGTTTACACGGTATGGGACGAGTAGCTTTGGACGATACTATTAGTGAACTTCTATTCAACCAATGTTTTTAGAGACCGTGTTCATACAACTTAACTTGGTTTCCACCCTTATTACTGAATTCATGTGGTATGGGACATATGAACTTGGATAATAATTGAACAGACTAAGTATAAGCGTATGAATGCATAAGATTGCGATAGAACGTTAGCTCAGGCTATTTACCGAGGCAAATCTTAGAATTCTTATGACTCGTATGGATTTTCAATGAAATATATGTATGTTCACGAACACAAAAAAAACCAAATCTTTTTAACTACTTGCAAAGTTTTCTACTTATTATATAAACATCCTAACCTTGTTTGTTTTTACACCATGGCCACACATACGAGATATATAAGATTCTTTGATTCCTCAACAACAACTTTACGCTCTACTTAGAAAAATAGGTGATTTTCATATTACAGTACTCTCGAAATTGTTGTTGAGCATACTATAACATTATACTTACCTACAGTTTCTTAATCTTGGTTTTCTTTTCTCCTTGCCAGTGAGAAAATGCAAACCAGGAAGAGAGGAAGGCCACGTACTGTTCGTCCGACAGTTGAGACACCTCCTGAGATTCAGGAACCGCCGCCTCCGACAACAGCACCGGCCACACCCACCACTGCCACTACATCTGGGCAGGCAATTCCACCCCCACCCACACCTTTTGCCATGCCTTCAAGCATTGAACCCTTCTTCGCTGGATTTATTGAGGCAATGAAGGTCACTGTTCAAACTGCCGTTCGTGAGACTGCAGCCAGTCAGGTTGCCACGGTACAAGCACCTATCAAATTTGGGTCGGAAGCTCAAACCGATCAGATTACTAAATACAAGCGACTACAACCTCTTATTTTCGATGGCACCATTGATCCTGATGAGGTGCAAAAGTGGCTAGATGAGTCAAAGAAGGCTCTTGATGCAATGGGAGTCGATGAGACTCGCAAAATTCCACTAGCAACTTACCAACTTGTTGGTGCCGCAAACACACGGTGGATCACAGTGAAAGAAGACCCAAGGGTCAATATAGCAGATATGACTTGGCCACAGTTTGAGGACTTCTCAAAGATTGCTGAACCTATGACCAAGCTCACTCGAAAAGACGTGCGCTTCATCTGGAATCCCGCCTGTGAATCATCATTTCAGGAATTGAAGAAACGCCTTACGACAGCACCTGTACTTATCACTCCAAGAAATGGAATTGGTTTTTCATTATACACCGATGCCTCTCTCCAAGGCTTAGGTGCCGTACTAATGCAAGACGGCCAAGTTGTTGCATATGCCTCCAGGCAACTGAAGATTCATGAGGGTAATTACCCAACCCATGCCTTGGAACTTGCAGCTGTTGTGTTTGCACTTAAATTATGGCGTCATTACCTTTACGGTGAACGGTTCGAGGTCTTCTCAGATCACAAGAGTCTTAAACAGAAATACCCTGAATTGTTTTCTAGTACCACCCGACGATGTGATACATTGTATTATTTTCACTTATAAATACCAGGATGAAACATTGTTTACACTTATCTTCATACATTGTTTCACTTGAATAACTACGCAGATATCTGAAAATCATATCAGTGGATATCGTGATGCACACACGCCGTGACTCCTTAGCAACCTGCGGCTACTTCGCCAGCCATACCCCTCATCCATACTTGACTTGATTTCGAGGGCGAAATCCCTTTAAGGGGGGTAGAGTGTAATACCCTGTATTTCAAAAAAAAAAAAAAAAAATAAATACTATTTGAAATTTTTACTATTTGGGCAACGCCCGAACGTTCAGGCGCGTGCCAGAACGTTCAGGCGCGTGCCAGAACGTTCAGGCGCGTGCCAGAACGTTCAGGCGCGTGCCAGAACGTTCAGGCGCAATGCCAGAACGTTCAGGCGCAATGCCAGAACGTTCAGGCGCCTGCCAGAACGTTCAGGCGCCATGCCAGAACGTTCAGGCGCCATGCCAGAACGTTCAGGCGCAATGCCAGAACGTTCAGCCGCATGCCAGAACGTTCAGGCGCAAAAATCTCTATATAAGAAACCTCCTCATTTCTCATTCCTCACACCAAATCACCTTCTCTTGTGATTTTTCTTCTCCTTTCCACGCATTCTAAGTTTTTAGTCTTTGAGACTCTCGGTGCGGTGCAACAAAGTTCTGTCCGGAGGAAAGCGCCAGATCTGAAAGCGGTGCAACGAAGTTCTGTCCGGAGAAAAGCACCAGATCTGAAGGTGGGGAACGAAACATAGGTTTGCGTGTTTCATAACTTTTATTAAAGTTTACATTCAATTATTATTATGTCTACTATTCATTTACACTGCATTATGTCATATAATGGCTTAACCTTGCACGTCGTGATACCGACCCTGATAAGGATCACTAGACGTTGCCAAAGTCAGTCTAAATGTCAAGAAAAGACCAGACCAGTAGACTAGACTAGTTCATGCATTGGCATCATACATATCACCACCTAGGGACGTATATGGTTTATGACTCATAGAATAGTTAGAAGCATTGCTCACTATTCATTATATTTCTCTGGAGAAGGACGTACATGAGAACCCGGCTACACCCGGGGAGGGACATCAGTACGTGAATTCAGAGCATCGTTCCTGTACATGAATTCAGGCGATGTACGCTCATCAAACCATTAATACGTGACGGTGTCATGCATACATTCATATTGATTGATTATGATGCTCACATGTGTAATTTAAGATATTTGATATTGAAGTAGGCTTTATTAATTGTTATACTCATGCACTATTTACCCACTGAGCGCGTTAAGCTCACTCCAATATTATCAAATCTTTCACAGGAAATTAGGGTGGACTGGGTGCAGGTTATGGGGCCCACATTTTGTACCCTTTGTATGAATCATTGGGGATTTTGGGAGTATGTTCCCTTGACCATTTTATGTACAAAAGTATTCTGAATTATATGAAATCAGATTTGTACTGTGTACTATATTTCCGCTGCGCACTCTGTTATTACCATTATGATTGTTCCAAATGCGCGCCCCGTCCGAGAGTGTACCGCCGGTTTAGGCGCGTCCGGGCGGGGTGTGGCAAAACAACAGCTCAGTGAATATAGTTCTTGAGATGACAATTATATACATTTAGAGAAATATGACATTTAAAATCATTTCAAACACTTATTCAACACATGCATCATTCAACGAATATATCATACATGTCAACAACATAAATTGCATGAGTTTTCAATAACACAACGCACAATCTCCCTCCTCCGCAAGGCAAGAGAGCGGGTCTAACCCTTGTATGGCCGTACAAGGTAGACACAACCTCTCATCACCCAATTCACAGTCATTTCAAGGATCGCAACCCTTGTTAGGACAGACCTACTGACAATGAGGACTCGCAAAACCTCGTCCGGGTCTAATTCCTAACGAAATGACAATGAGGATTCGCAAAACCTCATCATTACAAACTCCAATTGCTAAAATCAGTTTGCATGATCCATAAAACTCAATGTATATATAAATATAACATGCATACGATCAAGCATTTTATATGCGTACAATGCTATACAAGAACCAAATCAAGGAAACTATACTTACAGTGGTTACACGGGTTTCTAATCCAATATATCCTCTAAAATCGAGCACCATAAACGTCATTGCTTCCTTAAGAGCGTTTATCCATGTACTTAAGCTCTCAACTGAAATGAACCAGAGCTTATCATGAGAAGCACCATTTATCATATCTTTAGCTACTAAAAATATCAAAGCGTAGCCAAATATCATGTTCTAACGTCCAGAATTCAGTTCTCTACGATTCTATGATCTCTAACCGGGATTTCATTGGGTTCACATCACTGTTCACATCACTGTTCATCGTACTATTCACATCGCTGTTTACATCACTGCTCCTATCACTATTCATCTATTCACATCACTGTTCACTATTCACTATTTACATCGCTGTTTATATTACTATTCGTCACTATTCATTTAAAACATTCAAAACCCCAATTTCGTCCTCGAAATTTAGAATCAAGGACTATTCCTCAAGTGATACCCAATTCCAGAAAACTGCTCCCGCATGTTATATTTCGCTCCCATGTTTGCTCTTCTTGATACGTGGTATCCTCCCCAACTTAGAGTTGAGTTATATTCATAACATATATGGAATCCGAATGATATGTCCTCAACATCAAGATATAGAAAATCGTATGGACACCTAGAAACTGTGACAATAGAGCAAATCGGAAAGCCAATGGACCTATCCTATCAAGGATCTCAAATGGTCCAACAGATTGCGGTGCACGCTGTTCTTTTATCCCACATCTCATTTGGGCTTTCTGTGGTAAGACCCTTAGCAAAACGGAGTCAGCCACAATAAATTTCAAGGCCTATATACAAACCCTGTGTATTTAAGAATATCCTGTGGCACCAATAACAATAACTCAACTTTCAAATCAACAAGTTGGAGATCTAAAAGGCTTATTATCAAACCTTTAGAGTGCCATCATTATGCTATTATAATAGTTGTTTATACACATAAGTTTACACACATAAAATATTCTTTCCAACTTCCACCAAAATTCAAGTATACTAGACCCGACCATGCTCGCAAGCATCAAAGTCACTCTCTCAGTCTGTCAACCAGTCTGAGATTACAATATCACACTGAGAAGGAGATGAGTACCAAATCGAGTCTGCATCATATATCAGATCTCGACACAAGCTTCGGATCTTAATCCGACATGACAAATATCTGAGTACTCCCATCAAATCTCCCTATCTCACACATATACAATCTGCTCAGTCTATCAATAGAATTTTGGTGTTCATTTGAAGAATACATAGACTGATCAGTCCACTAATGGTTATCCAAATGGTATCATTTCTACCCATAACCCATAAGATACCATTTGAATCTCATCTTAAATTAATACAAGCCATATTACCAATTCCATAATCTTTCATACTGATATCATACTCATCTCATCATAAATTTTATTCTCTGAATATGAGTATCAATCAGCTGAACATGCATCCGAGCACAATATCAACACATGGAGTAACAGAGAGTACACTCATAACTGTAACTCTCACTCACAAACAATCTCCACTTATGGCTAACTGATACTCCAGTTTCAGCCTGTTTCCTGCTTAATGCCTCAGCAACATATTGGCCTTTCCCAGGATAATAATTCAATATAAAATCAAATCCTTCGGGAATTCTTGCCACATTTATTACCTCATATTCAGTTTCTTTCCGTTCAAATAATTACTTCATACTTTTAAAATCTGAAGAGAATGTGACATTTTTATTATAGAGGCAATGCTCTCCTTATGTCAAAATAACCACCAACAACTTTCTATTCATTCTCACGAGAGTTATTCTTGTGCACTACCAAATATCTGGAGACACAAGTAATTAACCTATCCTTTTGTATCAAGGCACAACCTAGATCTGGACGTGATATTCATCAATCACAATTACTTCCAGGTTCTGACACTAGTAACAACAGTTAATACTGTGAGTGCTTTCCCATGCACAACGGTCCACACATTTTTTAGCATTCATCTGGCTTAGTTTTGTGAGTGGAACAGATAGCTTCAAGGATCTTTCCGCGCACGTTCTATAACATACAACTACTACCATAAACTTTTGATTTCCATCATTTAAATCAGTTTTAACAGTACTATTTAAACTAGTCACGTGATTCAAAAATTCTCATCTTCATTATATTCATATTCACCAAGCTTGGCACTCAATCGGTGCTCTCCTAATGACTACAAGATAATTCCGAGGTGCTATTCATGTTCCTCTCATTTTCTTGAGACAATTTCATATATCATCATCGAAGACTACGTACTCAAGATATGGTTCATATACCCACTGCATCAATCCTATAAACGTGATTGACACATTAATCAAGGTTACCAAAATTTCATAATATCCATATCTTGTCGTAAAATAGTCTGCATGACATCCTTTTCTTGAATTCTTAACTGATGGTGCCTAGATCTCAAAAGTATCTTAAAGAAACTTTAACTCCATTTAGTTAATCGAATTCGACCATTTATCCATGGTAAAGGATATTCCTTCTTTATTCTTACCCTGCTTAGTTAACAATCATTCATACTTAAACATATTTCACTATACCTTCGTTCCATCTTATCACAAATGCTCTCCCAGGTGGCATATCAAGGATAATAAATCTTTTGCTCATTAACACATTTCCCTACACCTTAAATTCTCACAATTCCTCAGGTACTCTTTATATGAAGGAATGGAGATACATATTATACTTGCAGCAGTTTTATATGCTATCAATCTCCTGTCAGCAAGTTTAATAATTCATCAGATAATACTCCAATATACCAGCTCACCACAAGAAGTTTAAGCAACTGCATGCCTTATTAAATTACTCTAAATGGCTTTGTACTAGCCATATTCTCCATGTCCTCGTCATTACCTGTCTTCTCTTAGATAGAAGATTTTGAGGGTATAAATTCCTCGAGATGCAACATGAGGATTTTTCACGTATTCAGAATAGTACTTCTTTTCGGAGAGATGGTCCACCTGGCATGAGAGGTAACCAGCCAATCATACCCACCAAGCATCCAATTCCAAAAATTTCATATTTTAAAGTCCATAAATACGGGATGACCCTCATATTTATTCCACCTATTATTTGCTAACCATATCAAGGTAGATTCGTTCTCCTGTAGACATTCTCACAATCAATGATCTACTATGATAACTAAAGATAATACAATCTGTCTACCATATCACTAGAGGTACAAGACCAGGTAGATCCAACAATACAAAATATACACAATAACAAAATCTTGATCATACATGTTATCAACGTCTTACTAATCTTTGGATCTAGTCTTTCATTTACTGTAATTTATTCTCTAAAATCTGGTGGAGTCACATTGATAAAACATATTGGGGCATTCTATATCGACTAACTGGAGATTAACACATTCCGTGTCTTTTTTACAATTATTGGTCGAGATACATTGTACGCAGTTTGTGACTCCTGCTCAGGCAATGAAAACCACTTCTGGTTTTCATAATTCGTTAACATCACTTCCCTTTTTCCCATTATTATTGGGTCAGGTACTAACAAAATTAGAGTCACTAATACTGCCAAAATCTCAACCTTACTCAATGTTTCGCTTATCTTGAATTTCATATTCTTTCCCCAACATTTCCTTACATTACTTACTTCTCCTTTTACCTAAAACTGGTGTTGATGACTCGGCTTCTCACGGCAGTGCAACCTATCTCACTATTGCTAGGATTAACAATTTCACTGCCGCTTTGGCTAACCCGAAAGTTATAGTCCGCCTAACAACTTGCACATATAGTTATAGCCTAACAATTATCAAACCTGCCGTATAGGATTCCAAAATTTATTCTAGATCCTTATCAGTCTCAGAATATCCATAGTGATCATTCCAAAAATAAACTATACCAGTCTAATTCATGTTTGTATTTATGGTTAGGCATGTCACTACATTTCAACAAGATAAACTTTTTCATGCCGTCAATCAATTTCAGCAAGATGATAGAAGCCCTTATAAAATCGCTTCTTTAATTAATCTCATGCCTTAATCATCTCAGGAGTCCTTAACCCAAATTTCTATAATCTCTTATCATCAGTTAGCTTAAACTTAGCTAACTTGCTTTATCATTTTTCAGAGATTTAATCATTTTCTAAGATGGTCTCCACTTAGAGTAGCAAGTTATTTGCTATGTTTAATATCAGACTGCCAGGTAAGATAAGAGAGTTTCTTCTCCTGAAAGTTTCCACAACTGTCACATATTGTTTTGATATGAACTCCACCAACAATTGTGATGAAACCCAATAACAATGATGGATTAGAACCCCAAGATCGTGTAGACAAGATTGGTTGAGCCTTGACCCGTCACCTATCCAGATGAAAACCAAGACTACGAAGGATTGAAAACGCCACACCAAGATTTAACAATCAAAGTGATAAGTTTGGTTGTTTAAACGCCACAAGATTAACTTGATAAGTTCAAGAGTTCTTTTAAGAACAAAGAAGATACAAGACCTCACAAGCTTAACTTGATATCAAAACATAATCTGCCCTTCAAATTCGAGCTACCCCTCTACATATACTTGGAACAACCCACCAAGAATAGGAAAAATTATAACTAAATTTAAACATATCCAGCCGCCTCTTTTGACTTCTAAAGGTAACCAGCCGCCTATTTTGACTTCTAAAGGTAACTAGCCGCCTCTTTGGACTTCTAAACTTAGTCAAAAATAGCTAATTGACTAAGTTCAATGTATTTGATGGTCAGTCCATGCTGGTCACGTTTTGTGTGCTAATGAGCTTCTTCAATTGCTTTGATGACATGGACTAAGCCTTGATTATTATTTGAGCCCATCTTGGTCGTTTTAGAATCAGCCCAATTCTCTTGGATTAGCCCATTTAGCGCTTCCTTGAAACGTTTGGCTTTAAGTCTTGTAATTGGACCACTTGGAAGTGACAATGGGTCTTGTGCATATTCAGCTCCATTCCCACATGTACGATCAACTTGTCCAGCTCCTTGGTTTGCATCATTCTCCCCCTCTTGAGAAGGATTTGTCCTCAAATCGTCACCTACATCAAAAGGAGACAAATCAGCAACATTAAAGCTTGCACTGACACCATCTCACCTGGTAAGTCAAGCTTGTAGGCATTATCATTGATGCGTTCCACTATTTGAAATGGTCCGTCACCCCGAGGTAGGAGTTTTGAACGCCGTTTCTCCGAAAAACGGTCCTTCCTTAAGTGCAACCAAACCCAATCTCCAGGTTCAAACACTACCTTCTTGCGTCCTTTGTTGGCTTGTTAGACATATTGTTTAGTCCTCCTTTCAATGTTCAGTCGTGCCTTTTCATGAATAATCTTTACAACTTCTGCCTTCTTTTCGCCATCTAAGTTTACACGTTCACTCAAAGGTAAAGAAGTTAAATCCAAAGGTGACAATGGGTTAAAACCATAAACCATTTTCAAATGGTGAAAAATTAGTTGCAGAATGAATACTTCGATTATAAGCAAATTCAATATGTGGCAAACAATCTTCCCATGTTTTCAAGTTCTTTTTAATGATAGCACGTAACAAAGAAGACAAAGTTCTATTCACTACTTCAGTTTGACCATCCGTTTGTGGATGACAAGTAGTAGAAAACAATAACTTGGTTCCGAACTTTCCCCACAAAGTCTTCCAAAAGTAACTCAAAAACCTTGCATCCCTATCAGAAACAATGGTCCTAGGCATGCCATGTAACCTTACAATTTCTTTGAAGAACAAATCAGCTATATGTGATGCATCATCAGTTTTATGACATGCAATGAAGTGTGCCATCTTGGAAAATCTATCTACCACCACAAAAACTGAATCTCTCCCCTTCTTAGTCCTAGGTAATCCCAAAACAAAATCTATAGAAATATCAGTCCAAGGTTCAATAGGTATTGGCAAAGGGGTATACAAACCATGGGGTTTCAACTTAGACTTGGCCTGTTTACACATGATACACTTCTCACAGATTCTTTCCACATCTGTTTCATATGAGGCCAAAAAAAATGATCACGCAAAATTCCTAATGTCTTAGCTACACCAAAATGACCCATCAAACCACCACCTTGAGCTTCTCTCACAAACAATTCACGCAAAGAACACATAGGCACACACAGTTTATTTTCCCGAAACAAAAATCCATCATGCCTATAAAACTTTCCAAACGCCACTTTTTCACATGCATTGAACACTTCACCAAAATCAGAATCTTGTGCATACAAATCCTTAATGTATTCAAAACCAAGCAATTTTGTATCTAAAATGGAAAGTAAAGCAAACCTTCGGGACAATGCGTCAGCCACCACATTTTCTTTACCTTGCTTGTATCTGATCACATAAGGAAATGTTTCAATGAATTCCACCCACTTGGCATGGCGTCTGTTCAACTTTTGTTGTCCTTTCAAATGCTTCAAAGATTCATGATCTGTGTGAATCAAAAATTCCTTTGGCCATAGATAGTGTTGCCAATTTTCCAAAGCCCTTATCAAGGCGTACATCTCCTTATCATAAGTAGGATAATTTAGGGCTGCCCACTCAACTTTTCACTGAAATAAGCAACTGGACGGCCTTCTTGCATCAAAACAGCTCCAATACCTATACCTGAAGCATTACACTCAATTTCAAAAAGTTTTAGCAAAGTTAGGTAAAACACTCTTCGGGAAGGACATCTTCAAACTCCTGCAAAAGAAAAACAATAACGCTCGGCAAAGCACCGACGAGATCATTAGTACATAAAAGAGCCTCCTTGTACATGAGTACAATAAGGGGCTGGTGTGAAAATAATGCTTTCTTGATCTCACTTTTTTTTGCAATGCAATTGAATTTTTCCTCTCTTGCTCTTACTATGGCTGAAATCCCCTCTTTTTTTTTCTCTCTGATCAATGTTTTTCTCTCTCTTTTTTTCTCAATTTCGGCCTTCATTTCTTTTTCTTTCTTTTTTTCATTTGAGCTTTGTAACTTTAATTGGTTCTCCCTGACTTGTTTTGGAGCCAATGACACAAGAATAATAGGCTGCCCTTTATGAGTGAAAGAATGCCTATTTGTGAATCCATCATGCTTAGCCCTCTTATCATACTGCCATGGTCTTCCCAACAATAAATGGCATGCATGCATAGGAACCACATCACAAAGCACCTCATCCTCATATTTACCAATGGATAATGCCACCAACACTTGCCTTGTCACCTTGATTTCGCCACATTCATTCAACCACTGAAGCCGCCGATAAGGGTGAGGATGTTTCAAGGTAGTTAAGGCCAATTTCTCCACCAAATAAGTGCTGGCTACATTTGTGCAACTCCCTCCATCGATAATGACACTGCAAACTTTGTTGTTTACAAAGCACCGAGTATGAAACAAGTTCTCCCTTTGGTTACTTTCTTCCTCCTTAACCTGCACATTGAGAACTCGCCTTGCTACCAATAAATCTCCAACCACAGCACTTTGCTCATCATCATCGGCATCCTCCAAAGGTGGCATGTCGGCATCATCTACTTCTTCCTCATTCTCCGACTCAAGCTCTCCTTGGGCGTTTATCACCATCACCCTTTTGTTTACACACTGGCTGGCTATGTGTCCCTGCCCCTGACATTTAAAACACTTAATATCACGTGTTTTAGAACTTGAAGTTTCAGTGTTACCTGAAGTAGCGGCGGTCATTGGTTTGGCATTCTTAGAGGGTTCAAATTTTGGCTTATTTTGTAGCTGCTCGTCCCTTTTCTGAGTTGTCTTCCACGGGCTGGTGGTAGCCATAGGTTGTCCCCTCCTAGCCAATCCCTTTTGTTTGAACTGTTCCTCCACCTTTATGGCTTGATGCACCATATCTGTCAACTCAACATAGTGCTGCATCTCGACTATATCCGCATTCTCACGATTTAAACCGTGCAAAAACTGAGCCATGATGGCTTCCCAGTCCTCTTCTACATTAGCCTGGATCATAACTACTTCCATCTCCTTGTAATATTCTTCCACACTCCTGGAACCTTGATTTAACCTCTGCAACTTTTGATACAATCCCCTATAATAGTGGCTGGGTACAAAACGCTTCCTCATAAGCATTTTCATCTCCTCCCAAGTGTCCACGGGTGGCTCTCTATTCCTTCTCCTATTAATCAGTAATTGATCCCACCAAATAATGGCATAATCGGTGAATTCAATTGCAGCCAACTTAACCTTATTTATCTCTGAGTAGTTGTGACAATCAAACACCATCTCCATTTTAGTTTCCCACTCCAAATAAACTTCAGGATCACTTTTACCTTGAAAAGATGAGATTTTAATCTTTATGTTTCCTAATCTTGATTCCCATTCCCACGCTCAAACCTGCCCCGGTTCAAATATGGCTCATCAAACTGCTCCAACACTGCCTCTCCCTCAACATTCCCCCACGGAACACGCCCACCTTGCTGCCTGTTGCGGATGTCTTGTTGTTGTTGCTTAGGAGTTCCCGCTCCTACCCTGTCCAACCTTTCGTGAATAGGTTCTAATTCATCCCTCAACATACGCCTCATCTCCCCTAACAATGCTTGCATTTGGAGGTTCGGAACTGCATGTTGTCGAACTTCTTCGGTTGTATCTTCTTCTTGATTATTGGACATATTTAAAATCTGCAAAACAAGGTTAGAATCCTCACAAGCACTCCCTCATGTTTCACTCAAGAATTTGATACACTTGCACTCGTGTTTTCACTCTAAATGACTTTTACCCTCTTATGGTCTCACACACTCTTGCCTTTTTTTCCACTCTCTTGTGTCTCCTTTAGTTCTTAATCAAACTTCAAGAAACTAATTCAAAATAATCTAGCAGCAATTCAAAAATGAGAAACAACCAAAACTCATCAAAAGATCAAGAACATGAATAAGGTGAGAAACAAGATTGAAAAGAGGAAATTTTCTTACTGGAATCACTTTTCTTCTTTTTTTTTTTTTTTTACAGCAGGATCAAGAACATGAATAAGGTGAGAAACAAGATTGAAAAGATGAAATTTTCTTACTGGAATCACTTTTCTCTCTTTTTTTTTTGACAAATTTTTTTTTTTTACAGTAGGATCAAGAACATGAATAAGGTGAGAAACAAGATTGAAAAGATGAAAATAAAAGATAGTCAAACTTATCTTAGAACCAAAGCTCTGATACCAAATGATATGAACTCCACCAACAATTGTGATGAAACCCAATAACAATGATGGATTAGAACCCCAAGATCGTGTAGACAAGATTGGTTGAGCCTTGACCCGTCACCTATCCAGATGAAAACCAAGACTACGAAGGATTGAAAATGCCACACCAAGATTTAACAATCAAAGTGATAAGTTTGGTTGTTTGAACGCCACAAGATTAACTTGATAAGTTCAAGAGTTCTTTTAAGAACAAAGAAGATACAAGACCTCACAAGCTTAACTTGATATCAAAACATAATCTGCCCTTCAAATTCGAGCTACCCCTCTACATATACTTGGAACAACCCTCCAAGAATAGGAAAAGTCATAACTAAATTTAAACATATCCAGCCGCCTCTTTTGACTTCTAAAGGTAACCAGCCGCCTCTTTTGACTTCTAAAGGTAACCAGCAGCTTCTTTGGACTTCTAAACATAGTCAAAAATAGCTAATTGACTAAGTTCAATGTATTTGATGGTCAGTCCATGCTGGTCACGTTTTGTGTGCTAATGAGCTTCTTCAATTGCTTTGATGACATGAACTAAGTCTTGATTATTATTTGAGCCCATCTTGGTCTTTTTAGAATCAGCCCAATTCTCTTGGATTAGCCCATTTAGCGCTTCCTTGAAACGTTTGGCTCTGAGTCTTGTAATTGGACCACTTGGAAGTGACAATGGGTCTTGTGCATATTCAGCTCCATTCCCAAATGTACGATCAACTTGTCCAGCTCCTTGGTTTGCATCATTTGCTCCTTGGTTTGCATCACGTTTCATTTCCTTAGTCTCAACTATATGTGTTTTTACAGAAGGCCCTACACCATTAGCACCCACATCTGGAGCTATCAATGGTTCAAGCCTCTGTCTTTCTCACATTACAACTTTGCCACAAGCTTATAAGCTGTGCATTTCGTTGTTGTTGGGTAGTTACTAGCCATATATAAGCTATATAATTTATTATCACTGGATTACATCCAGTTTTTTTTTTCTTCAGCCTTCTGATCCTTTCTTGATCAGCAATTTTCATTGTTAATCTTGACTGGTCTTTTCCAAATCTGGAATTCACCGACACAGGTGATTCTCAGTCAAGATAACATATTGAATAGGCTCAACATAATAGGACTACCCATATATTTACCCATACAAACAATCATAATATCATAAAACTTTTATCTTTTTACGAATTTTAAACTTAAGCTCTGATACCAATATTGTCATGACGCCCCTGACGTAGGCTGACGTCATGACTGGCACAGTGTACTATACACTGTACATACCCACATACAGTATCTAATACACTGTCAGCCTTCACGTACTCTCACAAACCTTACCAAAATGTACAAATTTTTTTTTCCTATACCACAAATCAAATCCAATATAGATATCTATAAGCATCCCAGTCATTCACACATCACATTTTCATTTCATCATCCAATATATTAAGCTATCTATGCCCACACATCCCATCTAGATGATAATACACATATATATATAATGTGTGATAAGTATACATATCAAAATAACAAAAATATAATCTATTTCCCCCAAGCATACATACACATACTAGACGAAGGCTCACGTGATTATCACTCACGGATTTTTCCTTTTCCCTTCGACTCAATACCTGAAATATTGGAGGAAATGGGGTGAGCAAACAACAGCTCAGTGAATATAGTTCTTGAGATGGCAATTATATACATTTAGAGAAATATGACATTTAAAATCATTTCAAACACTTATTCAACACATGCATCATTCAACGAATATATCATACATGTCAACAACATAAATTGCATGAGTTTTCAATAACACAACGCACAATCTCCCTCCTCCGCAAGGCAAGAGAGCGGGTCTAACCCTTGTATGGCCGTACAAGGTAGACACAGCCTCTCATCACCCAATTCACAGTCATTTCAAGGATCGCAACCCTTGTTAGGACAGACCTACTGACAATGAGGACTCGCAAAACCTCGTCCGGCTCTAATTCCTAACGAAATGACAATGAGGATTCGCAAAACCTCATCATTACAAACTCCAATTGCTAAAATCAGTTTGCATGATCCATAAAACTCAATGTATATATAAATATAACATGCATACAATCAAACATTTTATATGCGTACAATGTCATACAATAACCAAATCAAGGAAACGACTCACAGTGGTTACACGGGTTTCTAATCCAATATATCCTCTAAAATCGAGCACCATAAACGTCATTGCTTCCTCAAGAGCGTTTATCCATGTACTTAAGCTCTCAACTGAAATGAACCAGAGCTTACCATGAGAAGCACCATTTATCATATCTTTAGCTACTAAAAATATCAAAGCATAGCCAAATATCATGTTCTAACGTCCGGAATTCAGTTCTCTACGATTCTATGATCTCCAACCGGGATTTCATTGGGTTCACATCACTATTCACATCACTATTTATCTATTCACATCACTGTTCACTGTTCAATGTTCACTATTCACTTCACTGTTCATATTACTATTCGTCACATTCATTCGAAACAATTAAAACCCCAATTTTGGAAAACGCAGTAAAACGGCTCCAACAGTCACAATTACTCCGCTAGAATCGTTACATCTAGCTTAGATATCAATTTTAAGAAGAAATATAGTGGAAATCACTTACCGCAGGTCCGAATTTCGCGCGAATCCCGCGTTTTCCTTTTTCTTCTTGTCCTTCTTCTCTCTGCCTCTTTCTGCAACTGCGTTCGTTTTTTTTTCTTTTTCTTTTCTTTTTTTTTATTTATTCCATACGAGCACTATTTACGGTACTGTTCGGTGAACAGTACCCACAAATGAACAGTAACTTTATTCATCTTTTTTTCCTTCTTCGATACACTCAATCCACATAGTTAAGTAACCAACCTCAGAATTTAAATCAAGTCCAATGTTTAACTTGTAAGCACCCATATAAGATGATCCCATATGTGTCATCTTCATTTAATAAATTTATTTACTAATCATACACACGTATATTTGGCTCTTACGTATAAAATACGTGTATTATACATCTCGATATACGTGTACTTCAACGTATGTATTAAATTAAAATTACGGGGTGTTACAAATTGAGTACTTCAATGTTTTTAGACATATCGCACTAGATTGTTCGAGCACAACCTTTGTAATGCCATAGGCGTTGATTTCACCAAAAATACCATATTTTAAAGCGTAATTTGTGTTTTTTATGTTTGTAGCGAGATCACGCAAGACTGTCTGTACATGACCATGGCATTTTCAATGTTTGTTTTGGTCTCAGATTTCACAAAAAAAAAAGTTATTTGAACAATTAAATTGAGTGCTTTTATGTTTCTAAAGAGATCACACCAGATCCTGGGCAAATCATAAGTCATTGCCAAAGGCACCGATTTCGCCAAAAAACAACTTAGTTAAATGCTTAATAAGGGGTTTTTTATTTTATGTTTGTAGAAAGAACTTGCGAGACTGCACAAACACGACCAAGGCAATGCCGTGGTTGGTTTGGGTTGCAGTTTTAACCAAAAAACATTGTTTTAATGATTAAATTGATTGTTTTTTTTTTTTTACTTTCAGAGTGATTACAGCAGATCGCTCGGGCATGCTTGTGTAATGCCAAAGGTGTTGATTTTTGGCAAAAAAACCTCATTTTAATGCTTATTTTTTTTTAAATGTTTTTAAAGGGATCGCAACCGTTGCTTGAGCAATGCGAAAGGCGCTGGTTTTGTTAGAAGTACCTTAAAATAAATGCCTAATTTGTGCTTTTTATCTTTTTTAGATGATCGTGAGAGATGACACGAAAACGACCATGGCAATGCCAAATGTGGTTTGGGTCGTTGGTTTCACTAAAAAATCGTTATTTCTAATTCTCAAATTGTCGGTCTTATGCTGATGCAAACCAAGGACCAAATGATGCAAACCAAGGAGCTGGACAAGTTGATCATACACTTGGGAATGGAGCTGAATATGGACAAGACCCATTGTCACTTCCAAGTGGTCCAATTACAAGACTTAGAGCCAAATGTTTCAAGGAAGCGCTAAATGGGCTAATCCAAGCGAATTGGGCTGATTCTAAAAAGACCAAGATGTGCTCAAATAATAAGGCTTAGTCCATGTCATCAAAGCAATTGAACTTAGTCAAGCACACAAAACTTGACTAGTATCATTGGACTTAGTCAAGCACACAAAATGTGACTAGCATCATTGAACTTAGTCAAGCACACAAAACTTGACTAGCATCATTGAACTTAGTCAAGCACACAAAATGTGACTAGCATCATTGAACTTAGTCAAGGACACAAAAATTGACTAGCATCATTGAACTTAGTCAAGCACACAAAATGTGACTAGCATCATTGAACTTAGTCAAGCACACAAAAATTGACTAGCATCATTGAACTTAGTCAAGCACACAAAATGTGACTAGCATCATTGAACTTGTCTTTAGTTATGACTTTTCCTATTCTTGGAGGGTTGTTCCAAGTATATATAGATGGGTAGCTCAAATTTGAATGATATATTATGTTTTCAGATCAAGTTAATCTTGTGAGGTCTTGTGTCCTCTTTGTTCTTAAAAGAACTCTTGAACTTATCAAGTTAACCTTGTGGCGTTCAAACAACCAAACTTATCACCTTGATTGTTGAATTTTGGTGTGGCGTTTTCAATCCTTCGTAGTCTTGGTTTTCATCTGGTTAGGTGACGGGTCAAGGCTCAACCAATCTTGTCTACAAGATCTTGGGGTTCTAATCCATCATTGTTATTGGGTTTCATCACAATTGTTGGTGAAGTTCATATCATTTGGTATCAGAGCTTTGGTTCTATGATAAGTTTGACTATCTTTTATATTCATTGTTTTATTTTATATTCCCTGCTGTAGAGAAAAAAAAATCGTCAAAAAAGAGAGAGAAGAAAAGTGATTACAGTAAGAAAATTTCCTCTTTTCAGGTTTCTCACCTTATTCATGTTCTTGATCCTGTTGTAAAAAAAAAAAAAAAAAAAAAAAAAAAAAGATAAGAAAAGTGATTCCAGTAAGAAAAATTTCCTCTTTTCAATCTTGTTTCTCACCTTATTCATGTTCTTGATCTTTTGATGAGTTTTGGTTGTTTCTCATTTTTGAATTGCTGCTAAGATTATTTTGAATTAGTTTCTTGAAGTTTGATTAAGAACTACAGAAGACACAAAAGAGTGGAAAAAGGCAAGAGTGTGTGAGACCATAAGAGGGTAAAAGCCGTTTAGAGTGAAGAAAACACAAGTGCGAGTGTATCAAATTCTTGAGTGAAACACGTGAGGGAGTGCTTGTGAGGATTCTAACCTTGTTTTGCAGATTTTAAATATGTCCAATAATCAAGAAGAATATACAACCGAAGAAGTTCGACAACATGCAGTTCCACACCTCCAAATGCAAGCGTTGTTAGGGGAGATGAGGCGTATGTTGAGGGATGAATTAGAACCTATTCACGAGAGGTTGGACAGGGTAGAAGCGGAAACTCCTAGGGAACAACAACAAGACATCCGCAATAGGCAGCAAGGTGGGCGTGTTCTGTGGCGGAATGTTGAGGAAGAGGCCGAGTTGGAGCAGTTTGATGAGCCATATTTGAACCGGGGCAGGTTTGAGCGTGGGAATGGGAATCGAGAAGCTTGGATGGGTAGGCCTTGGAGAGATAATGATTTAGGAAACATAAAGATTAAAATCCCATCTTTCCAAGGTAAAAGTGATCCTGAAGTTTATTTGGAGTGGGAAACTAAAATGGAGATGGTGTTTGATTGTCACAACTACTCAGAGATAAAGAAGGTTAAGTTGGCTGCAATTGAATTCACTGATTATGCCATTGTTTGGTGGGATCAATTACTGATTAATAGGAGAAGGAATAGAGAGCCACCCGTGGACACTTGGGAGGAGATGAAAATGCTTATGAGGAAGCGTTTTGTACACAACCACTATTATAGGGGATTGTATCAAAAGTTGCAGAGGTTATATCAAGGTTCCAAGAGTGTGGAAGCATATTACAAGGAGATGGAAGTAGCTGTGATCCGGGCTAATGTAGAAGAGGACCGGGAAGCCACCATGGCTAGGTTTTTGCACGGCTTAAATCATGAGATTGCGGACATCGTCGAGATGCAGCACTATGTTGAGTTGACAGATATGGTGCATCAAGCCATAAAGGTGGAGGAACAGTTCAAACGAAAAGGATTGGCTAGGAGGGGACACCCTATGGCTACCACCAGCCCGTGGAAGACAGCTCAAAAAAAGGACGAGCAGCTACAAAATAAGCCAAAATTTGAACTCTTAAGAATGCCAAACCAACGACCGCCACTACTTCAGGTAACACTGAATCTTCAGGTTCTCAAACACGTGATATTAAGTGTTTTAAATGTCAGGGGCAGGGACACATAGCCAGCCAGTGTGTAAACAAAAGGGTGATGGTGATAAACGCCCAAGGAGAGCTTGAGTCGGAGAATGAGGAAGAAGTAGATGATGCCGACATGCCACCTTTGGAGGATGCCGAGGATGATGAGCAAAGTGCTGAGGTTGGAGATTTATTGGTAGCAAGGCGAGTTCTCACTATGCAGGTTAAGGAGGAAGAAAGTAACCAAAGGGAGAACTTGTTTCAAACTCGGTGCTTTGTAAACAACAAAGTTTGCAGTGTTATTATCGATGGAGGAAGTTGCACAAACGTAGCCAGCACTTATTTGGTGGAGAAATTGGCCTTAACTACCTTGAAACATCCTCACCCTTATCGGCTTCAGTGGCTGAATGAATGTGGCGAAATCAAGGTGGCAAGGCAAGTGATGGTGGCATTATCCATTGGTAAATATGAGGATGAGGTGCTTTGTGATGTGGTTCCTATGCATGCATGCCATTTATTGTTGGGAAGACCATGGCAGTATGATAAGAGGGCTAAGCATGATGGATTCACAAATAGGCATTCTTTCACTCATAAAGGGCAGCCTATTATTCTTGTGCCATTGGCTCCAAAACAAGTCAGGGAGGACCAATTAAAGTTACAAAGCTCAAATGAAAAAAAGAAAGAAAAAGAAATGGAGGCAGAAATTGAAAAAAAAAAAGAGAGAAAAACATTGATCAGAGAGAAAAAGAAAGAGAAGGGATTTCAGCCATAGTGAGAGCAAGAGAGGAAAAATTCAATTGCATTGCAAAAAAAAAGTGAGATCAAGAGAGCATTATTTTCACACCAGCCCCTTATTGTACTCATGTACAATGAGGCTCTTTTATGTACTAATGATCTCGTCGGTACTTTGCCGAGCGTTATTGTTTCTCTTTTGCAGGAGTTTGAAGATGTCCTTCTCGAAGAAGTACCTTATGGATTACCTCCAATCCTAGGGATTGAACATCAAATTGATTTCATACCAGGTGCATCAATTCCAAACCGACCTGCTTATAGGAGTAATCCCGAGGATACAAAGGAACTCCAAAGGCAAGTTGGTGAATTATTGGAGAAGGGGTATGTGCGTGAAAGCATGAGTCCTTGTGCAGTTTCGGTGCTGTTAGTTCCTAAGAAGGATGGAACATGGAGGATGTGTGTTGACTGTCGAGCTATCAACAACATAACGGTAAAGTATCGTCATCCCATTCCTAGATTAGATGATATGCTGGATGAATTGCATGGTTCTTGTGTCTTTACAAAAATTGATCTTAAGAGTGGATATCATCATATTAGGATGAAGGAAGGTGGTGAATGGAAAACTGCTTTTAAGACTAAATATGGTTTGTATGAGTGGTTAGTGATGCCTTTCGGTTTAACTAATGCTCCAAGCACATTTATGCGTTTAATGAACCATGTTTTGCATGCATTTATTGGCAGATTTTCGTTGTGTATTTTGATGATATCCTAATTTATAGCAAAAACTTGGAAGAACATGTAATGCATTTGAAATATTTTTTGGAAATTCTAAGGAAAGAAAAGTTGTTTGCTAATCTCAAGAAGTGCGCCTTTTCCACAGATAAACTTGTGTTTCTTGGTTTTGTTGTTAGTAAGGGAGGAATTGAGGTGGACGAGGAAAAGGTTAAGGCAATCCAAGAGTGGCCAACGCCTATAGCAATCAGCCAAGTTAGGAGTTTCCACGGCTTAGCTAGCTTCTATAGACGGTTTGTGCGTGACTTTAGTAGCTTAGCCTCACCTCTTACTGAAGTCATCAAGAGAAATGTGCCGTTTAAGTGGAGGAAAGAACAAGAAAAGGCATTTAATCTGATCAAAGAAAAGTTAACTAATGCACCTTTGCTTGTTTTACCGAACTTTGCTAAAACTTTTGAAATTGAGTGTGATGCTTCAGGTATAGGTATTGGAGCTATTTTGATGCAAGAAGGTCGTCCAGTTGCTTATTTCAGTGAAAAGTTGAGTGGGGCAGCCCTAAATTACCCTACTTATGATAAGGAGATGTACGCCTTGATAAGGGCTTTGGAAAATTGGCAGCACTATCTATGGCCAAAGGAATTCGTGATTCACACAGATCATGAATCTTTGAAGCATTTGAAAGGACAACAAAAGTTGAATAGACGCCATGCCAAGTGGGTGGAATCCATTGAAACATTTCCTTATGTGATCAGATACAAGCAAGGTAAGGAAAATGTGGTGGCTGACGCATTGTCCCGAAGGTATGCTTTACTTTCCATTTTAGATACAAAATTGCTTGGTTTTGAATACATTAAGGATTTGTATGCACAAGATTATGATTTTGGTGAAGTGTTCAATGCATGTGAAAAAGTGGCGTTTGGTAAGTTTTATAGGCATGATGGATTTTTGTTTCGGGAAAATAAACTGTGTGTGCCTATGTGTTCTTTGCGTGAATTGTTTGTGAGAGAAGCTCATGGTGGTGGTTTGATGGGTCATTTTGGTATAGCTAAGACATTAGGAATTTTGCATGATTATTTTTTTTGGCCTCATATGAAACGTGATTTGGAAAGAATCTGTGCAAAGTGTATCACGTGTAAACAGGCCAAGTCTAAATTGAAACCCCATGGTTTGTACACCCCTTTGCCAATACCTAGTGAACCTTGGACTGATATTTCTATGGATTTTGTTTTGGGATTACCTAGGACTAAGAGGGGGAGAGATTCAGTTTTTGTGGTGGTAGATAGATTTTCCAAGATGGCACACTTCATTGCATGTCATAAAACTGATGATGCATCACATATAGCTGATTTGTTCTTCAAAGAAATTGTTAGGTTACATGGCATGCCTAGGACCATTGTTTCTGATAGGGATGCACGGTTTTTGAGTTACTTTTGGAAGACTTTGTGGGGAAAGTTGGGAACCAAGTTATTGTTTTCTACTACTTGTCATCCACAAACGGATGGTCAAACTGAAGTAGTGAATAGAACTTTGTCTTCTTTGTTACGTGCTATCATTACAAAGAACTTGAAAACATGGGAAGATTGTTTGCCACATGTTGAATTTGCTTATAATCCAAGTATTCATTCTGCAACTAAATTTTCACCATTTGAAATGGTTTATGGTTTTAACCCATTGTCACCTTTGGATTTAACTTCTTTACCTTTGAGTGACCGTGTAAACTTAGATGGCAAAAAGAAGGCAGAATTTGTAAAGATGATTCATGAAAAGGCACGGCTGAACATTGAAAGGAGGACTAACCAATATGTCCAACAAGCCAACAAGGGACGCAAGAAGGTAGTTTTTGAACCCGGAGATTGGGTTTGGTTGCATTTAAGGAAGGACCGTTTTCCGGAGAAACGGCGTTCAAAACTCCTACTTCGGGGTGACGGGCCATTTCAAATAGTGGAACGCATCAATGATAATGCCTACAAGCTTGACTTACCAGGTGAGTATAGTGTCAGTGCAAGCTTTAATGTTGCTGATTTGTCTCCTTTTGATGTAAGTGATGATTTGAGGACAAATCCTTCTCAAGAGGGGGAGAATGATGCAAACCAAGGACCAAATGATGCAAACCAAGGAGCTGGACAAGTTGATCATACACTTGGGAATGGAGCTGAATATGGACAAGACCCATTGTCACTTCCAAGTGGTCCAATTACAAGACTTAGAGCCAAACGTTTCAAGGAAGCGCTAAATGGGATAATCCAAGTGAATTGGGCTGATTCTAAAAAGACCAAGATGTGCTCAAATAATAATCAAGGCTTAGTCCATGTCATCAAAGCAATTGAACTTAGTCAAGCACACAAAACTTGACTAGCATCATTGTACTTAGTCAAGCACACAAAACTTGACTAGTATCATTGAACTTAGTCATGCACACAAAATGTGACTAGCATCATTGAACTTAGTCAAGCACACAAAAATTGACTAGCATCATTGAACTTAGTCAAGCACACGAAATGTGACTAGCATCATTGAACTTAGTCAAGCACACAAAAATTGACTAGCATCATTGAACTTAGTCAAGCACACAAAATGTGACTAGCATCATTGAACTTGTCTTTAGTTATGACTTTTCCTATTTTTGGACGGTTGTTCCAAGTATATATAGATGGGTAGCTCAAATTTGAATGATATATTATGTTTTCAGATCAAGTTAATCTTGTGAGGTCTTGTGTCCTCTTTGTTCTTAAAAGAACTCTTGAACTTATCAAGTTAACCTTGTGACGTTCAAACAACCAAACTTATCACCTTGATTGTTGAATCTTGGTGTGGCGTTTTCAATCCTTCGTAGTCTTGGTTTTTCATCTGGTTAGGTGACGGGTCAAGGCTCAACCAATCTTGTCTACACGATCTTGGGGTTCTAATCCATCATTGTTATTGGGTTTCATCACAATTGTTGGTGAAGTTCATATCATATGCTTTAGAGGGATTGCACCAATGTGGCCAGGTACGTTCTAGGAAGTGCCAAAGGAAGCTTGGGCCGTTGATTTCCAAAAAAAAAACCTTATTTTAATGCTTAACTTGTGTTTTTTTTATGTTTGTGGAAGGATGAAATGAGACTGCACAGATGCGACCATGGCAAAGTCGATGGTGGTTTGGGTCGAAGATTTCACATAGAAAGCATTGTTTTAGCAGTTCAATTGCGTTTTTCATGTTTTAGTACTTACACCAAATTGCTCGGGCACTACCCGTGTAATGGCAAAGGCCGTAATTTTTTCAAAAATCAACCTACTTTAATGCTTAATTTGTGCTTTTTATGAATGTCGAAGGATCGTGCAAGACTGCACGGACACGACCTTAGCAATGCCACAGTTGGTCTGGGTTATGGCTTTTCCAAAATAATAATAAAAAGAAGTTATTTTAATGATTTAATTTAGTGTTTATATGTTTCTTGAGAGATCGCACCAGACTGGGCGAGCACAACCTGTGTAATGCCAAAGGCAGAAAAATTGCCCAATAAACCTTATTTTAATTCTTAATTTGTGTTGTTTTTTATTTGCGAAAGATCGCACAAGACTGCACAAACACAATTATAGCAATGCCAATGTTGGTTTGGGTTGCGGAATTTACTAATAACACATTATTTTATTGATTAAATTCAATTTATTTTGTTTTTGGAGAGATCGCACGAGTTAGCAAGGGCACAACCTTTGTAACGCCGAAGTCGTTGATTTCCCCCAAAACACCTTCTTTAATGCTTAATTTGTGTTTTTTATATTTACAAAATGCTCAGGCTAGAGTGCAAGGACTCGAGCATGACACTACCAGAGGTGATTCGGTTCAAAGATTTCACAAAAAGGATGTTATTTTTAAGGCTTAAAAGATTTTTCTATTTCTTTTTTGTTTTTAAGAGATCGCAATCGTTCCTTGTTTTAACCTAGGAAAAGCCAAAGGCGCCGAGTTTTGCTAAAAATAACATATTTAAATAATTAATTTGTGCTTTTTTGTTTTTGTTAAAGATCGTGCAGGACCACACGGACGCGACCACGACAATACCTAAGGTGGTTTAGGTTGCTGGTTTCACCAAAAAAATGTTATTTTAATGCTTAATGTGTCATTCTTATATTTTTAGAGAGATCGCACCAAAGTGCCCAGACACAGTTTAGGCAGTGCTGGAGGTAGTTTAGGTTGTTGATATCGCAAAAAGAAAAAAAAAAGAAAAATCTTTTATTCTTGTATGTTTTTTTTTTTTTTTGTAGAAAGATCGCGTGAGATTGCACGGACACGACCATGGCATTGGCAATGGTGGTTTGAGTCGAAGATTTCACCAAGAGCTCTTAGTGCTTCAATTGTGTTTTTATATTTTTTGAGTGATCGCACCAGAGTGCCCAGACATATTTTAGGCGTGCCGAGAGTAGTTCGGGTTGTTGATTCAACAAAAAAAAGAAACAAAATATTATTTTAATTCTTGTACGTGTTTCTTTTAATTTCTGTAGAAAGATCGTGTAAGACAACACAGACACGACCATGGCATTGCCAATGGTGGTTTGAGTCGAAGATTTCACCAAGAAAACATTGTTTTAGTTCTTCAATTGTGTTTTTATGTTTTTAGAGAGAACGCACCAGATTGACCAGGCACAACCTCTGTAATGGCAAATGCACTGATTTCTCCAAAAACACCTTATTTACATGCTTAGTTTGTGTTTCTTATATTTGTAGAATGGTAGGGCGAGTGTGCAAGGGAGAGCGTGGCCATACCGTTGTTGGTCAGGATTGTATCTTTTACCAAAAAAACGTTACTTTAATTGTTAAGTTGAGTACTTCAATGTTTTTAGACATATCGCATTAGATTGTTCGAGCACAACCTTTGTAATGCCATAGGTGTTGATTTCACCAAAAATACCATATTTTAATGCGAACTTGTGTTTTTAATGTTTGTTGAGAGATCACGCAAGACTGTCTGTACATGACCATGGCATTGCCAATGTTTGTTTTGGTCTCAGATTTCACAAAAAAAAGAAGTTATTTGAACAATTAAATTGAGTGCTTTTATGTTTCTAAAGAGATCACACCAGATCCTGGGCAAAACATAAGTCATTGCCAAAGGCACCGATTTCGCCAAAAAACAACTTAGTTAAGTGCTTAATTAGTGGTTTTTTATTTTATGTTTGTAGAAAGAACTTGCGAGACTGCACGAACACGACCAAGGCAATGTCGTGGTTGGTTTGGGTTGCAGTCTTAACCAAAAAACATTGTTTTAATGATTAAATTGATTGTTTTTTTTTTTACTTTCAGAGTGATCGCAGCAGATCGCTCGGGCATGCTAGTGTAATGCCAAAGGCGTTGATTTTTGCAAAAACACCTCATTTTAATGCTTAGATTTTTTTTAAATAATTTTAAAGGGATCGCAACCGTTGCTTAAGCAATGCCAAAGGCGCTGCTTTCGTTAAAAGTACCTTATAATAAATGCTTAATTTGTGCTTTTTATCTTTTTTAGAATGATCGTGAGAGATATCACGAAAACGACCATGACAATGCCAAATGTGGTTTGGGTCGTTGGTTTCACTAAAAAATCGTTATTTCTAATTCTCAAAGTGTCGTTCTTATGCTTTAGAGGGATCGCACCAATGTGGCCAGGTACGTTCTAGGCAGTGCCAAAGGAAGCTTGGGTCGTTGATTTCCCCAAAAAAAACCTTATTTTAATGCTTAACTAGTGTTTTTTTATGTTTGTGGAAGGATGAAATGAGACTGCACAGATGCGACCATGGCAAAGTCGATGGTGGTTTGGGTTGAAGATTTCACATAGAAAGCATTGTTTTAGCGGTTCAATTGCGTTTATCATGTTTTAGTACTTGCACCAAATTGCCCGGGCACTACCCGTGTAATGGCGAAGGCCGTAATTTTTTTTTTCAAAAATCAACCTACTTTAATGCTTTATTTGTGCTTTTTATGAATGTCGAAGGATCGTGCAAAACTGCACGGACACGACCTTAGCAATGCCACAGTTGGTCTGGGTTATGGGTTTTCCAAAATAATAAAAAAAGTTATTTTAATGATTTAATTGAGTGTTTTTATATGTTTCTTGCGAGATCTCACCAGACTGGGCGAGCACAACTTGTGTAATGCCAAAGGCAGAAAAATTGCCCAATAGACCTTATTTTAATTCTTAATTTGTGCTGTTTTTTTATTTGTGAAAGATAGCACAAGACTGCACAAACACAATTATTGCAATGCCAATGTTGGTTTTGGTCGCGGAATTTACTAAGAACACATTACTTTTTTAACTAAATTCAATTTATTTTGTTTTTGGAGAGATCGCACGAGTTAGCAAGGGCACAACCTTTGTAACGCCGAAGTCGTTGATTTCCCCCAAAACACCTTCTTTAATGCTTAATTTGTGTTTTTTATATTAACAAAATGCTCAGGCTAGAGTGCAAGGACTCGAGCATGGCACTATCAGAGGTGATTTGGTCCAAAGATTTCACAAAAAGGATGTTATTTTTAACGCTTAAATGATTTTTCTTTTTCTTTTTTGTTTTTAAGAGATCGAAATCGTTCCTTGTTTTAACCTGGGAAATGCCAAAGGAGCCGAGTTTTGCAAAAAATAACATATTTTAATAATTAATTGGTGCTTTTTATATTTTTGTGAAAAATCGTGCGAGACCACACTGACGCGACCACGACAATACCTAAGGTGGTTTTGGTTGCTGGTTTCACCAAAAAAATGTTATTTTAATGCTTAATGTGTCATTCTTATATTTTTAGAGAGATCGCACCAGAGTGCCCAGACACATTTTAGGCGTGCCGAACGTAGTTCAGGTTGTTGATTTAACAAAAAAAAGAAAAAAATCTTATTTTAATTCTTGTACGTATTTTTTTTAATTTCTGTAGAAAGATCGTGTGAGACTGCACGGACACGACCATGGCATTGCCAATGGTGGTTTGAGTCGAAGATTTCACCAAGAAAACATTGACTTAGTGCTTCAATTGTGTTTTTAGGTTTTTAGGGAGAACGCACCAGATTGACCAGGCACAACCTCTATAATGCCAAATGCACTGATTTCTCCAAAAACACCTTATTTACTTGCTTAATTTTTGTTTCTTATATTTGTAGAATGGTAGGGCGAGAGTGCAAGGGAGAGTGTGGCAATACGGTGTTTGGTCAGTATTATATCTTTTACCAAAAAAACGTTACTTTAATTGTTAAATTGAGTACTTCAACGTTTTTAGACATATCGCACTAGATTGTTCGAGCACAACCTTTGTAATGCCATAGGCGTTGATTCCACCAAAAATACCAAATTTTAATGTGTAATTTGTGTTTTTTATGTTTGCAGAGAGATCACGCCAGACTGTCTGTACATGACGAAGGCATTGCCATTGTTTGTTTTGGTCTCAGATTTCACAAAAAAAAACAAGAAGTTATTTGAACGATTAAATTGAGTGCTTTTATGTTTCTAAAGAGATCACACCAGATCCTGGGCAAAAACATAAGTCATTGCCAAAGGCACCGATTTCGCCAAAAAACAACTTAGTTAAATGCTTAATTAGTGGTTTTTTATTTTATGTTTGTAGAAAGAACTTGCGAGACTGCACGAACACGACCAAGACAATGCCGTCGTTGGTTTGTGTTGCAGTTTTAAACAAAATACATTGTTTTAACGGTTCAATTGATTGTTTTTTTTTTTACTTTCAGAGTGATCGCAGCGAATCGCTCGAGCATGCTTGTGTAATGCCAAAGGCGTTGATTTTGGCAAAAAAAACCTCATTTTAATGCTTAGTTTTTTTTTTTTAAATGTTTTTAAAGGGATCGCAACCGTTGCTTGGGCAATGCTAAAGGGGCTGGTTTCGTTAAAAGTACCATATAATAAATGCCTAATTTGTGCTTTTTATCTTTTTTAGAATGATCGTGAGAGATAACACGAAAACGACCATGCCAATGCCAAATGTGGTTTGGGTCGTTGGTTTCACTAAAAAGTCGTTATTTCTAATTCTCAAAGTGTCATTCTTATGCTTTAGAGGGATCGCACCAATGTGGCCAGGTACGTTCTAGGCAGTGCCAAAGGAAGCTTGGGTCGTTGATTTCCCCAAAAAAAACCTTATTTTAATGCTTAACTTGTGTTTTTTTATGTTTGTGGAAGGATGAAATGAGACTGCACAGATGGGACCATGGCAAAGTCGATGGTTGTTTGGGTCGAAGATTTCACATAGAAAGCATTGTTTAGCGCTTCAATTGCGTTTTTCAAGTATTTAGTACTTGCACGAAATTGCCCGGGCACTACCCGTGTAATGGTAAAGGCCGTAATTTTTTCAAAAATCAACCTACTTTAATGCTTAATTTGTGCTTTTTATGAATGTCGATGGATCGTGCCAGACTACAAGGACACGACCTTACCAATGCCACAGTTGGTCTGGGTTATGGCTTTTCCAAAATAATAAAAAAAAGTTATTTTAATGATTTAATTGAGTGTTTATATGTTTCTTGATTGATCGCACCAGACTGGGCGACCACAACCTGTGTAATGCCAAAGGCAGAAAAATTGCCCAATAAACCTTATTTTAATTCTTAATTTGTGTTGATGTTGTATTTGTGAAAGATCGCACAAGACTGCACAAACACAATTATTGCAATGTCAATGTTGGTTTGGGTTGCGGAATTTACTAAGAACACATTATTTTATTGATTAAATTCAATTTATTTTGTTTTTGGAGAGATCGCACTAGTTAGCAAGGGCACAACCTTTGTAACGCCGAAGTCGTTGATTTGTGTTTTTTATATTTACAAAATGCTCAGGCTAGAGTGCAAGGACTCGAGCATGGCACTACCAGAGGTGATTCGGTTCAAAGAATTCACAAAAAGGATGTTATTTTTAAGGCTTAAATGATTTTTCTTTCTCTTTTTTGTTTTTAAGAGATCGCAATCGTTCCTTGTTTTAACCTGGGAAATGCCAAAGGCGCCGAGTTTTGCTAAAAATAACATATTTTAATAATTAATTTGTGCTTTTTATGTTTTTAATGCTTAATGTGTCATTGTTATATTTTTAGAGAGATCACACCAGAGTGCCCAGACACATTTTAGCCAGTGCCGGAGGTAGTTCAGGTTGTTGATATCGCAAAAAAAAAAAAATCTTTAATTCTTGTATTTTTTTTTTTTGTAGAAAGATCGCGTGAGACTGCACGGACATGACCATGGCATTGCCAATGGTGGTTTGAGTCGAAGATTTCACCAAGAAAACATTGTCTTAGTGCTTCAATTGTGTTTTTATATTTTTTGAGAGATCGCAGCAGAGTGCCCAGACACATTTTAGGCGTGCCGAAGGTAGTTCGGGTTGTTGATTTAACAAAAAAAAGAAAAAAATATATTATTTTAATTCTTGTACGTGTTTTTTTTAATTTCTGTAGAAAGATCGTGTGAGACAGCACGGACACGACCACGGCATTGCAAATGGTGGTTTGAGTCGAAGATTTCACCAAGAAAACATTGTCTTAGTGCTTCAATTGTGTTTTCATATTTTTTGAGAGATCGCACCAGAGTGCCCAAACACATCTAAGCGTGCCGAAGATAGTTCGAGTTGTTGATTTAACAAAAAAAAAGAAAAAAATCTCATTTTAATTCTTGTACGTGTTTTTTATTAATTTCTGGAGAAAGATCGTGTGAGACAGCACGGACACGACCATGGCATTGCCAATGGTGGTTTGAGTCGAAGATTTCACCAAGAAAACATTGTTTTAGTTCTTCAATTGTGTTTTTATGTTTTTAGAAAGAACGCACCATATTGACCGGGCACAACCTCTGTATTGCCAAATGCACTGATTTCTCCAAAAACACCTTATTTACATGCTTAATTTGTGTTTCTTATATTTGTAGAATGGTAGGGCGAGAGTGCAAGGGAGAGCGTGGCAATATCGTGGTTGGCCAGGATTGTATCTTTTACCAAAAAAACGTTACTTTAATTGTAAAATTGAGTACTTCAATGTTTTTAGACATATCGCACTAGATTGTTCGAGCACAACCTTTGTAATGCCATAGGCGTTGATTCCACCAAAAATACCAAATTTTAATGCGTAATTTGTGTTTTTTATGTTTGTAAAGAGATCACGCAAGACTATCTGTACATGACCATGGCATTGCCAATGTTTGGTTTGGTGTCAGATATCACAAAAAAGAAGTTATTTGAAAGATTAAACTAAGTGCTTTTATGTTTCTAAAGAGATCACACCAGATCCTGGGCAAAACATAAGTCATTGCCAAAGGCACCGATTTCACCAAAAAACAACTTGGTTAAATGCTTAATTAGTGGTTTGTTATTTTATGTTTGTAGAAAGAACTTGCGAGACTGAACGAACACGACCAAGGCAATGTCGTGGTTGGTTTGGTATGCAGTTTTAACCAAAAAACATTGTTTTAATGCCAAAGGCGTTGATTTTGGCAAAAAAAACTCATTTTAATGCTTAGTTTTTTTAAAAATGTTTTTAAAGTGATCGCAACCGTTGCTTGAGCAATGCCAAAGGCGCTGGTTTCTTTAGAAGTACCTTATAATAAATGCATAATTTGTGCTTTTTATCTTTTTTAGAATGATCGTGAGAGATAACACGAAAACGACCATGGCAATGCCAAATGTGGTTTGGGTCGTTGGTTTCACTAAAAAATCGTTATTTCTAATTCTCAAATTGTCGTTCTTGTGCTTTAGAGGGATCGCACCAATGTGGCTAGGTACGTTCTAGGCAATGTGCCAAAGGAAGCTTGGGCCATTGATTTACCCAAAAAAAACCTTATTTTAATGCTCAACTTGTTTTTTTTATGTTCGTGGAAGGATGAAATCAGACTGCACATATGCGACGATGGCAAAGTCGATGGTGGTTTGGGTCGAAGATTTCACATAGAAAGCATTGTTTTGGCGCTTCAATTGCATTTTTCATGTTTTAGTAGTTGCACCAAATTGCCCGGGCACTACCCGTGTAATGGCAAAGGTCGTAATTTTTTCAAAAATGAACCTACTTTAATGCTTTATTTGTGCTTTTTATGAATGTCGAAGGGTCGTGCAAGACTGCACGGACACGACCTTAGCAATGCCACAGTTGGTCTGGGTTATGGCTTTTCCAAAATAATAAAAAAAGAAGTTATTTTAATGATTTAATTGAGGTTTATATGTTTCTTGAGAGATCGCTCTAGACCTGCCAAAGGCAGAAAAATTGCCCAATAAACCTTATTTTAATTATTAATTTGTGCTATTTTTTTATTTGTAAAAGATCGCGCAAGACTGCACAAACACAATTATTGCAATGCCAATGTTGGTTTGGGTTGCGGAATTTACTAAGAACACATTATTTTATTGATTAAATTCAATTTATTTTGTTTTTGGAGAGATCGCACGAGTTAGCAAGGGCACATAACCTTTGTAATGCCGAAGTCGTTGATTTCCCCCAAAACACCTTCTTTAATCCATAATTTGTGTTTTTTATATTTACAAAATGCTCAGGTGAGAGTGCAAGGACTCGAGCATGGCACTACCAGAGGTGATTCGGTTCAAAGAATTCACAAAAAGGATGTTATTTTTAAGGCTTAAATGATTTTTCTTTCTCTTTTTTGTTTTTCATAGATCGCAATAGTTCCTTGTTTTAATTCTTGTACGTGTTTTTTTAATTTCTGTAGAAAGATCGTGTGAGACAGCACGGACACGACCATGGAATTGCCAATGGTGGTTTGAGTCGAAGATTTCGCTAAGAAAACATTGTTTTAGTTATTCAATTGTGTTTTTATGTTTTTAGAGAGAACGCACCAGATTGACCGGGCACAACCTCTATAATGCCAAATGCACTGATTTCTCCAAAACCACCTTATTTACATGCTTAATTTGTGTTTCTTATATTTGTAGAATGGTAGGGCGAGAGTGCAAGGAAGAGCGTGGCAATACCGTGGTTGGTCAGGATTATATCTTTTACCAAAAAAATGTTACTTTAATTGTTAAATTGAGTACTTCAATGTTTTTAGACATATCGCACTAGATTGTTCGAGCACAACCTTTGTAATGCCATAGGCGTTGATTCCACCAAAAATACCATATTTTAATGCGTAATTTGTGTTTTTTATGTTTGTAGAGAGATCACGAAAGACCATCTGTACATGACCATGGCATTGCCAATGTTTGTTTTGGTCTAAGATTTCACAAAAAAGAAAAGTTATTTGAACTATTAAATTGAGTGCTTTTATGTTTCTAAAGAGATCACACCAGATCCTGTGCAAAACATAAGTCATTGCCAAAGGCACCGATTTCGGCAAAAAGCAACTTAGTTAAATGCTTAATTAGTGGATTTTTATTTTATGTTTGTATGAAGAACTTGCGAGACTGCACGAACACAACCAAGGAAATGTCGTGCTTGGTTTGGGTTGCAGTTTTAACCAAAAAACATTGTTTTAATAATTAAATTGATTGTTTTTTTTTTTTACTTTCAGAGTGATCGCAGCAGATCGCTCGGGCATGCTTGTGTAATGCCAAAGGCGTTGATTTTGGCAAAAACACCTCGTTAAAAGTACCTTATAATAAATGCCTAATTTTTGCTTTTTATCTTTTGGAGAATGATCGGGAGAGATAACACAAAAACGACCATGGCAAGCCAAATGTGGTTTGGGTCGTTGGTTTCACTAAAAAATCGTTATTTCTAATTCTCAAATTGTCGTTCTTATGCTTTAGAGGGATCGCACCAATGTGGCTAGGTACGTTCTAGGCAGTGCCAAAGGAAACTTTGGCCGTTGATTTCCCCAAAAAATGATGCAAACCAAGAAGCTGGACAAGTTGATCATACACTTGGGAATGGAGTTGAATATGCACAAGACCCATTGTCACTTCCAAGTGGTCCAATTACAAGACTTAGAGCCAAACGTTTCAAGGAAGCGCTAAATGGGCCAATCGAAGAGAATTGGGCTGATTCTAAAAAGACCAATTAAAGTTACAAAGCTCAAATGAAAAAAAGAAAGAAAAAGAAATGAAGGCCGAAATTGAGAAAAAAAAAGAGAGAGAAAAACATTGATCAGAGAGCAAAAGAAAGAGAGGGGATTTCAGCCATAGTGAGAGCAAGAGAGGAAAAATTAAATTGCATTGCAAAAAAAAGTGAGATCAAGAGAGCATTATTTTCACACCAGCCCCTTATTGTACTCATGTACAAGGAGGCTCTTTTATGTACTAATGATCTCGTCGGTGCTTTGCCGAGCGTTATTGTTTCTCTTTTGCAGGAGTTTGAAGATGTCCTTCCCGAAGAAGTACCTTATGGATTACCTCCAATCCGAGGGATTGAACATCAAATTGATTTCATACCAGGTGCATCAATTCCACACCGACCTGCTTATAGGAGTAATCCCAAGGAGACCAAGGAACTCCAAAGGCAAGTAGGTGAATTATTGGAGAAGGGGTTTGTGCGTGAAAGCATGAGTCCTTGTGTAATTCCGGTGCTGTTAGTTCCTAAGAAGGATGGAACATGGAGGATGTGTGTTGACTGTCGAGCCATCAACAACATAACGGTAAAGTATCTTCATCCCATTCCTAGATTAGACGATATGCTAGATGAATTGCATGGTTCTTGTGTCTTTACAAAAATTGATCTTAAGAGTGGTGGATATCATCATATTAGGATGAAGGAAGGTGATGAATGGAAAATTGCTTTTAAGACTAAATGTGGTTTGTATGAGTGGTTAGTGATGCCTTTCGGTTTAACTAATGTTCCGAGCACATTTATGCGTTTAATGAAACCATGTTTTGCGTGCATTTATTGGCAGATTTGTCGTTGTGTATTTTGATGATATCCTAATTTATAGCAAAAACTTGGAAGAACATGTAATGCATTTGAAATCTGTTTTGGAAATTCTAAGGAAAGAAAAGTTGTTTGCTAATCTCAAGAAGTGCACCTTTTGTAGGGATACACTTGTGTTTCTTGGTTTTGTTGTTAGTAAGAGAGGAATTGAGGTGGACGAGGAAAAGGTTAAGGCAATCCAAGAGTGGCCAACACCTACAACAATCAGCCAAGTGAGGAGTTTCCACGGCTTAGCTAGCTTCTATAGACGGTTTGTGGGTGATTTTAGTAGCTTAGCCTCACCTCCTACTGAAGTCATCCAGAAAAATGTGCCGTTTAAGTTGGGGAAAGAACAAGAAAAGGCATTTAATCTGATCAAATAAAAGTTAACTAATGCACCTTTGCTTGTTTTACCTAACTTTGCTAAAACTTTTGAAATTGAGTGTGATGCTTCAGGTATAGGTATTGGAGCTGTTTTGATGCAAGAAGGCCATCCGGTTGCTTATTTCAGTGAAACGTTGAGTTGGGCAGCCCTAAATTACCCTACTTATGATAAGGAGATGTACGCCTTGATAAGGGCTTTGGAAAATTGGCAGCACTATCTATGGCCAAAGGAATTTGTGATTCACACAGATCATGAATCTTTGAAGCATTTGAAAGGACAGCAAAGGTTGAACAGACTCCATGCCAAGTGGGTGCAATTCATTGAAACATTTTCTTATGTGATCAGATACAAGAAAGGTAAGGAAAATGTGGTGGCTGACGCATTGTCCCGAAGGTATGCTTTACTTTCCATTTTAGATACAAAATTGCTTGGTTTTGAATACATTAAGGATTTGTATGCACAAGATTCTGATTTTGGTGAAGTGTTCAATGCATGTGAAAAAGTGGCGTTTGGAAAGTTTTATAGGCATGATGGATTTTTGTTTCGGGAAAATAAACTGTGTGTGCCTGTGTTCTTTGCGTGAATTGTTTGTGAGAGAACTCATGGTGGTGGTTTGATGGGTCATTTTGGTGTAGCTAAGACATTAGGAGTTTTGCATGATCATTTTTTTTGGCCTCATATGAAACGTGATGTGGAAAGAATCTGTGAGAAGTGTATCATGTGTAAACAGACCAAGTCTAAGTTGAAACCCCATGGTTTGTACACCCCTTTGCCAATACCTAGTGAACCTTGGACTGATATTTCTATGGATTTTGTTTTGGGATTACCTAGGACTTAGAGGAGGAGAGATTTAGTTTTTGTGGTGGTAGATAGATTTTCCAAGATGGCACACTTCATTGCATGTCATAAAACTGATGATGCATCACATATAACTGATTTGTTCTTCAAAGAAATTGTAAGGTTACATGGCATGCCTAGGACCACTGTTTCTGATAGGGATGCAAGGTTTTTGAGTTACTTTTGGAAGACTTTGTGGGGAAAGTTGGGAACCAAGTTATTGTTTTCTACTACATGTCATCCACAAACGGATGGTCAAACTAAAGTAGTGAATAGAACTTTGTCTTTTTTAAAACGTGCTATCATTAAAAAGAACTTGAAAACATGGGAAGATTGTTTGCCACATGTTGAATTTGCTTATAATCGAAGTATTCATTCTGCAACTAATTTTTCAACATTTGAAATGGTTTAAGGTTTTAACCCATTGTCACCTTTGGATTTAACTTCTTTACCTTTGAGTGAACGTGTAAACTTAGATGGCAAAAAGAAGGCACGACTGCACATTGAAAGAAGGACTAAACAATATGTCCAACAAGCCAACAAGGGACGCAAGAAGGTAGTGTTTGAACCCGGAGATTGGGTTTGGTTGCACTTAAGGAAGGATCGTTTTCCGGAGAAACGGTTTTCAAAACTCCTACCTTGGGGTGACGGACCTTTTCAAATAGTGGAACGCATCAATGATAATGCCTACAAGCTTGACTTACCAGGTGAGTATGGTGTCAGTACAAGCTTTAATGTTGCTGATTTGTCTCATTTTGATGTAGGTGATGATTTGAGGACAAATCCTTCTCAAGAGGGGGAGAATGATGCAAACCAAGGAGCAAATGATGCAAACCAAGGAGATGGAAAAGTTGATCATACACTTGGGAATGGAGCGGAATATGCACAAGACCCATTGTCACTTCCAAGTGGTCCAATTACAAGACCTAGAGCCAAACGTTTCAAGGAAGCGCTAAATGGGCTAATCCAAGAGAATATTGTTAATTCTAAAAAGACCAAGACGGGCTTAAATAATAATCAAGGCTTAGTCCAGGTCATCAAAGCAATTGAAGAAGCTAATTAGCATACAAAACATGACCAGCATGGATTGACCATCAAAGGGCATGAATTTGTTGAGTTTAAAGGATATTAAATAGGGGAATAAATTTGGTCCTGGCTGGTTATGTTAAATACATTGAACTTAGTCAATTAGCTATTTTGGTTATCTTGAGAAGTCCAAGAGGCTTAAAAAACATGGGGACTTGTTTATGTTGATATTTGTGTTGTTTTAAATGTAGTTATGACTTTTCCTATTCTTGGAGGGTTGTTCCAAGTATATAGATTGGTAGCTCGAATTTGAATGGCATATTGTTTTCAGAACTTAACATCCTTATGAGGTCTTGTGTCCTCTTTGTTCTTAAAAGAACTCTTTGAACTTATCAAGTTAATCTTGTGGCGTTCAAACAACCAAACTTATCACCTTGATTGTTTGATATGAACTCCACCAACAATTGTGATGAAACCCAATAACAATGATGGATTAGAACCCAAGATCGTGTAGACAAGATTGGTTGAGCCTTGACCCGTCACCTAACCAGATGAAAACCAAGACTACGAAGGATTGAAAATGCCACACCAAGATTCAACAATCAAGGTGATAAGTTTGGTTGTTTGAACGCCACAAGATTAACTTGATAAGTTCAAGAGTTCTTTTAAGAACAAAGAGGACACAAGACCTCACAAGATTAACTTGATCTGAAAACATAATATGTCATTCGAATTCGAGCTACCTCTCTATATATACTTGGAACAACCCTCCAAGAATAGGAAAAGTCATAACTAAATTTAAACATATCCAGTCGCCTCTTTGGACTTCTAAAGGTAACCAGCCACCTCTTTGGACTTCTAAAGGTAACCAACCGCCTCTTTTGACTTCTAAAGGTAACCAGCCGCCTCTTTTGACTTCTAAACATAGTTAAAAATAGCTAATTGACTAAGTTCAATGTATTTGATGGTCAGTCCATGTTGGTCACGTTTTGTGTGCTAATGAGCTTCTTCAATTGGACCACTTGGAAGTGACAATGGGTCTTGTGCATATTCAGCTCCATTCCCAAATGTACGATCAACTTGTCCAGCTCCTTGGTTTGCATCATTTGCTCATTGGTTTGCATCACGTTTCATTTCCTTAGTCTCAACTATATGTGTGTTTTTACAGAAGGCGCCACACCATTAGCACCCACATCTGCAACCAAACCCAATCTCCGGGTTCAAACACTACCTTCTTGCGTCCTTTGTTGGCTTGTTGGACATATTGTTTAGTCCTCCTTTCAATGTTCAGTCGTGCCTTTTCATGAATCATCTTTACAACTTCTGCCTTCTTTTTGCCATCTAAGTTTACACGTTCACTCAACGGTAAAGAAGTTAAATCCAAAGGTGACAATGGGTTAAAACCATAAACCATTTCAAATGGTGAAAAATTAGTTGCAGAATGAATACTTCGATTATAAGCAAATTCAACATGTGGCAAACAATCTTCCCATGTTTTCAAGTTCTTTTTAATGATAGCACGTAACAAAGAAGACAAAGTTCTATTCACTACTTCAGTTTGACCATCCGTTTGTGGATGACAAGTTGTAGAAAACAATAACTTGGTTCCCAACTTTCCCCACAAAGTCTTCCAAAAGTAACTCAAAAACCTTGCATCCCTATCAGAAACAATGGTCCTAGGCATGCTATGTAACCTTACAATTTCTTTGAAGAACAAATCAGCTATATGTGATGCATCATCAGTTTTATGACATGCAATGAAGTGTGTCATCTTGGAAAATCTATCTACCACCACAAAAACTGAATCTCTCCCCCTCTATCTGTTTTGAAAATTCTAAGGAAAGAAAAGTTGTTTGCTAATCTCAAGAAGTGCACCTTTTGCACAGATAAACTTGTGTTTCTTGGTTTTGTTGTTAGTAAGAGAGGAATTGAGGTGGACGAGGAAAAGGTTAAGGCAATCCAAGAGTGGCCAATGCCTACAACAATCAGCCAAGTGAGGAGTTTCCACGGCTTAGCTAGCTTCTATAGACGGTTTGTGCGTGATTTTAGTAGCATAGCCTCACCTCTTACTGAAGTCATCAAGAAAAATGTGTCGTTTAAGTGGGGAAAATAACAAGAAAAGGCATTTAATCTGATCAAAGAAAAGTTAACTAATGCACCTTTGCTTGTTTTACCTAACTTTGCTAAAACTTTTGAAATTGAGTGTGATGCTTCAGGTATATGTATTGGAGCTGTTTTGATGCAAGAAGGCCTTCCTGTTGCTTATTTCAGTGAAAAGTTGAGTGGGGCAGCCCTAAATTACCCTACTTATGATAAGGAGAAGTACGCCTTGATAATGACTTTGGAAAATTGGCAGCACTATCTATGGCCAAAGGAATTCGTGATTCACACAGATCATGAATCTTTGAAGCATTTGAAAGGATAGCAAAAGTTGAACAAGCGCCATGCCAAGTGGGTGGAATTCATTGAAACATTTCCTTATGTGATCAGATACAGCAAGGTAAGGAAAATGTGGTGGCTGACGCATTGTCCCGAAGGTATGCTTTACTTTCTATTTTAGATACAAAATTGCTTGGTTTTGAATACATTAAGGATTTGTATGCACAAGATTCTGATTTTGGTGAAGTGTTCAATGCATGTGAAAAAGTGGTGTTTGGTATGTTTTGTAGGCATGATGGATTTTTGTTTCGGGAAAATAAACTGTGTGCCTATGTGTTCTTTGCGTGAATTGTTTGTGAGAGAAGCTCATGGTGGTGGTTTGATGGGTCATTTTGGTGTAGCTAAGACATTAGGAATTTTGCATGATCATTTTTTTTGACCTCATATGAAACTTGATCTGGAAAGAATATGTGAGAAGTGTATCACGTGTAAACAGGCGAAGTCAAAGTTGAAACCCCATGGTTTGTATACCCCTTTGCCAATACCTACTGAACCTTGGACTGATATTTCTATGGATTTTTTTTTTGGGATTACCTAGGACTACAATAAATGCACGCAAAACATGGTTCATTAAACACATAAATGCACTCGGAGCATTAGTTAAACCGAAAGGCATCACTAACCACTCATACAAACCATATTTACTCTTAAAAGCAGTTTTCCATTCATCACCTTCCTTCATCCTAATCTGATGATATCCACTCTTAAGATCAATTTTTGTAAAGACACAAGAACTATGCAATTCATCCAGCATATCGTCTAATCTAGGAATGGGATGACGATACTTTACCGTTATGTTGTTGATGGCTCGGCAGTCAACACACATCCTCCATGTTCCATCCTTCTTAGGAACTAACATCATCTACTTCTTCCTCATTACCTGAAGTAGCGGCGGTCATTGGTTTGGCATTCTTAGAGGGTTCAAATTTTGGCTTATTTTGTAGCTGCTCGTCCCTTTTTTGAGCTGTCTTCCACGGGCTGGTGGTAGCCATAGGTTGTCCCCTCCTAGCCAATCCCTTTCGTTTGAACTGTTCCTCCACCTTTGTGGCTTGATGGACCATATCTTTCAACTCAACATAGTGCTGCATCTCGACTATATCCGCAATCTCACGATTTAAACCGTGCAAAAACCGAGCCATGGTGGCTTCTCGGTCCTCTTCTACATTAGCCCGGATCATAGCTACTTCCATCTCCTTGTAATATTCTTCCACAGTCTTGGAACCTTGATTTAACCTCTGCAACTTTTGGTACAATCCCCTATAATCGTGGTTGGGTACAAAATGCTTCCTCATAAGCATTTTCATCTCCTCCCAAGTAACCACGGGTGGCTCTCTATTCCTTCTCCTATTAATCAGTAATTGATCCCACCAAACAATGGCATAATCGGTGAATTCAATTGCAGCCAACTTAACCTTCTTTATCTCCGAGTGGTTGTGACAATCAAACACCATCTCCATTTTAGTTTCCCACTCCAAATAAACTTCAGGATCACTTTTACCTTGAAAAGATGGGATTTTAATCTTTATGTTTCCTAAATCATTATCTCTCCTAGGCCTACCCATCCAAGCTTCTCGATTCTCATTCCCACGCTCAAACCTGCCCTGGTTCAAATATGGCTCATCAAAATGCTCCAACTCTGCCTCTTCCTCAACATTCTGCCATGGAACACGCCCACCTTGCTGCCTGTTGCAGATGTCTTGTTGTTGTTCCCTAGGAGTTTCCGCTTCTACCCTGTCCAACCTCTCATGAATAGGTTCTAATTCATCCCTCAACTTACGCCTCATCTCCCCTAACAACGCTTGCATTTGTAGGTTCGGAGCTGGATGTTGTCGAACTTCTTCGGTTGTATCTTCTTCTTGATTATTGGACATATTTTAAATTTGCAAAACAAGGTTAGAATCCTCACAAGCACTCCCTCGCGTTTCACTCAAGAGTTTGATACACTTGCACTCGTGTTTTCACTCTAAACGGCTTTTACCCTCTTATGGTCTCACACACTCTTGCCTTTTTCCACTCTTTTGTGTCTCCTTTAGTTCTTAATCAAACTTCAAGAAACTAAAAATAATCTAGCAGCAATTCAAAAATGAGAAACAACCAAAACTCATCAAAAGATCATGAACATGAATAAGTTGAGAAACAAGATTGAAAAGAGGAAATTTTCTTACTGGAATCACTTTTCTTCTCTTTTTTTTTTCTATTCCCTGCAGTAGAAAAAAAAAAGAAAAAGGAAGAAAAATAGAAGATGACATGGACTAAGCCTTGATTATAATTTGAGCCCATCTTAGTCTTTTTTTTTTCTACAGCAGGATCAAGAACATGAATAAGGTGAGAAACAAGATTGAAAAGATGAAAATTTCTTACTGGAATCACTTTTCTTCTCTTTTTTTTTTTCTACAGCAGGGAATAGGAAATAAAAAAAAATGAAAATAAAAGATAGTCAAACTTATCTTAGAACCAAATCTCTGATACCAAATGATATGAACTCCACCAACAATTGTGATGAAACCCAATAACAATGACGGATTAAAACCCCAAGATCGTGTAGACAAGATTGGTTGAGCCTTGACCCGTCACCTATCCAGATGAAAACCAAGAATACGAAGGATTGAAAACGCCACACCAAGATTCAACAATCAAGGTGATAAGTTTGGTTGTTTGAACGCCACAAGATTAACTTGATAAGTTCAAGAGTTCTTTTAAGAACAAAGAGGATACAAGACCTCACAAGATTAACTTGATATGAAAACATAATCTGCCATTCAAATTCGAGCTACCCCTCTATATATACTTGGAACAACCCTCCAAGAATAGGAAAAGTCATAACTAAATTTAAACATATCTAGCCGCCTCTTTGGACTTTTAAAGGTAACCAGCCGCCTCTTTGGACTTCTAAAGGTAACCAGCCACCTCTTTAGACTTCTAAAGGTAACCAGCCGCCTCTTTGGACTTCTAAACTTAGTCAAAAATGGCTAATTGACTAAGTTCAATGTATTTGATGGTCAGTTCATGCTGGTCACATTTTGTGTGCTAATTAGCTTCTTCAATTGCTTTGATGACATGTGTGGCGACCCCGCACCCCGGACCACCAACCCCGCAGGGAATGGCGTGCGGAATGCCTGGGTGGGATGCCCAACGTTGGCATCTCCGACCACTCCTCAACTCCCGTGAGGTGGTTGAGACCCTACGAGCCTTATCTCAAACAACGACATAATATCAAAAGGTACTAAACAAAACTACCAACCGTATTAATCATCCAAGACAAGAGATAATCCATAAAAATGAACCATAAATAAAATCATAATCCCTAGAGTCCATTAAAATTGACATACACATAAAGTCCAAAATTGTGGGTACAAATAAAAATCGTAATATGCCCACATGGTCTATCTAACAAGTCCCAACTCACCCATACTACAATGTGGTAAGTGTTAAAATTACATAATCCAAAATATAATACTTCATAATTTAAAACACAGTTCAATCAAAATGCCTCTCAACTCACATCGAGGCCTTGGATTCTCTTGCAGGCAAGGCCATCAAGATATGACTACTCTTTTGCCCTTACTCGGGACAGAAAGACCTGAAAGAGGAAAATGAGGGTGAGCCAACGGTGCCCAGTGAATAGAATTCAAATATGCTATCAATACTCATCAATAAATATCATGTATGCATTTCAATGTGTAGCATGATTAAAAGCTCATAATCATATAGATATCAAGCATTTATAATAAGTTCGATGCAAGTAAAAGCTTATCAATTTGGATCCACATTCCACATGCATTGGGGTTACTAGTGCACGTCTATTTCACCGTACCGTTGACCCCAATCATGTTTATTTGGGGTTACTAGTGCACGTCTATTTCACCGTACCGTTCTCATCCCCAAATATTTCCTTTATAAAACCCTCCTATGACAAGGTTATGTCCCCCTATTAACCATATAGATGGGCCCAACCAAAGTCATAAGGTTTTCTCAAATCAATGCATCATTCAAAACATTAGAACACATTCATGCTTTATGCTATAAGTGATATAATGACATAAAAGATATAATCATAAATGAAGTCTACTCACAAGCAAGCCTCGCGAGAGTATTTAACCATACACGACCACCAAACCGAATCAACCCAATCAAGATCCTGAAACATTCATCAATATCCTACCATACATCAATTTATATGGTCAATCACATAGACATTACACATCAATCCTAAATAAGCCCACATATAGACAATAGGCCTAAATCCCATCTAATCCCATCATTCAACTCAAATCACATGACTTAGGCCTCTAATGCATAGTTCTCATTCATAAACCATTCTATTAATCAAAAATACTGATTTTCAATTCCTTAGGCATAAACATGCCCAAATTGGGTCACTTGATCACAAGTAGGCCTAACCCATGATATGGTCACAACCACCAAATCAGTAGCATAATTGACCCTAATCATGCTTAATTAAACATATGTTGAATCAATTCAATGATTCTAGGCCAAAAGCATCAAAAGCCCTAAAATATGAAATTTTCCATACATAGGCCATATTGCCGATTTACACTAGGTCACCATGTTCAACCATGTATATCACTGATTTTGCATCATGGGTTCATCAACAATGGCAACTAGGTCAACATAGTTGACATTCAAGCTATTTGGAAAGGTCTAAGTTCATATTCTAAATTTAGGTCTAATACAAGCAACCCTACCAATTCTTCATTTAATATTCTGTTCAGATGTATCAATCTACCAACAGAAATATGTAATAACAAAATCAACCGTACAGATTGAAGTATGTGAAGAAACAAACCTTCTGCCCAATCCAACAGTGGACCGAAAAGATAAGTATCTTTGATGAACAAGTCTCTAATCAGACAATTTCTCCTTTCCTGCTGCAAATACTCGAACTCAGATGACTATATCACACAATATACTTAACCCATTAACATCTCCACCGTTCAGAATGCAGAAATATCAGTTGTAAACTACATACCCAAATCTAATATCCATCCAACGATAGATTGAGGAGATCTATAAGTTTGAGCGAAATGGCGCGAGAAATCCAGACTTTCCGACCAGCTTTGTTTGAGAGGTTAGATCTCTTAGATGAATTTCTAATCAAGATCTCCACTGACCATAATACAGAAATATCATTGTAAACTACATATCCAAATCTAATATCCATCCAACGGTAGATTGAGGAGATCTATAAGTTTGAGTGAAACTGCGCGAGAAATCCAGACTTTCCGACCAGCTTTGTTTGAGAGGTTAGACCTCTTAGACGAAACCTCTAATCAAGATCTCCACCGACCAGAATGAATAACCATAAGCTACAAACTTGCTGACAAAGTTTGAGCTCAATCTGACCATATATCCTGAAGATCCAGCTCTTTGATGAAAACGTTGCAGAGATTTTCCTCAAGCAACTCCGTCTTTCTTTCTCTTCTTTTTTCCTTTCTCTTCTTTTTATTTTTATTTTTTCCTTTCCCTCCACTCACCTCACTTTCTAGCACTTTCTTGGATAAGGGAAGTGGGCACGGGACACTTGTCCACTTTCATGCACCAACCTTCACATGTGTTGACTACCCATACCAACCACATGTACTTTAACCAATCTCATGCTTCCATGTATTTTAAATGTCCAATCCATTTAATACACCAAATTTTCATTCTCATTTATCCTTTTATTCAATCAATCCAAACCCATATCAATTCATGGTTTAATGGGCCCATGCATAAATAATAACATATGTATTATACTTTAATTTAATGTGACCCATACACAATTTATAATGCACATATTTATATACATTATCAAGCATCAACTATAAAAACATTAAACAACCATCAAACAAACACCAAACATATCAAGGCAACACATAGAGTTTGGGTAAAATGCAATTGGGTTATGGGCTAGATGAAATAATTTTCGGGGCATCACAACATGGATTAGCCCATTTAGCTCTTCCTTGAAACGTTTGGCTCTAGGTCTTGTAATTGGACCACTTGGAAGTGACAATGGGTCTTGTGCATATTCAGCTCCATTCCCAAATGTATTATCAACTTGTCCAGCACCTTGGTTTGCATCATTTGTTCCTTGGTTTGCATCACTCTGCCTCTCCTCAACATTCCGCCACGGAACACGCGCACCTTGCTGCCTGTTGCGGATGTCTTGTTGCTGTTCCCTAGGAGTTCCCGCTTCTACCCTATCCAACCTCTCGTGAATAGGTTCTAATTCATCCCTCAACATACGCCTCATCTCCCCTAACAACGCTTGCATTTGGAGGTTCAGAACTGCATGTTGTCGAACTTCTTCGGTTGTATCTTCTTCTAGATTATTTGATACACTTGCACTCGTGTTTTCACTCTAAACGGCTTTTACCCTCTTATGGTCTCACACACTCTTGCCTTTTTCCACTCTTTTGCGTCTCCGTTAGTTCTTAATCAAACTTCAAGAAACTAATTCAAAATAATCTAGCAGCAATTCAAAAATGAGAAACAACCAAAACTCATCAAAAGATGAAGAACATGAATAAGGTGAGAAACAAGATTGAAAAGAGGAAATTTTCTTACTGGAATCACTTTTCTTCACTTTTTTTTTTTTTTTACAGCAGGATCAAGAACATGAATAAGGTGAGAAACAAGATTGAAAAGATGAAATTTTCTTACTGGAATCACTTGAGATATTGCACCAGACTGGGCGAGCACAACCTGTGTAATGCCAAAGGCAAAAAAATTCCCCAATAAACCTCATTTTATTTCTTAATTTGTGCTGTTCATTTATTTGTGAAAGATCGCGCAAGACTGCACAAACATAATTATTGCAATGCCAATGTTGGTTTGGGTTGCGGAATTTTCTAAGAACACATTATTTTATTGATTATATTCAATTTATTTTGTTTTTGGAGAGATGGCACGAGTTAGCAAGGGCACAACCTTTGTAATGCCGAAGTCGTTGACTTCCCCCAAAACACCTTCTTTAATGCTTAATTTGTGTTTTTTATATTTACAAAATGCTCAGGCGAGAGTGCGAGGACTCGAGCATGGCATTACCAGAGGTGATTCGGTTCAAAGATTTCACAAAAAAGATGTTATTTTTAAGGCTTAAATCATTTTTCTTTTTCTTTTTTGTTTTTAAGAGATCGCAATCGTTCCTTGTTTTAACCTAGGAAATGCCAAAGGCGCCGAGTTTTGCTAAAAATAACATATTTTAATAATTAATTTGTGTTTTTTATGTTTTTGTGAAAGATCGTGCGAGGCCACACGGACGCTGCCACGACAATACCTAAGGTGGTTTAGGTTGCTGGTTTCACCAAAAAAATGTTATTTTAATGCTTAATGTGTTATTCTTATACTTTTAGAGAGATCGCACCAGAGTGCGCAGACACAGTTTAGGCAATGCCGGAGGTAGTTCAGGTTGTTGATATCGCAAAAAAAAAAAAAAAAAAAAAAAACTTTAATTCTTGTATGTTTTTTTTTTGTGTAGAAAGATTGCGTGAGATTGCACGGACACGACCATGGCATTGCCAATGGTGGTTTGAGTCGAAGATTTCACCAAGAAAACATTGTCTTAGTGCTTCAATTATGTTTTTATATTTTTTGAGATATCGCACCAGAGTGCCCAGACACATTTTAAGCGTGCCGAAGGTAGTTCGGGCTGTTGATTTAAAACAAAAAAAAGAAAAAAAATTTATTTTAATTCTTGTACGTGTTTTTTTTAATTTATGTAGAAAGATCGTGTGAGACTGCACGGACACGACCATGGCATTGCCAATGGTGGTTTGAGTCGAAGATTTCACCAAGAAAACATTGTTTTAGTTCTTCAATTGTGTTTTTATGTTTTTAGAGAGAACGCACCAGATTGACCGGGCACAACCTATGTAATGCCAAATGCACTGATTTCTATAAAAAAACCCTAATTTACATGCCCGGTCAAGATTGTATCTTTTACCAAAATAACGTTACTTTAATTGTTAAATTGGGTACTTCAATGTTTCTAGACATATCGCACTAGATTGTTCGAGCACAACCTTTGTAATGCCATAGGCGTTGATTTCACCAAAAATACCATATTTTAATGCGTAATTTGTGTTTTTTATGTTTGTAGAGAGATCACGCAAGACTGTCTGTACACGAATGCCCATGTTTGTTTTGGTCTCAGATTTCACAAAAAAGAAAAGTTATTTGAACGATCAAATTGAGTGCTTTTATGTTTCTAAAGAGATCACACCAGATCCTGGGCAAAAACATATGTTATTGCCAAAGGCACCGATTGTGCCAAAAAACAACTTAGTTAAATTCTTAATTAGTGGTTTTTGATTTTAGGTTTGTATAAAGAACTTGCGAGACTGCACGAACACGACCAAGGCAATGCCGTGCTTGGTTTAGGTTGTTTTAATGATTAAATTGATTGTATTTTTTTTTTACTTTCGGAGGGATCGCAGCAGATCCCTCAGGAATGCTTGTGTAATGCCAAAGGCGTTGATTTTGGCAAAAAAAAAACCTCATTTTAGTGCTTAGTTTTTTTTTTAAATGTTTTTAAAGGGATCCCAACCGTTGCTTGAGCAATGCCGAAGGCCCTGGTTTCGTTAAAAGTACCTTATAATAAATGCCTAATTTGTGCTTTTTATCTTTTGGAGAATGATCGGGAGAGATAACACGAAAACGACCATGGCAATGCCAAATGTGGTTTGGGTCGTTGGTTTCGCTAAAAAATCGTTATTTCGAATTCTCAAATTGTCGTTCTTATGCTTTAGAGGGACCGCACCAATGTGGCCAGGTACGTTCTAGGTAGTGCCAAAGGAAGCTTGGGCCGTTGATTTCCCAAAAAAAACCTTATTTTAATGCTTAACTTGTGTTTTTTTAGGTTTGTAGAAGGATCAAATGAGACAGCACAGATGCGACCATGGCAAAGTCGATGGTGGTTTGGGTCGAAGATTTCACCAAGAAAGCATTGTTTTAGTGCTTCAATTGCGTTTTTCATGTTTTAGTACTTGCACCAAATTGCCCGGGCACTACCCGTGTAATGGCAAAGGTCGTAATTTTTTCAAAAATCAACCTACTTTAATGCCTAATTTGTGCTTTTTATGAATGTTGAAGGATCGTGCAAGACTGCACGGACACAACCTTAGCAATGCCACAGTTGGTCTGGGTTATGGCTTTTCCAAAATAATAAAAAAAAATGTTAATTTAATGATTTAATTGAGTGTTTATATGTTTCTTGAGATATTGCACCACACTGGGCGAGCACAACCTGTGTAATGACAAAGGCAGAAAAATTGCCCAATAAACCTCATTTTAATTCTTAATTTGTGCTGTTCTTTTATTTGTGAAAGATCGCGCTAGACTGCACAAACACAATCATTGCAATGCCAATGTTGGTTTGGGTTGCGGAATTTACTAAGAACACATTATTTTATTGATTATATTCAATTTATTTTATTTTTGGAGAGATGGCACGAGTTAGCAAGGGCACAACCTTTGTAATGCCGAAGTCGTTGACTTCCCCCAAAACACCTTCTTTAATGCTTAATTTGTGTTTTTTATATTTACAAAATGCTCAGGCGAGAGTGCGAGGACTCGAGCATGGCACTACCAGAGGTGATTTGGTTCAAAGATTTCACAAAAAAGATATTATTTTTAAGGCTTAAATGATTTTTCTTTTTCTTTTTTGTTTTTAAGAGATCGCAATCGTTCCATGTTTTAACCTGGGAATTGCCGAAGGCGCCGAGTTTTTCTAAAAATAACATATTTTAATAATTTCTACAACCTATGTAATGCCAAATGCACTGATTTCTACAAAAACACCTTATTTACATGCATAATTTGTGCTTTTTATGTTTTTGTGAAAGATCGTGCGAGACCACACGGACGTTGCCACGACAATACCTAAGGTGGTTTAGGTTGCTGGTTTCACCAAAAAAATGTTATTTTAATGCTTAATGCGTTATTCTTATACTTTTAGAGAGATCGCACCAGAGTGCGCAGACACAGTTTAGGCAATGCCGGAGGTAGTTCAGGTTGTTGATATCGCAAAAAAAAATACTTTAATTCTTGTATGTTTTTTTTTTGTAGAAAGATCGCGTGAGATTGCACGGACACGACCATGGCATTGCCAATGGTGGTTTGAGTCGAAGATTTCACCAAGAAAACATTGTCTTAGTGCTTCAATTGTGTTTTTATATTTTTTGAGATATCGCACCAGAGTTCCCTGACACATTTTAGGCGTGCCGAAGGTTGTTCGGGCTGTTGATTTAAAACAAAAAAAAAAAAGAAAAAAAATTATTTTAATTCTTGTACGTGTTTTTTTAAAATTTCTGTAGAAAGATCGTGTGAGAAGGCACGGACACGACCATTGCATTGCCAATGGTGGTTTGAGTCGAAGATTTCACCAAGAAACAATTCTTTTAGTGCTTCAATTGCGTTTTTCACGTTTTAGTACTTGCACCAAATTGCCCGGGCTCTACCCGTGTAATGGCAAAGGCCGTAATTTTTTCAAAAATCAACCTCCTTTAATGCTTAATTTGTGTTTTTTATGAATGTCGAAGGATCGTGCCAGACTACACGGACACGACCTTAGCAATGCCACAGTTGGTCTGGGTTATGGCTTTTCCAAAATAATAAAAAAAAACATTATTCTAATGATTTAATTGAGTATTTATATGTTTCTTGAGATATCGCACCAGACTGGGCGAGCACAACCTGTGTAATGCCAAAGGCAGAAAAATTGCCCAATAAACCTCATTTTAATTCTTAATTCGTGCTGTTCTTTTATTTGTGAAAGATCGCGCAAGACTGCACAAACACAATTATTGCAATGCCAATGTTGGTTTGGGTTGCGAAATTTTCTAAGAACACATTATTTTATTGATTATATTCAATTTATTTTGTTTTTGGAGAGATTGCCCGAGTTAGCAAGGGAACACAACCTTTGTAATGCCGAAGTCGTTGACTTCCCCCAAAACACCTTCTTTAATGCTTAATTTGTGTTTTTTATATTTGCAAAATGCTCAGGCGAGAGTGCAAGGACTCGAGCATGGCACTACCAGAGGTGATTCGGTTCAAAGATTTCACGAAAAAGATGTTATTTTTAAGGCTTAAATGATTTTTCTTTTTCTTTTTTGTTTTTAAGAGATCGCAATCGTTCCTTGTTTTAACCTGGGAAATGCCAAAGGCGCCGAGTTTTGCTAAAAATAACATATTTTAATAATTAATTTGTGCTTTTTATGTTTTCGTGAAAGATCGTGCGAGATTGCACGAGTTAGCAAGGGAACACAACCTTTGTAATGCCGAAGTCGTTGACTTCCCCCAAAACACCTTCTTTAATGCTTAATTTGTGTTTTTTATATTTACAAAATGCTTAGGCGAGAGTGCAAGGACTCGAGCATGGCACTACCAGAGGTGATTCGGTTCAAAGATTTCACAAAAAAGATGTTATTTTTAAGGCTTAAATGATTTTTCTTTTTCTTTTTTGTTTTTAAGAGATCGCAATCGTTCCTTGTTTTAACCTGGGAAATGCCAAAGGCGCCGAGTTTTGCTAAAAATAACATATTTTAATAATTAATTTGTGCTTTTTATGTTTTCGTGAAAGATCGTGCGAGACCACACGGAGGCGACCACGACAATACCTAAGGTGGTTTAGGTTGCTGGTTTCACCAAAAAAGATGTTATTTTAATGCTTAATGTGTCATTCTTAGACTTTTAGAGAGATCGCACCAGAGAGCCCAGACACAGTTTAGGAAATGTCGGAGGTAGTTCAAGTTGTTGATATCGCAAAAAAAAAAAAATCTCTAATTCTTGTATGCTTTTTTTTGTGTAGAAAGATCGGGTGAGATTGCACGGACACGACCATGGCAATGCCAATGGTGGTTTGAGTCGAAGATTTCACCAATAAAACATTGTCTTAGTGCTTCAATTGTGTTTTTATATTTTTTGAGATATCGCACCAGAGTGCCCAGACACATTTTAGGCGTGCCGAAGGTAGTTCGGGTTGTTGATTTAAAACAAAAAAAAAGAAAAAAAATCTTATTTTAATTCTTGTACGTGTTTTTTCTAATTTCTGTAGAAAGATCGTGTCAGACTGCACGGACACGACCATGGCATTCCCAATGGTGGTTTGAGTGGAAGATTTAACCAAGAAAACATTGTTTTAGTTCTTCAATTGTGTTTTTATGTTTTTAGAGAGAACGCACCAGATTGACCGGGCACAACTTATGTAATGCCAAATGCACTGATTTCTCCAAAAACACCTTATTTACATGCTTAATTTGTGTTTCTTATATTTGTAAAATGGTAGGGCGAGAGTGCAAGGGAGAGCGTGGCAATACCGTGGTTGGTCAGGATTGTATCTTTTACGATAAAAACATTACTTTAATTGTTAAATTGGGTACTTCAATGTTTTTAGACATATCACACTAGATTGTTCGAGCACAACCTTTGTAACGCCATAGGCATTGATTTCACCAAAAATACCATATTTTAATGCGTAATTTGTGTTTTTTATGTTTGTAGAGAGATCACGCAAGACTGTCTGTACACGAATGCCAATGTTTGTTTTGGTCTCAGATTTCACAAAAAAGAAAAGTTATTTGAACGATTAAATTGAGTGCTTTTATGTTTCTAAAGAGATCACACCAGATCCTGGGCAAAACATATGTCATTGCCAAAGGCACCGATTTAGCCAAAAAATAACTTAGTTAAATGCTTAATTAGTGGTTCTTGATTTTATGTTTGTATAAAGAACTTGCGAGACTGCACGAACACGACGAAGGCAATGCCGTGCTTGGTTTGGGTTGCAGTTTTAATCAAAATACATTGTTTTAATGATAAAAATGATTGTTTTTTTTTTTACTTTCGGAGGGATCGCAGCAGATCGCTCGGGCATGCTTGTGTAATGCCAAAGGCGTTGATTTTGGCAAAAAAACCTCAATTTAGTGCTTAGTTTTTTTTTTAAAATGTTTTTAAAGGGATCCCAACCGGTGCTTGAGCAATGCCGAAGGTGCTGGTTTCGTTAAAAGTACCTTATAATAAATGCGTAATTTGTGCATTTTATCTTTTGGAGAATGATCGGGAGAGATAACACGAAAACGACCACGGCAATGCCAAATGTTGTTTGGGTCGTTGGTTTCACTAAAAAATCATTTTTTCTAATTCTCAAATTGTTGTTCTTATGTTTTAGAGGGATCGCACCAATGTGGTCAGGTATGTTCTAGGCAGTGCCAAAGGAAGCTTGGGCCGTTGATTTCCCCAAACAAAACCTTATTTTAATGCTTAACTTGTGTTTTTTTAGGTTTGTAGAAGGATCAAATGAGACAGCACATATGCGACCATGGCAAAGTCGATGGTGGTTTGGGTCGAATATTTCACCTAGAAAGCATTGTTTTAGTACTTCAATTGCGTTTTTCTTGTTTTAGTACTTGCACCAAATTGCCCGGGCACTACCCGTGTAATGGCAAAGGCCGTAATTTTTTTAAAAATCAACCTACTTTAATGCTTAATTTGTGCTTTTTATGAATGTCGAAGGATCGTGCGAGACTGCACGGACACGACCTTAGCAATGCCACAGTTGGTTTGGGTTATGGCTTTTTCAAAATAATAAAAAAAATGTTATTTTAATGATTTAATTGAGTGTTTATATGTTTCTTGAGATATCGCACCAGACTGGGCGAGCACAACCTGTGTAATGCCAAAGGCAGAAAAATTGCCCAATAAACCTCATTTTAATTCTTAATTTGTGTTGTTCTTTTATTTGTAAAAGATCGCGCAAGACTTCACAGACACAATTATTGCAATGCCAATGTTGGTTTGGGTTGCGGAATTTACTAAGAACACATTATTTTATTGATTATAGTCAATTTATTTTGTTTTTGGAGAGATTGCACGAGTTAGCAAGGGAACACAACCTTTGTAATGCCGAAGTCGTTGACTTCCCCCAAAACACCTTCTTTAATGCTTAATTTGTGTTTTTTATATTTACAAAATGCTCAGGTGAGAGTGCAAGGACTCGAGCATGGCACTACCAGAGGTGATTCGGTTCAAAGATTTCATAAAAAAAATGTTATTTTTAAGGCTTAAATGATTTTTCTTTTTCTTTTTTGTTTTTAAGAGATCGCAATCGTTCCTTGTTTTAACTTGGGAAATGCCAAAGGCGCCGAGTTTTGCTAAAAATAACATATTTTAATAATTAATTTGTGCTTTTTATGCTTTTGTGAAAGATCGTGCGAGACCACACGGAGGCGACCACGACAATACCTAAGGTGGTTTAGGTTGCTGGTTTCACAAAAAAAGTGTTATTTTAATGCTTAATGTGTCATTCTTAGACTTTTAGAGAGATCGCACCAGAGTGCCCAAACACAGTTTAGGCAATGCCGGAGGTAGTTCAGGTTGTTGATATCGCAAAAAAAAAAAAAAAACAAAAAACTTTAATTCTTCTATTTTTTTTTTTTTTGGAGAAAGATCGCGTGAGATTTCACGGACACGACTATGGCATTGCCAATGGTGGTTTGAGTCAAAGATTTCACTAAGAAAACATTGTCTTGGTGCTTCAATTGTGTTTTTATATTTTTTGAGAGATCGCACCAGAGTGCCCAGACACATTTTAAGCGTGCCGAAGGTAGTTTGGGTTGTTGATTTAACAAAAAAAAAACAAAAAAAAAATCTTATTTTAATTCTGTACGTGTTTTTTTTAATTTCTGTAGAAAGATCGTGTGAGACTGCACGGACACGACCATGACATTGCCAATGGTGGTTTGAGTGGAAAATTTAACCAAGAAAACATTGTTTTAGTTCTTCAATTGTGTTTTTATGGTTTTAGAGAGAACGCACCAAGATTGACCAGGCACAACCTATGTAATGCCAAATGCACTGATTTTTCCAAAAACACCTTATTTACATGCTTAATTGTGTTTCTTATATTAGTAGAATGGTAGCGCGAGAGTGCAAGGGAGAGCTTGGCAATACCGTGGTTGGTCAGGATTGTATCTTTTACCAAAAAAAACGTTACTTTAATTGTTAAATTGGGTACTTTAATGTTTTTAGACATATCGCACTAGATTGTTCGAGCACAACCTTTGTAATGCCATAGGCGTTGATTTCACCAAAAATACCATATTTTAATGCGTAATTTGTGTTTTTTATGTTTCTAGAGGGATCACGCAAGACTGTCTGTACACGAATGCCAATGTTTGTTTTGGTCTCAGATTTCACAAAAAAGAAAAGTTATTTGAACGATTAAATTGAGTGCTTTTTTGTTTCTAAAGAGATCACACCAGATCCTGGGCAAAACATATGTCATTGCCAAAGGCACCGATTTAGCCAAAAAACAACTTAGTTAAATGCTTAATTAGTGGTTTTTGATTTTATGTTTGTATATAGAACTTGCGAGACTGCACGAACACGACCAAGGCAATGCCGTGCTTGGTTTGGGTTGCTGTTTTAACCAAAAAACATTGTTTTAATGATTAAATTGATTGTTTTTTTTTTTTTACTTTCAGAGTGATCGCTCGGGCATGCTTGTGTAATGCCAAAGGCGTTGATTTTGGCAAAAAAACCTCATTTTAATGCTTAGTTTTTTTTTTTTTTTAAGTTTTTAAAGGGATCACAACCGTTGCTTGAGCAATGCCGAAGGCGCTGGTTTCGTTAAAAGTACCTTGTAACAAATGCCTAATTTGTGCTTTTTATCTATTGGAGAATGATCGGGAGAGATAACACGAAAACGACCATGGTAATGCCAAATGTTGTTTGGCTCGTAGGTTTCCCTAAAAAATTGTTATTTCTAATTCTCAAATAGTCGTTCTTATGCTCTAAAGGGATCGCACCAATGTGGCCAGGTACGTTCTAGGCAGTGCCAAAAGAAGCTTGGGCCAATGATTTCCCAAAAAAAACCTTATTTTAATGCTTAACTTGTGTTTTCATGTTTTAGTACTTGCACCAAATTGCCCGGGCACTATCCGTGTAATGGCAAAGGCCGTAATTTTTCCAAAAATCAACCTTCTTTAATGCTAAATTTGTGCTTTTTATGAATGTCGAAGGATCGTGCAAGACTGCACCGACACGACCTTAGCAATGCCACAGTTGGTCTGGGTTATGGCTTTTCCAAAATAATAAAAAAAAAATGCTATTTTAATGATTTAATTGGGTGTTTATATGCTTCTTGAGATATCGCACCAGACTGGGCGAGCACAACCTGTGTAATGCCAAAGACAGAAAAATTGCCCAATAAACCTCATTTTAATTCTTAATTTGTGTTGTTCTTTTATTTGTGAAAGATCGCGCAAGACTGGACAAGCACAATTATTGCAATGCCAATGTTGGTTTGGGTTGCGGAATTTACTAAGAACACATTATTTTATTGATTATATTCAATTTATTTTGTTTTTGGAGAGATTGCACGAGTTAGCAAGGGAACACAACCTTTGTAATGCCGAAGTCGTTGACTTCCCCCAAAACACCTTCTTTAATGCTTAATTTGTGTTTTTTATATTTACAAAATGCTCAGGCGAGAGTGCAAGGACTCGAGCAGGGCACTACCAGAGGTGATTCGGTTCAAAGATTTCACAAAAAAGATGTTATTTTTAAGGCCTAAATGATTTTTCTTTTTCTTTTTTCTGTTTAAGAGATCGCAATCGTTCCTTGTTTTAACCTGGGAAATGCCAAAGGTGCCGAGTTTTGCTAAAAATAACATATTTTAATTATTAATTTGTGCTTTCTATGTTTTTGTGAAAGATCGTGCGAGACCACACGGACGCGACCACGACAATACCTAAGGTGGTTTAGGTTGCTGGTTTCACCAAAAAAGTGTTATTTTAATGCTTAATGTGTCATTCTTAGACTTTTAGAGAGATCGCACCAGAGTGCCCAGACACAGTTTAGGCAACGTCGGAGGTAGTTCAGGTTGTTGATATCGCAAAAAAAAAAAAAAAAAAAAAAACTTTAATTCTTGCATTTTTTTTTTTTGGAGAAAGATCGCTTGAGATTGTACGGACACGACTATGGCATTGCCAATGGTGGTTTGAGTCGAAGATTTCACTAAGAAAACATTGTCTTAGTGCTTCAATTGTGTTTTTATATTTTTTGAGAGATCGCACCAGAGTGCCCAGACACATTTTAGGCGTGCCGAAGGTAGTTCGGGTTGTTGATTTAACAAAAAAAAAACAAAAAAAAATTTAATTTTAATTTTGTACGTGTTTTTTTTTTAATTTCTGTAGAAAGATCGTGTAAGACTGCACGGACACGACCATGCCATTGCCAATGGTGGTTTGAGTGGAAAATTTAACCAAGAAAACATTGTTTTAGTTCTTCAATTGTGTTTTTATGTTTTTAGAGAGAACGCACCAAATTGACCGGGCACAACCTATGTAATGCCAAATGCACTGATTTATCCAAAAACACCTTATTTACATGCTTAATTTGTGTTTCTTATATTTGTAGAATGGTAGGGCGAGAGTGCAAGGGAGAGCGTGACAATACCGTGGTTGGTCAAGATTGTATCTTTTACCAAAAAAACGTTACTTTAATTGTTAAATTGGGTACTTTAATGTTTTTAGACATATTGTCACACCCCGCTCGGACGCGCGTAAATCGACGGTACACTCTCGGACGGGGTGCGCATTTGGAACAATTACAATGGTAATAACAGAGTGCGCAGTGGAAATACCGTACACACAGTACAAATCTGATTTCATTTAATTCAGAATACTTTTGTACATAAAATGGTCAAGGGAACATACTCCCAAAATCCCCAATGAATTAAACAAAGGGTATAAATTGTGGGCCCGATAACCTGCACCCAGTCCACCCTAATTTCCTGTGAAAGATTGGATAATAATGGAGTGAGCTTAACGCGCTCAGTGGGAAAATAGTGCATGAGTATAAACAATTAATAAAGCATACTTCAATTTCAAATATCTTAAATACACATGTAAGCATCATAATCAATCAATAAGTATGTATGCATGACACCGTCTCGTAATGGTTTGATGAACGTACATCGCCTGAGTTCACGTACAGGTGTCCTTCCCCGGGCGTAGCCAGGTTCTCACTGTACGTCCCTCCTCAGGAACGATGCTCTGGATTCACGTACTGATGTCCCTCCCTGGCGTAGCCAGGTTCTCATGTACGTCCCTCTCCAGAGAAATAATATGAATAGTGAGCAATGCTCCTAACTATTCTATAAGTCATAAACCATATACGTCCCTAGGTGGTGATATGTATGATGCCAATGCATGAACTGGTCTGGTCTTTTCTTGACATTTAGACTGACTTTGGCTACGTCTGGTGATCCTTATTAGGGTCAGTATCACGACGTGCAAGGTTAGGACATTCAGGTCATAAACATTATATGACATAATGCAGTGTAAATAAATAGTAGACATAATAATAATTGAATGTAAACTTTAATAAAAGTTATGAAACACGCAAACCTATGTTTCGTTCCCCACCTTCAGATCTGGTGTTTTTCTCCGGACAGAACTTCGTTGCACCGCTTTCAGATCTGGCGCTTTCCTCCGGACAGAACTTTGTTGCACCACACCGAGAGTCTCGAAAACTAAAAACTTAGAGAAGAGAATGTGATTTGGTGTGAGGAATGAGAAATGAGGAGCTTTCTTATATAGAGATTTTTGCGCCTGAACGTTCTGGCATGCGCCTGTACGTTCTGGCATGCGCATGAACGTTCTGGCATTGCGCATGAACGTTCTGTCATGCGCCTGAACGTTCTGACATGCGCCTGAACGTTCTGGCATGCATTGCGCCTGAACGTTCTGGCATGCGCCTGAACGTTCTGTCATGCGCCTGAACGTTCTGTCATGCGCCTGAACGTTCTGGCATGCGCCTGAACGTTCTGGCGTTGCCCAAATAGTAAATTTTTTTTTTTTTTTTTTTTTGTGAAATACGTGGTATTACACTCTACCCCCCCTTTAAGGGATTTTGCCCTCGAAATCAAGTCCAGGAGTGATGAGGGTGATATGCTTGAGAAGTAGCGACAGGTTGCCAAGGAGGCCACTGCGTGTGTGCATCACTATATCCATTGATATTATTTTCAGACATCTTCGTATTATTGAAGTGAAACAATGTATCAAGATAGGTGTAAACAATGTTTCATCATGGTATTGATAAGTGAAAATAATACAATGTATCACATCATCAGTTGGTACTAGAAAACAATTCAGGGTATTTCTGTTTAATTGTTGATTCTAGTTCCCATGTAGCTTCCTCTATGCCGTGGTGATCCCAGAGCACTTTCACAAGTGGTATGCTACGTCGTCGTAGTTCTTGAGTTTTTCTATTTAAAATCTGTATTGCTTTCTCTTGATACTTATTTCCTTCCTCAACCCGAACCTCGACTAAAGGGATGATATGCGAAGGATAAGGACGATACTTGCGAAGCATAGATACATGAAAAACGTCATGAACCTTAGGCATGGACGATGGAAGGGACAGGCGATAAGCAAGTTTGCCAATACGTTCAATGATCAGAAATGGACCGATATACCGCGGGGAGAGCTTTCCTTTGATCCCAAAGCGTTTGACACCTCGGGTGGGCTGGACTTGTATAAAAACAAAGTCCCCCTTATCAAATTCTAGAGGTTGTCGCTGTTTGTCAGCATAGCCCTTCTGTCGACTTTGTGCAACACGAAGTCATTCCTTTACTAGTGTGATTTTTTTCAGAAGTCTCTTGAACTAGTTCAGGGCCCAACTGCGGTCGATCTACCATATCTAACCAACATACCGGAGATCTGCAAGGCCGACCATAGAGAGCCTCGAATTGTGCCATGCCGATACTAGTTTGGTAGCTGCTGTTGTATGCAAACTCAGCTAGATGCAAATACTTTGCCCATCCGTCATTAAAGTCTAAAGTGCAACATCGTAGCATGTCTTCTAAGATTTGGATAAGCCGTTCTGACTGCCCATCAATCTGAGGGTGGAAGGCTGTGCTCATAGTGATCTTTGAACCCATTCTAGTCTGGAAGCTTTTCCAAAAGTTTGATGTGAATCGAGGGTCTCGATCAGAGACGATCGTGAGTGGTATGCCATGAAGGCGTACGATCTCTCTTTCATATAGGTCTGCAAGTTTGGCGGGATTATCCCTGAACTTTATTGGCAAGAAGTGTGCAGACTTGGTAAGTCTGTTAATGATAACCCAGATAGCATCTTGCCCTTTATTATTTCGAGGTAAGGCTGTAACAAAATCCATTTCGATGTTCTCCCACTTCCATTCTCCAATAGGTAACGGCTGGAGAAGGCCTGAGGGAAGTCTTCGTTCTGCCTTAACTTTCTGGCAAACAAGACATCGAGCAACGAAGTCTGCAATTGCCTTCTTCATTCCAGAAAACCAGAATTTTCGCTTGACATCCTGGTACATCTTGTCACCCCCAGGATGCATAGCGTATCGCGAACAGTGCATCTCAGTAAGCACGTCTTTCCGAACCTCAGGATCGTTCGGAAGACAAAGACGTTTTTTTATAGAAAACGGCTCCGTCGTCAGAGACTGACCAATGAGGAAGGTCTTGCTCGCTGAGTAGAAGGTCTCATTTCTCTATTAACATAGGGTCATTGGCTTGAGTAGCTGAAATCTTGCGAACGAGGTCAGAGGTGGCTGATAATTGAGAGAGTCGTGGACGTGGTCCCTCTTCGTTCAGCTGGAGGTTAAAGTTCTCTATTTCTGCAGCCAATTTCCCCATTTCATAGTTAAGAGTGCAAGCAACATAAGATTTTCTACTTAGTGCATCAGCCACTATATTTGCCTTTCCAGGATGGTAATGGAGTTGAAAGTCATAGTCGTTCAAGAATTCCAACCATCTTCTTTGGCGGAGGTTTAGGTCTCTCTGAGTGTATATGTACTTAAGACTCTTATGATCTGAGAAGACCTCGAACCGTTCACCGTATAGGTAATGACGCCATAATTTCAGTGCAAACACAATAGCTGCAAGTTCCAAGTCGTGTGTTGGGTAATTACCCTCATGAATTTTCAGTTGCCTCGAGGCCTAGGCAACAACTTGGCCTTCTTGCATTAGCACGACACCTAAGCCTTGGAGAGAGGCGTCGGTGTATAATGAAAAGCCAATTGCATTTCTTGGAGTAATAAGTACAGGTGCTGTCGTGAGGCGTTTCTTCAATTCCTGAAATGATGGTTCACAGGCAGGATTCCAGATAAATTGCACGTCTTTTCGAGTGAGCTTGGTCATAGGTTCAGCAAATTTTGAGAAGTCCTTGATGAAGCGTCTGTAATAGCCAGCCAACCCAAGAAAACTCTTAATCTGAGTAACAGTGGTAGGCTGCTTCCAGTTTAAAACTGCTTCAACCTTAGAATGATCTACCTCAATGCCATTGCCTGAAACCACATGGCCTAGGAATTGAACTCTCTTTGCCCAAAATTCGCACTTACTCAACTTTGCATACAATTGGTGGCTTCGCAAGGTCTGGAGGACTATCTTCAAATGTATTTTATGGTCTTCCTCGGTTGAGGAATATATCAAGATGTCGTCCACAAAAACCACCACAAATCGGTTTAAGTATAACTTGAATATGCGATTCATCAAATCCATGAATGCAGCAGGTGCATTTGTTAGACCAAACGGCATACCTAAGAACTCGTAATGACCGTACCGAGTTCTGAACGCCGTCGTGGTGATGTCCGACTCTCGGATCCGGAGTTGGTGATAACCGGACCGTAAATCAATCTTAGAGAAGTATTTGGCATCTCTAAGTTGGTCGAACAAGTCATCGATCCTGGGCAACGGATATCTGTTCTTGATGGTGACGGTATTCAACTTGCGATAATCGATGCAAAGTCATAACGAACCATCCTTTTTGCGAACAAACAGAACTGGAGCGCCCCAGGGTGATGAACTCTTTCGGATGAAGCCATTACTCTATAAGTCCTTAAGTTGTTTGTCTAATTCGACCAATTCAACATTTGACATTCTGTATGGTGGAATTGAGATAAGCGATGTCCCAGGTATGAGGTTGATCTCAAAATTGAATTCCCTAACTCGAGGTAGACCAGGAAGGTCATTAAGAAAAATTGTTGGGAATTCAGATATGACTGGAACATCGCGTAGTTCGGGAGGGTACAGAGCTGGTGATTCATTGCCGTCACCAAGAGACAACGCTCGAAGTTGTGACTTGAGAAGTGCAACTGTTGATTTCTGTATCCATTGTCTTGTTCCCTGAATCTTGACAAACTCTCCTGTAGGCAAAGTTAACTGAACTTGCTTGTTCATACAGTCGATCTTTGCATTCAGTGGTGCGAGCCAGTCCATGCCGAGGATGATGTCGAAGTCTTCAAAATCCATTACAAAAAGATCGGCATATATTATCTGTTCAGACATTCGAAGCTCACATCGAGAACACTGCAAATTCAAGTCAGTACCCGATCCGAACGGTGATGTGACATGGAGTGTGATGTTTGTGGGTTCAGGATGCAGGCCTAAATGTCTTACCAATGACAACGATATAAAAGAATGCGTAGCACCTGAATCAAACAAAACATGCACCATTGTATTGAACAAAGGAAAGGTACCTTCGACGACATTGTTGTCTGGTAGGGGATGTTGAGCGATGGCAAAGGCTCGGCCCTGATTCCGTTGACCCTGGTTCGGCCTGAGTTGGGCATTAGTAGTAGGTGGTGCTTGTTGGACTGGAATAGCAGGAATAGGCTGTTGAAGGTGCGGACAAAGATGTTTGACATGGCCCTTCTGGCCGCAGTTGAAACAAGTCGGCCTGTACTGCTGATTGTTTTGCTGGCCATTCTGATGATTCTGCTGGCCTTGTTGATTGTGGTGTCGACCACCACCTCTGCCATTGCCGTTGCTACGGCCACCTCGTCCATAACGACCGCCACGACCATGATTTCGGAAACCCTGGTGGTTAGAGTTAGAAGGTTCAGCCGCAGGTGTTGTGGCTTCATTCTTCGAAATCGGGGCTGGGAGGGCTGGGTTTTGATTGTAGTAGGGCTGCTTCTTGTTGCCCTGTTGCGAGCCTTGTTGGGAAAATGTGGCAGGCCGTTTGCCCTTATTCATTCGCTATTCCTGTAAGAGTTTTTCTTGTTCAAAGCTCATGGCCTTGTCAACAACTTCTTTGTAAATTTTGAGATCCAATATCGATAAGGCTTGCCGAATGTCATGGCGAAGACCATTATAAAATTTCTCAGTCTTATCTCGCTCCGTTGAGATGGTGTGGAGAGAGTAGACGGATAATTCTTTAAATTTTCCAGCATATTCTCTGACGGTCATGGTGCCCTGATATAACTTAGCAAATTCCTGGCGTTTCTGCTTTGTCACCGCGCTGGGAAAATACTCATCAATAAACATTGACTCAAACTGTTGCCAAGTCATATCTGCTATATTGACCCTTGGGTCTTCTTTCACTGTGATCCACCATGTGTTTGCGGCACCAACAAGTTGGTAGGTTGCTAGTGGAATTTTACGAGTCTCATCGACTCCCATTGCATCAAGAGCCTTCTTGGACTCATCCAACCACTTTTGCACCTCATCAGGATCAATGGTGCCATCGAAAGCAAGAGGTTGTAACCGCTTGTATTTAGTAATCTGATCGGTTTGAGCTTCGGACCCAAATTTTACAGGTGCTTGAACCGTGGCAACCTGACTGGCTGCGGTCTCACGAACGGCAGTTTAAACAGTGACCTTCATCGCCTCAATAAATCCAGCGAAGAAGGTTTCAATGCTTGAAGGCATGGCAAAGGGTGCGGGTGGTGGTGGTATTGCCTGCCCAGATGTAGTGGTAGTGTTGGGTGTGGCCTGTGCTGTTGTCTGAGGCGTCGGTTCCTGAATCTCAGGAGGTGCCTCCACTGCTGGACGAACAGCACGTGGCCTTCCTCTCTTCCTGGTTTGCATTGTCTCACTGGCAAAGAGAAAAGGAAAACCAAGATTTAGGAACTGTAGCCAAGTATAATGCTAGAATATGCTCAGCAACAATTTCGAGAGTACTGTAATATTAAAATCACCTATTTTTCTAAGTAGAGTGTAAAGTTGTTGTTGAGGAATCAAAGAATCTTATATATCTCGTATGTGTGGCAATGGTGTAAAAACAAACAAGGTTAGAATGTTTATATAATAAGTACAAAATTGTGCAAGTATTTCATAAGATTTGGTTTTGGTCTTTGTGAACATACATATATTTCATTGAAAATTCATACGAGTCATAAGAATTCTAAGATTTGCCTCGGTAAATAGCCTGAGCTAACGTTCTATCGCAATCTTATGCATTCAGACGCTTACTCTTAGTCTTTTCGATTATTATCCAAGTTCATGTGTCCCATACCACATGAATTTAGTAACAAGGGTGTCAACCAAGTCAAGTTGTATGAACACGGTCTCTAAAAACATTGGTTGAATAGAAGTTCACTAATAGTATCGTCCAAATTTACTCGTCCCATACCGTGTAAACTTAGTGATAATATTAGTAATGCAACTTTCTCCAAATGTTTCTTTTCACACAAGGTCATGGGTTTTCTTACTTCCACATTTTATTTAGTATCTTCCAATTTTGTTGTGTCCCATACCACTCCAAAGTTAGTGATACAAAAGAAAAAATGGTTGTAAGTCGGCCCACCAAAGATAGTCTTTAAACAAAACAATTTCATTCGTATATATCAAAGGAAAGTTTACAATGCCAGTAATTAATTGTGACTTTCTTGTCTACTACCGCTCCTTCGAGATCTACTGCTACGTACAGAACGACTACTAACGGAAGGTTGAGAGTGTGCACGCTCTGCGTCGGAGTTTTGCAACCGGGTTAATATAGTATTGTGGCTCGCTCTCAGTGTAGCAATATTGGATGCCATTTCATCTAACCGTTCAAGTAGGTTAGTCGGTTGTCCCATTGGTGGTTGATGGGTCGTTTGTCTCGTAGGAGAAGGATAGGCCATAGACATTAGGGGAAAGTATTGGTTCATAGGTGGAAGGTAGTTGTTTTGATTGCGCGGGGATCCCCTAACCGGAACCCCTTGGATATTTTGGTTTGTTTGAGGTGAAAAAGTTTGAAACAATGGGCTCATTGGAATGTTTGGCCCTCCAAGATATGGTGACGCCCAATACTGTTGTTGTTGGTTGACAGCAACTTGTGGAACTGGCTGATACTGTACCGTAGGAGTTGGAAATCTTTGGTACGAAGTGGTGCCTGGAGTGGGCACGTTCCACGTTAGTGGGTGTGCTTGCGTACCTTGTTTATCATGACTTTGTGTAAGTTGATTTAGTGTGGCATATAACTCTTCGTCAGTGAATGGTTGATCGGTTGGATCACTATTCGGGGATGGGTCTGATGTAGGATTTGGATGTGAATCATTATTTGGCCCTTCTTGGACGGGCATCTTGCGTCGACTTTTGCGAAGGCAACGCCCATGCTTGTCTCTCATTCTTTCGACATTTCTTATTGTCGTGCCGAATACCTCTTCGTCAGTTACCCCTCCACTTGTGCCATATGTCTTGAAGATAGGGGATGCTGTAACTGGTTCAGTGATCAGCTTCGACGTTCCATCGTAAGTGTCGACGTTTGCCTCGTAAAGTATCCTCATAATCAAGACTTCGTAGCCGAGGAATTCCTTTTTTAAAGGGTTTTGAATCACCCTCAACATTTGTTGGATGATGATGTGTGGTAGGGAGACCTTTATTTTCTTTTCTATGCAATACAACACAAGGAGTTGGGCCCTTGACATAGTGCCTCGAGTACCCCTTTCTGGCAAGATGTTGTCGTATACAATCTTTCCGAGGCCGGCAAGAGATGGCTTAAGATGATTGTTTGGGAGGTTGGTGTACTTTGATTGAGGGTATGGCTCTTTGGCGAGGGAATTGAACAATTGTGCATTAGATTCTGCGATCTCGGCAACTGTCTGGGGGTCATGTGGATCAATAATCCTCTCCTCAATCGGAATATCCAAAAGGCGAGCAATAATCTCGATATTGATAGGCATTTTCGTTCCCATGATTGTTGTCTCCAAATTAGGGCTGATCTCATCTCCGGGAAGTCCTACGTAATTCATGGCTTCATAGAAGGATCTGACCAAGTTGTAAGAGACTTGACCCTCGACTTTGGTTATATTTAACCAATCCAGTGTTGCAAGTTTGTCATGAAGGATTGGGCGGAGGCGGAGATCGCTATTGTCGATGCTGCCCATAGTCATAACCTATCTTTTGGACAATTCCTTAAGTCTAGTGGGAATTGGTTCCCTGCTAGTGGAAGTTGGTCCTTCCCTTGAGGCCATCCTTTTGCGGAAAGGAAAATAAATTTGTGTGAAGAACACAAAATATATTCCTAACATTTTAAGTTTTATGCCTTGTTTGCTAGACATTATTTTCGAGTTTTCTTTTGATGGTTATGCCGTCATGAAAGTTTCGTCATTAGTGATTTGATGTATGTATGTCGTATTCACATATTAATGTATAGACATATTTAATGATAACTATAATTCCCATAAATCAACTATATATATATATAAATTTAAACTATAAAAATCATATATAGTTGTTTTTAATCCAAATCTTAACTATATATATATATATATAGTTTTAGATATATCAAATGAATTGTTTTTCAAAAATAAATTGTTTTCGAAAAATAAAAAAAAAAATTTCGAATTTTTTTTTTTAATTTTTTTTGAAAAATAAATTTTTTTTCGAAATTTATTTATTTATTTATTTATTTTTTCGAAAAATAAATTATTTTTTTTATTCGAGTTTTTTTTTCTTTCGAAAAATAAAATTTTTTTGAATTTTTTATTTATTTATTTATTTTTTTTTTATTCGTACCTCATATACACTAAGGTATATAGATACATATATTCAATAACAACTACACATATAGTTTCTAATAAATTATGACTATATGTATATTTAAATCAAACTATATAAAAATCATATAGTTTTCTAGATATATATATTTAATACAAATCTCAACTATATATAATTGACATATGTATATATAGTTCTAGAGATATATGTATATCTAACAAAATTCGCGAAAGAGTCATACCCTTCAATTGTGTTTTTCATGTTTTAGTACTTGCACCAAATTGCCCGGGCACTACCCGTGTAATGGCAAAGGCCGTAATTTTTCCAAAAATCAACCTACTTTAATGCTAAATTTGTCCTTTTTATGAATGTCGAAGGATCGTGCAAGACTGCACGGACACGACCTTAGCAATGCCACAGTTGGTCTGGGTTATGGCTTTTCCAAAATAATAATAAAAAAATGTTATTTTAATGATTTAATTGGGTGTTTATATGCTTCTTGAGATATCGCACCAGACTGGGCGAGCACAACCTGTGTAATGCCAAAGGCAGAAAAATTGCCCAATAAACCTCATTTTAGTTCTTAATTTGTGTTGTTCTTTTATTTGTGAAAGATTGCGCAAGACTGCACAAACACAATTATTGCAATGCCAATGTTGGTTTGGGTTGCGGAATTTACTAAGAACACATTATTTTATTGATTATATTCAATTTATTTTGTTTTTGGAGAGATCGCACGAGTTAGCAAGGGAACACAACCTTTGTAATGCCGAAGTCGTTGACTTCCCCCAAAACACCTTCTTTAATGCTTAATTTGTGTTTTTTATATTTACAAAATGCTCAGGCGAGAGTGCAAGGACTCGAGCATGGCACTACCAGAGGTGATTCGGTTCAAAGATTTCACAAAAAAGATGTTATTTTTAAGGCTTAAATGATTTTTCTTTTAAATTTTTGTTTTTAAGAGATCGCAATCGTTCCTTGTTTTAACCTGGGAAATGCCAATGGCGCCGAGTTTTGCTAAAAATAACATATTTTAATAATTAATTTGTGCTTTTTATGTTTTTGTGAAAGATCGTGCGAGACCACACGGACGCGACCACGACAATACCTAAGGTGGTTTAGGTTGCTGGTTTCACCAAAAAAGTGTTATTTTAATGCTTAATGTGTCATTCTTAGACTTTTAGAGAGATCGCACCAGAGTGCCCAGACACAGTTTAGGCAATGCCGGAGGTAGTTCAGGTTGTTGATATCGCAAAAAAAAAAAAAAAAAAAAAACTTTAATTCATGTATTTTTTTTTTTTTTGGAGAAAGATCGTGTGAGATTGCACGGACACGACTATGGCATTGCCAATGGTGGTTTGAGTCGAAGATTTCACTAAGAAAACATTGTCTTAGTGCTTCAATTGTGTTTTTATATTTTTTGAGAGATCGCACCAGAGTGCCCAAAAACATTTTAGGCGTGCTGAAGGTAGTTCGGGTTGTTGATTTAACAAAAAAAAATCTTATTTTAATTCTGTACGTGATTTTTTTAAATTTCTATAGAAAGATCGTGTGAGACTGCACGGACACGACCATGCCATTGCCAATGGTGGTTTGAGTGGAAGATTTAACCAAGAAAACATTGTTTTAGTTCTTCAATTGTGTTTTTATGTTTTTAGAGAGAACGCACCAGATTGACCGGGCACAACCTATGTAATGCCAAATGCACTGATTTCTCCAAAAACACCTTATTTACATGCTTAATTTGTGTTTCTTATATTTGTAGAATGGTAGGGCGAGAGTGCAAGGGAGAGCATGGCAATACCGTGGTTGGTCAGGATTGTATCTTTTACCAAAAAAACATTACTTTAATTGTTAAATTGGGAACTTTAATATTTTTAGACATATCGCACTAGATTGTTCGAGCACAACCTTTGTAATGCCATAGGCGTTGATTTCACCAAAAATACCATATTTTAATGCCTAATTTGTGTTTTTTATGTTTGTAGAGAGATCACGCAAGACTGTCTGTACACGAATGCCAATGTTTGTTTTGGTCTCAGATTTCACAAAAAAGAAAAGTTATTTGAAAGATTAAATTGAGTGCTTTTATGTTTCTAAAGAGATCACACCAGATCCTGGGCAAAACATATGTCATTGCCAAAGGCACCGATTTAGACAAAAAACAACTTAGTTAAATGCTTAATTAGTGGTTTTTTATTTTATGTTTGTATAAAGAACTTGCGAGACTGCACGAACACGACCAAGGCAATGCCGTGCTTGGTTTGGGTTGCAGTTTTAACCAAAAAACATTGTTTTAATGATTAAATTGATTGTTTTTTTTTTTTTTTTTTACTTTCACAGTGATCGCTCGGGCATGCTTGTGTAATGCCAAAGGCGTTGAGTTTGGCAAAAAAACCTTATTTTAATGCTTAGTTTTTTTTTAAAAAAGTTTTTAAAGGGATCGCAACCGTTGCTTGAGCAATGCCGAAGGCGCTGGTTTCGTTAAAAGTACCTTATAATAAATGCCTAATTTGTGCTTTTAATCTGTTGGAGAATGATCGGGAGAGATAACACGAAAACGACCATGGCAATGCCAAATGTGGTTTGGGTCGTAGGTTTCCCTAAAAAATCGTTATTTCTAATTCTCAAATTGTCGTTCTTATGCTTTAGAGGGATCGCACCAATGTGGCCAGGTACGTTCTATGCAGTGCCAAAAGAAGTTTGGGCCGTTGATTTCCCCAAACAAAACCTTATTTTATTGCTTAACTTGTGTTTTTTTTAGGTTTGTAAAAGGGTCAAATGAGACAGCAAAGATGCGACTATGGCAAAGTCGATGGTGGTTTGGGTCGAAGATTTCACCTAGAAAGCATTGTTTTAGTTCTTGAATTGCGTTTTTCATGTTTTAGTACTTGCACCAAATAGCCCGGGCACTACCCGTGTAATGGCAAAGGCCGTAATTTTTCCAAAAATCAACCTACTTTAATGCTAAATTTGTGCTTTTTATGAATGTCGAAGGATCGTGCAAGACTGCACGGACACGACCTTAGCAATGCCATAGTTGGTCTGGGTTATGGCTTTTCCACAATAATAAAAATAAACGTTATTTTAATGATTTAATTGGGTGTTTATATGCTTCTTGAGATATCGCACCAGACTGGGCGAGCACAACCTGTGTAATGCCAAAGGCAGAAAAATTGCCCAATAAACCTCATTTTAACTCTTAATTTGTGTTGTTCTTTTATTTGTGAAAGATCGCGCAAGACTGCACAAACACAATTATTGCAATGCCAATGTTGGTTTGGGTTGCGAAATTTACTAAGAACACATTATTTTATTGATTATATTCAATTTATTTTGTTTTTGGAGAGATTGCACGAGTTAGCAAGGAAACACAACCTTTGTAATGCCGAAGTCGTTGACTTCCCCCAAAACACCTTCTTTAATGCTTAATTTTGTTTTTTATATTTACAAAATGCTCAGGCGAGAGTGCAAGGACTCGAGCACGGCACTACCAGAGGTGATTCGGTTCAAAGATTTCACAAAAAAGATTATATGTTTAAGGCTTAAATGATTTTTCTTTTAAATTTTTGTTTTTAAGAGATCGCAATCGTTCCTTGTTTTAAACTGGGAAATGCCAAAGGCGCCGAGTTTTGCTAAAAATAACATATTTTAATAATTAATTTGTGCTTTTTATGTTTTTGTGAAAGATCGTGCGAGACCACACGGAGGCAACCACGACAATACCTAAGGTGGTTTAGGTTGCTGGTTTCACCAAAAAAGTGTTATTTTAATGCTTAATGTGTCATTCTTAGACTTTTAGAGAGATTGCACCAGAGTGCCCAGACACAGTTTTAGGCACTGCCGGAGGTAGTTCAAGTTGTTGTATCGCAAAAAAAAAAAAAAAAAAAAAAAACTTTAATTCATGTATTTTTTTTTTTTTTGGAGAAAGATCGCGTGAGATTGCACGGACACGACTATGGCATTGCCAATGGTGGTTTGAGTCGAAGATTTCACTAAGAAAACATTGTCTTAGTGCTTCAATTGTGTTTTTATATTTTTTGAGAGATCGCACCAGAGTGCCGAAACACATTTTAGGCATGCCGAAGGTAGTTCGGGTTGTTGATTTAACAAAAAAAAAAACAAAAAAAAATCTTATTTTAATTCTGTACGTGTTTTTTTTTTAATTTCTGTAGAAAGATCGTGTGAGACTGCACGGACACGACCATGCCATTGCCAATGGTGGTTTGAGTGGAAGATTTAACCAAGAAAACATTGTTTTAGTTCTTCAATTGTGTTTTTATGTTTTTAGAGAGAACGCACCAGATTGACCGGCCACAACCTATGTAATGCCAAATGCACTGATTTCTCCAAAAACGCCTTATTTACATTCTTAATTTGTGTTTCCTATATTTGTAGAATGGTAGGGCGAGAGTGCAAGGGAGAGCGTGGCAATACCGTGGTTGGTCAGGATTGTATCTTTTACGAAAAAAACATTACTTTAATTGTTAAATTGGGTACTTCAATGTTTTTAGACATATCACACTAGATTGTTCGAGCACAACCTTTGTAACGCCATAGGCATTGATTTCACCAAAAATACCATATTTTAATGCGTAATTTGTGTTTTTTATGTTTGAAGAGAGATCACGCAAGACTGTCTGTACACGAATGCCAATGTTTGTTTTGGTCTCAGATTTCACAAAAAAGAAAAGTTATTTGAACGATTAAATTGAGTGCTTTTATGTTTCTAAAGAGATCACACCAGATCCTGGGCAAAACATATGTCATTGCCAAAGGCACCGATTTAGCCAAAAAATAACTTAGTTAAATGCTTAATTAGTGGTTCTTGATTTTATGTTTGTATAAAGAACTTGCGAGACTGCACGAACACGACGAAGGCAATGCCGTGCTTGGTTTGGGTTGCAGTTTTAATCAAAATACATTGTTTTAATGATTAAATTGATTGTTTTTTTTTTTTTTACTTTCAGAGTGATCGTTCGGGCAAGCTTGTGTAATGCCAACGGCGTTGATTTTGGCAAAAAAACCTCATTTTAATGCTTAGTTTTTTTTTTAAAAAAGTTTTTAAAGGGATCGCAACCGTTGCTTGAGCAATGCCGAAGGCGCTGGTTTCGTTAAAAGTACCTTATAATAAATGCCTAATTTGTGCTTTTTATCTATTGGAGAATGATCGGGAGAGATAACACGAAAACGACCATGGCAATGCCAAATGTGGTTTGGGTCGTAGGTTTCCCTAAAAAATCGTTATTTCTAATTCTCAAATTGTCGTTCTTATCCTCTAGAGGGATCGCACCAATGTGGCCAGGTACGTTCTAGGCAGTGCCAAAAGAAGCTTGGCCGTTGATTTCCCCAAAAAAAACCTTATTTTAATGCTTAACTTGTGTTTTTTTAGCTTTGAAAAAGGGTTAAATGAGACAGCACAGATGCGACCATGGCAAAGTCGATGGTGGTTTGGGTCGAAGATTTCACCTAGAAAGAATTGTTTTAGTGCTTCAATTGCGTTTTTCATGTTTTAGTACTTGCACCAAATTGCCCGGGCACTACCCGTGTAATGGCAAAGGCCGTAATTTTTCCAAAAATCAACCTACTTTAATGCTAAATTTGTGCTTTTTATGAATGTCGAAGGATCGTGCAAGACCGCACGGACACGACCTTAGCAATGCCACAGTTGGTCTGGGTTATGGCTTTTCCAAAATAATAAAAAAAAAATGTTATTTTAATGATTTGATTGGGTGTTTATATGCTTCTTAAGATATCGCACCAGACTGGGCGAGCACAACCTGTGTAATGCCAAAGGCAGAAAAATTGACCAATAAACCTCATTTTAATTCTTAATTTGTGTTGTTCTTTTATTTGTGAAAGATCGCGCAAGACTGCACAAACACAATTATTGCAATGCCAATGTTGGTTTGGGTTGCGGAATTTACTAAGAACACATTATTTTATTGATTATATTCAATTTATTTTGTTTTTGGAGAGATTGCACGAGTTAGCAAGGGAACACAACCTTTGTAATGCCGAAGTCGTTGACTTCCCCCAAAACACCTTCTTTAATGCTTAATTTGTGTTTTTTATATTTACAAAATGCTCGGGCGAGAGTGCAAGGACTCGAGCACGGCACTACCAGAGGTGATTCGGTTCAAAGATTTCACAAAAAAGATGTTATTTTTAAGGCTTAAATGATATTTCTTTTTCATTTTTGTTTTTAAGAGATCGCAATCGTTCCTTGTTTTAACCTTGGGAAATGCCAAAGGCGCCGAGTTTTGCTAAAAATAACATATTTTAATAATTAATTTGTGCTTTTTATGTTTTTGTGAAAGATCGTGCGAGACCACACGGACGCGACCACGACAATACCTAAGGTGGTTTAGGTTGCTGGTTTCACCAAAAAAGTGTTATTTTAATGCTTAATGTGTCATTCTTAGACTTTTAGAGAGATCGCACCAGAGTGCCCAGACACAGTTTAGGCAATGCCGGAGGTAGTTCAGGTTGTTGATATCGCAAAAAAAAAAAAAAAAAAAAAACTTTAATTCTTGTATTTCTTTTTTTTTTTTGGAGAAAGATCGCGTGAGATTGCACGGACACGACTATGGCATTGCCAATGGTGGTTTGAGTCGAATATTTCACTAAGAAAACATTGTCTTAGTGCTTCAATTGTGTTTTTATATTTTTTTGAGAGATCGCACCAGAGTGCCCAGACACATTTTAGGCGTGCCGAAGGTAGTTCGGGTTGTTGATTTAACAAAAAAAAAAATCTTATTTTAATTTTGTACTTGTTTTTTTTTAATTTCTGTAGAAAGATCGTGTGAGACTGCACGGACACGACCATGCCATTGCTAATGGTGGTTTGAGTGGAAGATTTAACCAAGAAAACATTGTTTTAGTTCTTCAATTGTGTTTTTATGTTTTTAGAGAGAACGCACCAGATTGACCGGGCACAACCTGTGTAATGCCAAATGCAATGATTTCTCCAAAAACACCTTATTTACATGCTTAATTTGTGTTTCTTATATTTGTAGAATGGTAGGGCGAGAAGGCAAGGGAGAGCGTGGCAATACCGTGGTTGGTCAGGATTGTATCTTTTACCAAAAAAACATTACTTTAATTGTTAAATTGGGTACTTCAATGTTTTTAGACATATCGCACTAGATTGTTCGAGCACAACCTTTGTAATGCCATAGGCGTTGATTTCACCAAAAATACCATATTTTAATGCGTAATTTGTGTTTTTTATGTTTGTAGGGAGATCACGCAAGACTGTCTGTACACAAATGCCAATGTTTGTTTTGGTTTCAGATTTCACAAAAAAGAAAAGTTATTTGAACGATTAAATTGAGTGCTATTATGTTTTTAAAGAGATCACACCAGATCCTGGGCAAAACATATGTCATTGCCAAAGGCACCGATTTAGCCAAAAAACAACTTAGTTAAATGCTTAATTAGTGGTTTTTGATTTTATGTTTGTATAAAGAACTTGCGAGACCGCACGAACACGACCAAGGCAATGCCGTGCTTGGTTTGGGTTGCAGTTTTAACCAAAAAACATTGTTTTAATGATTAAATTGATTGTTGTTTTTTTTTTTTACTTTCAGAGTGATCGCTCGGTCATGCTTGTGTAATGCTAAAGGCGTTGATTTTGGCAAAAAAACCTCATTTTAATGCTTAGTTTTTTTTTTTTTAAAGTTTTTAAAGGGATCGCAACCGTTGCTTGAGCAATGCCGAAGTCGCTGGTTTCGTTAAAAGTACCTTATAATAAATACCTAATTTGTGCTTTTTATCTGTTGGAGAATGATCGGGAGAGATAACACGAAAACGACCATGGCAATGCCAAATGTGGTTTGGGTCGTAGGTTTCCCTAAAAAATTGTTATTTCTAATTCTCAAATTGTCGTTCTTATCCTCTAGAGGGATCGTACCAATGTGGCCAGGTACGTTCTAGGCAGTGCCAAAAGAAGCTTGGGCCGTTGATTTCCCAAAAAAAACCTTATTTTAATGCTTAACTTGTGTTTTTTTAGGTTTGTAAAAGGTCAAATGAGACAGCACAGATGCGACCATGGCAAAGTTGATGGTGGTTTGGGTCGCAGATTTCCCCTAAAAAGCATTGTTTTAGTGCTTCAATTGCGTTTTTCATGTTTTAGTACTTGCACCAAATTGCCCGGGCACTACCCGTGTAATGGAAAAGGCCGTAATTTTTCCAAAAATCAACCTACTTTAATGCTAAATTTGTGCTTTTTATGAATGTCGAAGGATCGTCCAAGACTGCACGGACACGACCTTAGTAATGCCACAGTTGGTCTGGGTTATGGCTTTTCCAAAATAATAAAAAAAAAACGTTATTTTAATGAGTTAATTGGGTGTTTATATGCTTCTTGAGATATCGCACTAGACTGGGCGAGCACAACCTGTGTAATGCCAAAGGCAGAAAAATTGCCCAATAAACCTCATTTTAATTCTTAATTTGTGTTGTTCTTTTATTTGTGAAAGATCGCGCAAGACTGGACAAACACAATAATTGCAATGCCAATGTTGGTTTGGGTTGCGGAATTTACTAAGAACACATTAGTTTATTGATTATATTCAATTTATTTTATTTTTGGAGAGATTGCACGAGTTAGCAAGGGAACAAAACCTTTGTAATGCCGAAGTCGTTGACTTCCCCCAAAACACCTTCTTTAATGCTTAATTTGTGTTTTTTATATTTACAAAATGCTCAGGCGAGAGTGCAAGGACTCGAGCATGGCACTACCAGAGGTGATTCGGTTCAAAGATTTCACAAAAAAGATGTTATTTTTAAGGCTTAAATGATTTTTCTTTTAAATTTTTGTTTTTAAGAGATCACAATCATTCCTTGTTTTAACCTGGGAAATGCCAAAGGCGCCGAGTTTTGCTAAAAATAACATATTATAATAATTAATTTGTGCTTTTTATGTTTTTGTGGAAGATCATGCGAGACCACACGGAGGCAACCACGACAATACCTAGGGTGGTTTAGGTTCACCAAAAAAGTGTTATTTTAATGCTTAATGTGTCATTCTTAGACATTTAGAGAGATCGCACCAGAGTGCCCAGACAGTTTTAGGCAATGCCGGAGGTAGTTCAGGTTGTTGATATCGCCAAAAAAAAAAAAAAAAAACTTTAATTCATGTATTTATTTTTATTTTTTGGAGAAAGATCGTGTGAGATTGCACGGACACGACTATGGCATAGCCAATGATGGTTTGAGTCGAAGATTTCACTAAGAAAACATTCTCTTAGTGCTTCAATTGTGTTTTTATATTTTTTGAGAGATCGCACCAGAGTGCCCAGACACATTTTAGGCGTGCCGAAGGTAGTTCGGGTTGTTGATTTAACAAAAAAAAAATCTTCTTTTAATTCTGTATGTGTTTTTTTTTAATTTCTGTAGAAAGATCGTGTGAGACTGCACGGACACGACCATGGCATTGCCAATGGTGGTTTGAGTGGAAGATTTAACCAAGAAAACATTGTTTTAGTTCTTCAATTGTGTTTTTATGTTTTTAGAGAGAACGCACCAGATTGACCGGGCACAACCTATGTAATGCCAAATGCACTGATTTCTCCAAAAACACCTTATTTACATGCTTAATTTGTGTTTCTTATATTTGTAGAATGGTATGGCGAGAGTGCAAGGGAGAGCGTGGCAATACCGTGGTTTGTCAGGATTGTATCTTTTACCAAAGAAACGTTACTTTAATTGTAAAATTGGGTACTTCAATGTTTTTAGACATATCGCACTAGATTGTTCGAGCACAACCTTTGTAATGCCACAGGCGTTGATTTCACCAAAAATACTATATTTTAATGCGTAATTTGTGTTTTTTATGTTTGAAGAGAGATCACGCAAGACTGTCTGTACACGAATGCCAATGTTTGTTTTGGTCTCAGATTTAACAAAAAAGAAAAGTTTTTTGAACGATTAAATTGAGTGCTTTTATGTTTCTAAAGAGATCACACCAGATCCTGGGCAAAACATATGTCATTGCCAAAGGCACCGATTTAGCCAAAAAATAACTTAGTTAAATGCTTAATTAGTGGTTTTTGATTTTATGTTTGTATAAAGAACTTGCGAGACTGCACGAACACGACGAAGGCAATGCCGTGCTTGGTTTGGGTTGCAGTTTTAATCAAAAAACATTGTTTTAATGATTAAATTGATTGTTTTTTTTTTTTTTTTACTTTCAGAGTGATCGCTCGGGCATGCTTGTGTAATGCCAAAGGCGTTGATTTTGGCAAAAAAAACCTCATTTTAATGCTTAGTTTTTTTTTTTAAAAGTTTTTAAAGGGATCGCAACCGTTGCTTGAGCAATGTCGAAGGCGCTGGTTTCGTTAAAAGTACCTTATAATAAATGCCTAATTTGTGCTTTTTATCTATTGGAGAATGATCGGGAGAGATAACACGAAAATGACCATGGCAATGCCAAATGTGGTTTGGGTCGAAGGTTTCCCTAAAAAATTGTTATTTCTAATTCTGAAATTGTCGTTCTTATGGTTTAGAGGGATCGCACCAATGTGGCCAGGTACGTTCTAGGCAGTGCCAAAAGAAGCTTGGCCGTTGATTTCCCAAAAAAAAACCTTATTTTAATGCTTAACTTGTGTTTTTTTAGGTTTGAAAAAGGGTCAAATGAGACAGCACAGATGCGACCATGGCAAAGGCGATGGTGGTTTGGGTCAAAGATTTCACCTAGAAAGCATTGTTTAAGTGCTTCAATTGCGTTTTTCATGTTTTAGTACTTGCACCAAATTGCCCAGGCACTACCCGTGTAATGGCAAAGGCCGTAATTTTTCCAAAAATCAACCTACTTTAATGCTAAATTTGTGTTTTTTATGAATGTCGAAGGATCGTGCAAGACCGCACGGACACGACCTTAGCAATACCACAGTTGGTCTGGGTTATGGCTTTTCCAAAATAATAAAAAAACATGTTATTTTAATGATTTAATTGGGTGTTTATATGCTTCTTGAGATATCGCACCAGACTGGGCAAGCACAACCTGTGTAATGCCAAAGGCAGAAAAATTGCCCAATAAACCTCATTTTAATTCTTAATTTGTGTTGTTCTTTTTTTTGTGAAAGATCGCGCAAGACTGCACAAACACAATTATTGCAATGCCAATGTTGGTTTGGGTTGCGGAATTTACTAAGAACACATTATTTTATTGATTATATTCAATTTATTTTGTTTTTGGAGAGATTGCACGAGTTAGCAAGGGAACACAACCTTTGTAATGCCGAAGTCGTTGACTTCCCGAAAACACTTTCTTTAATGCTTAATTTGTGTTTTTTATATTTACAAAATGCTCAGGCGAGAGTGCAAGGACTCGAGCACGACACTACCAGAGGTGATTCGGTTCAAAGATTTCACAAAAAAGATTATATGTTTAAGGCTTAAATGATTTTTCTTTTTCTTTTTTATTTTTAAGAGATCGCAATCGTTCCTTGTTTTAACCTGGGAAATGCCAAAGGCGCCGAGTTTTGCTAAAAATAACATATTTTAATAATTAATTTGTGCTTTTTATGTTTTTGTGAAAGATCGTGCGAGACCACACGGAGGCGACCACGACAATACCTAAGGTGGTTTAGGTTGCTGGTTTCACCTAAAAAGTGTTATTTTAATGCTTAATGTGTCATTCTTAGAATTTTGGAGAGATCGCACCAGAGTGCCCAGACACAGTTTTAGGCAATGCCGGAGGTAGTTCAGGTTGTTGATATCGCAAAAAAAAAAAAAAAAAAACTATAATTCATGTATTTTTTTTTTTTTGGAGAAAGATCGTGTGAGATTGCACGGACACGACTATGGCATTGCCAATGGTGGTTTGAGTCGAAGATTTCACTAAGAAAACATTGTCTTAGTGCTTCAATTGTGTTTTTTATATTTTTTGAGAGATCGCACCAGAGTGCCCAGACACATTTTAGGCGTGCTGAAGGTAGTTCGGGTTGTTGATTTAACAAAAAAAAAATCTTATTTTAATTCTGTATGTTTTTTTTTAATTTCTGTAGAAAGATCGTGTGAGACTGCACGGACACGACCATGCCATTGCCAATGTTGGTTTGAGTGGAAGATTTAACCAAGAAAACATTGTTATAGTTCTTCAATTGTGTTTTTATGTTTTTAGAGAGAACGCACCAGATTGACCGGGCACAACCTATGTAATGCCAAATGCACTGATTTCTCCAAAAACACCTTATTTACATGCTTAATTTGTGTTTCTTATATTTGTAGAATGGTAGGGCGAGAGTGCAAGGGAGAGCGTGGCAATATCGTGGTTGGTCAGGATTTGATCTTTTACCAAAAAAACGTTACTTTAATTGTTAAATTGGGTACTTTAATGTTTTTAGACATATCGCACTAGATTGTTCGAGCACAACCTTTTTAATGCCATAGGCGTTGATTTCACCAAAAATACCATCTTTTAATGCGTAATTTGGGTTTTTTATGTTTGAAGAGAGATCACACAAGACTGTCTGTACACGAATGCCAATGTTTGTTTTGGTCTCAGATTTCACAAAAAAGAAAAGTTATTTGAACGATTAAATTGAGTGCTTTTATGTTTCAAAAGAGATCACACCAGATCCTGGGCAAAACATATGTCATTGCCAAAGGCACCGATTTAGCCAAAAAACAACTTAGTTAAATGCTTAATTAGTGGTTTTTGATTTTATGTTTGTATAAAGAACTTGCGAGACTGCACGAACACGACCAAGGCAATGCAGTGCTTGGTTTGGGTTGCAGTTTTAATCAAAAAACATTGTTTTAATGATTAAATTGATTGTTTTTTTTTTTTTTAACTTTTAGAGTGATCGCTCGGGCATGCTTGTGTAATGCCAAAGGCGTTGATTTTGGCAAAAAAACCTCATTTTAATGCTTAGTTTTTTTTTTCTTTAAAAGTTTTTAAAGGGATCGCAACCGTTGCTTGAGCAATGCCGAAGGCTGTGGATTCGTTAAAAGTACCTTATAATAAATGCCTAATTTGTGCTTTTTATCTATTGGCGAATGATCGGGACAGATAACACGAAAACGACCATGGCAATGCCAAATGTGGTTTGGGTCGAAGGTTTCCCTAAAAAATTGTTATTTCTAATTCTCAAATTGTCGTTCTTATGCTTTAGAGGGATCGCACCAATGTGGCCAGGTACGTTCTAGGCAGTGCCAAAAGAAGCTTGGCCGTTGATTTCCCCAAAAAAAAGCCTTATTTTAATGCTTAACTTGTGTTTTTTTAGGTTTGAAAAAGGGTCAAATGAGACAGCACAAATGCGACCATGGCAAAGTCGATGGTGGTTTGGGTCGAAGATTTCACCTAGAAAGCATTGTTTTAGTGCTTCAATTGCGTTTTTCATGTTTTAGTACTTGCACCAAATTGCCCGGGCACTACCCGTGTAATGGCAAAGGCCGTAATTTTTCCAAAAATCAACCTACTTTAATGCTAAATTTGTGCTTTTTATGGATGTCGAAGGATCGTGCAAGACCGCACGGACACGACCTTAGCAATGCCACAGTTGGTCTGGGTTATGGCTTTTCCAAAATAATAATAAAAAAATGTTATTTTAATGATTTAATTGGGTGTTTATATGCTTCTTGAGATATCACACCAGACTGGGCGAGCACAACCTGTGTAATGCCAAAGGCAGAAAAATTGCCCAATAAACCTCATTTTAGTTCTTAATTTGTGTTGTTCTTTTATTTGTGAAAGATTGCGCAAGACTTGACAAACACAATTATTGCAATGCCAATGTTGGTTTGGGTTGCGGAATTTACTAAGAACACATTATTTTATTGATTATATTCAATTTATTTTGTTTTTGGAGAGATTGCACGAGTTAGCAAGGAAACACAACCTTTGTAATGCCGAAGTCGTTGACTTCCCCCAAAACACCTTCTTTAATGCTTAATTTGTGTTTTTTATATTTACAAAACGCTCAGGCGAGAGTGCAAGGACTCGAGCACGGCACTACCAGAGGTGATTCGGTTCAAAGATTTCACAAAAAAGATTATATGTTTAAGGCTTAAATGATTTTTCTTTTTCTTTTTTGTTTTTAAGAGATCGCAATCGTTCCTTGTTTTAACCTGGGAAATGCCAAAGGCGCCGAGTTTTGCAAAAAATAACATATTTTAATAATTAATTTGTGCTTTTTATGTTTTTGTGAAAGATCGTGCGAGACCACACAGACGCGACCACGACAATACCTATGGTGGTTTTGGTTGCTGGTTTCACCAAAAAAGTGTTATTTTAATGCTTAATGTGTCATTCTTAGACTTTTAGAGAGATCGCAGCAGAGTGCCCAGACACAGTTTAGGCAATGCCGGAGGTAGTTCAGGTTGTTGATATCGCAAAAAAAAAAAAAAAAAAACTTTAATTCTTGTATTTTCTTTTTTTTTTTTTGGAGAAAGATCTGGTGAGATTTTACGGACACGACTATGGCATTGCCAACGGTGGTTTGAGTCGAAGATTTCACTAAGAAAACATTGTCTTAGTGCTTCAATTGTGTTTTTATATTTTTTGAGAGATCGCACCAGAGTGCCGAGACACATTTTAGGCATGCCGAAAGTAGTTCGGGTTGTTGATTTAACAACAAAAAAACAAAAAAAAAATCTTCTTTTAATTCTGTATGTCTTTTTTTTTAATTTCTGTAGAAAGATCGTGTGAGACTGCACGGACACGACCCTGCCATTGCCAATGGTGGTTTGAGTGGAAGATTTAACCAAGAAAACATTGTTTTAGTTCTTCAATTGGGTTTTTATGTTTTTAGAGAGAACGCACCAGATTGACCGGGCACAACCTATGTAATGCCAAATGCACTGATTTCTCCAAAAACACCTTATTTACATGCTAAATTTGTGTTTCTTATATTTGTAGAATGGTAGGGCGAGAGTGCAAGGGAGAGCGTGGCAATACCGTGGTTTGTCAGGATTGTATCTTTTACCAAAAAAACGTTACTTTAATTGTAAAATTGGGTACTTCAATGTTTTTAGACATATCGCACTAGATTGTTCGAGCACAACCTTTGTAATGCCGTAGGCGTTGATTTCACCAAAAATACTATATTTTAATGCGTAATTTGTGTTTTTTATGTTTGAAGAGAGATCACGCAAGACTGTCTGTACACGAATGCCAATGTTTGTTTTGGTCTCAGATTTAACAAAAAAGAAGAGTTATTTGAACGATTAAATTGAGTGCTTTTATGTTTCTAAAGAGATCACACCAGATCCTGGGCAAAACATATGTCATTGCCAAAGGCACCGATTTAGCCAAAAAATAATTTAGTTAAATGCTTAATTAGTGGTTTTTGATTTTATGTTTGTATAAAGAACTTGCGAGACTGCACGAACACGACCAAGGCAATGCCGTGCTTGGTTTGGGTTGCAGTTTTAATCAAAAAACATTGTTTTAATGATTAAATTGATTGTTTTTTTTTTTTTTTTAACTTTTAGAGTGATCGCTCGGGCATGCTTGTGTAATGCCAAAGGCGTTGATTTTGGCAAAAAAACCTCATTTTAATGCTTTGTTATTTTTTTTAAAAGTTTTTAAAGGGATCGCAACCGTTGCTTGAGCAATGCCGAAGGCGTTGGTTTCGTTAAAAGTACCTTATAATAAATGCCTAATTTGTGCTTTTTATCTGTTGGAGAATGATCGGGAGAGATAACACGAAAACGACCATGGCAATGCCAAATGTGGTTTGGGTCGAAGGTTTCCCTAAAAAATCGTTATTTCTAATTCTCAAATTGTCGTTCTTATGCTTTAGAGGGATCGCACCAATGTGGCCAGGTACGTGCTAGGCAATGCCAAAAGAAGCTTGGCCGTTGATTTCCCCAAAAAAACCTTATTTTAATGACTTGTGTTTTTTTAGGTTTGAAAAAGGGTCAAATGAGACAGGACAGATGCGACCATGGCAAAGTCGATGGTGGTTTGGGTCGAAGATTTCACCTAGAAAGCATTGTTTTAGTGCTTCAATTGCGTTTTTCATGTTTTAGTACTTGCACCAAATTGCCCGGGCACTACCCGTGTAATGGCAAAGGCCGTAATTTTTCCAAAAATCAACCTACTTTAATGCTAAATTTGTGCTTTTTATGAATGTCGAAGGATCGTGCAAGACCGCACGGACACGACCTTAGCAATGCCACAGCTGGTCTGGGTTATGGCTTTTCCAAAATAATAATAAAAAAATGTTATTTTAATGATTTAATTGGGTGTTTATATGCTTCTTGAGATATCGCACCAGACTGGGCGAGCACAACCTGTGTAATGCCAAAGGCAGAAAAATTGCCCAATAAACCTCATTTTAGTTCTTAATTTGTGTTGTTCTTTTATTTGTGAAAGATTGCGCAAGACTGCACAAACACAATTATTGCAATGCCAATGTTGGTTTGGGTTGCGGAATTTACTAAAAACACATTATTTTATTGATTATATTCAATTTATTTTGTTTTTGGAGTGATTGCACGAGTTAGCAAGGAAACACAACCTTTGTAATGCTGAAGTCGTTGACTTCCCCCAAAACACCTTCTTTAATGCTTAATTTGTGTTTTTTATATTTACAAAATGCTCAGGCGAGAGTGCAAGGACTCGAGCACGGCACTACCAGAGGTGATTCGGTTCAAAGATTTCACAAAAAAGATTATATGTTTAAGGCTTAAATGATTTTTCTTTTTCTTTTTTGTTTTTAAGAGATCGCAATCGTTCCTTGTTTTAACCTGGGAAATACCAAAGGCGCCGAGTTTTGCTAAAAATAACATATTTTAATAATTAATTTGTGCTTTTTATGTTTTTGTGAAAGATCGTGCGAGACCACACAGACGCGACCACGACAATACCTATGGTGGTTTAGGTTGCTGGTTTCACCAAAAAAGTGTTATTTTAATGCTTAATGTGTCATTCTTAGACTTTTAGAGAGATCGCACCAGAGTGCCCAGACACAGTTTAGGCAATGCCGGAGGTAGTTCAGGTTGTTGATATCGCAAAAAAAAAAAAAAAGAACTTTAATTCTTGTATTTTCTTTTTTTTTTTTTGGAGAAAGATCTGGTGAGATTTTACGGACACGACTATGGCATTGCCAATGGTGGTTTGAGTCGAAGATTTCACTAAGAAAACATTGTCTTAGTGCTTCAATTGTGTTTTTATATTTTTTGAGAGATCGCACCAGAGTGCCGAGACACATTTTAGGCATGCCGAAAGTAGTTCGGGTTGTTGATTTAACAACAAAAAAACAAAAAAAAAATCTTCTTTTAATTTTGTATGTCTTTTTTTTTAATTTCTGTAGAAAGATCGTGTGAGACTGCACGGACACGACCCTGCCATTGCCAATGGTGGTTTGAGTGGAAGATTTAACCAAGAAAACATTGTTTTAGTTCTTCAATTGGGTTTTTATGTTTTTAGAGAGAACGCACCAGATTGACCGGGCACAACCTATGTAATGCCAAATGCACTGATTTCTCCAAAAACACCTTATTTACATGCTAAATTTGTGTTTCTTATATTTGTAGAATGGTAGGGCGAGAGTGCAAGGGAGAGCGTGGCAATACCGTGGTTTGTCAGGATTGTATCTTTTACCAAAAAAACGTTACTTTAATTGTAAAATTGGGTACTTCAATGTTTTTAGACATATCGCACTAGATTGTTCGAGCACAACCTTTGTAATGCCGTAGGCGTTGATTTCACCAAAAATACTATATTTTAATGCGGAATTTGTGTTTTTTATGTTTGAAGAGAGATCACGCAAGACTGTCTGTACACGAATGCCAATGTTTGTTTTGGTCTCAGATTTAACAAAAAAGAAGAGTTATTTGAACGATTAAATTGAGTGCTTTTATGTTTCTAAAGAGATCACACCAGATCCTGGGCAAAACATATGTCATTGCCAAAGGCACCGATTTAGCCAAAAAATAATTTAGTTAAATGCTTAATTAGTGGTTTTTGATTTTATGTTTGTATAAAGAACTTGCGAGACTGCACGAACACGACCAAGGCAATGCCGTGCTTGGTTTGGGTTGCAGTTTTAATCAAAAAACATTGTTTTAATGATTAAATTGATTATTTTTTTTTTTTTTTAACTTTCAGAGTGATCGCTCGGGCATGCTTGTGTAATGCCAAAGGCGTTGATTTTGGCAAAAAAACCTCATTTTAATGCTTAGTTTTTTTTTTTTTTTAAAGTTTTTAAAAGGATCGCAACCGTTGCTTGAGCAATGCCGAAGGCGCTGGTTTCGTTAAAAGTACCTTATAATAAATGCCTAATTTGTGCTTTTTATCTATTGGAGAATGATCGGGAGAGATAACACGAAAACGACCATGGCAATGCCAAATGTGGTTTGGGTCCAAGGTTTCCCTAAAAAATCGTTATTTCTAATTCTCAAATTGTCGTTCTTATGCTTTAGAGGGATCGCACCAATGTGGCCAGGTACGTTCTAGGCAATGCCAAAAGAAGCTTGGCCGTTGATTTCCCCAAAAAAAACCTTATTTTAATGACTTGTGTTTTTTTAGGTTTGAAAAAGGTTCAAATGAGACAGGACAGATGCGACCATGGCAAAGTCGATGGTGGTTTGGGTCGAAGATTTCACCTAGAAAGCATTGTTTTAGTGCTTCAATTGCGTTTTTCATGTTTTAGTACTTGCACCAAATTGCCCGGGCACTACCCGTGTAATGGCAAAGGCCGTAATTTTTCCAAAAATCAACCTACTTTAATGCTAAATTTGTGCTTTTTATGAATGTCGAAGGATCGTGCAAGACCGCACGGACACGACCTTAGCAATGCCACAGTTGGTCTGGGTTATGGCTTTTCCAAAATAATAAAAAAAAAATGTCATTTTAATGATTTAATTGGGTGTTTATATGCTTCTTGAGATATCGCACCAGACTGGGCGAGCACAACCTGTGTAATGCCAAAGGCAGAAAAATTGACCAATAAACCTCATTTTAGTTCTTAATTTGTGTTGTTCTTTTATTTGTGAAAGATTGCGCAAGACTGCACAAACACAATTATTGCAATGCCAATGTTGGTTTGGGTTGCGGAATTTACTAAGAACACCTTATTTTATTGATTATATTCAATTTATTTTGTTTTTGGAGAGATTGCACGAGTTAGCAAGGAAACACAACCTTTGTAATGCCGAAGTCGTTGACTTCCCCCAAAACACCTTCTTTAATGCTTAATTTGTGTTTTTTATATTTACAAAATGCTCAGGCGAGAGTGCAAGGACTCGAGCACGGCACTACCAGAGGTGATTCGGTTCAAAGATTTCACAAAAAAGATTATATGTTTAAGGCTTAAATGATTTTTCTTTTTCTTTTTTGTTTTTAAGAGATCGCAATCGTTCCTTGTTTTAACCTGGGAAATGCCAAAGGCGCCGAGTATTGCTAAAAATAACATATTTTAATAATTAATTTGTGTTTTTTATGTTTTTGTAAAAGATCGTGCGAGACCACACAGAGGCGACCACGACAATACCTAAGGTGGTTTAGGTTGCTGGTTTCACCAAAAAAGTGTTATTTTAATGCTTAATGTGTCATTCTGAGACTTTTAGAGAGATCGCACCAGAGTGCCCAGACACAGTTTTAGGCAATGCCGGAGGTAGTTCAGGTTGTTGATATCGCAAAAAAAAAAAAAAAAAAAAAACTTTAATTCTTGTATTTTCTTTTTTTTTTTTTGGAGAAAGATCGGTTGAGATTGCACGGACACGACTATGGCATTGTCAATGGTGGTTTGAGTCGAAGATTTCAATAAGAAAACATTGTCTTAGTCCTTCAATTGTGTTTTTATATTTTTTGAGAGATCGCACCAGAGTGCCCAGACACATTTTAGGCGTGCCGAAGGTAGTTCGGGTTGTCGATTTAACAAAAAAAAAACAAAAAAAAAATCTTCTTTTAATTCTGTATGTGTTTTTTTTTAATTTCTGTAGAAAGATCGTGTGAGACTGCACGGACACGACCATGGCATAGCCAATGGTGGTTTGAGTGGAAGATTTAACCAAGAAAACATTGTTTTAGTTCTTCAATTGTGTTTTTATGTTTTTAGAGAGAACGCACCAGATTGACCGGCCACAACCTATGTAATGCCAAATGCACTGATTTCTCCAAAAACACCTTATTTACATGCTTAATTTGTGTTTCCTATATTTGTAGAATGGTAGGGCGAGAGTGCAAGGGAGAGCGTGGCAATACCGTCGTTCGTCAGGATTGCATCTTTTACCAAAAAAATGTTACTTTAATTGTAAAATTGGGTACTTCAACGTTTTTAGACATATCGCACTAGATTGTTCGAGCACAACCTTTGTAATGCCGTAGGCGTTGATTTCACCAAAAATACTATATTTTAATGCGTAATTTGTGTTTTTTATGTTTGAAGAGAGATCACGCAAGACTGTCTGTACACGAATGCCAATGTTTGTTTTGGTCTCAGATTTCACAAAAAAGAAAAGTTATTTGAACGATTAAATTGAGTGCTTTTATGTTTCTAAAGAGATCACACCAGATCCTGGGCAAAACATATGTCATTGCCAAAGGCACCGATTTAGCCAAAAAACAACTTAGTTAAATGCTTAATTAGTGGTTTTTGATTTTTTGTTTGTATAAAGAACTTGCGAGACTGCACGAACACGACCAAGGCAATGTCGTGCTTGGTTTGGGTTGCTGTTTTACCCAAAAAACATTGTTTTAAGGATTAAATTGATTGTTTTTTTTTTTTTTTTACTTTCAGAGTGATCGCTCGGGCATGCTTGTGTAATGCCAAAGGCATTGATTTTGGCAAAAAAACCTCATTTTAATGCTTAGTTTTTTTTTTTTTTTTTTAAGTTCTTAAAGGGATCGCAACCGTTGCTTGTGCAATGCCGAAGGCTCTGGTTTCGTTAAAAGTACCTTATAATAAATGCCTAATTTGTGCTTTTTATCTATTGGAGAATGATCGGGAGAGATAACACGAAAACGACCATGGCAATGCCAAATGTGGTTTGGGTCGTTGGTTTCACTAAAAAATCGTTATTTCTAATTCTCAAATTGTCGTTCTTATGCTTTAGAGGGATCGCACCAATGGGGCCAGGTACGTTCTAGGCAGTGCCAAAGGTAGCTTGGGCCGTTGATTTCCCAAAAAATAAACCTTATTTTAATGCTTAACTTGTGTTTTTTTTAGGTTTGTAAAAGGGTCAAATGAGACAGCACAGATGCGATCATGGCGAAGTCGATGGTGGTTTGGGTCGAAGATTTCACCTAGCGAGTATTGTTTGAGTGCTTCAATTGCGTTTTTCATGTTTTAGTACTTGCACCAAATTGCCCGGGCACTACCCGTGTAATGGCAAAGGTCGTAATTTTTCCAAAAATCGACCTACTTTAATGCTAAATTTGTGCTTTTTATGAATGTCGAAGGATCGTGCAAGACTGGACGGACACGACCTTAGCAATGCCACAGTTGGTCTGGGTTATGGCTTTTCCAAAATAATAAAACAAAAAACATGATTTTAGTGATTTAATTGGGTGTTTATATGCTTCTTGAGATATCGCACCAGACTGGGCGAGCACAACCTGGGTAATGCCAAAGACAGAAAAATTGCAAAATAAACCTCATTTTAATTCTTAATTTGTGTTGTTCTTATATTTGTGAAAGATCGCGCAAGACTGCACAAACACAATTATTGCAATACCAATGTTGGTTTGGGTTGCGAAATTTACTAAGAACGCATTATTTTATTAATTATATTCAATTTATTTTGTTTTTGGATAGATTGCACGAGTTAGCAAGGAAACACAACCTTTGTAATGCCGAAGTCGTTGACTTCCCCCAAAACACCTTCTTTAATGCTTAATTTGTGTTTTTTATATTTACAAAATGCTCAGGCGAGAGTGCAAGGACTCGAGCACGGCACTACCAGAGGTGATTCGGTTCAAAGATTTCACAAAAAAGATTATATGTTTAAGGTTTAAATGATTTTTCTTTTTATTTTTTGTTTTTAAGAGATCGCAATCGTTCCTTGTTTTAACCTTGGAAATGCCAAAGGCACCGAGTTTTGCTAAAAATAACATATTTTAATAATTAATTTGTGCTTTTTATGTTTTTGTGAAAGATCGTGCGAGACCACACGGTGGCGACCACGACAATACCTAAGGTGGTTTAGGTTGCTGGTTTCACCAAAAATGTGTTATTTTAATGCTTAATGTGTCATTCTTAGACTTTTAGAGAGATCGCACCAGAGTGCCGAGACACAGTTTTAGGCAATGCCGGAGGTAGTTCAGGTTGTTGATATCGTAAAAAAAAAAAAAAAAACTTTAATTCATGTATTTATTTTTATTTTTTGGAGAAAGATCGTGTGAGATTGCACGGACACGACTATGGCATTGCCAATGGTGGTTTGAGTCGAAGATTTCACTAAGAAAACATTATCTTAGTGCTTCAATTGTGTTTTTATATTTTTTGAGAGATCGCACCAGAGTGCCCAGACACATTTTAGGCGTGCCGAAGGTAGTTCGGGTTGTTGATTTAACAAAAAAAAAACAAAAAAAAAATCTTCTTTTAATTCTGTATGTGTTTTTTTTTAATTTCTGTAGAAAGATCGTGTGAGACTGCACGGACACGACCATGGCATTGCCAATGGTGGTTTGAGTGGAAGATTTAACTAAGAAAACATTGTTTTAGTTCTTCAATTGTGTTTTTATGTTTTTTGAGAGAACGCACCAGATTGACCGGGCACAACCTATGTAATGCCAAATGCACTGATTTCTCCAAAAACACCTTATTTACATGCTTAATTTGTGTTTCTTATATTTGTAGAATGGTAGGGCGAGAGTGCAAGGGAGAGCGTGGCAATACCGTGGTTGGTCCGGATTGTATCTTTTACCAAAAAAATGTTACTTTAATTGTAAAATTGGGTACTTCAATGTTTTTAGACATATCGCACTAGATTGTTTGAGCACAACCATTCTAATGCCATAGGCGTTGATTTCACCAAAAATACCATATTTTAATGCGTAATTTGTGTTTTTATGTTTGTAGAGAGATCACGCAAGACTGTCTGTACACGAATGCCAATGTTTGTTTTGGTCTCAGATTTCACAAAAAAGAAAAGTTATTTGAACGATTAAATTGAGTGCTTTTATGTTTCTAAAGAGATCACACCAGATCCTGGGCAAAACATATGTCATTGCCAAAGGCACCGATTTAGCCAAAAAACAACTTAGTTAATTGCTTAATTAGTGGTTTTTGATTTTATGTTTGTCTAATGAACTTGCGAGACTGCACGAACACGACGAAGGCAATGCCGTGCTTAGTTTGGGTTGCAGTTTTAATCAAAAAACATTGTTTTAATGATTAAATTGATTGTTTTTTTTTACTTTCAAAGTGATCGCTCGGGCAAGCTTGTGTAATGCCAAAGGCGCTGATTTTGGCAAAAAAACCTCATTTTAATGCTTAGTTTTTTTTTTTCAAAAAGTTTTCAAAGGGATCGCAACCGTTGCTTGAGCAATGCCGAAGGCGCTGGTTTCGTTAAAAGTACCTTATAATAAATGCCTAATTTGTGCTTTTTATCTATTGGAGAATGAACGGGAGAGATAACACGAAAACGACCATGGCATTGCCAAATGTGGTTTGGGTCGATGGTTTCCCTAAAAAATCGTTATTTCTAATTCTCAAATTGTCGTTCTTATGCTTTAGAGAGATCGCACCAATGTGTCCAGGTACGTTCTAGGCAGTGCCAAAAGAAGGTTGGCCGATGATTTCCCCAAAAAAAACCTTATTTTAATGCTTAACTTCTATTTTTTTTAGGTTTGTAAAAGGGTCAAATGAGACAGCACAGATGCGACCATGGCAAAGTCGATGGTGGTTTGGGTCGAAGATTTCACCTAGCAAGTAATGTTTTAGTGCTTCAATTGCGTTTTTCATGTTTTAGTACTTGCACCAAATTGCCCGGGCACTACCCGTGTAATGGCAAAGGTCGTAATTTTTCCAAAAATCAACCTACTTTATTGCTAAATTTGTGCTTTTTATGAATGTCGAAGGATCGTGCAAGACTGCACGGACACGACCTTAGCAATGCCACAGTTGGTCTGGGTTATGGCTTTTCCAAAATAATAAAACAAAAAACATTATTTTAGTGATTTAATTGGGTGTTTATATGCTTCTTGAGATATCGCACCAGACTGGGCGAGCACAACCTGGGTAATGCCAAAGACAGAAAAATTGCAAAATAAACCTCATTTTAATTCTTAATTTGTGTTGTTCTTATATTTGTGAAAGATCGCGCAAGACTGCACAAACACAATTATTGCAATGCCAATGTTGGTTTGGGTTGCGAAATTTACTAAGAACACATTATTTTATTGATTATATTCAATTTATTTTGTTTTTGGAGAGATTGCACGAGTTAGCAAGGAAACACAACCTTTGTAATGCCGAAGTCGTTGACTTCCCCCAAAACACCTTCTTTAATGCTTAATTTGTGTTTTTTATATTTACAAAATGCTCAGGCGAGAGTGCAAGGACTCGAGCACGACACTACCAGAGGTGATTCGGTTCAAAGATTTCACAAAAAAGATTATATGTTTAAGACTTAAATGATTTTTCTTTTTCTTTTTTGTTTTTAAGAGATCGCAATCGTTCCTTGTTTTAACCTGGGAAATGCCAAAGGCGCCGAGTTTTGCTAAAAATAACATATTTTAATAATTTATTTGTGCTTTTTATGTTTTTGTGAAAGATCGTGCGAGACCACACGGACGCGACCACGACAATACCTAAGGTTGTAATACCCTGTATTTCACAAAAAAAAAAAAAAAAAAAAAAAGAATTACTATTTGAAATTTTTACTATTTGGGCAACGCCAGAACGTTCAGGCGCCTGCCAGAACGTTCAGGCGCCTGCCAGAACGTTCAGGCGCCTGCCAGAACGTTCAGGCGCCTGCCAGAACGTTCAGGCGCCTGCCAGAACGTTCAGGCGCCTGCCAGAACGTTCAGGCGGCATGCCAGAACGTTCAGGCGGCATGCCAGAACATTCAGGCGCCTGCCAGAACGTTCAGGCGCCATGCCAGAACGTTAAGGCGCCATGCCAGAACGTTCAGGCGCCTGCCAGAACGTGCAGGCGCCTGCCAGAACGTTCAGGCACCATGCGAGAACGTTCAGGCTCCTGCCAGAACGTTCAGGCGCCATGCCAGAACGTTCAGGCGCCTGCCAGAACGTTCAGGCGCAAAAAATCTCTATATAAGAAACCTCCTCATTTCTCATTTCTCACACCAAATCACCTTCTCTTGTGATTTTTCTTCTCCTTTCTACGCATTCTAAGTTTTTAGTCTTTGAGACTCCCGGTGCGGTGCAACAAATTTCTGTCCGGAGGAGAGCGCCAGATCTGAAAGTGGTGCAACGAAGTTCCGTCCGGAGAAAAGCACCAGATCTGAAGGTGGGGAACGAAACATAGGTTTGCGTGTTTCATAACTTTTATTAAAGTTTACATTCAATTATTATTATGTCTACTATTCATTTACCTGAACGTTCGGGCGTTGCCCAAATAGTAAAAATTTCAAATAGTAATTTTTTTTTTATTTTTTTTTTTTTTTGTGAAATACAGGGTATTACAAAGGTGGTTTAGGTTGCTGGTTTCACCAAAAAAGTGTTATTTTAATGCTTAATGTGTCATTCTTAGACTTTTAGAGAGATCGCACCAGAGTGCCCAGACACAGTTTAGGCAATGCCGGAGGTAGTTCAGGTTGTTGATATCGCAAAAAAAAAAAAAAAAAAAAGTTAATTCTTGTATTTTTTTTTTTTTTTTGGAGAAAGATCGGGTGAGATTGCACGGACACGACTATGGCATTGCCAATGGTGGTTTGAGTCGAAGATTTCACTAAGAAAACATTGTCTTAGTGCTTCAATTGTGTTTTTTATATTTTTTGAGAGATCGCACCAGAGTGCCCAGACACATTTTAGGCGTGCCGAAGGTAGTTCGGGTTGTTGATTAAACAAAAAAAAAAAAAAAAATCTTCTTTTAATTCTGTATGTGTTTTTTTTTAATTTCTGTAGAAAGATCGTGTGAGACTGCACGGACACGACCATGGCATTCCCAATGGTGGTTTGAGTGGAAGATTTAACCAAGAAAACATTGTTTTAGTTCTTCAATTGTGTTTTTATGTTTTTAGAGAGAACGCACCAGATTGACCGGGCACAACCTATGTAATGCCAAATGCACTGATTTCTCCAAAAACACCTTATTTACATGCTTAATTTGTGTTTCTTATATTTGTAGAATGGTAGGGCGAGAGTGCAAGGGAGAGCGTGGCAATACCGTGGTTGGTCAGGATTGCATCTTTTACCAAAAAAACGTTACTTTAATTGTAAAATTGGGTACTTCAATGTTTTTAGACATATCGCACTAGATTGTTCGAGCACAACCTTTGTAATGCCATAGGCGTTGATTTCACCAAAAATACTATATTTTAATGCGTAATTTGTGTTTTTTATGTTTGAAGAGAGATCACGCAAGACTGTCTGTACACGAATGCCAATGTTTGTTTTGGTCTCAGATTTCACAGAAAAGAAAAGTTATTTGAACGATTAAATTGAGTGCTTTTATGTTTCTAAAGAGATCACACCAGAACCTGGGCAAAGCATATGTCATTGCCAAAGGCACCGATTTAGCCAAAAAACAACTTAATTAAATACTTAATTAGTGGTTTTTGATTTTATGTTTGTATAAAGAACTTGCGAGGCTGCACGAACACGACCAAGGCAATGTCGTGCTTGGTTTGGGTTGCTGTTTTAACCAAAAAACATTGTTTTAATGATTAAATTGATTGTTTTTTTTTTTTTTTTACTTTAAGAGTGATCGCTCGGGCATGCTTGTGTAATGCCAAAGGCATTGATTTTGGCAAAAAAACCTCATTTTAATGCTTAGTTTTTTTTTTTTTTTTTTAAAGTTCTTAAAGGGATCGCAACCGTTGCTTGTGCAATGCCGAAGGCGCTGGTTTCGTTAATAGTACCTTATAATAAATGCCTAATTTGTGGTTTTTATCTATTGGAGAATGATCGGGAGAGATAACATGAAAACGACCATGGCAATGCCAAATGTGGTTTGGGTCGTTGGTTTCACTAAAAATTCGTTATTTCTAATTCTCAAATTGTCGTTCTTATGCTTTAGAGGGATCGCACCAATGGGGCCAGGTACGTTCTAGGCAGTGCCAAAGGAAGCTTGGGTCGTTGATTTCCCAAAAAATAAACCTTATTTCAATGCTTAACTTGTGTTTTTTTAGGTTTGTAAAAGGGTCAAATGAGACAGCACAGATGCGACCATGGCAAAGTCGAAGGTGGTTTGGGTCGAAGATTTCACCTAGCAAGTATTGTTTTAGTGCTTCAATTGCGTTTTTCATGTTTTAGTACTTGCACCAAATTGCCCGGGCACTACCCGTGTAATGGCAAAGTTCGTAATTTTTCCATAAATCAACCTACTTTATTGCTAAATTTGTGCTTTTTATGAATGTCGAAGGATCGTGCAAGACTGCACGGACACGACCTTAGCAATGCCACAGTTGGTCTGGGTTATGGCTTTTCCAAAATAAAAATAAAAAAATCGTTATTTTAATGATTTAATTGGGTGTTTATATGCTTCTTGAGATATCGCACCAGACTGGGCGACCACAACCTGGGTAATGCCAAAGACAGAAAAATTGCCCAATAAACCTCATTTTAATTCTTAATTTGTGTTGTTCTTTTATTTGTGAAAGATCGCGCAAGACTGCACAAACACTATTATTGTAATGCCAATGTTTGTTTGGGTTGCGAAATTTACTAAGAACACATTATTTTATTGATTATATTCAATTTATTTTGTTTTTGGAGAGATTGCACGAGTTAGCAAGGAAACACAACCTTTGTAATGCCGAAGTCGTTGACTTCCCCCAAAACACCTTCTTTAATGCTTAATTTGTGTTTTTTATATTTACAAAATGCTCAGGCGAGAGTGCAAGGACTCGAGAACGGCACTACCAGAGGTGATTCGGTTCAAAGATTTCACAAAAAAGATTATATGTTTAAGGCTTAAATGATTTTTCTTTTTCTTTTTTGTTTTTAAGAGATCGCAATCGTTCCGTGTTTCAACCTGAGAAATGCCAAAGGCGCCGAGTTTTGCTAAAAATAACATATTTTAATAATTAATCTGTGCTTTTTATTTTTTTGTGAAGATCGTGCGAGACTACACGGACGCGACCACGACAATACCTAAGGTGGTTTAGGTTGCTGGTTGCACCGAAAAAGTGTTATTTTAATGCTTAATGTGTCATTCTTAGACTTTTAGAGAGATCGCACCAGAGTGCCCAGACACTGTTTAGGCAATGCCGGAGGTAGTTCAGGTTGTTGATATCGCAAAAAAAAAAAAAAAAAAAAAGTTAATTCTTGTATTTTTTTTTTTTTTTGGAGAAAGATCGGGTGAGATTGCACGGACACGACTATGGCATTGCCAATGGTGGTTTGAGTCGAAGATTTCACTAAGAAAACATTGTCTTAGTGCTTCAATTGTGTTTTTATATTTTTTGAGATATCGCACCAGAGTGCCCAGACACATTTTAGGCGTGCCGAAGGTAGTTCGGGTTGTTGATTAAACAAAAAAAAAACAAAAAAAAAATCTTCTTTTAATTCTGTATGTGTTTTTTTTTAATTTCTGTAGAAAGATCGTGTGAGACTGCACGGACACGACCATGGCATTGCCAATGGTGGTTTGAGTGGAAGATTTAACCAAGAAAACATTGCTTTAGTTCTTCAATTGTGTTTTTATGTTTTTAGAGAGAACGCACCAGATTGACCGGGCACAACCTATGTAATGCCAAATGCACCGATTTCTCCAAAAACACCTTATTTACATGCTTAATTTGTGTTTCTTATATTTGTAGAATGGTAGGGCGAGAGTGCAAGGGAGAGCGTGGCAATACCGTGGTTGTCAGGATTGCATCTTTTACCAAAAAAACGTTACTTTAATTGTAAAATTGGGTACTTCAATGTTTTTAGACATATCGCACTAGATTGTTCGAGCACAACCTTTGTAATGCCATAGGCATTGATTTCACCAAAAAAACTATATTTTAATGCGTAATTTGTGTTTTTTATGTTTGATGAGAGATCACGCAAGACTGTCTGTACACGAATGCCAATGTTTGTTTTGGTCTCAGATTTCACAAAAAAGAAAAGTTATTTGAACGATTAAATTGAGTGCTTTTATGTTTCTAAAGAGATCACACTAGATCCTGGGCAAAACATATGTCATTGCCAAAGGCACCGATTTAGCCAAAAAACAACTTAGTTAAATGCTTAATTAGTGGTTTTTGATTTTATGTTTGTATAAAGAACTTGCGAGACTGCACGAACACGACGAAGGCAATGCCGTGCTTGGTTTGGGTTGCAGTTTTAATCAAAAAACATTGTTTTAATGATTAAATTGATTGTTTTTTTTTTTTTTTTTACTCTCAGAGGGATCGCTCGGGCATGCTTTTGTAATGCCAAAGGCGTTGATTTTGGCAAAAAAACCTCATTTTAATGCTTAGTTTTTTTTTTAGAAAAAAAAGTTTTTAAAGGGATCGCAACCGTTGCTTGAGCAATGCCGAAGGCGCTGGTTTCGTTAAAAGTACCTTATAATAAATGCCTAATTTGTGCTTTTTATCTATTGGAGAATGATCGGGAGAGATAACACGAAAACGACCATGGCAATGCCAAATGTGGTTTGGGTCCAAGGTTTCCCTAAAAAATCGTTATTTCTAATTCTCAAATTGTCGTTCTTACGCTTTAGAGGGATCGCACCAATGTGGCCAGGTACGTTCTAGGCAGTGCCAAAAGAAGCTTGGCCGTTGATTTCCCAAAAAAAAACCTTATTTTAATGCTTAACTTGTGTTTTTTTTAGGTTTGAAAAAGGGTCAAATGAGGCAGCACAGATGCGACCATGGCAAAGTCGATGGTGGTTTGGGTCGAAGATTTCACCTAGAAAGCATTGTTTTAGTGCTTCAATTGCGTTTTTCATGTTTTAGTACTTGCACCAAATTGCCCGGGCACTACCCGTGTAATGGCGAAGGCCGTAATTTTTCCAAAAATCAACCTACTTTAATGCTAAATTTGTGCTTTTTATGAATGTCGAAGGATCGTGCAAGACTGCACGGACACGACCTTAGCAATGCCACAGTTGGTCTGGGTTATGGCTTTTCCAAAATAATTAAAAAAAAACGTTATTTTAATGATTTAATTGGGTGTTTATATGCTTCTTGAGATATCGCACCAGACTGGGCGAGCACAACCTGTGTAATGCCAAAGACAGAAAAATTGCCCAATAAACCTCATTTTAATTCTTAATTTGTGTTGTTCTTTTATTTGTGAAAGATCGCGCAAGACTGCACAAACAAAATTATTGCAATGCCAATGTTGGTTTGGGTTGCGGAATTACTAAGAACACATTATTTTATTGATTATATTCAATTTATTTTGTTTTTGGAGAGATTGCACGAGTTAGCAAGGGAACACAACCTTTGTAATGCCGAAGTCGTTGACGTCCCCCAAAACACCTTCTTTAATGCTTAATTTGTGTTTTTTATATTTACAAAATGCTCAGGCGAGAGTGCAAGGACTCGAGCATGGGACTACCAGAGGTGATTCGGTTCAAAGATTTCACAAAAAAGATGTTATTTTTAAGGCTTAAATGATTTTTCTTTTTCTTTTTTATTTTTAAGAGATCGCAATCGTACCTTGTTTTAACCTCGGAAATGCCATAGGCGCCGAGTTTTGCTAAAAAATAACATATTTTAATAATTAATTTGTGCTTTTTATGTTTTCGTCAAAGATCGTCCGAGACCCCACGGACGCGACCACGACAATACCTAAGGTGGTTTAGGTTGCTGGTTTCACCAAAAAAATGTTATTTTAATGCTTAATGTGTCATTCTTATACTTGTAGAGAGATCGCACCAGAGTGCCCAGTTTAGGCAATGCCGGAGGTAGTTCAGGTTGTTGATAACGCAAAAAAAAAAAAAAATCTTTAATTCTTGTATATATTTTTTTTTTTTTTTGTAGAAAGATAAAGTGAGATTGCACGGACACGACCATGGCATTGCCAATGGTGGTTGAGTCGAAGATTTCACCAAGAAAACATTGTCTTAGTGCTTCAAATTGCATTTTTATAATTTTTTGAGATATCGCACAAGAGTGCCCAGACACATTTTAGGCGTGCCGAAGGTAGTTCGGGTTGTTGATTTAACAAAAAACGGAAAAAAAAAAGTCTTATTTTAATTCTGTACGTGTTTTTTTTAATTTATGTAGAAAGATCGTGTGAGACTGGATGGACACGACCACGGCCTTGCCAATGGTGGTTTAAGTGGAAGATTTCACCAAGAAAACATTGTTTTAGTTCTTCAATTGTGTTTTTATGTTTTTAGAGGGAACGCACCAGATTGACCGGGCACAACCTATGTATTGCCAAATGCACCGATTTCTCCAAAAACACCTTATTTACATGCTTAATTTGTGTTTCTTATATTTGTAGAATGGTAGGGCGAGAGTGCAAGGGAGAGCGTGGCAATACCGTGGTTGGTCAGGATTGTATCTTTTACCAAAAAAACGTTACTTTAATTGTTAAATTGGGTACTTCAATGTTTTTAGACATATCGCACTATATTGTTCGAGCACAACCTTTGTAATGCCATAGGCGTTGATTTCACCAAAAATACCATATTTTAATGCGTAATTTGTGTTTTTTTTGTTTGTAGAGAGATCACGCAAGACTGTCTGTACACAACCATGGCAATGCCAATGTTTGTTTTGGTCTCAGATTTCACAAAAAAGAAAAGTTATTTGAACGATTAAATTGAGTGCTTTTATGTTTCTAAAAAGATCACACTAGATCCTGGGCAAAACATATGTCATTGCCAAAGGCACCGATTTCGCCAAAAAAGCAACTTTGATAAATGCTTAATTAGTGGTTTTTGATTTTATGTTTGTATAAAGAACTTGCGAGACTGCACGAACACGACCAAGGCAATGCCGTGCTTGGTTTGGGTTGCAGTTTTAACCAAAAAACATTGTTTTAATGATTAAATTGGTTGTTTTTTTTTTTTTACTTTAGCAGTGATCGCAGCAAATCGCTCGGGAATGCTTGTGTAATGCCAAAGGCTTTGATTTTGGGAAAAAAACCTCATTTTAATGCTTAGTTTTTTTTTTAAAATGTTTTTAAAGGGATGGGAACGGTTGCTTGAGCAATGCCAAAGGCGCTGGTTTCGTTAAAAGTACCTTATAATAAATGCCTAATTTGTGCTTTTCATCTTTAGGAGAATGATCGAGAGAGATAACACGAAAACGACCATGGCAATGCCAAATGTGGTTTGGGTCGTTGGTTTCACTAAAAAATCGTTATTTCTAATTCTCAAATTGTCGTTCTTATGCTTTAGAGGGATCGCACCAATGTGGCCAGGTACATTCTAGGCAGTGCCAAAGGAAGCTTGGGCTGTTGATTTCCCAAAAAAAAAACCATATTTTTATGCTTAACTTGTGTTTTTTTAGGTTTGTAGAAGGATCAAATGAGACAGCACAGATGCGACCATGGCAAAGCCGACGGTGGTTTGGGTCGAAGATTTCACCTAGAAAGCATTGTTTTAGTGCTTCAATTGCATTTTTCATGTTTTAGTACTTGCACCAAATTGCCCGGGCACTACCCGTGTAATGGCAAAGGCCGTAATTTTTTCAAAAATCAACCTACTTTAATGCTTAATTTGTGCTTTTTATGAATGTCAAAGGATCGTGCAAGACTGCACGGACACGACCTTAGCAATGCCACAGTTGGTCTGGCTTATGGCTTTTCCAAAATAATAATAAAAAACGTTATTTTAATGATTTAATTGTGTGTTTATATGTTTCTTGAGATATCGCACCAGACTGGGCGAGCACAACCTGTGTAATGCCAAAGGCAGAAAAATTGCCCAATAAACCTCATTTTAATTCTTAATTTGTGTTGTTCTTTTATTTGTGAAAGATCGCGCAAGACTGCACAAACACAATTATTGCAATGCCAATGTTGGTTTGGGTTGCGGAATTTACTAAGAACACATTATTTTATTGATTATATTCAATTTATTTTGTTTTTGGAGAGATCGCACGAGTTAGCAAGGGCACACAACCTTTGTAATGCCGAAGTCCTTGACTTCCCCCAAAACACCTTCTTTAATGCTTAATTTGTGTTTTTTATATTTACAAAATGCTCAGGCGAGAGTGCAAGGACTCGAGCATGGGACTACTAGAGGTGATGCGGTTCAAAGATTTCACAAAAAAGATGTTATTTTTAAGGCTTAAATGATTTTTCTTTTTCTTTTTTGTTTTTAAGAGATCGCAATCGTTCCTTGTTTTAACCTCGGAAATGCCATAGGCGCCGAGTTTTGCTAAAAAATAACATATTTTAATAATTAATTTGTGCTTTTTATGTTTTTGTCAAAGATCGTGCGAGACCCCACGGACGCGACCACGACAATACCTAAGGTGGTTTAGGTTGCTGGTTTCACCAAAAAAATGTTATTTTAATGCTTAATGTGTCAATCTTACACTTGTAGAGAGATCGCACCAGAGTGCCCAGTTTAGGCAATGCCGGAGGTAGTTCAGGTTGTTGATATCGCAAAAAAAAAAAAAAAATCTTTAATTCTTGTATGTTTTTTTTTTTTTGTAGAAAGATAAAGTGAGATTGCACGGACACGACCATGGCATTGCCAATGGTGGTTTGAGTCGAAGATTTCACCAAGAAAACATTGTCTTAGTGCTTCAAATTGTGTTTTTATAATTTTTTGAGATATCGCACCAGAGTGCCCAGACACATTTTAGGCGTGCCGAAGGTAGTTCAGGTTTGTTGATTAAACAAGAAAAGGAAAAAAAAAGTCTTATTTTAATTCTGTACGTGTTTTTTTTAATTTATGTAGAAAGATCGTGTGAGACTGGACGGACACGACCATGGCCTTGCCAATGGTGGTTTAAGTGGATGATTTCGCCAAGAAAACATTGTTTTAGTTCTTCAATTGTGTTTTTATGTTTTTAGAAAGAACGCACAAGATTGACCGGGCACAACCTATGTAATGCCAAATTCACTGATTTCTCCAAAAACACCTTATTCACATGCTTAATTTGTGTTTCTTATATTTGTAGAATGGTAGGGCGAGAGTGCAAGGGAGAGCGTGGCAATACCGTGGTTGGTCAGGATTTTTTTTTTTTTTTTTTTGAATAAAAAAATAAAAAAAAAATTTCGATTTTTTTTTTTTTTTTTTTAATACGTACCTCATATACACTAATGTATATAGATACATATATTCAATAATAACTACACATATAGTTTCTAATAAATTTTGACTATATGTATATTTAAATCAAACTATATAAAAATTATATAGTTTTCTAGATATATATTTAATACAAATCTCAACTATATATAATTGGCGTATGTATATATATAGTTCTAGAGATATATATATATCTAATAACATTTTTCTTCCCCTAATTTGGTAGACTTGGGCGGGCCGTGGACCGTACTCTCTGATACCATTAAATGTCACACCCCGCCCGGACGCGCCTAAACCGGCGGTACACTCGCGGACGGGGCGCGCATTTGGAACAATCATAATGGTAATAACAGAGTGCGCAGCGGAAATATAGTACACAGTACAAATCTGATTTCATATAATTCAAAATACTTTTGTACATAAAATGGTCAAGGGAACATACTCCCAAAATCCCCAATGATTCATACAAAGGGTACAAAATGTGGGCCCCATAACCTGCACCCAGTCCACCCTAATTTCCTGTGAAAGATTTGATAATATTGGAGTGAGCTTAACGCGCTCAGTGGGTAAATAGTGCATGAGTATAACAAGTAATAAAGCATACTTCAATATCAAATATCTTAAATACACATGTAAGCATCATAATCAATCAATATGTATGTATGCATGACACCGTCACGTATTAATGGTTTGATGAGCGTACATCGCCTGAGTTCACGTACAGGTGTCCTTCCCCGGGCGTAGCCAGGTTCTCACTGTACGTCCCTCCTCAGGAACGATGCTCTGGATTCACGTACTGATGTCCCTCCCCGGCGTAGCCGAGTTCTCATGTACGTCCCTCTCCAGAGGAATAATATGAATAGTGAGCAATGCTTCTAACTATTCTATGAGTCATAAACCATATACGTCCCTAGGTGGTTATATGTATGATGCCAATGCATGAACTAAGTCTACTGGTCTGGTCTTTTCTTGACATTTAGACTGACTTTGGCAACGTCTGGTGATCCTTATCAGGGTCGGTATCACGACGTGCAAAGTTAGGACATTCAGGTCATAAACATTATTGACATAATGCAGTGTAAATGAATAGTAGACATAATAATAATTGAATGTAAACTTTAATAAAAGTTATGAAACACGCAAACCTATGTTTCGTTCCCCACCTTCAGATAAAAACTTCTTCTTTCCGATCTGGCGCTTTCCACCGGACAAAACTTCGTCGCACCGTACCGAGAGTCTCGATCAGAGAGTCTCAAAAACTAAAAACTTAGAATGAGTGGAAAGAGAAGGAAAATCATAAGGAGAGTGATTTTGGTGTGAGAAATGAGAATGAGGAGGGTTCCTTATATAGAGATTTTTGGCGCCTGAACGTTCTGGCAGGCGCCTGAACGTTCTGGCATGCGCCTGAACGTTCTGGCATTGCGCCTGTACGTTCTGGCATTGCGCCTGAACGTTCTGGCATTGCGCCTGAACGTTCTGGCATGCGCCTAAACGTTCGGGCGTTGCCCAAATAGTAAATTTTTTTTTTTTTTTTTTTTTTTTTTTTTTTTGTGAAATACAGAGTATTACACTCTACCCCCCTTAAAAGGATTTCGCCCTCGAAATCAAGTCAAGTATGGAAGAGGGGTAGTGCTTGCGAAGTAGCCTCAGGTTGGTAAGGAGCCACGGCGTGTGTGCATGACGATATCCATTGATATGATTTTCAGATATCTGCGTAGTTATTCAAGTGAAACAATGTATGAAGATAAGTGTAAACAATGTTTCATCCTGGTATTTAGAAGTGAAAATAATACAATGGTTCACAACATCAGGTGGTACTAGAAAACAAGTCAGGGTATTTCTGTTTAATTGTTGATTCTAGTTCCCATGTAGCTTCCTCTATGCCGTGGTGATCCCAGAGCACTTTCACTAGTGGTATGCTACGTCTCCGTAGTTCTTGAGTTTTTCTATCTAAAATCTGTATTGCTTTCTCTTGATACTTATTTCCTTCCTCAACCCGAACCTCGACTAAAGGGATGATATGCGAAGGATCAGGACGATACTTGCGAAGCATAGATACATGAAAAACGTCATGAAGCTTAGGCATGGACGAGGGAAGGGACAGACGATAAGCAAGTTTGCCAATACGTTCAATGATCGAAAATGGACCGATATACCGCGGGGAAAGCTTTCCTTTGATCCCAAAGCGTTTGACACCTCGGGTGGGCTGGACTTGTATAAAAACAAAGTCCCCCTTATCGAATTCCAAAGGCTGTCGCCGTTTGTCAGCATAGCTCTTCTGTCGACTTTGTGCAACACGAAGTCGTTCCTTTACTAGTGTGATCTTCTCAGAAGTCTCTTGAACTAGTTCAGGGCCTAACTGCTGTCGATCGGCCATATCTAACCAGCATACCGGAGATCTGCAAGGCCGACCATAAACAGCCTCGTATGGTGCCATGCCGATACTAGATTGGTAGCTGTTGTTGTATGCAAACTCAGCTAGATGCAAATACTTTGCCCATCCGTCATGAAAGTCCAAAATGCAGCATCGTAGCATGTCTTCTAAGATTTGGATAAGCCGTTCTGACTGCCCATCAGTCTGAGGGTGGAAGGCTGTGCTCATAGTGATCTTAGAACCCATTCTATTCTGGAAGCTTTTCCAAAAGTTTGATGTGAATCGAGGGTCTCGATCAGAGACGATCGTGAGTGGTATGCCATGAAGGCGTACGATCTCTCTTTCATATAGTTCTGCAAGTTTGGCGGGATTATCCCTGAACTTTATTGGCAAGAAGTGTGCAGACTTGGTAAGTTTGTCAATGATAACCCATATAGCATCTTGCCCTTTATTATTTCGAGGTAAGGCTGTAACAAAATCCATTGCGATGTTCTCTCATTTCCATTCTCCAATAGGTAACGGCTGGAGAAGGCCAGAGGGAAGTCGTCGTTCTGCCTTAACTTTCTGGCAAACAAGACATCGAGCAACGAAGTCTGCAATTGCCTTCTTCATTCCAGAAAACCAGAATTGTCGCTTGACATCCTGGTACATCTTGTCACCCCCAGGATGCATAGCGTATCTCGAACAGTGCATCTCAGTAAGCACGTCTTTCCGAACCTCAGGATCGTTCGGAAGACAAAGACGTTTTTTATAGAAAACGGCTCCGTCGTCAGAGACTGACCAATGAGGAAGGTCTTGCCCGCTGAGTAGAAGTTCTCGTTTCTCCATTAACATAGGGTCATTGGCTTGAGTAGCTGAAATCTTGCGAACGAGGTCAGAGGTAGCTGATAATTGAGAGAGTCGTGGGCATGGTCCCTCTTCATTCAGCTGGAGGTTAAAGTTCTCCATCGCTGTAGCCAACTTCCCCATTTCATAGTTAAGAGTGCAAGCAACATAATATTTTCTACTCAAAGCATCGGCCACAACATTGGCCTTTCCGGGATGGTACTGGAGTTGGAAGTCATAGTCTTTCAAGAATTCCAACAATCTTCTTTGGCGGAGGTTTAGGTCTCTCTGAGTGTATATGTACTTAAGACTCTTGTGATCTGAGAAGACCTCGAACCGTTCACCGTATAGGTAATGACGCCATAATTTAACTGCAAACACAACAGCCGCAAGTTCCAAGTCATGGGTTGGGTAATTTCCTTCATGAATCTTCAGTTGCCTGGAGGCATATGCAACAACTTGGCCTTCTTGCATTAGTACGACACCTAAGCCTTGGAGAGAGGCATCGTTGTATAATGAAAAACCAATTCCATTTCTTGGAGTAATAAGTACAGGTGCTGTCGTGAGGCGTTTCTTCAATTCCTGGAATGATGCTTCACAGGAGGGATTCCAGATGAAGCGCACGTCTTTTCGAGTGAGCTTGGTCATAGGTTCAGCAATCTTTGAAAAGTCCTTGATGAAGCGTCTGTAATAGCCAGCCAAACCAAGAAAACTCCTAATCTGAGTAACAGTGGTAGGCTGCTGCCAGTTTAAAACTGCTTCAACTTTAGAAGGATCGACCTCAATGCCATTGCCTGAAACCACATGGCCTAGGAAGTGAACTCTCTGTGCCCAAAATTCGCACTTACTCAACTTTGCATACAGTTGGTGTCTTTGTAAGGTCTGGAGGACGATCTTCAAATGTATTTTATGGTCTTCCTCGGTTGAGGAATATATCAAGATGTCGTCGACAAAAACCACCACAAATCGGTCTAAGTATAACCTGAATATGCGATTCATCAAATCCATGAATGCAGCAGGTGCATTTGTTAGACCAAACGGCATAACTAAGAGCTCGTAATGACCGTACCGAGTTCTGAACGCCGTCTTGGTGATGTCCGACTCTCGGATCCGGAGTTGGTGATAACCGGACCGTAAATCAATCTTAGAGAAGTATTTGGCATGTCGAAGTTGGTCGAACAAGTCATCGATCCTGGGCAACGGATATCGGTTCTTGATGGTGACGTTATTCAACTTGCGATAATGGATGCAAAGTCGTAACGAACCATCTTTTTTGCGAACAAACAGAACTGGAGCGCCCCAGGGTGATGAACTCTTTCGGATGAAGCCATTACTCTCTAATTCCTTAAGTTGTTTGTCTAATTCGACCAATTCAACATTTGACATTCTGTATGGTGGAATTGAGATAGGCCCTGTCCCAGGTATGAGGTTGATCTCAAAATCGAATTCCATAACTGGAGGTAGACCATTATAAAATTTCTCAGTCTTATCTCGCTCCGTGGAGATGGTGGAGAGAGAGTAGACGGATAATTCTTTAAATTTTCCAGCATATTCTATGACGGTCATGGTGCCCTGATATAACTTAGCAAATGCCTGGTGCTTCTGCTTTGTCACCGCGCTGGGAAAATACTCATCAATAAACATTAACTCAAACTGTTGCCAAGTCATAGCTGCTATATTGACCCTTGGGTCTTCTTTCACTGTGATCCACCATGTGTTTGCGGCACCAACAAGTTGGTAGGTTGCTAGTGGAATTTTACGAGTCTCATCGACTCCCATTGCAGCAAGAGCCTTCTTGGACTCATCCAACCACTTTTGCACCTCATCAGGATCAATGGTACCATCGAAAGTAAGAGGTTGTAACCGCTTGTATTTAGTAACCTGATCGGTTTGAGCTTCGGGCCCTAATTTTACAGGGGCTTGAACCGTGGCAACCTGACTGGCTGCAGTCTCCCGAACGACAGTTTGAACAGTGGCCTTCATCGCCTCAATAAATCTAGCGAAGAAGGTTTCAATGCTTGAAGGCGTGGCAAAGGGTGCGGGTGGGGATGGGATTGCCTGCCCAGATGGAGTGGCAGTGTCGGGTGTGGCCTGTGCTATTGTCGGAGGCGGCGGTTCCTGAATCTCAGGAGGTGCCTCAACTGTGGGACGAACAGTACGTGGCCTTCCTCTCTTTTTTGTTTGCATTTTCTCACTGGCATGGAGAAAATAAAACCAAGATTAAGAAACTGTAGGCAAGTATAATGTTATAATAGGCTCAACAACAATTTCGAGAGTACTGCAATATGAAAATCACCTATTTTTCTAAGTATAGTGGAAGGTTTTTGTTGAGGAATCAAAGAGCTTATATAACTCGTATGTTTGGCCATGGTGTAAAAACAAGGTTAGAACGTTTATATAATAAGTACAAATCTTTGCAAGTATTTAAAATGATTTGGCTGTGGTTTTTGTGAACATACATATATTTTATTGAAAAACCATACGAGTCATAAAAAGTCTAAGATTTGCCTCGATAAATATCCTGATCTAACGTTCTATCACAATCTTATGCATTCATACGCTTACGCTTAGTCTGTTCGATTATTATCCAAGTTCATATGTCCCATACCACATGAATTTAGTAATAAGGGTGGAAACCAAGTTAAGTTGTATGAACACAGTCTCTAAAAACATTGGCTGAATAGAAGTTCACTAATAGTATCGTCCAAATTTACTCGTCCCATACCGTGTAAACTTAGAGATAATATTAGTAATGCAACTTTCTCCAAATGTTTCTTTTCACACAAGGTCATGGGTTTTCATACTTCCACATTTTATTTAGTATCATCCAATTTTGTTGTGTCCCATACCACTCCAAAGTTAGTGATACAAAAGAAAGAATGGTTGTAAGTCTGCCCACCAAAGATAGTCTGTAAACAAAACAATTCATCATCACGCCTGCAGCCAACACTTGCTGACTTTTGCCGTCGGCATTACTATTTATCAGCACGCCTGAGGCGCCTGCAGCCAGCACCTGTTGACTTATCAGCACGCCTGTCACGCCTGCAGCCAACACTTGCTGACTTTTGCCGTCGGCGTTACGATTTTTTTCAGCACGCCTGAGGCGCCTGCAGTCAGCACTTGCTGACTTATCAGCACGCCCGTCACGCCTGCAGCCAACACTTGCTGACTTATCAGCACGCCTGTCACGCCGGCAGCCAATGATGTCGGTCTTGTTCAGCACGCTCCTCTCTCTTCTTGTCTATAAAATACACTCAAGTCATACAATTGTGTTTTTTTCCTTTGTATAGATAGATAGAGAACTGATGATGATGATGAACTTCACAGCGAACCGAGACATGGAGAGGAATCAGTCAGTTCAAAACGCCGGCTGCTGTGTGTATGAAATGGTGGATATTGGAGAAGACCCATTTATCTTCTCAAACCAATTCCACCCACTTGATTTCAGGTAATTTGAACATTTTATAAGCAGTTAGTTTTTTTTTTTTTTCTAGAGTCGGTTAGATATATATTGTATGATATGATATGATATATATGGGGGAGCTAACAATGAAGGGTTGTTCAAGTTTTGGTAACAGCCCATATATGTGGGAGCCTCTTCTGGAAGATGGTTTACAGGAGGCAGTAGTACTACCCTTCATGAATTCTTCAATGGATGAAGATTACTTTCCAAGCCAACTTAATGAACTTCAAGGTGAGTATCAATGCTCAATCCACTTTATATTCTACTTTATTATTAACAGATTGGCAATTTCATCCGCTTTCTGTTGATTAATTTGCTATTGTAATCTGTATAGGCAGTAGTGGATGGGAGAAGGACTTTGGAGGATTGAATCAAATGAGGATTGGATTAGAAGCGGAGAAACAACAGATTGTGATGCATGAAAATGGAGAGGAGATGATTAGCTGCAGCAGTAGTAGTATTAGTAGGACTGGTAGTGATCATGTGGAATCGATAACGAAACTGACGAGGAGAAGTTGTACTAATTCATCCTCAAGTGAGTCTCTATCACGCACTACCATCTCACGCTACTTCTACCTGCCCATATCAGAAGCTGCAAAAGAACTTAAGGTGGGTTTAACGTTGCTGAAGAAGAGGTGCAGGGAATTGGGCATCCCTAGATGGCCGCACAGAAAGTTGATGAGCTTGCAGACTGTTATCAACAATGTTCAGGTATTTATCATCATTATATATTGATCTTTATAAGTATTTTGATATCTTAACTTAGGGAGGTTTTGATAATTATGTACTGCAGGAAATGGGGAAAGGGGTTGGTAGAGATATGAAGATAAGAGACGCTATGAGGTTATTGGAGGCACAAAGGAAATGGCCTCACAGAAAGTTGATGAGCTTGCACCTAATTATCAATAATGTTCAGGTATTTATCATCAGTATATATTGATTTTTATAAGTATTTTGATATATTAAGTTGGGGTGGTTCTGATTAAGATAATTACTTGTTAATTAATTATGTACTGCAGGAAATGGGGGAAGGAGAAGGGGTTGGTAGTGATATGAAGATAGGAGACGCTCTGAGGTTATTGGAGGAACAGAAGAAGTTGGTGGAAGAGATGCCAGAGGTGGATCTTCAGGAGCAAACAAAGCAACTAAGGCAGGCTTGCTTCAAGGCCAACTTCAAGAAAAGAAAGTTGATGATGCCAGAGTGGCACCCTTCTCCTATTTCTCACTTAAGTTAATGTAATTCAACAGTTTATCAGCATTTTTTTTTTTTTGAACAGTTTATCAGTAGTTACTGTTGATCAGGTTATCAGCAGTACTGTTTGGAGTCCGTTATGATAGGATGCATACCTACTTTTTAGGTTTTTTGAATAGTTTATCAGCAGTTACTGTTGATCAGGTTATCAGCAGTACTGTTTGGAGTCCGTTATGACAGGATGCATACCTACGTTTTAGGTTTTTTGAACAGTTTATCAGCAGTTACTTATGAACAGTTTATTAGCAGTTACTGTTGATCAGGTTATCAGAAGTACAGTTTGGAGTCCGTTAAGTCCTACGTAATTCATGGCTTTATAGAAGGATCTGACCAAGTCGTAAGAGACTTGACCCTCGACTTGGGTTATATTTAACCAATCCAGCGTGGTAAGTTTGTCATGAAGGATTGGGCGGAGGCGGAGATCACTATTGTCGATGCTCCTCATAGGCATAACCTCTCTTTTGGACAATTCCGTTAGTCTAGTGGAAATTGGTTCCCTGCTAGTAGAAGTTGTTCCTTCCCTTGAGGCCATTCTTTTACTGAACGGAAAATAAATTTGTGTGAAGAACAAAAAATATATTCCTAACAGTTTTAAGATTTATGCCTTATTTGCTAGACATTATTTTCGAGTTTTCGTTTGATGTTTATGCCATCAAGAAAATTTCTTCATTAGTGATTTGATGTATATATGTCGTATTCACATATGAATATATAGACATATTTAATGATAACTATAATTCCCATAAATCAACTCGTTGGAATATGTATATATATTTCGTATTCGCCTATAAATGTATTGGCATATTTAATCATAACTATATATATAGTTTCCATAAAGCAACTATATATATATATTTGAAATAAAAATCATATATAGTTGTTTTTAATCCAAATCTTAACTATATATAGAAGTCATATATATATAGTTGTAGATATAACAAATAAATTATTTTTCAAATTTTTATGATTATGTTGTTTTGTAATAAATTGTTTTCGAATTTTTTTTTTTTTTTTTTCGAAATATATAAATTTTTTTTTTATAAATATTTTTCGAAAAATAAGAATTGTCGAATTTTTTTTTTTTTTTCGAAATATATAATTTTTTTTTTGTATAAATATTTTTCGAAAAATAAAAATTTTCGAATTTTTTTTTTTATTATTATTATTTTTTTTTCGAATAAATATTTTTTCGAAAAATTAAATTTTTTTTTTTTTCGAATAAATATTTTTCGAAAAATAAAAATTATTTTCGATTTTTTTTTTTTTTTTTTTATACGTATCTCATATACACTAATGTATATAGATACATATATTCAATAATAACTACACATATAGTTTCTAATAAATTTTGACTATATGTATATTTAAATCAAACTATATAAAAATCATATAGTTTTCTAGATATATATTTAATACAAATCTCAACTATATATAATTGGCGTATGTATATATATAGTTCTAGAGATATATATATATCTAATAACATTTTTCTTCCCCTAATTTGGTAGACTTGGGCGGGCCGTGGACCGTACTCTCTGATACCATTAAATGTCACACCCCGCCCGGACGCGCCTAAACCGGCGGTACACTCGCGGACGGGGCGCGCATTTGGAACAATCATAATGGTAATAACAGAGTGCGCAGCGGAAATATAGTACACAGTACAAATCTGATTTCATATAATTCATAATACTTTTGTACATAAAATGGTAAAGGGAACATACTCCCAAAATCCCCAATGATTCATACAAAGGGTACAAAATGTGGGCCCCATAACCTGCACCCAGTCCACCCTAATTTCCTGTGAAAGATTTGATAATATTGGAGTGAGCTTAACGCGCTCAGTGGGTAAATAGTGCATGAGTATAACAATTAATAAAGCATACTTCAATATCAAATATCTTAAATACACATGTAAGCATCATAATCAATCAATATGTATGTATGCATGACACCGTCACGTATTAATGGTTTGATGAGCGTACATCGCCTGAGTTCACGTACAGGTGTCCTTCCCCAGGCGTAGCCAGGTTCTCACTGTACGTCCCTCCTCAGGAACGATGCTCTGGATTCACGTACTGATGTCCCTCCCCGGCGTAGCCGAGTTCTCATGTACGTCCCTCTCCAGAGGAAGAATATGAATAGTGAGCAATGCTTCTAACTATTCTATGAGTCATAAACCATATACGTCCCTAGGTGGTGATATGTATGATGCCAATGCATGAACTAGTCTAGTCTACTGGTCTGGTCTTTTTTTGACATTTAGACTGACTTTGGCAACGTCTGGTGATCCTTATCAGGGTCGGTATCACGACGTGCAAAGTTAGGACATTCAGGTCATAAACATTATTGACATAATGCAGTGTAAATGAATAGTAGATATAATAATAATTGAATGTAAACTTTAATAAAAGTTATGAAACACGCAAACCTATGTTTCGTTCCCCACCTACATATAAAAACTTCTTCTTTTCGATCTGGCGCTTTCCACCGGACAGAACTTCGTCGCACCGTACCGAGAGTCTCGATCAGAGAGTCTCAAAAACTAAAAACTTAGAATGAGTGGAAAGAGAAGGAAAATCATAAGAAGAGTGATTTGGTGTGAGAAATGTGAATGAGGAGGGTTCCTTATATAGAGATTTTTGGCCCCTGAACGTTCTGGCAGGCGCCTGAACGTTCTGGCATTGCCCTTGAACGTTCTGACATTCGCCTGAACGTTCTGGTATTGCGCCGGAACGTTCTGGCATTGCGCCGGAACGTTCTGGCATGCGCCTGAACGTTCTGGCATGCGCCTGAACGTTCGGGCGTTGCCCAAATAGTAATTTTTTTTTTTTTTTTTTTTTTTTTTTTGTGAAATATAGAGTATTACATTATGTTTCTAAAAAGATTACACTAGATCCTGGGCAAAACATATGTCATTGCCAAAGGCACCGATTTCGCCAAAAAAGCAACTTTGATAAATGCTTAATTAGTGGTTTTTGATTTTATGTTTGTATAAAGAGCTTGCGAGACTGCACGAACACGACCAAGGCAATGTCGTGCTTGGTTTGGGTTGCAGTTTTAACCAAAAAACATTGTTTTAATGATTAAATTGATTTTTTTTTTTTTTACTTTCGGTGTGATCGCAGCAAATCACACGGGAATGCTTGTGTAATGCCAAAGGCGTTGATTTTCGCAAAAAAACCTCATTTTAATGCTTAGTTTTTTTTTTGAAATGTTTTTAAAGGGATCGGAACGGTTGCTTGAGCAATGCCGAAGGTTCTAGTTTCATTAAAAGTACCTTATAATAAATGCCTAATTTGTGCCTTTTATCTTTAGGAGAATGATCGGGAGAGATAACACGAAAACGACCATGGCAATGCCAAATGTGGTTTGGGTCGTTGGTTTCACTAAAAAATCGTTATTTCTAATTCTCAAATTGTCGTTCTTATGCTTTAGAGGGATCGCACCAATGTGGCCAGGTACATTCTAGGCAGTGCCAAAGGAAGCTTGGGCCGTTGATTTCCCCAAAAAAAAATCGTATTTTAATGCTTAACTTGTGTTTTTTTAGGTTTGTAGAAGGATGAAATGAGACAGCACAGATGCGACCATGGCAAAGTCGATGGTGGTTTGGGTCGAAGATTTCACCTAGAAAGCATTGTTTTAGTGCTTCAATTGCATTTTTCATGTTTTAGTACTTCCACCAAATTGCCCTGGCACTACCCGTGGAATGGCAAAGGCCGTAATTTTTTCAAAAATCAACCTACTTTAATGCTTAATTTGTGCTTTTTATGAATGTCGAAGGATCGTGCAAGACTGCACGGACACGACCTTAGCAATGCCACAGTTGGTCTGGCTTATGGCTTTTCCAAAATAATAAAAAAAAAACGTTATTTTAATGATTTAATTGAGTGTTTATATGTTTCTTGAGATATCGCACCAGACTGGGCGAGCACAACCTGTGTAATGCCAAAGGCAGAAAAATTGCCCAATAAACCTCATTTTAATTCTTAATTTGTGTTGTACTTTTATTTGTGAAAGATCGCGCAAGACTGCACAAACACAATTATTGCAATGCCAATGTTGGTTTGGGTTGCGGAATTTACTAAGAACACATTATTTTATTGATTATATTCAATTTATTTTGTTTTTGGAGAGATTGCACGAGTTAGCAAGGGCACATAACCTTTGTAATGCCGAAGTCCTTGACTTCCCCCAAAACACCTTCTTTAATGCTTAATTTGCGTTTTTTATATTTACAAAATGCTCAGGCGAGAGTGCAAGGACTCGAGCATGGCACTACCAGAGGTGATTCGGTTCAAAGATTTCACAAAAAAGATGTTATTTTTAAGGCTTAAATGATTTTTCTTTTTCTTTTTTGTTTTTAAGAGATCGCAATCGTTCCTTGTTTTAACCTCGGAAATGCCGTAGGCGCCAAGTTTTGCTAAAAAATGACATATTTTAATAATTAATTTGTGCTTTTTATGTTTTTGTGAAAAATCGTGAGAGACCCCACGGACGCCACCACGACAATACCTAAGGTGGTTTAGGTTGTTGGTTTCACCAAAAAATGTTATTTTAATGCTTAATGTGTCATTCTTATACTTGTAGAGAGATCGCACCAGAGTGCCCAGTTTAGGCAATGCCGGAGGTAGTTCAAGTTGTTGATATCGCAAAAAAAAAAAAAAATCTTTAATTCTTGTATGTTTTTTTTTTGTAGAAAGATAGAGTGAGATTGCACGGACACGACCATGGCATTGCCAATGGTGGTTTGAGTCGAAGATTTCACCAAGAAAACATTGTCTTAGTGCTTCAATTGCGTTTTTATAATTTTTTGAGATATCGCACAAGAGTGCCCAGACACATTTTAGGCGTGCCGAAGGTAGTTCGGGTTGTTGATTTAACAAAAAAATGGAAAAAAAAAGTCGGATTTTAATTCTGTACGTGTTTTTTTTAATTTATGTAGAAAGATCATGTGAGACTGGATGGACACGACCACGGCCTTGCCAATGGTGGTTTAAGTGGAAGATTTCACCAAGAAAACATTGTTTTAGTTCTTCAATTGTGTTTTTATGTTTTTAGAGAGAACGCACCAGATTGACCGGGCACAACCTATGTGATGCACTGATTTCTCCAAAAACACCTTATTTACATGCTTAATTTGTGTTTCTTATATTTGTAGAATGGTAGGGCGAGAGTGCAAGGGAGAGCGTGGCAATACCGTGGTTGGTCAGGATTGTATCTTTTACCAAAAAAACGTTACTTTAATTGTTAAATTGGGTACTTCAATGTTTTTAGACATATCGCACTATATTGTTCGAGCACAACCTTTGTAATGCCATAGGCGTTGATTTCACCAAAAATACCATATTTTAATGCGTAATTTGTGTTTTTTTTGTTTGTAGAGAGATCACGCAAGACTGTCTGTACACAACCATGGCAATGCCAATGTTTGTTTTGGTCTCAGATTTCACAAAAAAGAAAAGTTATTTGAACGATTAAATTGAGTACTTTTATGTTTCTAAAAAGATCACACTAGATCCTGGGCAAAACATATGTCATTGCCAAAGGCACCGATTTCATCAAAAAAGCAACTTTGATAAATGCTTAATTAGTGGTTTTTGATTTTATGTTTGTATAAAGAACTTGCGAGACTGCACGAACACGACCAAGGCAATGCCGTGCTTGGTTTGGGTTGCAGTTTTAACCAAAAAACATTGTTTTAATGATTAAATTGATTGATTTTTTTTTTTAGTTTAGCAGTGATCGCAGCAAAACGCTCGGGAATGCTCGTGTAATGCCAAAGGCTTTGATTTTGGCAAAAAAAACCTCATTTTAATGCTTAGTTTTTTTTTTAAATGTTTTTAAAGGGATCGGAACGGTTGCTTGAGCAATGCCGAAGGCTTTGGTTTCGTTAAAAGTACCTTATAATAAATGCCTAATTTGTGCTTTTTATCTTTAGGAGAATGATCGGGAGAGATAACACGAAAACGACCATGGCAATGCCAAATGTGGTTTGGGTCGTTGGTTTCACTAAAAAATCATTATTTCTAATTCTCAAATTGTCGTTCTTATGCTTTAGAGGGATCGCACCAATGTGGCCAGGTACATTCTAGGCAGTGCCAAAGGAAGCTTGGGCCGTTGATTTCCCAAAAAAAAACCTTATTTTAATGCTTAATTTGTGTTTTTTTAGGTTTGTAGAAGGATCAAATGAGACAACACAGATGCGACCATGGCAAAGTCGACGGTGGTTTGGGTCGAAGATTTCACCTAGAAAGCATTGTTTTAGTGCTTCAATTGCGTTTTTCATGTTTTAGTACTTACACCAAATTGCCCGGGCACTACCCGTGTAATGGCAAAGGCCGTAATTTTTTCAAAAATCAACCTCCTTTAATGCTTAATTTGTGCTTTTTATGAATGTCGAAGGATCGTGCAAGAGTGCACGAACACGACCTTAGCAATGCCACAGTTGGTCTGGCTTATGGCTTTTCCAAAAAAATAAAAAAAAAATGTTATTTTAATGATTTAATTGAGTGTTTATATGTTTCTTGAGATATCGCACCAGACTGGGCGAGCACAACCTGTGTAATGCCAAAGGCAGAAAAATTGCCCAATAAACCTCATTTTAATTCTTAATTTGTGTTGTTCTTTTATTTGTGAAAGATCGCGCAAGACTGCACAAACACAATTATTGCAATGCCAATGTTGGTTTGGGTTGCGGAATTTACTAAGAACACATTATTTTATTGATTATATTCAATTTATTTTGTTTTTGGAAAGATCGCACGTGTTAGCAAGGGCACACAACCTTTGTAATGCCGAAGTCCTTGACTTCCCCCAAAACACCTTCTTTAATGCTTAATTTGTGTTTTTTATATTTACAAAATGCTCAGGCGAGAGTGCAAGGACTCGAGCATGGGACTACCAGAGGTGATTCGGTTCAAAGATTTCACAAAAAAGATGTTATTTTTAAGGCTTAAATGATTTTTCTTTTTCTTTTTTGTTTTTAAGAGATCGCAATCGTTCCTTGTTTTAACCTCGGAAATGCCATAGGCGCCGAGTTTTGCTAAAAAATAACATATTTTAATAATTAATTTGTGCTTTTTATGTTTTTGTCAAAGATCGTGCGAGACCCCACGGACGCGACCACGAAAATACCTAAGGTGGTTTAGGTTGCTGGTTTCACCAAAAAAATGTTATTTTAATGCTTAATGTGTCATTCTTATACTTGTAGAGAGATCGCACCAGAGTGCCCAGTTTAGGCTATGCCGGAGGTAGTTCAGGTTGTTGATATCGCTAAAAAAAAAAAAAATCTTTAATTCTTGTATATTTTTTTTTTTTTTTTTGTAGAAAGATAGAGTGAGATTGCACGGACATGACCATGGCATTGCCAATGGTGGTTTGAGTCGAAGATTTCACCAAGAAAACAGTGTCTTAGTGCTTCAATTGTGTTTTTATAATTTTTTGAGATATCGCACCAGAGTGCCCAGACACATTTTAGGCGTGCCGAAGGTAGTTCGGGTTGTTGATTTAACAAAAAAAGGAAAAAAAGTCTTATTTTAATTCTGTACGTGTTTTTTTTAATTTCTGTAGAAAGATCGTATGAGACTGCACGGACATTGCCAATGGTGGTTTAAGTGGAAGATTTCACCAAGAAAACATTGTTTTAGTTCTTCAATTGTGTTTTTATGTTTTTAGAAAGAACGCATCAGATTGACCGGGCACAACCTATGTAATGCCAAATGCACTGATTTCTCCAAAAACACCTTATTTACATGCTTAATTTGTGTTTCTTATATTTGTAGAATGGTAGGGCGAGAGTGCAAGGGAGAGCGTGGCAATATCGTGGTTGGTCAGGATTGTATCTTTTACCAAAAAAACGTTACTTTAATTGTTAAATTGGGTACTTCAATGAACATATCGTACTATATTGTTCGAGCACAACCTTTGTAATGCCATAGGCGTTGATTTCACCAAAAATACCATATTTTAATGCGTGATTTGTGTTTTCTTTGTTTGTAAAGAGATCACGCAAGACCTCACAAGCTTAACTTGATATCAAAACATAATGTGCCTTTCAAATTCGAGCTACCCCTCTATTTATACTTGGAACAACCCTCCAAGAATAGGAAAAGTCATAACTAAATTTAAACATAACCAGCCGTCGATTTGGACTTCTAAAGGCAACCAGCCGCCTCTTTTGACTTCTAAAGGTGGTTAGCTGCCTCTTTGGACTTCCAAAGGTAACCAGCCGCCGATTTGGAGTCCTAGCCGCTTCTTTGGACTTCTAAACTTAGTCAAAAATAGCTAATTGACTAAGTTCAATGTATTTGATGACATGGACTAATTAGCTTCTTCAATTGCTTTGATGACATGGACTAAGCCTTGATTATTATTTGAGCCCATCTTGGTCTTCTTAGATTCAGCCCAATTATCTTGGATTAGCCCATTTAGTGCTTCCTTGAAACGTTTGGCTCTGAGTCTTGTAATTGGGCCACTTGGAACTGACAATGGGTCTTGTGCATATTCAGCTCCATTCCCAAATGTATGATCAACTTGTCCAGTTCCTTGGTTTGCATCATCAGCTTCTTGGTTTGCATCATCGTCGGTGCTTTGCCGAGCGTTATTGTTTCTCTTTTGCAGGAGTTTGAAGATGTCCTTCCCGAAGAAGTACCTTATGGATTACCTCCAATCCGAGGGATTGAACATCAAATTGATTTCATACCAGGTGCATCAATTCCAAACCGACTTGCTTATAGGAGTAATCCCGAGGATACAAAGGAACTCCAAAGGCAAGTTGGTGAGTTATTGGAGAAGGGGTATGTGCGTGAAAGCATGAGTCCTTGTGCAGTTCCGGTGCTGTTAGTTCCTAAGAAGGATGGAACATGGAGGATGTGTGTTGACTCCCGAGCCATCAACAACATAACGGTAAAGTATCGTCATCCCATTCCTAGATTAGATGATATGCTGGATGAATTGCATGGTTCTTGTGTCTTTACAAAAATTGATCTTAAGAGTGGATATCATCAGATTAGGATGAAGGAAGGTGATGAATGGAAAACTGCTTTTAAGACTAAATATGGTTTGTATGAGTGGTTAGGGATGCCTTTCGGTTTAACTAATGCTCCGAGCACATTTATGCATTTAATGAACCATGTTTGGCGTGCATTTATTGGTAGATTTGTCGTTGTGTATTTTGATGATATCCTAATTTATAGCAAAAACTTGGAAGAACATGTAATGCATTTGAAATATGTTTTGGAAATTCTAAGGAAAGAAAAGTTGTTTGCTAATCTCAAGAAGTGCACCTTTTGCACAAATAAACTTGTGTTTCTTGGTTTTGTTGTTAGTAAGGGAGGAATTGAGGAGGACGAGGAAAAGGTTAAGGCAATCCAAGAGTGGCCAACGCCTACAGCAATCAGCCAAGTGAGGAGTTGCCACGGCTTAGCTAGCTTCTATAGACGGTTTGTGCGTGATTTTAGTAGCTTAGCCTCACCTCTTACTGAAGTCATCAAGAAAAATGTGCCGTTTAAGTGGAGGAAAGAACAAGAAAAGGCATTTTATCTGATCAAAGAAAAGTTAACTAATGCACCTTTGCTTGTTTTACCTAACTTTGCTAAAACTTTTGAAATTGAGTGTGATGCTTCAGGTATAGGTATTGGAGCTGTTTTGATGCAAGAAGGTCGTCCAGTTGCTTATTTCAGTGAAAAGTTGAGTGGGGCAGCCTTAAATTACCCTACTTATGATAAGGAGATGTACGCCTTGATAAGGGCTTTGGAAAATTGGCAGCACTATCTATGGCCAAAGGAATTCGTGATTCACACAGATCATGAATCTTTGAAGCATTTGAAAGGACAGCAAAAGTTGAATAGACGCCATGCCAAGTGGGTGGAATTCATTGAAACATTTCCTTATGTGATCAGATACAAGCAAGGTAAGGAAAATGTGGTGGCTGACGCATTGTCCCGAAGGTATGCTTTACTTTCCATTTTAGATACAAAATTGCTTGGTTTTGAATACATTAAGGATTTGTATGCACAAGATTCTGATTTTGGTGAAGTGTTCAATGCATGTGAAAAAGTGGCGTTTGGTAAGTTTTATAGGCATGATGGATTTTTGTTTCGGGAAAATAAACTGTGTGTGCCTATGTGTTCTTTGCGTGAATTGTTTGTGAGAGAAGCTCATGGTGGTGGTTTGATGGGTCATTTTGGTATAGCTAAGACATTAGGAATTTTGCATGATCATTTTTTTTGGCCTCATATGAAACGTGATGTGGAAAGAATCTGTGCAAAGTGTATCACGTGTAAACAGGCCAAGTCTAAATTGAAACCCCATGGTTTGTACACCCCTTTGCCAATACCTAGTGAACCTTGGACTGATATTTCTATGGATTTTGTTTTGGGATTACCTAGGACTAAGAGGGGGAGAGATTCAGTTTTTGTGGTGGTAGATAGATTTTCCAAGATGGCACACTTCATTGCATGTCATAAAACTGATGATGCATCACATATAGCTGATTTGTTCTTCAAAGAAATTGTTAGGTTACATGGCATGCCTAGGACCATTGTTTCTGATAGGGATGCACGGTTTTTGAGTTACTTTTGGAAGACTTTGTGGGGAAAGTTGGTAACCAAGTTATTGTTTTCTACTACTTGTCATCCACAAACGGATGGTCAAACTGAAGTAGTGAATAGAACTTTGTCTTCTTTGTTACGTGCTATCATTACAAAGAACTTGAAAACATGGGAAGATTGTTTGCCACATGTTGAATTTGCTTATAATCGAAGTATTCATTCTGCAACTAAATTTTCACCATTTGAAATGGTTTATGGTTTTAACCCATTGTCACCTTTGGATTTAACTTCTTTACCTTTGAGTGACCGTGTAAACTTAGATGGCAAAAAGAAGGCAGAATTTGTAAAGATGATTCATGAAAAGGCACGACTGAACATTGAAAGGAGGACTAACCAATATGTCCAACAAGCCAACAAGGGACGCAAGAAGGTAGTTTTTGAACCAGGAGAATGGGTTTGGTTGCATTTAAGGAAGGACCGTTTTTCGGAGAAACGGCGTTCAAAACTCCTACCTCGGGGTGACGGGCCATTTCAAATAGTGGAACGCATCAATGATAATGCCTACAAGCTTGACTTACCAGGTGAGTAATAGTGTCAGTGCAAGCTTTAATGTTGCTGATTTGTCTCCTTTTGATGTAAGTGATGATTTGAGGACAAATCCTTCTCAAGAGGGGGAGAATGATGTAAACCAAGGACCAAATGATGCAAACCAAGGAGCTGGACAAGTTGATCATACACTTGGGAATGGAGCTGAATATGGACAAGACCCATTGTCACTTTCAAGTGGTCCAATTACAAGACTTAGAGCCAAACGTTTCAAGGAAGCGCTAAATGGGCTAATCCAAGCGAATTGGACTGATTCTAAAAAGACCAAGATGGGCTCAAATAATAATCAAGGCTTAGTCCATGTCATCAAAGCAATTGAACTTAGTCAAGCACACAAAACTTGACTAGCATCATTGAACTTAGTCAAGCACACAAAACTTGACTAGTATCATTGAACTTAGTCAAGCACACAAAATGTGACTAGCATCATTGAACTTAGTCAAGCACACAAAACTTGACTAGCATCATTGAACATAGTCAAGCATACAAAATGTGACTAGCATCATTGAACTTAGTCAAGCACACAAAAATTGACTAGCATCATTGAACTTAGTCAAGCACACAAAATGTGACTAGCATCATTGAACTTGTTTTTAGTTATGACTTTTCCTATTCTTGGAGGGTTGTTCCAAGTATATATAGATGGGTAGCTCAAATTTGAATGATATATTATGTTTTCAAATCAAGTTAATCTTGTGAGGTCTTGTGTCCTCTTTGTTCTTAAAAGAACTCTTGAACTTATCAAGTTAACCTTGTGGCGTTCAAACAACCAAACTTATCACCTTTATTGTTGAATCTTGGTGTGGCGTTTTCAATCCTTCGTAGTCTTGGTTTTCATCTGGTTAGGTGACGGGTCAAGGCTCAACCAATCTTGTCTACACGATCTTGGGGTTCTAATCCATCATTGTTATTGGGTTTCATCACAATTGTTGGTGAAGTTCATAAAACCGAGTTTTGCTAAAAAATAACATATTTTAATAATTAATTTGTGCTTTTTATGTTTTTGTGAAAGATCGTGCGAGACCCCACGGACGCGACCACGACAATACCTAAGGTGGTTTAGGTTGCTGGTTTCACCAAAAAAATGTTATTTTAATGCTTAATGTGTCATTCTTATACTTGTAGAGAGATCGCACCAGAGTGCCCAGTTTAGGCAATGCCGGAGGTAGTTCAAGTTGTTGATATCGCAAAAAAAAAAAAAAATCTTTAATTCTTGTATGTTTTTTTTTTTTTTTTGTAGAAAGATAGAGTGAGATTGCACGGACACGACCATGGCATTGCCAATGGTGGTTTGAGTCGAAGATTTCACCTAGAAAACATTGTCTTAGTGCTTCAATTTCGTTTTTATAATTTTTTGAGATATCACACAAGAGTGCCCAGACACATTTTAGGCGTGCCGAAGGTAGTTCGGGTTGTTGATTTAACAAAAAACCGAAAAAAAAGTCTTATTTTAATTCTGTACGTGTTTTTTTTAATTTATGTAGAAAGATCGTGTGAGACTGGATGGACACGACCACGACCTTGCCAATGGTGGTTTAAGTGGAATATTTCACCAAGAAAACATTGTTTTAGTTCTTCAATTGTGTTTTTATGTTTTTAGAGAGAACGCACCAGATTGACCGGGCACAACCTATGTAATGCCAAATGCACTGATTTCTCCAAAAACATCTTATCTACATGCTTAATTTGTGTTTCTTATATTTGTAGAATGGTAGGGCGAGAGTGCAAGGGAGAGCGTGGCAATACCGTGGTTGGTCAGGATTGTATCTTTTACCAAAAAAACGTTACTTTAATTGTTAAATTGGTACTTCAATGTTTTTAGACATATCGCACTATATTGTTCGAGCACAACCTTTGTAATGCCATAGGCGTTGATTTCACCAAAAATACCATATTTTAAAAAGATCACACTAGATCCTGGGAAAAACATATGTCATTGCCAAAGGCACCGATTTCGCCAAAAAAGCAACTTTGATAAATGCTGAATTAGTGGTTTTTGATTTTATGTTTGTATAAAGAACTTGCGAGACTGCACGAACACGACAAAGGCAATGCCGTGCTTCGTTTGGCTTGCAGTTTTAACCAAAAAACATTGTTTTAATGATTAAATTGATTGTTTTTTTTTTCTTTCGGAGTGATCGCAGCAAATCGCTCGGGAATGCTTGTGTAATGCCAAAGGCGTTGATTTTGGCAAAAAAACCTCATTTTAATGCTTAGTTTTTTTTTAAAATGTTTTTAAAGGGATCAGAACGGTTGCTTGAGCAATGCCGAAGGCGCTGGTTTCGTTAAAAGTACCTTATAATAAATGCCTAATTTGTGCTTTTTATCTTTTGGAGAATGATCGGGAGAGATAACACGAAAACGACCATGGCAATGCCAAATGTGGTTTGGGTCATTGGTTTCACTAAGAAATCGTTATTTCTAATTCTCAAATTGTCGTTCTTATGCTTTAGAGGGATCGCACCAATGCGGCCAGGTACATTCTAGGCACTACCAGAGGTGATTCGGTTCAAAGATTTCACAAAAAAGATGTTATTTTTAAGGCTTAAATGATTTTTTTTTCTTTTTTGTTTTTAAGAGATCGCAATCGTTCCTTGTTTTAACCTCGGAAATGCCAAAGGCGCCGAGTTTTGCTAAAAAATAACATATTTTAATAATTAATTTGTGCTTTGTATGTTTTTGTGAAAGATCGTGCGAGACCCCACGGACGCGACCACGACAATACCTAAGGTGGTTTAGGTTGCTAGTTTCACCAAAAAAGTGTTATTTTAATGCTTAATGTGTCATTTTTTTACTTGTAGAGAGATCGCACCAGAGTGCCCAGTTTAGGCAATGCCGGAGGTAGTACAGGTTGTTGATATCGCAAAAAAAAAAAAAAAATCTTTAATTCTTGTATGCTTTTTTTTTTTTTTTGTAGAAAGATAGAGTGAGATTGCACGGACACGACCATGGCATTGCCAATGGTGGTTTGAGTTGAAGATTTCACCAAGAAAACATTGTCTTAGTGCTTCAATTGTGTTTTTATAATTTTTTGAGATATCGCAGCAGAGTGCCCAGACACATTTTAGGCGTGCCGAAGGTAGTTCGGGTTGTTGATTTAACAAAAAAGAAAAAAAAAGTTTTATTTTAATTCTGTACGTGTTTTTTTTAATTTCTATAGAAAGATCGTGTGAGACTACACGGACACGACGACGACATTGCCAATGGTGGTTTAAGTGGAAGATTTCACCAAGAAAACATTGTTTTAGTTCTTCAATTGTGTTTTTATGTTTTTTGAGAGAACGCACCAGATTGACCGGGCACAACCTATATAATGCCTAATGCACTGATTTCTCCAAAAACACCTTATTTACATGCTTAATTTGTGTTTCTTATATTTGTAGAATGGTAGGGCGAGAGTGCAAGGGAGCGTGGCAATACCGTGGTTGGTCAGGATTGTATCTTTTACCAAAAAAATGTTACTTTAATTGTTAAATTTGGTTCTTCAATGTTTTTAGACATATCGCACTATATTGTTCAAGCACGACCTTTGTAATGCCATAGGCGTTGATTTCACCAAAAATACCATATTTTAATGCGTAATTTGTGTTTTCTTTGTTTGTAGAGAGATCACGCAAGACTATCTGTACACAACCATGGCAATGCCAATGTTTGTTTTGGTCTCATATTTCACAAAAAAGAAAAGTTATTTGAACGATTAAATTGAGTTCTTTTATGTATCTAAAAAGATCACACTAGATCCTGGGCAAAACATATGTCATTGCCAAAGGCACCGATTTCGCGAAAAATGCAACTTTGATAAATGCTTAATTAGTGGTTTTTGATTTTATGTTTGTATAAAGAACTTGCGAGACTGCACGAACACGACCAAGGCAATGTCGTGCTTGGTTTGGGTTGCAGTTTTAACTAAAAAACATTGTTTTAACGATTAAATTGATTGTTTTTTTTTTTTTTTTTTACTTTGAGAGTGATCGCAGCAAATCGCTCGGGAATGCTTGTGTAATGCCAAAGGCGTTGACTTTGGCAAAAAAACCTCATTTTAATGCTTAGTTTTTTTTTTAATGTTTTTAAAGGGATCGGAACAGTTGCTTGAGCAATGCCGAAGGCGCTGGATTCATTGAAAGTACCTTATAATAAATGCCTAATTTGTGCTTTTTATCTTTTGGAGAATGATCGGGAGAGAGAGATAACAGGAAAACGACCATGGCAATGCCAAATGTGGTTTGGGTCATTGGTTTCACTAAAAAATCGTTATTTCTAATTCTCAAATAGTCGTTCTTATTCTTAAGTGGTATCGCACCAATGTGGCCAGGTACATTCTAGGCAGTGCCAAAGGAAGCTTGGACCGTTGATTTCCCAAAAAAAAAACCTTATTTTAATGCTTAACTTGTGTTTTTTTCGGTTTGTGGAAGGATCAAATGAGACAGCACAGATGCGACCATGGCATAGTCGATGGTGGTTTGGGTCGAAGATTTCACCTAGAAAGCATTGTTTTAGTGCTTCAATTGCGTTTTTCATGTTTTAGTACTTGCACCAAATTGCCCGGGAACTACCCGTGTAATGGCAAAGGCCGTAATTTTTTCAAAAATCAACTTACTTTAATGCTTAATTTGTGCTTTTTATGAATGTCGAAGGATCGTGCAAGACTGCACGGACACGACCTTAGCAATGCCACAGTTGGTCTGGCTTATGGCTTTTCCAAAATAATAAAAAAAAAACGTTATTTTAATGATGTAATTGAGTGTTTATATGTTTCTTAAGATATCTCACCAGACTGGGCGAGCACAACCTGTGTAATGCCAAAGGCAGAAAAATTGCCCAATAAACCTCATTTTAATTCTTAATTTGTGTTGTTCTTTTATTTATGAAAGATCGCGAAAGACTGCACAAACGCAATTATTGCAATGCCAATGTTGGTTTGGGTTGCGGAATTTACTAAGAACACATTATTTTATTGATTATATTCAATTAATTTTGTTTTTGGAGAGATCGCACGAGTTAGCAAGGACACACAACCTTTGTAAAGCCGAAGTCCTTGACTTCCCACAAAACACCTTCTTTAATGCTTAATTTGTGTTTTTTATATTTACAAAATGCTCAGGCGAGAGTGCAAGGACTCGAGCATGGCACTACCAGAGGTGATTCGGTTCAAAGATTTCACGAAAAAGATGTCACACCCCGCCCGGACGCGCCTAAACCGGCGGTACACTCACGGACGGGGGCGCATTTGGAACAATCATAATGGTAATAACAGAGTACGCAGCGGAAATACAGTACACAGTACAAATCTGATTTCATATAATTCAGAATACTTTTGTACATAAAATGGTCAAGGGAACATACTCCCAAAATCCCCAATGATTCATACAAAGGGTACAAAATGTGGGCCCCATAACCTGCACCCAGTCCACCCTAATTTCCTGTGAAAGATTTGATAATATTGGAGTGAGCTTAACGCGCTCAGTGGGTAAATAGTGCATGAGTATAACAATTAATAAAGCATACTTCAATATCAAATATCTTAAATACACATGTAAGCATCATAATCAATCAATATGTATGTATGCATGACACCGTCACGTACTAATGGTTTGATGAGCTTACATCGCCTGAGTTCACGTACAGGTGTCCTTCCCCGGGCGTAGCCAGGTTCTCACTGTACGTCCCTCCTCAGGAACGATGCTCTGGATTCACGTACTGATGTCCCTCCCCGGCGTAGCCGAGTTCTCATGTACGTCCCTCTCCAGAGAAATAATATGAATAGTGAGCAATGCTTCTAACTATTCTATGAGTCATAAACCATATACGTCCCTAGGTGGTGATATGTATGATGCCAATGCATGAACTAGTTTAGTCTACTAGTCTGGTCTTTTCTTTACATTTATACTGACTTTGGCAACGTCTAGTGATCCTTATCAGGGTCGGTATCACGACGTGCAAGGTTAAGCCATTATATGACATAATGCAGTGTAAATGAATAGTAGACATAATAATAATTGAATGTAAACTTTAATAAAAGTTATGAAACACGCAAACCTATGTTTCGTTCCCCACCTTCAGATCTGGTGCTTTTCTCCGGACGGAACTTCGTTGCACCGCTTTCAGATCTGGCGCTCTCCTCCGGACAGAAATTTGTTGCACCGCACCGGGAGTCTCAAAGACTAAAAACTTAGAATGCGTAGAAAGGAGAAGAAAAATCACAAGAGAAGGTGATTTGGTGTGAGAAATGAGAAATGAGGAGGTTTCTTATATAGAGATTTTGTGCGCCTGAACGTTCTGGCAGGCGCCTGAACGTTCTGGCAGGCGTCTGAACGTTCTGGCAGGCGCCTGAACGTTCTGGCATGGCGCCTGAACGTTCTGGCAGGCGCCTGAACGTTCTGGCATGGCGCCTGAACGTTCTGGCAGGCGCCTGAACGTTCTGGCATGCCGCCTGAACGTTCTGGCAGGCGCCTGAACGTTCTGGCAGGCGCCTGAACGTTCTGGCAGGCGCCTGAACGTTCTGGCGTTGCCCAAATAGTAAAAATTTCAAATAGTAATTTTTTTTTTTTTTTTTTTTTTTTTTTTTTTTTTGTGAAATACAGGGTATTACAAAAGATGTTATTTTTAAGGCTTAAATGATTTTTCTTTTTCTTTTTTGTTTTTAAGAGATCGCAATCGTTCCTTGTTTTAACCTCGGAAATGCCAAAGGCGCCGAGTTTTGCTAAAAAATAACATATTTTAATAATTAATTTGTGCTTTGTATGTTTTTGTGAAAGATCGTGCGAGACCCCACAGACGCGACCACGACAATACCTAAGGTGGTTTAGGTTGCTGGTTTCACCAAAAAAATGTTGTTTTAATGCTTAATGTGTCATTTTTATACTTGTAGAGAGATCGCACCAGAGTGCCAAGTTTAGGCAATGCCGGAGGTAGTTCAGGTTGTTGATATCGCAAAAAAAAAAAAAAATCTTTAATTCTTGTATGTTTTTTTTTTTTTTTTGTAGAAAGATAGAGTGAGATTGCACGGACACGACCATGGCATTGCCAATGGTGGTTTGAGTCGAAGATTTCACCAAGAAAACATTGTCTTAGTGCTTCAATTGTGTTTTTATAATTTTTTGAGATATCGCACCAGAGTGCCCAGACACATTTTAGGCGTGCCGAAGGTAGTTCGGGTTGTTGATTTAACAAAAAAAGGAAAAAAAAAGTTTTATTTTAATTCTGTACGTGTTTTTTTTAATTTCTGTAGAAAGATCGTGTGAGAATGCACGGACACGGCCACGATATTGCCATTGGTGGTTTAAGTGGAAGATTTCACCAAGAAAACATTGTTTTAGTTCTTCAATTGTGTTTTTATGTTTTTAGAGAGAACGCACCAGATTGACCGGGCACAACCTATGTAATGCCAAATGCACTGATTTCTCCAAAAACACCTTATTTACATGCTTAATTTGTGTTTCTTATATTTGTAGAATGGTAGGGCGAGAGTGCAAGGGAGAGCGTGGCAATACCGTGGTTGGTCAGAATTGTATCTTTTACCAAAAAAAACGTTACTTTAATTGTTAAGTTGGGTACTTCTGTCACACCCCACCCGGACGCGCCTAAACCGGCGGTACACTCTCGGACGGGGCGTGCATTTGGAACAATCATAATGGTAATAACAGAGTGCGCAGCGGAAATACGGTACACAGTACAAATCTGATTTCATATAATTCAGAATACTTTTGTACATAAAATGGTCAAGGGAACATACTCCCAAAATCCCCAATGATTCATACAAAGGGTACAAAATGTGGGCCCCATAACCTGCACCCAGTCCACCCTAATTTCCTGTGAAAGATTTGATAATATTGGAGTGAGCTTAACGCGCTCAGTGGGTAAATAGTGCATGAGTATAACAATTAATAAAGCATACTTCAATATCAAATATCTTAAATTACACATGTGAGCATCATAATCAATCAATATGAATGTATGCATGACACCGTCACGTATTAATGGTTTGATGAGCGTACATCGCCTGAACTCATGTACAGGAACGATGCTCTGAATTCACGTACTGATGTCCCTCCCCGGGTGTAGCCGGGTTCTCATGTACGTCCTTCTCCAGAGAAATATAATGAATAGTGAGCAATGCTTCTAACTATTCTATGAGTCATAAACCATATACGTCCCTAGGTGGTGATATGTATGATGCCAATGCATGAACTAGTCTAGTCTACTGGTCTGGTCTTTTCTTGACATTTAGACTGACTTTGGCAACGTCTAGTGATCCTTATCAGGGTCGGTATCACGACGTGCAAGGTTAAGCCATTATATGACATAATGCAGTGTAAATGAATAGTAGACATAATAATAATTGAATGTAAACTTTAATAAAAGTTATGAAACACGCAAACCTATGTTTCGTTCCCCACCTTCAGATCTGGTGCTTTTCTCCGGACGGAACTTCGTTGCACCGCTTTCAGATCTGGCGCTCTCCTCCGGACAGAAATTTGTTGCACCGCACCGGGAGTCTCAAAGACTAAAAACTTAGAATGCGTAGAAAGGAGAAGAAAAATCACAAGAGAAGGTGATTTGGTGTGAGAAATGAGAAATGAGGAGGTTTCTTATATAGAGATTTTGTGCGCCTGAACGTTCTGGCAGGCGCCTGAACGTTCTGGCATGGCGCCTGAACGTTCTGGCATGGCGCCTGAACGTTCTGGCAGGCGCCTGAACGTTCTGGCATGCCGCCTGAACGTTCTGGCAGGCGTCTGAACGTTCTGGCATGCCGCCTGAACGTTCTGGCAGGCGCCTGAACGTTCTGGCAGGCGCCTGAACGTTCTGGCATGCGCCTGAACGTTCGGGCGTTGCCCAAATAGTAAAAATTTCAAATAGTAAATTTTTTTTTTTTTTTTTTTTTTTTTTTTTTTTTTTGTGAAATACAGGGTATTACAACTTCAATGTTTTTAGACATATCACACTATATTCTTCGAGCACAACCTTTGTAATGCCATAGGCGTTGATTTCATTAAAAATACCATATTTTAATGCGTGATTTGTGTTTTCTTTGTTTGTAGAGAGATCACGCAAGACTGTCTGTACACAACCATGGCAATGCCAAAGTTTGTTTTGGTCTCAGATTTCACAAAAAAGAAAAGTTATTTGAACGATTAAATTGAGTGCTTTTATGTTTCTAAAAAGATCACACTAGATCCTGGGCAAAACATATGTCATTGCCAAAGGCACCGATTTTGCGAAAAAAGCAACTTTGATAAATGCTTAATTAGTGGTTTTTGATTTTATGTTTGTATAAAGAACTTGCGAGACTGCACGAACACGACCAAGGCAATGCCGTGCTTGGTTTGGGTTGCAGTTTTAACCAAAAAACATTGTTTTAATGATTAAATTGATTGTTTTTTTTTTTTTTTTACTTTCAGAGTGATAGCAGCAAATTGCTCGGGAATGCTTGTGTAATGCCAAAGGCGTCGATTTTGGCAAAAAAACCTCGTTTTAATGCTTAGTTTTTTTTTTAATGTTTTTAAAGGGATCGGAACTGTTGCTTGAGCAATGCCGAAGGCGCTGGATTCGTTAAAAGTACCGTATAATAAATGCCTAATTTGTGCTTTTTATCTTTTGGAGAATGATCGGGAGAGAACACGAAAACGACCAATGGCAATGGCAAATGTGGTTTGGGTCGTTGGTTTCACTAAAAAATCGTTATTTCTAATTCTCAAATTGTCGTTGTTATGCTTTAATGGAATCGCACCAATGTGGCCAGGTACATTCTAGGCAGTGCCAAAGGAAGCTTGGGCCGTTGATTTCCCAAAAAAAAAACTTATTTTAATGCTTAACTTGTGTTTTTTTCGGTTTGTAGAAGGATCAAATGAGACAGCACAGATGCGACCATGGCAAAGTCGACGGTGGTTTGGGTCGAAGATTTCACCTAGAAAGCATTGTTTTAGTGCTTCAATTGCGTTTTTCATGTTTTAGTACTTGCACCAAATTGCCCGGGCACTACCCGTGTAATGGCAAAGGCCATAATTTTTTCAAAAATCAACTTCCTTTAATGCTTAATTTGTGCTTTTTATGAATGTCGAAGGATCGTGCAAGACTGCACGGACACGACCTTAGCAATGCCACAGTTGGTCTGGCTTATGGCTTTTCCAAAATAATAAAAAAAAAATGTTATTTTAATGATTTAATTGAGTGTTTATATGTTTCTTGAGATATCGCACCAGACTGGGCGAGCACAACCTGTGTAATGCCAAAGGCAGAAAAATTGACAAATAAACCTCATTTTAATTCTTAATTTGTGTTGTTCTTTTATTTGTGAAAGATCGCGCAAGACTGCACAAACACAATTATTGCAATGCCAATGTTGGTTTGGGTTGCGGAATTTACTAAGAACACATTATTTTATTGATTATATTCAATTAATTTTGTTTTTGGAGAGATCGCACGAGTTAGCAAGGGCACACAACCTTTGTAATGCCGAAGTCCTTGACTTCCCCCAAAACACCTTCTTTAATGCTTAATTTGTGTTTTTTATATTTACAAAATGCTCAGGCGAGAGTGCAAGGACTCGAGCATGGCACTACCAGAGGTGATTCGGTTCAAAGATTTCACGAAAAAGATGTTATTTTTAAGGCTTAAATGATTTTTCTTTTTCTTTTTTGTTTTTAAGAGATCGCAATCGTTCCTTGCTTTAACCTCGGAAATGCCAAAGGCGCCGAGTTTTGCTAAAAAATAACATATTTTAATAATTAATTTGTGCTTTGTATGTTTTTGTGAAAGATCGTGCGAGACCCCACGGACGCGACCACGACAATACCTAAGGTGGTTTAGGTTGCTGGTTTCACCAAAAAAATGTTGTTTTAATGCTTAATGTGTCATTTTTATACTTGTAGAGAGATCGCACAAGAGTGCCAAGTTTAGGCAATGCCGGAGGTAGTTCAGGTTGTTGATATCGCAAAAAAAAAAAAAAAAATCTTTAATTCTTGTATGTTTTTTTTTTTTTTTTTGTAGAAAGATAGAGTGAGATTGCACGGACACGACCATGGCATTGCCAATGGTGGTTTGAGTCGAAGATTTCACCAAGAAAACATTGTCTTAGTGCTTCAATTGTGTTTTTATAATTTTTTGAGATATCGCACCAGAGTGCCCAGACACATTTTAGGCGTGCCGAAGGTAGTTCGGGTTGTTGATTTAACAAAAAAAGGAAAAAAAAAGTTTTATTTTAATTCTGTACTTGTTTTTTTTAATTTCTGTAGAAAGATCGTGCTAGAATGCACGGACACGACCACGACATTGCCAATGGTGGTTTAAGTGGAAGATTTCACCAAGAAAACATTGTTTTAGTTCTTCAATTGTGTTTTTATGTTTTTAGAGAGAACGCACCAGATTGACCGGGCACAACCTATGTAATGCCAAGTGCACTGATTTCTCCAAAAACACCTTATTTACATGCTTAATTTGTGTTTCTTATATTTGTAGAATGGTAGGGCGAGAGTGCAAGGGAGAGCGTGGCAATACCGTGGTTGGTCAGAATTGTATCTTTTACCAAAAAAAACGTTACTTTAATTGTTAAGTTGGGTACTTCAATGTTTTTAGATCACTATATTGTTCGAGCACAACCTTTGTAATGCCATAGGCGTTGATTTCACCAAAAATACCATATTTTAATGCGTGATTTGTGTTTTCTTTGTTTGTAGAGAGATCACGCAAGACTGTCTGTACACAACCATGGCAATGCCAATGTTTGCTTTGGTCTCAGATTTCACAAAAAAGAAAAGTTATTTGAACGATTAAATTGAGTGCTTTTATGTTTCTAAAAAGATCACACTAGATCCTGGGCAAAACATATGTCATTGCCAAAGGCACCGATTTCCCGAAAAAAGCAACTTTGATAAATGCTTTATTAGTGGTTTTTGATTTTATGTTTGTATAAAGATCTTGCAAGACTGCACGAACACGACCAAGGCAATGCCGTGCTTGGTTTGGGTTGCAGTTTTAACCAAAAAACATTGTTTTAATGATTAAATTGATTGTTTTTTTTTTTTTTTTTTTACTTTGAGAGTGATCGCAGCAAATCGCTCGGGAATGCTTGTGTAATGCCAAAGGCGTTGATTTTGGCAAAAAAACCTCATTTTAATGCTTAGTTTTTTTTTTAATGTTTTTAAAGGGATCGGAACAGTTGCTTGAGCAATGCCGAAGGCGCTGGATTCGTTCAAAGTACCGTATAATAAATGCCTAATTTGTGCTTTTTATCTTTTGGAGAATGATCGGGAGAGAACACGAAAACGACCATGGCAATGCCAAATGTGGTTTGGGTCGTTGGTTTCACTAAAAAATCGTTATTTCTAATTCTCAAACTGTCGTTCTTATGCTTTAGTGGAATCGCACCAATGTGGCCAGGTACATTCTAGGCAGTGCCAAAGGAAGCTTGGGCTGTTGATTTCCCAAAAAAAAACTTATTTTAATTCTTAACTTGTGTTTTTTTCGGTTTGTAGAAGGATCAAATGAGACAGCACAGATGCGACCATGGCAAAGTCGATGGTGGTTTGGGTCGAAGATTTCACCTAGAAAGCATTGTTTTAGTGCTTCAATTGCGTTTTTCATGTTTTAGTACTTGCACCAAATTGCCCGGGAACTACCCGTGTAATGGCAAAGGCCGTAATTTTTTCAAAAATCAACTTACTTTAATGCTTAATTTGTGCTTTTTATGAATGTCGAAGGATCGTGCAAGACTGCACGGACACGACCTTAGCAATGCCACAGTTGGTCTGGCTTATGGCTTTTCCAAAATAATAAAAAAAAAACGTTATTTTAATGATGTAATTGAGTGTTTATATGTTTCTTGGGATATCTCACCAGACTGGGCGAGCACAACCTGTGTAATGCCAAAGGCAGAAAAATTGCCCAATAAACCTCATTTTAATTCTTAATTTGTGTTGTTCTTTTATTTATGAAAGATCGCGAAAGACTGCACAAACGCAATTATTGCAATGCCAATGTTGGTTTGGGTTGCAGAATTTACTAAGAACACATTATTTTATTGATTATATTCAGTTAATTTTGTTTTTGGAGAGATCGCACGAGTTAGCAAGGGCACACAACCTTTGTAATGCCGAAGTCCTTGACTTCCCCCAAAACACCTTCTTTAATGCTTAATTTGTGTTTTTTATATTTACAAAATGCTCAGGCGAGAGTGCAAGGACTCGAGCATGGCACTACCAGAGGTGATTCGGTTCAAAGATTTCACGAAAAAGATGTTATTTTTAAGGCTTAAATGATTTTTCTTTTTCTTTTTTGTTTTTAAGAGATCGCAATCGTTCCTTGCTTTAACCTCGGAAATGCCAAAGGCGCCGAGTTTTGCTAAAAAATAACATATTTTAATAATTAATTTGTGCTTTGTATGTTTTTGTGAAAGATCGTGCGAGACCCCACGGACGCGACCACGACAATACCTAAGGTGGTTTAGGTTGCTGGTTTCACCAAAAAAATGTTGTTTTAATGCTTAATGTGTCATTTTTATACTTGTAGAGAGATCGCACAAGAGTGCCAAGTTTAGGCAATGCCGGAGGTAGTTCAGGTTGTTGATATCACAAAAAAAAAAAAAAAATCTTTAATTCTTGTATGTTTTTTTTTTTTTTTTTGTAGAAAGATAGAGTGAGATTGCACGGACACGACCATGGCATTGCCAATGGTGGTTTGAGTCGAAGATTTCACCAAGAAAACATTGTCTTAGTGCTTCAATTGTGTTTTTATAATTTTTTGAGATATCGCACCAGAGTGCCCAGACACATTTTAGGCGTGCCGAAGGTAGTTCGGGTTGTTGATTTAACAAAAAAAGGAAAAAAAAAGTTTTATTTTAATTCTGTACTTGTTTTTTTTAATTTCTGTAGAAAGATCGTGCTAGAATGCACGGACACGACCACGACATTGCCAATGGTGGTTTAAGTGGAAGATTTCACCAAGAAAACATTGTTTTAGTTCTTCAATTGTGTTTTTATGTTTTTAGAGAGAACGCACCAGATTGACCGGGCACAACCTATGTAATGCCAAGTGCACTGATTTCTCCAAAAACACCTTATTTACATGCTTAATTTGTGTTTCTTATATTTGTAGAATGGTAGGGCGAGAGTGCAAGGGAGAGCGTGGCAATACCGTGGTTGGTCAGAATTGTATCTTTTACCAAAAAAAACGTTACTTTAATTGTTAAGTTGGGTACTTCAATGTTTTTAGATCACTATATTGTTCGAGCACAACCTTTGTAATGCCATAGGCGTTGATTTCACCAAAAATACCATATTTTAATGCGTGATTTGTGTTTTCTTTGTTTGTAGAGAGATCACGCAAGACTGTCTGTACACAACCATGGCAATGCCAATGTTTGCTTTGGTCTCAGATTTCACAAAAAAGAAAAGTTATTTGAACGATTAAATTGAGTGCTTTTATGTTTCTAAAAAGATCACACTAGATCCTGGGCAAAACATATGTCATTGCCAAAGGCACCGATTTCCCGAAAAAAGCAACTTTGATAAATGCTTTATTAGTGGTTTTTGATTTTATGTTTGTATAAAGATCTTGCAAGACTGCACGAACACGACCAAGGCAATGCCGTGCTTGGTTTGGGTTGCAGTTTTAACCAAAAAACATTGTTTTAATGATTAAATTGATTGTTTTTTTTTTTTTTTTTTTACTTTGAGAGTGATCGCAGCAAATCGCTCGGGAATGCTTGTGTAATGCCAAAGGCGTTGATTTTGGCAAAAAAACCTCATTTTAATGCTTAGTTTTTTTTTTAATGTTTTTAAAGGGATCGGAACAGTTGCTTGAGCAATGCCGAAGGCGCTGGATTCGTTCAAAGTACCGTATAATAAATGCCTAATTTGTGCTTTTTATCTTTTGGAGAATGATCGGGAGAGAACACGAAAACGACCATGGCAATGCCAAATGTGGTTTGGGTCGTTGGTTTCACTAAAAAATCGTTATTTCTAATTCTCAAACTGTCGTTCTTATGCTTTAGTGGAATCGCACCAATGTGGCCAGGTACATTCTAGGCAGTGCCAAAGGAAGCTTGGGCTGTTGATTTCCCGAAAAAAAACTTATTTTAATTCTTAACTTGTGTTTTTTTCGGTTTGTAGAAGGATCAAATGAGACAGCACAGATGCGACCATGGCAAAGTCGATGGTGGTTTGGGTCGAAGATTTCACCTAGAAAGCATTGTTTTAGTGCTTCAATTGCGTTTTTCATGTTTTAGTACTTGCACCAAATTGCCCGGGAACTACCCGTGTAATGGCAAAGGCCGTAATTTTTTCAAAAATCAACTTACTTTAATGCTTAATTTGTGCTTTTTATGAATGTCGAAGGATCGTGCAAGACTGCACGGACACGACCTTAGCAATGCCACAGTTGGTCTGGCTTATGGCTTTTCCAAAATAATAAAAAAAAAACGTTATTTTAATGATGTAATTGAGTGTTTATATGTTTCTTGGGATATCTCACCAGACTGGGCGAGCACAACCTGTGTAATGCCAAAGGCAGAAAAATTGCCCAATAAACCTCATTTTAATTCTTAATTTGTGTTGTTCTTTTATTTATGAAAGATCGCGAAAGACTGCACAAACGCAATTATTGCAATGCCAATGTTGGTTTGGGTTGCGGAATTTACTAAGAACACATTATTTTATTGATTATATTCAGTTAATTTTGTTTTTGGAGAGATCGCACGAGTTAGCAAGGGCACACAACCTTTGTAATGCCGAAGTCCTTGACTTCCCCCAAAACACCTTCTTTAATGCTTAATTTGTGTTTTTTATATTTACAAAATGCTCAGGCGAGAGTGCAAGGACTCGAGCATGGCACTACCAGAGGTGATTCGGTTCAAAGATTTCACGAAAAAGATGTTATTTTTAAGGCTTAAATGATTTTTCTTTTTCTTTTTTGTTTTTAAGAGATCGCAATCGTTCCTTGCTTTAACCTCGGAAATGCCAAAGGCGCCGAGTTTTGCTAAAAAATAACATATTTTAATAATTAATTTGTGCTTTGTATGTTTTTGTGAAAGATCGTGCGAGACCCCACGGACGCGACCACGACAATACCTAAGGTGGTTTAGGTTGCTGGTTTCACCAAAAAAATGTTGTTTTAATGCTTAATGTGTCATTTTTATACTTGTAGAGAGATCGCACAAGAGTGCCAAGTTTAGGCAATGCCGGAGGTAGTTCAGGTTGTTGATATCACAAAAAAAAAAAAAAAATCTTTAATTCTTGTATGTTTTTTTTTTTTTTTTTGTAGAAAGATAGAGTGAGATTGCACGGACACGACCATGGCATTGCCAATGGTGGTTTGAGTCGAAGATTTCACCAAGAAAACATTGTCTTAGTGCTTCAATTGTGTTTTTATAATTTTTTGAGATATCGCACCAGAGTGCCCAGACACATTTTAGGCGTGCCGAAGGTAGTTCGGGTTGTTGATTTAACAAAAAAAGGAAAAAAAAAGTTTTATTTTAATTCTGTACTTGTTTTTTTTAATTTCTGTAGAAAGATCGTGCTAGAATGCACGGACACGACCACGACATTGCCAATGGTGGTTTAAGTGGAAGATTTCACCAAGAAAACATTGTTTTAGTTCTTCAATTGTGTTTTTATGTTTTTAGAGAGAACGCACCAGATTGACCGGGCACAACCTATGTAATGCCAAGTGCACTGATTTCTCCAAAAACACCTTATTTACATGCTTAATTTGTGTTTCTTATATTTGTAGAATGGTAGGGCGAGAGTGCAAGGGAGAGCGTGGCAATACCGTGGTTGGTCAGAATTGTATCTTTTACCAAAAAAAACGTTACTTTAATTGTTAAGTTGGGTACTTCAATGTTTTTAGATCACTATATTGTTCGAGCACAACCTTTGTAATGCCATAGGCGTTGATTTCACCAAAAATACCATATTTTAATGCGTGATTTGTGTTTTCTTTGTTTGTAGAGAGATCACGCAAGACTGTCTGTACACAACCATGGCAATGCCAATGTTTGCTTTGGTCTCAGATTTCACAAAAAAGAAAAGTTATTTGAACGATTAAATTGAGTGCTTTTATGTTTCTAAAAAGATCACACTAGATCCTGGGCAAAACATATGTCATTGCCAAAGGCACCGATTTCCCGAAAAAAGCAACTTTGATAAATGCTTTATTAGTGGTTTTTGATTTTATGTTTGTATAAAGATCTTGCAAGACTGCACGAACACGACCAAGGCAATGCCGTGCTTGGTTTGGGTTGCAGTTTTAACCAAAAAACATTGTTTTAATGATTAAATTGATTGTTTTTTTTTTTTTTTTTACTTTGAGAGTGATCGCAGCAAATCGCTCGGGAATGCTTGTGTAATGCCAAAGGCGTTGATTTTGGCAAAAAAACCTCATTTTAATGCTTAGTTTTTTTTTTAATGTTTTTAAAGGGATCGGAACAGTTGCTTGAGCAATGCCGAAGGCGCTGGATTCGTTCAAAGTACCGTATAATAAATGCCTAATTTGTGCTTTTTATCTTTTGGAGAATGATCGGGAGAGAACACGAAAACGACCATGGCAATGCCAAATGTGGTTTGGGTCGTTGGTTTCACTAAAAAATCGTTATTTCTAATTCTCAAACTGTCGTTCTTATGCTTTAGTGGAATCGCACCAATGTGGCCAGGTACATTCTAGGCAGTGCCAAAGGAAGCTTGGGCTGTTGATTTCCCAAAAAAAAACTTATTTTAATTCTTAACTTGTGTTTTTTTCGGTTTGTAGAAGGATCAAATGAGACAGCACAGATGCGACCATGGCAAAGTCGATGGTGGTTTGGGTCGAAGATTTCACCTAGAAAGCATTGTTTTAGTGCTTCAATTGCGTTTTTCATGTTTTAGTACTTGCACCAAATTGCCCGGGAACTACCCGTGTAATGGCAAAGGCCGTAATTTTTTCAAAAATCAACTTACTTTAATGCTTAATTTGTGCTTTTTATGAATGTCGAAGGATCGTGCAAGACTGCACGGACACGACCTTAGCAATGCCACAGTTGGTCTGGCTTATGGCTTTTCCAAAATAATAAAAAAAAAACGTTATTTTAATGATGTAATTGAGTGTTTATATGTTTCTTGGGATATCTCACCAGACTGGGCGAGCACAACCTGTGTAATGCCAAAGGCAGAAAAATTGCCCAATAAACCTCATTTTAATTCTTAATTTGTGTTGTTCTTTTATTTATGAAAGATCGCGAAAGACTGCACAAACGCAATTATTGCAATGCCAATGTTGGTTTGGGTTGCGGAATTTACTAAGAACACATTATTTTATTGATTATATTCAATTAATTTTGTTTTTGGAGAGATCGCACGAGTTAGCAAGGGCACACAACCTTTGTAATGCCGAAGTCCTTGACTTCCCCCAAAACACCTTCTTTAATGCTTAATTTGTGTTTTTTATATTTACAAAATGCTCAGGCGAGAGTGCAAGGACTCGAGCATGGCACTACCAGAGGTGATTCGGTTCAAAGATTTCACGAAAAAGATGTTATTTTTAAGGCTTAAATGATTTTTCTTTTTCTTTTTTGTTTTTAAGAGATCGCAATCGTTCCTTGCTTTAACCTCGGAAATGCCAAAGGCGCCGAGTTTTGCTAAAAAATAACATATTTTAATAATTAATTTGTGCTTTGTATGTTTTTGTGAAAGATCGTGCGAGACCCCACGGACGCGACCACAACAATACCTAAGGTGGTTTAGGTTGCTGGTTTCACCAAAAAAATGTTGTTTTAATGCTTAATGTGTCATTTTTATACTTGTAGAGAGATCGCACAAGAGTGCCAAGTTTAGGCAATGCCGGAGGTAGTTCAGGTTGTTGATATCAAAAAAAAAAAAAAAAAAATCTTTAATTCTTGTATGTTTTTTTTTTTTTTTTTGTAGAAAGATAGAGTGAGATTGCACGGACACGACCATGGCATTGCCAATGGTGGTTTGAGTCGAAGATTTCACCAAGAAAACATTGTCTTAGTGCTTCAATTGTGTTTTTATAATTTTTTGAGATATCGCACCAGAGTGCCCAGACACATTTTAGGCGTGCCGAAGGTAGTTCGGGTTGTTGATTTAACAAAAAAAGGAAAAAAAAAGTTTTATTTTAATTCTGTACTTGTTTTTTTTAATTTCTGTAGAAAGATCGTGCTAGAATGCACGGACACGACCACGACATTGCCAATGGTGGTTTAAGTGGAAGATTTCACCAAGAAAACATTGTTTTAGTTCTTCAATTGTGTTTTTATGTTTTTAGAGAGAACGCACCAGATTGACCGGGCACAACCTATGTAATGCCAAGTGCACTGATTTCTCCAAAAACACCTTATTTACATGCTTAATTTGTGTTTCTTATATTTGTAGAATGGTAGGGCGAGAGTGCAAGGGAGAGCGTGGCAATACCGTGGTTGGTCAGAATTGTATCTTTTACCAAAAAAAACGTTACTTTAATTGTTAAGTTGGGTACTTCAATGTTTTTAGATCACTATATTGTTCGAGCACAACCTTTGTAATGCCATAGGCGTTGATTTCACCAAAAATACCATATTTTAATGCGTGATTTGTGTTTTCTTTGTTTGTAGAGAGATCACGCAAGACTGTCTGTACACAACCATGGCAATGCCAATGTTTGCTTTGGTCTCAGATTTCACAAAAAAGAAAAGTTATTTGAACGATTAAATTGAGTGCTTTTATGTTTCTAAAAAGATCACACTAGATCCTGGGCAAAACATATGTCATTGCCAAAGGCACCGATTTCCCGAAAAAAGCAACTTTGATAAATGCTTTATTAGTGGTTTTTGATTTTATGTTTGTATAAAGATCTTGCAAGACTGCACGAACACGACCAAGGCAATGCCGTGCTTGGTTTGGGTTGCAGTTTTAACCAAAAAACATTGTTTTAATGATTAAATTGATTGTTTTTTTTTTTTTTTTTACTTTGAGAGTGATCGCAGCAAATCGCTCGGGAATGCTTGTGTAATGCCAAAGGCGTTGATTTTGGCAAAAAAACCTCATTTTAATGCTTAGTTTTTTTTTTAATGTTTTTAAAGGGATCGGAACAGTTGCTTGAGCAATGCCGAAGGCGCTGGATTCGTTCAAAGTACCGTATAATAAATGCCTAATTTGTGCTTTTTATCTTTTGGAGAATGATCGGGAGAGAACACGAAAACGACCATGGCAATGCCAAATGTGGTTTGGGTCGTTGGTTTCACTAAAAAATCGTTATTTCTAATTCTCAAACTGTCGTTCTTATGCTTTAGTGGAATCGCACCAATGTGGCCAGGTACATTCTAGGCAGTGCCAAAGGAAGCTTGGGCTGTTGATTTCCCAAAAAAAAACTTATTTTAATTCTTAACTTGTGTTTTTTTCGGTTTGTAGAAGGATCAAATGAGACAGCACAGATGCGACCATGGCAAAGTCGATGGTGGTTTGGGTCGAAGATTTCACCTAGAAAGCATTGTTTTAGTGCTTCAATTGCGTTTTTCATGTTTTAGTACTTGCACCAAATTGCCCGGGAACTACCCGTGTAATGGCAAAGGCCGTAATTTTTTCAAAAATCAACTTACTTTAATGCTTAATTTGTGCTTTTTATGAATGTCGAAGGATCGTGCAAGACTGCACGGACACGACCTTAGCAATGCCACAGTTGGTCTGGCTTATGGCTTTTCCAAAATAATAAAAAAAAAACGTTATTTTAATGATGTAATTGAGTGTTTATATGTTTCTTGGGATATCTCACCAGACTGGGCGAGCACAACCTGTGTAATGCCAAAGGCAGAAAAATTGCCCAATAAACCTCATTTTAATTCTTAATTTGTGTTGTTCTTTTATTTATGAAAGATCGCGAAAGACTGCACAAACGCAATTATTGCAATGCCAATGTTGGTTTGGGTTGCGGAATTTACTAAGAACACATTATTTTATTGATTATATTCAATTAATTTTGTTTTTGGAGAGATCGCACGAGTTAGCAAGGACACACAACCTTTGTAAAGCCGAAGTCCTTGACTTCCCACAAAACACCTTCTTTAATGCTTAATTTGTGTTTTTTATATTTACAAAATGCTCTGGCGAGAGTGCAAGGACTCGAGCATGGCACTACCAGAGGTGATTCGGTTCAAAGATTTCACGAAAAAGATGTTATTTTTAAGGCTTAAATGATTTTTCTTTTTCTTTTTTGTTTTTAAGAGATCGCAATCGTTCCTTGTTTTAACCTCGGAAATGCCAAAGGCGCCGAGTTTTGCTAAAAAATAACATATTTTAATAATTAATTTGTGCTTTGTATGTTTTTGTGAAAGATCGTGCGAGACCCCACAGACGCGACCACGACAATACCTAAGGTGGTTTAGGTTGCTGGTTTCACCAAAAAAATGTTGTTTTATTGCTTAATGTGTCATTTTTATACTTGTAGAGAGATCGCACAAGAGTGCCAAGTTTAGGCAATGCCGGAGGTAGTTCAGGTTGTTGATATCGCAAAAAAAAAAAAAAAATCTTTAATTCTTGTATGTTTTTTTTTTTTTTTGTAGAAAGATAGAGTGAGATTGCACGGACACGACCATGGCATTGCCAATGGTGGTTTGAGTCGAAGATTTCACCAAGAAAACATTGTCTTAGTGCTTCAATTGTGTTTTTATAATTTTTTGAGATATCGCACCAGAGTGCCCAGACACATTTTAGACGTGCCGAAGGTAGTTCGGGTTGTTGATTTAACAAAAAAAGGAAAAAAAAGTTTTATTTTAATTCTGTACGTGTTTTTCTTAATTTCTGTAGATAGATCGTGTGCGAATGCACGGACACGACCACGACATTGCCAATGGTGGTTTAAGTGGAAGATTTCACCAAGAAAACATTGTTTTAGTTCTTCAATTGTGTTTTTATGTTTTTAGAGAGAACGCACCAGATTGACCGGGCACAACCTATGTAATGCCAAATGCACTGATTTCTCCAAAAACACCTTATTTACATGCTTAATTTGTGTTTCTCATATTTGTAGAATGGTAGGGCGAGAGTGCAAGGGAGAGCGTGGCAATACCGTGGTTGGTCAGAATTGTATCTTTTACCAAAAAAAACGTTACTTTAATTGTTAAGTTGGGTACTTCAATGTTTTTAGACATATCACACTATATTGTTCGAGCACAACCTTTGTAATGCCATAGGCGTTGATTTCATTAAAAATACCATATTTTAATGCGTGATTTGTGTTTTCTTTCTTTGTAGAGAGATCACGCAAGACTGTCTGTACACAACCATGGCAATGCCAATGTTTGTTTTGGTCTCAGATTTCACAAAAAAGAAAAGTTATTTGAACGATTAAATTGAGTGCTTTTATGTTTCTAAAAAGATCACACTAGATCCTGGGCAAAACATATGTCATTGCCAAAGGCACCGATTTCATGAAAAAAGCAACTTTGATAAATGCTTAATTAGTGGTTTTTGATTTTATGTTTGTATAAACAACTTGCGAGACTGCACGAACACGACCAAGGCAATGCCGTGCTTGGTTTGGGTTGCAGTTTTAACCAAAAAACATTGTTTTAATGATTAAATTGATTGTTTTCTTTTTTTTTTTACTTTGAGAGTGATCGCAGCAAATCGCTCGGGAATGCTTGTGTAATGCCAAAGGCGTTGATTTTGGCAAAAAAACCTCATTTTAATGCTTAGTTTTTTTTTAATGTTTTTAAAGGGATCGGAACAGTTGCTTGAGCAATGCCGAAGGCGCTAGATTCGTTCAAAGTACCGTATAATAAATGCCTAATTTGTGCTTTTTATCTTTTGGAGAATGATCGGGAGAGAACACGAAAACGACCATGGCAATGCCAAATGTGGTTTGGGTCGTTGGTTTCACTAAAAAATCGTTATTTCTAATTCTCAAACTGTCGTTCTTATGCTTTAGTGGAATCGCACCAATGTGGCCAGGTACATTCTAGGCAGTGCCAAAGGAAGCTTGGGCTGTTGATTTCCCAAAAAAAAACTTATTTTAATTCTTAACTTGTGTTTTTTTCGGTTTGTAGAAGGATCAAATGAGACAGCACAGATGCGACCATGGCAAAGTCGATGGTGGTTTGGGTCGAAGATTTCACCTAGAAAGCATTGTTTTAGTGCTTCAATTGCGTTTTTCATGTTTTAGTACTTGCACCAAATTGCCCGGGAACTACCCGTGTAATGGCAAAGGCCGTAATTTTTTCAAAAATCAACTTACTTTAATGCTTAATTTGTGCTTTTTATGAATGTCGAAGGATCGTGCAAGACTGCACGGACACGACCTTAGCAATGCCACAGTTGGTCTGGCTTATGGCTTTTCCAAAATAATAAAAAAAAAAACGTTATTTTAATGATGTAATTGAGTGTTTATATGTTTCTTGGGATATCTCACCAGACTGGGCGAGCACAACCTGTGTAATGCCAAAGGCAGAAAAATTGCCCAATAAACCTCATTTTAATTCTTAATTTGTGTTGTTCTTTTATTTATGAAAGATCGCGAAAGACTGCACAAACGCAATTATTGCAATGCCAATGTTGGTTTGGGTTGCGGAATTTACTAAGAACACATTATTTTATTGATTATATTCAATTAATTTTGTTTTTGGAGAGATCGCACGAGTTAGCAAGGACACACAACCTTTGTAAAGCCGAAGTCCTTGACTTCCCACAAAACACCTTCTTTAATGCTTAATTTGTGTTTTTTATATTTACAAAATGCTCTGGCGAGAGTGCAAGGACTCGAGCATGGCACTACCAGAGGTGATTCGGTTCAAAGATTTCACGAAAAAGATGTTATTTTTAAGGCTTAAATGATTTTTCTTTTTCTTTTTTGTTTTTAAGAGATCGCAATCGTTCCTTGTTTTAACCTCGGAAATGCCAAAGGCGCCGAGTTTTGCTAAAAAATAACATATTTTAATAATTAATTTGTGCTTTGTATGTTTTTGTGAAAGATCGTGCGAGACCCCACAGACGCGACCACGACAATACCTAAGGTGGTTTAGGTTGCTGGTTTCACCAAAAAAATGTTGTTTTATTGCTTAATGTGTCATTTTTATACTTGTAGAGAGATCGCACAAGAGTGCCAAGTTTAGGCAATGCCGGAGGTAGTTCAGGTTGTTGATATCGCAAAAAAAAAAAAAAAATCTTTAATTCTTGTATGTTTTTTTTTTTTTTGTAGAAAGATAGAGTGAGATTGCACGGACACGACCATGGCATTGCCAATGGTGGTTTGAGTCGAAGATTTCACCAAGAAAACATTGTCTTAGTGCTTCAATTGTGTTTTTATAATTTTTTGAGATATCGCACCAGAGTGCCCAGACACATTTTAGACGTGCCGAAGGTAGTTCGGGTTGTTGATTTAACAAAAAAAGGAAAAAAAAGTTTTATTTTAATTCTGTACGTGTTTTTCTTAATTTCTGTAGATAGATCGTGTGCGAATGCACGGACACGACCACGACATTGCCAATGGTGGTTTAAGTGGAAGATTTCACCAAGAAAACATTGTTTTAGTTCTTCAATTGTGTTTTTATGTTTTTAGAGAGAACGCACCAGATTGACCGGGCACAACCTATGTAATGCCAAATGCACTGATTTCTCCAAAAACACCTTATTTACATGCTTAATTTGTGTTTCTCATATTTGTAGAATGGTAGGGCGAGAGTGCAAGGGAGAGCGTGGCAATACCGTGGTTGGTCAGAATTGTATCTTTTACCAAAAAAAACGTTACTTTAATTGTTAAGTTGGGTACTTCAATGTTTTTAGACATATCACACTATATTGTTCGAGCACAACCTTTGTAATGCCATAGGCGTTGATTTCATTAAAAATACCATATTTTAATGCGTGATTTGTGTTTTCTTTGTTTGTAGAGAGATCACGCAAGACTGTCTGTACACAACCATGGCAATGCCAATGTTTGTTTTGGTCTCAGATTTCACAAAAAAGAAAAGTTATTTGAACGATTAAATTGAGTGCTTTTATGTTTCTAAAAAGATCACACTAGATCCTGGGCAAAACATATGTCATTGCCAAAGGCACCGATTTCACGAAAAAAGCAACTTTGATAAATGCTTAATTAGTGGTTTTTGATTTTATGTTTGTATAAACAACTTGCGAGACTGCACGAACACGACCAAGGCAATGCCGTGCTTGGTTTGGGTTGCAGTTTTAACCAAAAAACATTGTTTTAATGATTAAATTGATTGTTTTCTTTTTTTTTTTACTTTGAGAGTGATCGCAGCAAATCGCTCGGGAATGCTTGTGTAATGCCAAAGGCGTTGATTTTGGCAAAAAAACCTCATTTTAATGCTTAGTTTTTTTTTAATGTTTTTAAAGGGATCGGAACAGTTGCTTGAGCAATGCCGAAGGCGCTGGATTCGTTCAAAGTACCGTATAATAAATGCCTAATTTGTGCTTTTTATCTTTTGGAGAATGATCGGGAGAGAACACGAAAACGACCATGGCAATGCCAAATGTGGTTTGGGTCGTTGGTTTCACTAAAAAATCGTTATTTCTAATTCTCAAACTGTCGTTCTTATGCTTTAGTGGAATCGCACCAATGTGGCCAGGTACATTCTAGGCAGTGCCAAAGGAAGCTTGGGCTGTTGATTTCCCAAAAAAAAACTTATTTTAATTCTTAACTTGTGTTTTTTTCGGTTTGTAGAAGGATCAAATGAGACAGCACAGATGCGACCATGGCAAAGTCGATGGTGGTTTGGGTCGAAGATTTCACCTAGAAAGCATTGTTTTAGTGCTTCAATTGCGTTTTTCATGTTTTAGTACTTGCACCAAATTGCCCGGGAACTACCCGTGTAATGGCAAAGGCCGTAATTTTTTCAAAAATCAACTTACTTTAATGCTTAATTTGTGCTTTTTATGAATGTCGAAGGATCGTGCAAGACTGCACGGACACGACCTTAGCAATGCCACAGTTGGTCTGGCTTATGGCTTTTCCAAAATAATAAAAAAAAAACGTTATTTTAATGATGTAATTGAGTGTTTATATGTTTCTTGGGATATCTCACCAGACTGGGCGAGCACAACCTGTGTAATGCCAAAGGCAGAAAAATTGCCCAATAAACCTCATTTTAATTCTTAATTTGTGTTGTTCTTTCATTTATGAAAGATCGCGAAAGACTGCACAAACGCAATTATTGCAATGCCAATGTTGGTTTGGGTTGCGGAATTTACTAAGAACACATTATTTTATTGATTATATTCAATTAATTTTGTTTTTGGAGAGATCGCACGAGTTAGCAAGGACACACAACCTTTGTAAAGCCGAAGTCCTTGACTTCCCACAAAACACCTTCTTTAATGCTTAATTTGTGTTTTTTATATTTACAAAATGCTCTGGCGAGAGTGCAAGGACTCGAGCATGGCACTACCAGAGGTGATTCGGTTCAAAGATTTCACGAAAAAGATGTTATTTTTAAGGCTTAAATGATTTTTCTTTTTCTTTTTTGTTTTTAAGAGATCGCAATCGTTCCTTGTTTTAACCTCGGAAATGCCAAAGGCGCCGAGTTTTGCTAAAAAATAACATATTTTAATAATTAATTTGTGCTTTGTATGTTTTTGTGAAAGATCGTGCGAGACCCCACAGACGCGACCACGACAATACCTAAGGTGGTTTAGGTTGCTGGTTTCACCAAAAAAATGTTGTTTTAATGCTTAATGTGTCATTTTTATACTTGTAGAGAGATCGCACAAGAGTGCCAAGTTTAGGCAATGCCGGAGGTAGTTCAGGTTGTTGATATCGCAAAAAAAAAAAAAAAATCTTTAATTCTTGTATGTTTTTTTTTTTTTTGTAGAAAGATAGAGTGAGATTGCACGGACACGACCATGGCATTGCCAATGGTGGTTTGAGTCGAAGATTTCACCAAGAAAACATTGTCTTAGTGCTTCAATTGTGTTTTTTTAATTTTTTGAGATATCGCACCAGAGTGCCCAGACACATTTTAGACGTGCCGAAGGTAGTTCGGGTTGTTGATTTAACAAAAAAAGGAAAAAAAAGTTTTATTTTAATTCTGTACGTGTTTTTCTTAATTTCTGTAGATAGATCGTGTGCGAATGCACGGACACGACCACGACATTGCCAATGGTGGTTTAAGTGGAAGATTTCACCAAGAAAACATTGTTTTAGTTCTTCAATTGTGTTTTTATGTTTTTAGAGAGAACGCACCAGATTGACCGGGCACAACCTATGTAATGCCAAATGCACTGATTTCTCCAAAAACACCTTATTTACATGCTTAATTTGTGTTTCTCATATTTGTAGAATGGTAGGGCGAGAGTGCAAGGGAGAGCGTGGCAATACCGTGGTTGGTCAGAATTGTATCTTTTACCAAAAAAAACGTTACTTTAATTGTTAAGTTGGGTACTTCAATGTTTTTAGACATATCACACTATATTGTTCGAGCACAACCTTTGTAATGCCATAGGCGTTGATTTCATTAAAAATACCATATTTTAATGCGTGATTTGTGTTTTCTTTGTTTGTAGAGAGATCACGCAAGACTGTCTGTACACAACCATGGCAATGCCAATGTTTGTTTTGGTCTCAGATTTCACAAAAAAGAAAAGTTATTTGAACGATTTAATTGAGTGCTTTTATGTTTCTAAAAAGATCACACTAGATCCTGGGCAAAACATATGTCATTGCCAAAGGCACCGATTTCACGAAAAAAGCAACTTTGATAAATGCTTAATTAGTGGTTTTTGATTTTATGTTTGTATAAACAACTTGCGAGACTGCACGAACACGACCAAGGCAATGCCGTGCTTGGTTTGGGTTGCAGTTTTAACCAAAAAACATTGTTTTAATGATTAAATTGATTGTTTTCTTTTTTTTTTTTACTTTGAGAGTAATCGCAGCAAATCGCTCGGGAATGCTTGTGTAATGCCAAAGGCGTTGATTTTGGCAAAAAAACCTCATTTTAATGCTTAGTTTTTTTTTTTAATGTTTTTAAAGGGATCGGAACAGTTGCTTGAGCAATGCCGAAGGCGCTGGATTCGTTCAAAGTTCCGTATAATAAATGCCTAATTTGTGCTTTTTATCTTTTGGAGAATGATCGGGAGAGAACACGAAAACGACCATGGCAATGCCAAATGTGGTTTGGGTCGTTGGTTTCACTAAAACATCGTTATTTCTAATTCTCAAACTGTCGTTCTTATGCTTTAGTGGAATCGCACCAATGTGGCCAGGTACATCCTAGGCAGTGCCAAAGGAAACTTGGGCTGTTGATTTCCCAAAAAAAAACTTATTTTAATTCTTAACTTGTGTTTTTTTCGGTTTGTAGAAGGATCAAATGAGACAGCACAGATGCGACCATGGCAAAGTCGATGGTGGTTTGGGTCGAAGATTTCACCTAGAAAGCATTGTTTTAGTGCTTCAATTGCGTTTTTCATGTTTTAGTACTTGCACCAAATTGCCCGGGAACTACCCGTGTAATGGCAAAGGCCGTAATTTTTTCAAAAATCAACTTACTTTAATGCTTAATTTGTGCTTTTTATGAATGTCGAAGGATCGTGCAAGACTGCACGGACACGACCTTAGCAATGTCACAGTTGGTCTGGCTTATGGCTTTTCCAAAATAATAAAAAAAAAAACGTTATTTTAATGATGTAATTGAGTGTTTATATGTTTCTTGGGATATCTCACCAGACTGGGCGAGCACAACCTGTGTAATGCCAAAGGCAGAAAAATTGCCCAATAAACCTCATTTTAATTCTTAATTTGTGTTGTTCTTTTATTTATGAAAGATCGCGAAAGACTGCACAAACGCAATTATTGCAATGCCAATGTTGGTTTGGGTTGCGGAATTTACTAAGAACACATTATTTTATTGATTATATTCAATTAATTTTGTTTTTGGAGAGATCGCACGAGTTAGCAAGGACACACAACCTTTGTAAAGCCGAAGTCCTTGACTTCCCACAAAACACCTTCTTTAATGCTTAATTTGTGTTTTTTATATTTACAAAATGCTCTGGCGAGAGTGCAAGGACTCGAGCATGGCACTACCAGAGGTGATTCGGTTCAAAGATTTCACGAAAAAGATGTTATTTTTAAGGCTAAAATGATTTTTCTTTTTCTTTTTTGTTTTTAAGAGATCGCAATTGTTCCTTCTTTTATCCTCGAAAATGCCAAAGGCGCCGAGTTTTGCTAAAAAATAACATATTTTAATAATTAATTTGTGCTTTGTATGTTTTTGTGAAAGATCGTGCGAGACCCCACGGACGCGACCACGACAATACCTAAGGTGGTTTAGGTTGCTGGTTTCACGAAAAAAATGTTCTTTTAATGCTTAATGTGTCATTTTTATACTTGTAGAGAGATCGCACCAGAGTGCCAAGTTTAGGCAATGCCGGAGGTAGTTCAGGTTGTTGATATCGCAAAAAAAAAAAAAAAAAATCTTTAATTCTTGTATGTTTTTTTTTTTTTTTTTTTGTAGAAAGATAGAGTGAGATTGCACGGACACGACCATGGCATTGCCAATGGTGGTTTGAGTCGAAGATTTCACCAAGAAAACATTGTCTTAGTGCTTCAATTGTGTTTTTATAATTTTTTGAGATATCGCACCAGAGTGCCCAGACACATTTTAGGCGTGCCGAAGGTAGTTCGGGTTGTTGATTTAACAAAAAAAGGAAAAAAAAAGTTTTATTTTAATTCTGTACGTGTTTTTTTTAATTTCTGTAGAAAGATCGTGTGAGACTGCACGGACACGACCACGACATTGCCAATGGTGGTTTAAGTGGAAGATTTCACCAACAAAACATTGTTTTAGTTCTTCAATTGTGTTTTTATATTTTTAGAGAGAACGCACCCGATTGACCGAGCACAACCTATGTAATGCCTAATGGACTGATTTCTCCAAAAACACCTTATTTACATGCTTAATTTGTGTTTCTTATATTTGTAGAATGGTAGGACGAGAGTGCAAGGGAGAGCGTGGCAATATCGTGGTTGGTCAGGATTGTATCTTTTACCAAAAAAACGTTACTTTAATTGTTAAATTTGGTACTTCAATGTTTTTAGACATATCGCACTATATTGTTCGAGCACGACCTTTGTAATGCCATAGGCGTTGATTTCACCAAAAATACCATATTTGAATGCGTGATTTGTGTTTTCTTTGTTTGTAGAGAGATCACGCAAGACTGTCTGTACACAACTATGGCAATGCCAATGTTTGTTTTGGTCTCAGATTTCACAAAAAAGAAAAGTTATTTGAACGATTAAATTGAGTGCTTTTATGTTTCTAAAAAGATCACACTAGATCCTGGGCAAAACATATGTCATTGCCAAAGGCACCAATTTCGCCAAAAAAGCAACTTTGATAAATGCTAAATTAGTGGTTTTTGATTTTATGTTTGTATAAAGAACTTGCGAGACTGCACGAACACAACCAAGGCAATGCCGTGCTTGGGTTGGGTTGCAGTTTTAACCAAAAAACATTGTTTTAATGATTAAATTGATTGTTTTTTTTTTTACTTACGGAGTGATCGCAGCAAATCGCTCGGGAATGCTTGTGTAATGCCAAAGGCATTGATTTTGGCAAAAAACTTCATTTTAATGCTTAGTTTTTTTTTTAATGTTTTTAAAGGGATCGGAACAGTTGCTTGAGCAATGCCGAAGGCTCTGGTTTCGTTAAAAGTACCTTATAATAAATGCCTAATTTGTGCTTTTTATCTTTTGGAGAATGATCGGGAGAGATAACACGAAAACGACCATGGCAATGCCAAATGTGGTTTGGGTCGTTGGTTTCACTAAAAAATCGTTATTTCTACTTCTCAAATTGTCGTTCATATGCTTAAGAGGGATCACACCAATGTGGCCAGGTACGTTCTAGGCAGTGCCAAAGGAAGCTTGGGCCGTTGATTTCCCCAAAAAAACATTATTTTAATGCTTAACTTGTGTTTTTTTAGGTTTGTAGAAGGATCAAATGAGACAGCACAGATGCGACCATGGCAAAGTCGATGGTGGTTTGGGTCGAAGATTTCACGTAGAAAGCATTGTTTTAGAGCTTCAATTGCGTTTTTCATGTTTAGTACTTGCACCAAATTGCCCAGGCACTACCCGTGTAATGGTAAAGGCCGTAATTTTTTAAAAAATCAACCTACTTTAATGCTTAATTTGTGCTTTTTATGAATGTCGAAGGATAGTGCAAGACTGCACGGACACGACCTTAGCAATGCCACAGTTGGTCTGGGTTATGGCTTTTCCAAAATAATAAAAGAAAAATGTTATTTTAATGATTTAATTGAGTGTTTATATGTTTCTTGAGATATCGCACCAGACTGGGCGAGCACAACCTGTGTAATGCCAAAGGCAGAAAAATTGCCCAATAAACCTCATTTTAATTCTTAATTTGTGTTGTTCTTTTATTTGTGAAAGATCGCGCAAGACTGCACAAACACAATTATTGCAATGCCAATGTTGGTTTGGGTTGCGGAATTTACTAAGAACACATTATTTTATTGATTATATTCAATTTATTTTCTTTTTGGAGAGATTGCACAAGTTAGCAAGGGCACACAACCTTTGTAATGCCGAAGTCGTTGACTTCCCCCAAAACACCTTCTTTAATGCTTAATTTGTGTTTTTTATATTTACAAAATCCTCAGGCGAGAGTGCAAGGACTCGAGCATGGCACTACCAGAGGTGATTCGGTTCAAAGATTTCACAAAAAAGATGTTATTTTTAAGGCTTAAATGACTTTTCTTTTTCTTTTTTGTTTTTAAGAGATGTCAATCGTTCCTTGTTTTAACCTGGGAAATGCCAAAGGCGCCGAGTTTTGCTAAAAAATAACATATTTTAATAATTAATTTGTGCTTTTTATGTTTTTGTGAAAGATCGTGCGAGACCCCACGGACGCGACCACGACAATACCTAATGTGGTTTAGGTTGCTGGTTTCACCAAAAAAATGTTATTTTAATGCTTAATGTGTCATTTTTATACTTGTAGAGAGATCGCACCAGAGTGCCCAGTTTAGGCAATGCCGGAGGTAGTACAGGTTGTTGATATCGCAAAAAAAAAAAAAAAAAAATCTTTAATTCTTGTATGCTTTTTTTTTTTTTTGTAGAAAGATAGAGTGAGATTGCACGGACACGACCATGGCATTGCCAATGGTGGTTTGAGTCGAAGATTTCACCAAGAAAACATTGTCTTAGTGCTTCAATTGTGTTTTTATAATTTTTTGAGATATCGCACCAGAGTGCCCAGACACATTTTAGGCGTGCCGAAGGTAGTTCGGGTTGTTGATTTAACAAAAAAAGGAAAAAAAAAGTTTTATTTTAATTCTGTACTTGTTTTTTTTAATTTCTGTAGAAAGATCGTGCTAGAATGCACGGACACGACCACGACATTGCCAATGGTGGTTTAAGTGGAAGATTTCACCAAGAAAACATTGTTTTAGTTCTTCAATTGTGTTTTTATGTTTTTAGAGAGAACGCACCAGATTGACCGGGCACAACCTATGTAATGCCAAGTGCACTGATTTCTCCAAAAACACCTTATTTACATGCTTAATTTGTGTTTCTTATATTTGTAGAATGGTAGGGCGAGAGTGCAAGGGAGAGCGTGGCAATACCGTGGTTGGTCAGAATTGTATCTTTTACCAAAAAAAACGTTACTTTAATTGTTAAGTTGGGTACTTCAATGTTTTTAGATCACTATATTGTTCGAGCACAACCTTTGTAATGCCATAAGCGTTGATTTCACCAAAAATACCATATTTTAATGCGTGATTTGTGTTTTCTTTGTTTGTAGAGAGATCACGCAAGACTGTCTGTACACAACCATGGCAATGCCAATGTTTGTTTTGGTCTCAGATTTCACAAAAAAGAAAAGTTATTTGAACGATTAAATTGAGTGCTTTTATGTTTCTAAAAAGATCACACTAGATCCTGGGCAAAACATATGTCATTGCCAAAGGCACCGATTTCGCCAAAAAAACAACTTTGATAAATGCTTAATTAGTGGTTTTTGATTTTATGTTTGTATAAAGAACTTGCGAGACTGCACGAACACGACCAAGGCAATGCCGTGCTTGCTTTGGGTTGCAGTTTTAACCAAAAAACATTGTTTTAATGATTAAATTGATTGTTTTTTTTTTTTTTACTTTCGGAGTGATCGCAGCAAATCGCTCGGGAATGCTTGTGTAATGCCGAAGGCGTTGATTTTGGCAAAAAAAGAAACCTCATTTTAATGCATTGTTTTTTTTTTAAATGTTTTTAAAGGGATCGGAACAGATGCTTGAGCAATGCCGAAGGCGCAGGTTTCGTTAAAAGTACCTTCTAATAAATGCCTAATTTGTGCTTTTTATCTTTTGAAGAATGATCGGGAGAGATAACACGAAAACGACCATGGCAATGCCAAATGTGGTTTGGGTCGTTGGTTTCACTAAAAAATCGTTCTTTCTAATTCTCAAATTGTCGTTCTTATGCTTTAAAGGGATCGCACCAATGTGGCCAGGTACGTTCTAGGCAGTGCCAAAGGAAGCTTGGGCCGTTGATTTCCCCAAAAAAAACCTTATTTTAATGCTTAACTTGTGTTTTTTTAGGTTTGTAGAAGGATCAAATGAGACACCACAGATGCGACCATGGCAAAGTCGATGGTGGTTGGGTTAAAGATTTCACGTAGAAAGCATTGTTTTAGTGCTTCAATTGCGTTTTTCATGTTTAGTACTTGCACCAAATTGCCCGGGCACTACCCGTGCAAAGGCAAAGGCCGTAATTTTTTCAAAAATCAACCTACTTTAATGCTTAATTTGTGTTTTTTATGAATGTCGAAGGATAGTGCAAGACTGCACGGACACGACCTTAGCAATGCAACAGTTGGTCTGGGTTATGGCTTTTCCAAAATAATAATAAAAAAACGTTATTTTAATGATTTAATTGCGTGTTTATATGTTTCTTGAGATATCGCACCAGACTGGGCGAGCACAACCTGTGTAATGCCAAAGGCAGAAAAATTGCCCAATAAACCTCATTTTAATTCTTAGTTTGTGTTGTTCTTTTATTTGTGAAAGATCGCGCAAGACTGCACAAACACAATTATTGCAATGCCAATGTTGGGTTGGGTTGCGGAATTTACTAAGAACACGTTATTTTATTGATTATATTCAATTTATTTTGTTTTTGGAGAGATCGCACGAGTTAGCAAGGGCACACAACCTTTGTAATGCCGAAGTCGTTGACTTCCCCCAAAACACCTTCTTTAATGCTTAATTTGTGTTTTTTATATTTACAAAACGCTCAGGCGAGAGTGCAAGGACTCGGGCATGGCACTACCAGAGGTGATTCGGTTCAAAGATTTCACAAAAAAGATGTTATTTTTAAGGCTTAAATGATTTTTCTTTCTCCTTTTTGTTTTTAAGAGATCGTAATCGTTCCTTGTTTTAACCTCAGAAATGCCAAAGGCGCCGAGTTTTGCTAAAAAATAACATATTTTAATAATTAATTTGTGCTTTTTATGTTTTTGTGAAATATCGTGCGAGACCCCACGGACGCGACCACGACAATACCTAAGTTGGTTTAGGTTGCTGGTTTCACCAAAAAAATGTTATTTTAATGCTTAATGTGTCATTTTTATACTTGTAGAGAGATCGCACCAGAGTGCCAAGTTTAGGCAATGCCGGAGGAAGTTCAGGTTGTTGATATCGCAAAAAAAAAAAAAAAATCTTTAATTCTTGTATGTTTTTTTGTTTTTTTTTTTGTAGAAAGATAGAGTGAGATTGCACGGACACGACCATGGCATTGCCAATGGTGGTTTGAGTCGAAGATTTCACCAAGAAAACATTGTCTTAGTGCTTTAATTGTGTTTTTATAATTTTTTGAGATATCGCACCAGAGTGCCCAGACACATTTTAGGCGTGCCGAAGGTAGTTCGGGTTGTTGATTTAACAAAAAAAGGAAAAATAGTCTTATTTTTATTCTGTACGTGTTTTTTTTAATTTTTGTAGAAAGATCGTGTGATACTGCACGGAGACGACCATGGCATTGCCAATGGTGGTTTAAGTGGAAGATTTCACTAAGAGAAAATTGTTTTAGTTCATCAATTGTGTTTTTATGTTTTTAGAGAGAACGCACCCGATTGACCGGGCACAACCTATGTAATGCCGAATGCACTGATTTCTCCAAAAACACCTTATTTACATGCTTAATTTGTGTTTCTTATATTTGTAGAATGGTAGGGCGAGAGTGCAAGGGAGAACGTGGCAATACCGTGGTTGGTCAAGATTGTATCTTTTACCAAAAAAACGTTACTTTAATTGTTAAATTTGGTACTTCAATGTTTTTAGACATATCGCACTATATTGTTCGAGCACATATTTCAATGCGTAATTTGTCACACCCCGCCCGGACGCGCCTAAACCGGCGGTACACTCTCGGACGGGGCGCGCATTTGGAACAATCACAATGGTAATAACAGAGTGCGCAGCGGAAATATAGTACACAGTACAAATCTGATTTCATATAATTCAGAATACTTTTGTACATAAAATGGTCAAGGGAACATACTCCCAAAATCCCCAATGATTCATACAAAGGGTACAAAATGTGGGCCCCATAACCTGCACCCAGTCCACCCTAATTTCCTGTGAAAGATTTGATAATATTGGAGTGAGCTTAACGCGCTCAGTGGGTAAACAGTGCATGAGTATAACAATTAATAAAGCATACTTCAATATCAAATATCTTAAATACACATGTAAGCATCATAATCAATCAATATGTATGTATGCATGACACCGTCACGTATTAATGGTTTGATGAGCGTACATCGCCTGAGTTCACGTACAGGTGTCCTTCCCCGGGCGTAGCCAGGTTCTCACTGTACGTCCCTCCTCAGGAACGATGCTCTGGATTCACGTACTGATGTCCCTCCCCGGCGTAGCCGAGTTCTCATGTACGTCCCTCTCCAGAGAAATAATATGAATAGTGAGCAATGCTTCTAACTATTCTATGAGTCATAAACCATATACGTCCCTAGGTGGTGATATGTATGATGCCAATGCATGAACTAGTTTAGTCTACTAGTCTGGTCTTTTCTTGACATTTATACTGACTTTGTCAACGTCTAGTGATCCTTATCAGGGTCGGTATCACGACGTGCAAAGTTAGGACATTCAGGTCATAAACATTATTGACATAATGCAATGTAAATGAATAGTAGACATAATAATAATTGAATGTAAACTTTAATAAAAGTTATGAAACACGCAAACCTATGTTTCGTTCCCCACCTTCGGATCTGGTGCTTTTCTCCGGACAGAACTTTGTTGCACCGCTTTCAGATCTGGCGCTTTCCTCCGGACAAAACTTTGTTGCACCGCACCGGGAGTCTCAAAGACTAAAAACTTAGAATGCGTGGAAAGGAGAAGTGAGGAATGAGAAATGAGGAGGTTTCTTATATAGAGATTTTTGCACCTGAACGTTCTGGCATGCGCCTGAACGTTCTGGCATTGCGCCTGAACGTTCTGGCATGCGCCTGAACGTTCTGGCATGCGCCTGAACGTTCTGGCATTGCGCCTGAACGTTTTGGCATTGCGCCTGAACGTTCTGTCATTGCGCCTGAACGTTCTGTCATTGCGCCTGAACGTTCTGGCATTGCGCCTGAACGTTCTGGCATTGCGCCTGAACGTTCTAGCATGCGCCTGAACGTTCTGGCATTGCGCCTGAACGTTCTGGCACGCGCCTGAACGTTCGGGCGTTGCCCAAATAGTAAAAATTTCAATTTTTTTTTTTTTTTTTGTGAAATACAGGGTATTACACTCTACCCCCCTTAAAGGGATTTCGCCCTCGAAATTAAGTCAAGTATGGATGAGGGGTATTGCTTGCGAAGTAGCCGCAGGTTGCTAAGGAGTCACGGCGTGTGTGCATCACGATATCCATTGATAGGATTTTCAGATATCTGCGTAGTTATTCAAGTGAAACAATGTATGAAGATAAGTGTAAACAATGTTTCATCCTGGTATTTATAAGTGAAAATAATACAATGTATCACATCATCAGGTGGTACTAGAAAACAATTCAGGGTATTTCTGTTTAATTGTGGATTCTAGTTCCCATGTAGCTTCCACTATGCCGTGGTGATCCTAGAGCACTTTCACAAGTGGTATGCTACGTCTCCGTAGGTCGTGAGTTTTTCTATCTAAAATCTGTATTGCTTTCTCTTGATACGTATTTCCTTCCTCAACACGAACCTCGACTAAAGGGATGATATGCGAAGGATCAGGACGATACTTGCGAAGCATAGATACATGAAAAACGTCATGAACCTTAGGCATGGACGATGGAAGGGACAGACGATATGCAAGTTTGCCAATACGTTCAATGATCGAAAATGGACCGATATACCGCGGGGAGAGCTTTCCTTTGATCCCAAAGCGTTTGACACCTCGGGTGGGCTGGACTTGTATAAAAACAAAGTCCCCCTTATCAAATTCCAGAGGCTGTCGCCGTTTGTCAGCATAGCTCTTCTGTCGACTTTGTGCAACACGAAGTCGTTCCTTTACTAGTGTGATCTTCTCAGAAGTCTCTTGAACTAGTTCAGGGCCCAACTGCGGTCGGTCTGCCATATCTAACCAGCATACCGGAGATCTGCAAGGCCGACCATAGAGAGCCTCGTATGGTGCCATGCCGATACTAGTTTGGTAGCTGTTGTTGTATGCAAACTCAGCTAGATGTAAATACTTTGCCCATCCGTCATTAAAGTCCAAAATGCAGCATCGTAGCATGTCTTCTAAGATTTGGGTAAGCCGTTCTGACTGCCCATCAGTCTGAGGGTGGAAGGCTGTGCTCATAGTGATCTTTGAACCCATTCTAGTTTGGAAGCTTTTCCAAAAGTTTGATGTGAAGCGAGGGTCTCGATCAGAGACGATCGTGAGTGGTATGCCATGAAGGCGTACGATCTCTCTTTCATATAGTTCTGCAAGTTTGGCGGGAGTATCCGTGAACTTTATTGGCAAGAAGTGTGCAGACTTGGTAAGTCTGTCAATGATAACCCAGATAGCATCTTGCCCTTTATTATTTCGAGGTAAGGCTGTAACAAAATCCATTGCGATGTTCTCCCATTTCCATTCTCCAATAGGTAACGGTTGGAGAAGGCCAGAGGGAAGTCTGCGTTCTGCCTTAACTTTCTAGCAAACAAGACATCGAGCAACGAAGTCTGCAATTGCCTTCTTCATTCCAGAAAACCAGAATTGTCGCTTGACATCCTGGTACATCTTGTCACCCCCAGGATGCATAGCTTATCTCGAACAGTGCATCTCAGTAAGCACGTCTTTCCGAACCTCGGGATCATTCGGAAGACAAAGACGTTTTTTATAGAAAACGGCTCCGTCGTCAGAGACTGACCAATGAGGAAAGTCTTGCCCGCTGAGTAGAAGTGCTCGTTTCTCCATTAACATAGGGTCATTGGCTTGAGTAGCTGAAATCTTGCGAACGAGGTCAGAGGTAGCGGACAATTGAGAGAGTCGTGGGCGTGGTCCCTCTTCGTTCAGCTGGAGGTTAAAGTTGTCCATCTCTGTAGCCAACTTCCCCATTTCATAGTTAAGAGTGCAAGCAACATAAGATTTTCTACTCAAAGCATCGGCCACAACATTGGCCTTTCCGGGATGGTACTGGAGTTGGAAGTCATAGTCTTTCAAGAATTCCAACCATCTTCTTTGGCGGAGGTTTAGGTCTCTCTGAGTGTATATGTACTTAAGACTCTTGTGATCTGAGAAGACCTCGAACCGTTCACCGTAAAGGTAATGACGCCATAATTTAAGTGCAAACACAACAGCTGCAAGTTCCAAGTCATGGGTTGGGTAATTACCCTCATGAATCTTCAGTTGCCTGGAAGCATATGCAACAACTTGGCCGTCTTGCATTAGTACGGCACCTAAGCCTTGGAGAGAGGCATCGGTGTATAATGAAAAACCAATTCCATTTCATGGAGTGATAAGTACAGGTGCCGTCGTGAGGCGTTTCTTCAATTCCTGAAATGATGCTTCACAGGCGGGATTCCAGATGAAGCGCACGTCTTTTCGAGTGAGCTTGGTCATAGGTTCAGCAATCTTTGAGAAGTTCTTAATGAATCGTCTGTAATAGCCAGCCAAACCAAGAAAACTCCTAATCTGAGTAACAGTGGTAGGCTGCTTCCAGTTTAAGACTGCTTCAACCTTAGAAGGATCGACCTCAATGCCATTGCCTGAAACTACATGGCCGAGGAATTGAACTCTCTGCGCCCAAAATTCGCACTTACTCAACTTTGCATACAGTTGGTGTCTTTGTAAGGTCTGGAGGACGATCTTCAAATGTAGTTTATGGTCTTCCTCGGTTGAGGAATATATCAAGATGTCGTCGACAAAAACCACCACGAACCGGTCTAAGTATAACCTGAATATGCGATTCATCAAATCCATGAATGCAGCAGGTGCATTTGTTAGGCCGAACGGCATAACTAAGAATTCGTAATGACCGTACCGAGTTCTGAACGCCGTCTTGGTGATGTCTGACTCCCGGATCCGGAGTTGGTGATAACCGGACCGTAAATCAATCTTAGAGAAGTATTTGGCTTCTCGAAGTTGGTCGAATAAGTCATCGATACTGGGCAACGGATATCTGTTCTTGATGGTGACGTTATTCAACTTGCGATAATCGATGCAAAGTCGTAACGAACCATCCTTTTTGCGAACAAACAGAACTGGAGCGCCCCTGGGTGATGAACTCTTTCGGATGAAGCCATTACGCTCTAATTCCTTAAGTTGTTTGTCTAATTCGACCAGTTCAACATTTGACATTCTGTATGGTGGAATTGAGATAGGCCCTGTCCCAGGTATGAGGTTGATCTCAAAATCGAATTCCCTAATTGGAGGTAGACCAGGAAGGTCATTAAGAAAAACGGTTGGGAATTCAAATACGACTGGAACATCGCGTACTTCAGGAGGGTACAGAGCTGGCGATTCATTGCCGTCGCCAAGAGACAACGCTCGAAGTTGTGACTTGAGAAGGGCAACTGTTGATTTGTGTATCCATTTCCTTGTTCCCTGAATCTTGACAAACTCACCTGTAGGCAAAATTATCTGAAAGTGCTTGTTCATACAGTCGATCTTTGAATTCAGTGGTGCGAGCCAGTCCATGCCGAGGATGATGTCGAAGTCATCAAAATCCATCACAAAAAGATCGGCATATATTATCTGTTCGGACATTCGAAGCTCACATCGAGAACACTGCAAATTCACGTCAGTACCCGATCCGAACGGTGATGTGACATGGAGTGTGATGTTTGTGGGTTCAGGATGCAGGCCTAAATGTCTTACCAATGTTGATGATATAAAAGAATGCGTAGCACCTGAATCAAACAAAACATGCACCAATGTATTGAACAAAGGAAAGGTACCTTCGACGACATTATTGTCTGGGAGGGGTTGGTGAGCGATGGCATAAGCTCTGCCCTGATTCCATTGACCCTGGTTCTGCTGGGTCTGCCTGGGTTGGGCATTAGCAGCAGGTGGTGGTTGTTGGACTGGAATAGCCGGAATAGGTTGCTGAAGGTGCGGACAAAGATGTTTGACATGGCCCTTCTGGCCGCAGTTGAAACAAGTCGGCCTGAACTGCTGATTGTTTTGCTAGCCATTCTGATTATGCTGCTGGGCTTGCTGATTGTGGTGTCGACCACCACCTCTGCCATTGCCGTTACTACGGCCACCTCGTCCATAACGACCGCCACGGCCATGAATTCGGAAACCCTGATGGTTAGGGTTAAAAGGTTCAGCCACAGGTGTTGTGGCCACATTCTTTGAAACTGGGGCTGGGAGGGCTTGGTTTTGATTGTAGTAGGGCTTCATCTTGTTGCCCTGTTGCGAGCCTTGTGGAAAAAACGTTGCAGGCCGTTTGCCCTTATTCATTCTCTGTTCCTGTAAGAGCTTCTCTTGTTCAAAGCTCATGGCCTTGTCAACAACCTCCTTGTAAATCTGCAGATCCAAGATCGATAAGGCTTGTCTAATGTCATGGCGAAGACCATTATAAAATTTCTCAGCCTTATCTCGTTCCGTTGAGATTGTGGAGAGAGAGTAGACTGACAATTCTTTAAATTTTCCAGCATATTCTCTGACGGTCATGGTGCCCTGATATAACTTAGCAAATTCCTGGCGCTTCTGCTTTGTCACCGCGCTTGGAAAATATTCATCAATAAACATTGACTCAAACTGTTACCAAGTCATATCGGTTATATTGACCCTTGGGTCTTCTTTCACTGTAATCCACCATGTGTTTGCGGCACCAACAAGTTGGTAGGTTGCTAGTGGAATTTTACGAGTCTCATCGACTCCCATTGCATCAAGAGCCTTCTTGGACTCATCCAACCACTTTTGCACCTCATCAGGATCAATGGTGCCATCGAAAGTAAGAGGTTGTAGCCGCTTGTATTTAGTAATCTGATCGGTTTGAGCTTCTGAGCCAAATTTTATAGATGGTTGAACTGTGGCAACATGACTGGCAGCGGTCTCACGAACGGCAGTTTGAACAGTAACCTTCATCGCCTCAATAAATCCAGCGAAAAAAGTTTCAATGCTTGAAGGCATGGCAAAGGGTGCGGGTGGGGGTGGTATTGCCTGCCCAGATGTAGTGGCAGTGGTGGGTTAGGCCTGTGCTGTTGTCGGAGGCGGCGGTTCCTGAATCTCAGGAGGTGCCTCCACTGCTGGACGAACAGCACGTGGCCTTCCTCTCTTCCTGACTTGCATTGTCTCACTGGCAAAGAGAAAAGGAAAACCAAGATTTAGGAACTGTAGCCAAGTATAATGTTAGAATATGCTCAGCAACAATTTCGAGAGTACTGCAATAGTAAAATCACTTATTTTTCTAAGTATAGTGTAAGGGTGTTGTTGAGGAATCAAAGAATCTTATATAACTCGTATGTTTGGCCATGGTGTAAAAAAAACAAGGTTAGAATGTTTATATAATAAGTACAAACCTTTGCAAGTATTTAAAAATGATTTTGTTGTGGTCTTTGTGAACATACATATATGTTTTATTGAAAAGCCATACGAGTCATAAGAAATCTAAGATTTGCCTCGGTAAATATCCTGATCGAACGTTCTATCGCAATCTTATGCATTCATACGCTTACTCTTAGTCTGTTCAATTATTATCCAAGTTCATATGTCCCATACCACATGAATTCAGTAATAAGGGTGGAAACCAAGTTAAGTTGTATGAACACGGTCTCTAAAAACATTGGCTGAATAGAAGTTCACTAATAGTATCGTCCAAATTTACTCGTCCCATACCGTGTAAACTTAGTGATAATATTAGTAATGCAACTTTCTCCAAATGTTTCTTTTCACACAAGGTCATGGGTTTTCTTACTTCCACATTTTATTTAGTATCCTCCAATTTTGTTGTGTCCCATACCACTCCAAAGTTAGTGATACAAAAGAAAGAATGGTTGTAAGTCAGCCCACCAAAGATAGTCTTTAAACAAAACAATTTTATTCATATATGTCAAAGAAAATTTGTACAATGCCAGAAATTAATGTTGACCTTCTTGCCTACTACCATTTCTTCGAGATCTACTGTTATGTACAGAATGACTACTAACAGAAGGTTGAGAGTGTGCGCGCTCTGCGTTGGAGTTTTGCAAACGAGTTAATACAAGATTGTGGCTCTCTTTCAGTGCAGCAATATTGGATGCCATTTCATCTAACCGTTCAAGTAGGTTAGTCGGTTGTCCCATTGGTGGTTGATGGGTTGGTTGTCTCGTAGGTGAAGGGTAGGCCATAGGCATTGGAGGAAAGTATTGGTTGTATGGGTGATTCATAGGTGGAACGTAGTTGTATTGATTGTGCGGGGATCCCCTAACCGGAACCCCTTGGATAATTTGGTTTGTTTGAGATGAAAAAGTTGGAAACAATGGGCTCATTGGAATGTGTGGTCCTCCAAGATTTGGTGAGGCCCAGTACTGTTGTTGTTGGTTTACAGCAACTTGTGGAACTGGCTGATACTGTACCGCAGAAGTTTGAAATCTTTGGTACGAAGTGTTGCCTTGAGTTGGCACGTTCCAAGTTGGTGGATTTGCTTGTGGACCTTGTCTATCATGACTTTGTATTGGCGAATTTAGTGTGGCATATAATTCTTCGTCAGTAAGTGGTGGATCAATTGGATCAGTATTCAGGGCTGGGTCTGATGTAGGATTTGGATTTGAATCATTATTTGGGCCGTCTCTGACAGGCATCTTGCGTCGACATTTGCGAAGGCAACGCCCGTGCTTGTCTCTCATTCTTTCGACAGTTCTTATTGTCGTGCCGAATACCTCTTCGTCAGTTACCCCTCCACTTGTACCATAGGTCTTGAAGATAGAGGATGCTGTAACTGGTTCAGTGATCAGCTTTGACGTTCCATCGAAAGTGTCAACGTTGGCCTCGTGAAGTATCCTCATAATCAAGACTCCGTAGCCGAGGAATTCCTTCTTTAAAGGGTTTTGAATCACCCTCAACATTTGTTGGATGATGATGTGTGGTAGAGAGACTTTTATGTTCTTCTCTATGCAATACAGCACAAGGAGTTGGGCCCTTGACATAGTGCCCCTAGTGCCCCTCTCTGGCAAGATGTTGCCGTATACAATCTTTCCGAGGCCGACAAGAGATGGCTTAAGATGATTGTTTGGGAGGTTGGTGTATGTTGATTGAGTGTATGGCTCTTTGGCGAGGGAATTGAACAATTGTGCATTAGATTCTGCGATCTCTGCAACTGTCTGGGGGTCATGTGGTTCAATAATCCTCTCCTCAATCGGAATCTTCAAGAGGCGAGCAATAATCTCGATATTGATAGGAATTGTCGTTCCCATGATTGTTGTCTCTAAATGAGGGCTGAACTCATCTCCGTGAAGTCCCACGTAAGTCATGGCTTCATAGAAGGATCTGACCAAGTTGTAAGAGACTTGACCCTCAACGTTGGTTATATTTAACCAATCCAGTGTTGCGAGTTTGTCATGAAGGATTGGACGGAGGCGGAGATCGCTATTGTCGATGCTCCTCATGGTCACAATCTCTCTTTTGGACAATTCCGTTAGTCTAGTGGGAATTGGTTCCATGCTAGTAGAAGTTGTTCCCTCCCTTGAGGTCATTCTTTTGCTGAAAGGAAAATAAATTTGTATGAAAGACACAAAATATATTCCTAATATTTTTTAAGCTTATGCCTTGTCTGCTAGACATTAGTTTCGAGTTTTCTGTTGATGTTTATGCCATCATGAAATTTTCTTCATTAGTGAGTTGATGCATATATGTCGTATTCACATAGAAATGTATTGGCATATTTAATCATAACTATATAGTTTTCATAAAGCAACTATATATATATAAAATCATATATAGGTGTTTTTAATCCAAATTTTAACTATATATAAAAGTCATATATATATAGAGTGATAAATTATTATTATTATTTTTTTTTTTTTTTTTTTTTTTTCGAATATCTATTTTACGAAAAAAAAAAAATTCAAATAGTTTTTTTTTTTTTTTTTTCGAATATTTATTTTTCGAAAAAAAAAAAATTTTCAATTTTTATTTATTTATTTTTTATACGTACCTCATATACACTAATGTAAATAGATACATATATTCAATAATAACTACACATATAGTTTCTACTAAATTTTGACTATATGTATATTTAAGTCAAACTATATAAAAATCATATAGTTTTCTAGATATATATTTAATACAAATCTCAACTATATATAATTGATGTATGTATATATAGTTCTAGAGATATATATATCTAATAACATTTTTCTTCCCCTAATTTGGTGGACTTGGGCGGGCCGTGGACCGTACGCTCTGATTCCATTAAATGTCACACCCCGCCCGGACGCGCCTAAACCGGCGGTACACTCTCGGACGGGGCGCGCATTTGGAACAATCACAATGGTAATAACAGAGTGCGCAGCGGAAATATAGTACACAGTACAAATCTGATTTCATATAATTCAGAATACTTTTGTACATAAAATGGTCAAGGGAACATACTCCCAAAATCCCCAATGATTCTTACAAAGGGCACAAAATGTGGGCCCCATAACCTGCACCTAGTCCACCCTAATTTCCTGTGAAAGATTTGATAATATTGGAGTGAGCTTAACGCGCTCAGTGGGTAAATAGTGCATGAGTATAACAATTAATAAAGCATACTTCAATATCAAATATCTTAAATACACATGTAAGCATCATAATCAATCAATATGTATGTATGCATGACACCGTCACGTATTAATGGTTTGATGAGCGTACATCGCCTGAGTTCACGTACAGGTGTCCTTCCCCGGGCGTAGCCAGGTTCTCACTGTACGTCCCTCCTCAGGAACGATGCTCTGGATTCACGTACTGATGTCCCTCCCCGGCGTAGCCGAGTTCTCATGTACGTCCCTCTCCAGAGAAATAATATGAATAGTGAGCAATGCTTCTAACTATTCTATGAGTCATAAACCATATACGTCCCTAGGTGGTGATATGTATGATGCCAATGCATGAACTAGTTTAGTCTACTAGTCTGGTCTTTTCATGACATTTATACTGACTTTGTCAACGTCTAGTGATCCTTATCAGGGTCGGTATCACGACGTGCAAAGTTAGGACATTCAGGTCATAAACATTATTGACATAATGCAGTGTAAATGAATAGTAGACATAATAATAATTGAATGTAAACTTTAATAAAAGTTAGGAAACACGCAAACCTATGTTTCGTTCCCCACCTTCGGATCTGGTGCTTTTCTCCGGACAGAACTTTGTTGCACCGCTTTCAGATTTGGCGCTTTCCTCCGGACAGAACTTTGTTGCACCGCACCGGGAGTCTCAAAGACTAAAAACTTAGAATGCGTGGAAAGGAGAAGAAAAATCACAAGAGAAGGTGATTTGGTGTGAGGAATGAGAAATGAGGAGGTTTCTTATATAGAGATTTTTGCACCTGAACGTTCTGCCATGCGCCTGAACGTTCTGGCATGGCGCCTGAACGTTCTGGCATGGCGCCTGAATGTTCTGCCATGCGCCTGAACGTTCTGGCATGGCGCCTGAACGTTCTGGCATGGCGCCTGAACGTTCTGGCATGGCGCCTGAACGTTCTGGCATGGCGCCTGAACGTTCTGGCATGGCGCCTGAACGTTCTGGCATTGCGCCTGAACGTTCTGGCATGCGCCTGAACGTTCTGGCATGCGCTGAACGTTCTGGCATGCGCCTGAACGTTCTGGCATTGCGCCTGAACGTTCTGGCATGCGCCTGAACGTTCTGGCATTGCGCCTGAACGTTCTGTCACGCGCCTGAACGTTCTGTCACGCGCCTGAACGTTCGGGCGTTGCCCAAATAGTAAAAATTTCAATTTTTTTTTTTTTTTTTTTTTTTTTTGTGAAATACAGGGTATTACATAATTTGTGTTTTTTTTGTTTGTAGAGAGATCACGCAAGACTGTCTGTACACAACCATGGCAATGCCAATGTTTGTTTTGGTCTCAGATTTCACAAAAAAGAAAAGTTATTTGAACGATTAAATTTGAGAGCTTTTATGTTTCTAAAAAGATCACACTAGATCCTGGGCAAAACATATGTCATTGCCAAAGGCACCGATTTCGCCAAAAAAGCAACTTTGATAAATGCTAAATTAGTGGTTTTTGACTTTATGTTTGTATAAAGAACTTGCGAGACTGCACGAACACGACCAAGGCAATGCCGTGCTTGGCTTGGGTTGCAGTTTTAACCAAAAAACATTGTTTTAATGATTAAATTGATTGTTTTTTTTTTTTTTTACTTTCGGAGTGATCGCAGCAAATCGCTCGGGAATGCTTGTGTAATGCCAAAGGCGTTGATTTTGGCAAAAAAACTTCATTTTAATGCTTAGTTTTTTTTTTAATGTTTTTAAAGGGATCGGAACAGTTGCTTGAGCAATGCCGAAGGCGCTGGTTTCGTTAAAAGTACCTTATAATAAATGACTAATTTTTGCTTTTTATCTTTTAGAGAATGATCGGGAGAGATAACACGAAAACGACCATGGCAATGCCAAATGTGGTTTGGGTCGTTGGTTTCACTAAAAAATCGTTATTTCTACTTCTCAAATAATCGTTCTTATGCTTAAGAGGGATCACACCAATGTGGCCAGGTACGTTCTAGGCAGTGCCAAAGGAACCTTGGGCCGTTGATTTCCCCAAAAAAAACATTATTTTAATGCTTAACTTGTGTTTTTTTAGGTTTGTAGAAGGATCAAATGAGACAGCACAGATGCGACCATGGCAAAGTCGATGGTGGTTTGGGTCGAAGATTTCACCTAGAAAGCATTGTTTTAGTGCTTCAATTGCGTTTTTCTTGTTTAGTACTTGCACCAAATTGCCCAGGCACTACCCGTGTAATGGCAAAGGCCGTAATTTTTTAAAAAATCAACCTACTTTAATGCTTAATTTGTGCTTTTTATGAATGTCGAAGGATAGTGCAAGACTGCACGGACACGACCTTAGCAATGCCACAGTTGGTCTAGGTTATGGCTTTTCCGAAATAATAAAAGAAAAACGTTATTTTAATGATTTAATTGAGTGTTTATATGTTTCTTGAGGTATCGCACCTGGGCGAGCACAACCTGTGTAATGCCAAAGGCAGAAAAATAACGTTACTTTAATTGTTAAGTTGGGTACTTCAATGTTTTTAGACATATCACACTATATTCTTCGAGCACAACCTTTGTAATGCCATAGGCTTTGATTTCATTAAAAATACCATATTTTAATGGATTATTTGTGTTTTTTTTGTTTGTAGAGAGATCACGCAAGACTGTCTGTACACAACCATGGCAATGCCAATGTTTGTTTTGGTCTCAGATTTAACAAAAAAGAAAAGTTATTTAAACGATTAAATTGAGTGCTTTTATGTTTCTAAAAAGATCACACTAGATCCTGGGCAAAACATATGTCATTGCCAAAGGCACCGATTTCGCGAAAAAAGCAACTTTGATAAATGCTTAATTAGTGGTTTTTGATTTTATGTTTGTATAAAGAACTTGCGAGACTGCACGAACACGACCAAGGCAATGCCGTGCTTGGTTTGGGTTGCAGTTTTAACCAAAAAACATTGTTTTAATGATTAAATTGATTGTTTTTTTTTTTTTTTTACTTTCATAGTGATCGCAGCAAATCGCTCGGGAATGCTTGTGTAATGCCAAAGGCGTTGATTTTGGCAAAAAAACCTCATTTTAATGCTTAGTTTTTTTTTAACGTTTTTAAAGGGATCGGAACAGTTGCTTGAGCAATGCCGAAGGCTCTGGATTCGTTAAAAGTACCGTATAATAAATGCATAATTTGTGCTTTTTATCTTTTGGAGAATGATCGGGAGAGATAACACGAAAACGACCATGGCAATGCCAAATGTGGTTTGGGTCGTTGGTTTCACCAAAAAAATGTTATTTTAATGCTTAATGTGTCATTTTTATACTTGTAGAGAGATCGCACCAGAGTGCCAAGTTTAGGCAATGCCGGAGGTAGTTCAGGTTGTTGATATCGCAAAAAAAAAAAAAATCTTTAATTCTTGTATGTTTTTTTTTTGTAGAAAGATAGAGTGAGATTGCACGGACACGACCATGGCATTGCCAATGGTGGTTTGAGTCGAAGATTTCACCAAGAAAACATTGTCTTAGTGCTTCAATTGTGTTTTTATAATTTTTTGAGATATCGCACCATAGTGCCCAGACACATTTTAGGCGTGCCGAAGGTAGTTCGGGTAGTTGATTTAACAAAAAAAGAAAAAAAAAGTTTTATTTTAATTCTGTACGTGTTTTTATAAATTTCTGTAGAAAGATCGTGTGAGACTGCACGGACACGACCACGACATTGCCAATGGTGGTTTAAGTGGAAGATTTCACCAAGAAAACATTGTTTTAGTTCTTCAATTGTGTTTTTATGTTTTTAGAGAGAACGCACCAGATTCACCGGGCACAACCTATGTAATGCCTAATGCACTGATTTCTCCAAAAACATCTTATTTACATGCTTAATTTGTGTTTCTTATATTTGTAGAATGGTAGGACGAGAGTGCAAAGGAGAGCGTGGCGACACCGTGGTTGGTCAGGATTGTATCTTTTACCAAAAAAAAGTTACTTTAATTGTTAAATTTGGTACTTCAATGTTTTTAGACATATCGCACTATATTGTTCGAGCACGACCTTTGTAATGCCATAGGCGTTGATTTCACCAAAAATACCATATTTGAATGCGTGATTTGTGTTTTCTTTGTTTGTAGAGAGATCACGCAAGACTGTCTGTACACAACCATGGCAATGCCAATGTTTGTTTTGGTCTCAGATTTCACAAAAAAGAAAAGTTATTTGAACGATTAAATTGAGTGCTTTTATGTTTCTAAAAAGATCACACTAGATCCTGGGCAAAACATATGTCATTGCCAAAGGCACCGATTTCGCGAAAAAAGCAACTTTGATAAATGCTTAATTAGTGGTTTTTGATTTTATGTTTGTATAAAGAACTTGCGAGACTGCACGAACACGACCAAGGCAATGCCGTGCTTAGTTTGGGTTGCAATTTTAACCAAAAAACATTGTTTTAATGATTAAATTGATTGTGTTTTTTTTTTTTTTACTTTCAGAGTGATCGCAGCAAATCGCTCGAGAATGTTTGTGTAATGCCAAAGGCGTTGATTTTGGCAAAAAAACCTCATTTTAATGCTTAGTTTTTTTTTAATGTTTTTAAAGGGATCGGAACAGTTGCTTGAGCAATGCCGAAGGCGCTGGATTCGTTAAAAGTACCGTATAATAAATGCCTAATTTGTGCTTTTTATCTTTTGGAGAATGATCGGGAGAGATAACACGAAAACGACCATGGCAAAGCCAAATGTGGTTTGGGTCGTTGGTTTAACTAAAAAATCGTTATTTCTAATTCTCAAATTGTCGTTCTTATGCTTTAGTGGAATCGCACCAATGTGGCCAGGTACATTTTAGGCAGTGCCAAAGGAAGCTTGGGCTGTTGATTTCCCAAAAAAAAAACTTATTTTAATGCTTAACTTGTGTTTTTTTAGGTTTGTAGAAGCATCAAATGAGACAGCACAGATGCGACCATGGCAAAGTCGATGGTGGTTTGGGTCGAAGATTTCACCTAGAAAGCATTGCTTTAGTGCTTCAATTGCGTTTTTCATGTTTTAGTACTTGCACCAAATTGCCCTGGCACTACCCGTGTAATGGCAAAGGCCGTAATTTTTTCAAAAATCAACCTACTTTAATGGTTAATTTGTGCTTTTTATGAATGTCGAAGGATCGTGCAAGAGTGCACGGACACGACCTTAGCAATGCCACAGTTGGTCTGGCTTATGGCTTTTCCAAACGAATAAAAAAAAAACGTTATTTTAATGATGTAATTGAGTCTTTATATGTTTCTTGAGATATCTTTCCAGACTGGGCGAGCACAACCTGTGTAATGCCAAAGGCAGAAAAATTGCCCAATAAACCTCATTTTAATTCTTAATTTGTGTTGTTCTTTTATTTGTGAAAGATCGCGAAAGACTGCACAAACGCAATTATTGAAATGCCAATGTTGGTTTGGGTTGCGGAATTTACTAAGAACACATTATTTTATTGATTATATTCAATTAATTTTGTTTTTGGAGAGATCGCACGAGTTAGCAAGGGCACACAACCTTTGTAATGCCGAAGTCCTTGACTTCCCCCAAAACACCTTCTTTAATGCTTAATTTGTGTTTTTTATATTTACAAAATGCTCAGGCGAGAGTGCAAGGACTCGAGCATGGCACTACCAGAGGTGATTCGGTTCAAAGATTTCACGAAAAAGATGTTATTTTTAAGGCTTAAATGATTTTTCTTTTTCTTTTTTGTTTTTAAGATTGTCTTAGTGCTTCAATTGTGTTTTTATAATTTTTTGAGATATCGCACCAGAGTGCCCAGACACATTTTAGGCGTGCCAAAGGTAGTTCGGGTTGTTGATTTAACAAAAAAAGGAAAAAAAAAGTCTTTTGAAGAATGATCGGGAGAGATAACACGAAAACGACCATGGCAATGCCAAATGTGGTTTGGGTCGTTGGTTTCACTAAAAAATCGTTATTTCTAATTCTCAAATTGTCGTTCTTATGCTTTAAAGGGATCGCACCAATGTGGCCAGGTACGTTCTAGGCAGTGCCAAAGGAAGCTTGGGCCGTTGATTTGCCCAAAAAAAACCTTATTTTAATGCTTAACTTGTGTTTTTTTAGGTTTGTAGAAGGATCAAATGAGACAGCACAGATGCGACCATGGCAAAGTCGATGGTGGTTGGGTTAAAGATTTCACGTAGAAAGCATTGTTTTAGTGCTTCAATTGCGTTTTTCATGTTTAGTACTTGCTCCAAATTGCCCGAGCACTACCCGTGCAAAGGCAAATGCCGTAATTTTTTCAAAAATCAACCTACTTTAATGCTTAATTTGTGCTTTTTATGAATGTCGAAGGATAGTGCAAGACTGCACGAACACGACCTTAGCAATGCCACAGTTGGTCTGGGTTATGGCTTTTCCAACATAATAATAAAAAAACGTTATTTTAATGATTTAATTGCGTGTTTATATGTTTCTTGAGATATCGCACCAGACTGGGCGAGCACAACCTGTGTAATGCCAAAGGCAGAAAAATTGCCCAATAAACCTCATTTTAATTCTTAGTTTGCGTTGTTCTTTTATTTGTGAAAGATCGCTCAAGACTGCACAAACACAATTATTGCAATGCCAATGTTGGGTTGGGTTGCGGAATTTACTAAGAACACGTTATTTTATTGATTATATTCAATTTATTTTGTTTTTGGAGAGATCGCACGAGTTAGCAAGGGCACACAACCTTTGTAATGCCGAAGTCGTTGACTTCCCCCAAAACACCTTCTTTAATGCTTAATTTGTGTTTTTTATATTTACAAAACGCTCAGGCGAGAGTGCAAGGACTCGGGCATGGCACTACCAGAGGTGATTCGGTTTAAAGATTTCACAAAAAAGATGTTATTTTTAAGGCTTAAATGATTTTTCTTTTTCTTTTTTGTTTTTAAGAGATCGTAATCGTTCCTTGTTTTAACCTCAGAAATGCCAAAGGCGCCGAGTTTTGCTAAAAAATAACATATTTTAATAATTAATTTGTGCTTTTTATGTTTTTGTGAAATATCGTGCGAGACCTCACGGACGCGACCACGACAATACCTAAGTTGGTTTAGGTTGCTGGTTTCACCAAAAAAATGTTGTTTTAATGCTTAATGTGTCATTTTTATACTTGTAGAGAGATCGCACTAGAGTGCCAAGTTTAGGCAATGCTGGAGGAAGTTCAGGTTGTTGATATCGCAAAAAAAAAAAAAAAATCTTTAATTCTTGTATTTTTTTTTAATTTTTTTTTGTAGAAAGATAGAGTGAGATTGCACGGACACGACCATGGCATTGCCAATGGTGGTTTGAGTCGAAGATTTCACCAAGAAAACATTGTCTTAGTGCTTCAATTGTGTTTTTATAATTTTTTGAGATATCGCACCAGAGTGCCCAGACACATTTTAGGCGTGTCGAAGGTAGTTCGGGTTGTTGATTTAACAAAAAAAGGAAAAATAGTCTTATTTTAATTCTGTACGTGTTTTTTTTAATTTTTGTAGAAAGATCGTGTGATACTGCACGGACACGACCATGGCATTGCCAATGGTGGTTTAAGTGGAAGATTTCACTAAGAAAAAATTGTTTTAGTTCATCAATTGTGTTTTTATGTTTTTAGAGAGAACGCACCCGATTGACCGGGCACAACCTATGTAATGCCGAATGCACTGATTTCTCCAAAAGCACCTTATTTACATGCTTAATTTGTGTTTCTTATATTTGTAGAATGGTAGGGCGAGAGTGCAAGGGAGAACGTGGCAATACCGTGGTTGGTCAAGATTGTATCTTTTACCAAAAAAACGTTACTTTAATTGTTAAAATTGGTACTTCAATGTTTTTAGACATATCGCACTATATTGTTCGAGCACAACCTTTGGAATGCCATGGGCATTGATTTCACCGAAAATACCATATTTCAATGCGTAATTTGTGTTTTTTTTGTTTGTAGAGAGATCACGCAAGACTGTCTGTACACAACCATGGCAATGCCAATGTTTGTTTTGGTCTCAGATTTCACAAAAAAGAAAAGTTATTTGAACGATTAAATTTGAGAGCTTTTATGTTTCTAAAAAGATCACACTAGATCCTGGGCAAAACATATGTCATTGCCAAAGACACCGATTTCGCGAAAAAACCAACCCGTGCTTGGCTTGGGTTGCAGTTTTAACCAAAAAACATTGTTTTAATGATTAAATTGATTGTTTTTTTTTTTTTACTTTCGAAGTGATCGCAGCAAATCGCTCGGGAATGCTTGTGTAATGCCAAAGGCTTTGATTTTGGCAAAAAAACCTCATTTTAATGCTTAGTTTTTTTTTTTTAATGTTTTTAAAGGGATCGGAACGGTTGCTTGAGCAATGCCGAAGGCTCTGGTTTCGTTAAAAGTACCTTATAATAAATGCCTAATTTGTGCTTTTCATCTTTAGGAGAATGATCGGGAGAGATAACACGAAAACTACCATGGCAATGCCAAATGTGGTTTGGGTCGTTGGTTTCACTAAAAAATCGTTATTTCTAATTCTCAAATTGTCGTTCTTATGCTTTAGAGGGATCGCACCAATGTGGCCAGGTACATTCTAGGCAGTGCCAAAGGAAGCTTGGGCCGTTGATTTCCCAAAAAAAAAACCTTATTTTAAGGTACTTTTAACTTGTGTTTTTTTAGGTTTGTAGAAGGATCAAATGAGACAGCACAGATGCGACCATGGCAAAGTCGATGGTGGTTTGGGTCGAAGAATTCACGTAGAAAGCATTGTTTTAGTGCTTCAATTGCGTTTTTCATGTTTTAGTACTTGCACCAAATTGCCCGGGGCACTACCCGCATAATGGCAAAGGCCGTAATTTTTTCAAAAATCAACCTACTTTAATGCTTAATTTGTGCTTTTTATGAATATCGAAGGATCGTGCAAGATTGCACGGACACGACTTTAGCAATGCCACAGTTGGTCTGGGTTATGGCTTTTCCGAAATAATAAAAAAAAACGTTATTTTAATGATTTAATTGAGTGTTTATATGTTTCTTGAGATATCGCACCAGACTGGGCGAGCACAACTTGTGTAATGCCAAAGGCAGAAAAATTGCCCAATAAACCTCATTTTAATTCTTAATTTGTGTTGTTCTTTTATTTGTGAACGATCGCGCAAGAGTGCACAAACACAATTCTTGCAATGCCAATGTTGGTTTGGGTTGCGGAATTTACTAAGAACACATTATTTTATTTATTATATTCAATTTATTTTGTTTTTGGAGAGATTGAACAAGTTAGCAAGGGCACACAACCTTTGTAATTCCGAAGTCGTTGACTTCCCCCAAAACACCTTTAATACTTAATTTGCGTTTCCTCATGATATGAATGTTTTGATGATTCCAAATATCTTCAGTCTGTGTATCTAATGATCTTTTCAAGTGTTTCAGATTTTTCAAGAATCAATATCAAGGAACTATGCTCACAAGCCTATTGAACATCACAAAGTAAAGTTTTGGGTCTGTCTGTACTTAGAATGTAAAGTTTATCGATCAACTTACTCTCAACAAGATTTTATCATTTGCATATTTTGATCGTAACATTTTAATCGTACCTTTTGATTTCTAAAGCATTTTATTTGATTAAGAAACAAGGATTTTTATCGAACTTTAATTGACAAAACAAAAACCGCTTTTTTAAAAGTCTTTCTGGACGCTAATGTTTTAGCAGCGCCCTCCTAGACTTGATGAGTCAGGACACTGATAAAATATTATGAAGCTCAAGGTTGAATTGAACTGATTAATAAGGACGCTTACCTGTTAGTAGCGACCTTTCTTTTATCAACCTTTGAGAATGTCAGGACGCTGACTTAGTTTCAGCCCGCTGAAAGTTCTTTTTGCATTTTAAGTAATTTTTATCCTTAAGGACGCTAATAAGTTATAAGCTGAATAAATTATTAGGACGCTACGTGTGTACGAGTGCCCTCACCTTTAGAATCAACTTAAATAACTTTCAGGACACTTACCGTCCGACAGCGCACTTAACATTGTTTTAAAACTATTTTTAATATCTTGACGCTTACTCTTGAGTAGCGCCCTCATGTGTTTAATGTTTTAAAACAAAGCAAGACGCTAATTGTGAAGTAGTGCCCTCATGATTTAAGTCGTTTAATTGTCAAAGTAAGTCGGGATGCTTCCTACTCAGTAGTGCCCTCACTTCATTGTTTTGTAGGACGTTAATGTTCTATGAGCGCCCTCAAAGGAACAAAACAACATAGATGATATTTTTGCTGTTCTGACATGTACGTCCTTTTTGCCATCTTTTCATAACAACTTTTCGTACAAAATCAACGTCTAATTCACGAACCACGTCTTCTAAAACTTTCCTTATTCGTGTATTTGGAGAAAATCAAAATATTCATGAAATATGCAGTTGCCAGTTTCGTGATATATTCTAGCTGTTGTGAGTAAACGTTCGTATTTGAAATTCAAATTCAAATGAACAACAGTTTCATCTCTACAAGTCTATAAATACAGACACTTAACAATTTGTTAAGGCCACCGAAAATTCTCTCAGCTTAAACACTTTTTGAAAGTTAGTCGAATTTTCATATGATTCAAAAAACTTATGTTATTCTAACTTCAAAGAATTTTATTTGAATCATTACTTATTCAAATGATTTTCACACTGAGCTAAGATTCTATCTTTATCTAAAAATCGATTTGAAAGTTTGAACTATTTTTACTCAAATTATTCAACACAGTTTTTACTTATATCATTCTCGCTGAAAGAGAAATTTGAGATATAGTTCATATGATACAATTGTACTCAATTTCATATCTTGCATATTGTATCAAGGTTCTAACAGTAGTTAGATAAATTACTGAGTTGATATTCTATATTCAACAAAGTTAGGTCTTCTTAGACCCGTAAGTTGAGAGACAATAGTTCTCACACCTGTAAGTTGAGAAAGCTTAGGTCTTTATCACACCCGTAAGTTGGGATAGGTTGGTCTCACACCTGTAAGCTGAGCAGTGTAACGGTTGTTCTCACACCCGCAAGTTGAGAAAAGGTGTAACGGTTTGATTCTTACCCGTAAGAGAATCCCTTAGTGATAAGGTTTAAAATCCTAATTGAGGAGGTTAAGTAGTGGACGTAGGCAAGTAGCCGAACCATTATAAATCAACTGTGCTTATTTGTTTAATTTCTATTTCTGCCATTGAAATTTTTTTTAAATTGTGTAAGTGTCCAATTCACCCGCTTCTTGTACATATCGAGGCCAACAATTGATATCAGAGCAGTGTTGCTCTTCAAAGAAACTTCACAATTTCTTTGGTATCAATGGCAATGACCAGAGGGACTGTCATAAAAGTAGGTCAACCTTTAGACAAACCACCTCCGTTCAATAAAGACTGGTTTGAAGATTGGATGATAAGGATGAAATCTTTTCTACGATCTAAGGATATCAGTCTATGGGAAATGGTTGTAAATGGCTACACCATGCCCAACAAGCCTATTGAGCTATAGATAGATAAAGAAAGACTAAATGACAAACTTAACGCTCAAGATGTCTATGCCTTGTACTGTTCTCTACCCGAGGAAGAAGTAGAAAGGGTAGATCATATTGGAAGTGCCAAGGAAATTTGGGAAACTCTCAAATCACTTCATTGTAAAAAGATTAACATTCGAAATGAAAAGCTCAAAGAGTCTGATAGACTATTTGATGCCTTTGAAATATCAGAGAATGAATCTCTCGATACGACATGAAACAGATATCAATCTATTCTTGATGGAATGCAAGAATTGAATCAGGAAATACCTATTGAGATATCTCTAGTGTATTTTTGTGATAAGCTTCCAAAGAAATTGAATGATTAGATGAATCTGTTGAACCATGGGAAATGAGTTTAAAGGAGTTTTGTAATCTCCTGCAAACCGTGGAAAGAAGGGATGAGACTAAAAACCCAGTTAAAACATTAGAAGAACCACTCATTCACTTTATGGTTTTAGAAAGTGAGTCTGTTCATGATAACCTGCAACATTTTATACGTCAAGTAAATGAACTTGAATACTTTGGAAAAACCATATCTCATTCTACTTTTGTACATTATTTTTTTAACAGTTTTCCTAAAAATTGGAAATATAAAGTAGATTTTCTAAACGAGTTTTCAAATCCATTTGAAATTAGTTTTCAAGAAATTGATTACATTTTAAGTGGGTTAGAAACTTCATCTGAGAGAGAAGACATTCTTGCAAATATACCAACCAGGAACGGAAGTGAAGTTACTGATGATATATACACAATGAGTCATCAATCCTCAACAAGCACATCCAGGATGCTTAATGAAATATCTCCTGATAGAATGTCGAGAAAGGAGTTAGCATGGAGAACGAGGATAATGAATTATCTCAGCTGCTTCAAATTGAGATAGAGTGCTCAAGTCGAGGACTTTGCAGTACCTTGAGGTAAAAGTCAAAACTATGCAAAAGTATAAAAGTTACTCTTTTTTCTTCTATTACAAGAATATATTCATTAGTGACTATTTAAAATTAATAATTATCTTTAATCATGCGTTGCTTAGAATGTTTAAATTATTTTCGCTCATGATTAATTATTGACTATTGGTTGATGAAATATAATTTGCGATATCATTTATTCAACCATACGATACTTGAGTTTGTATTAGTCAAATATGCTAAATATTAGAGTTTAAGTATCAATAAGGATGCTAACAATGTTTGAAGACGCTAATGTGCCCGATACCATTAGTTGTTCCAAAACCACTCGTCATAAAGAGGATGCTAACGTGCATAATAGCTCTAGTGGATTAAGAACGTTAGTCAAAAGAAGGACGGTAATCGGTCAATATTCCTAATTAAATTAAACCACCTTTAAAGAATAGGAAGCAACACATGCTGGTATGTGTCAGGAGCGAGCTTATCTCTTTTTCTCTATAAAGCCAAACTTTTTGTAACCGGGCAGTCACTTTTCACCTTTTGTGCCCTAGGACGCTTCGATGAACTTTCCAGGAATTGTTTAAAAAAATAATTACCGCTGAATCTTCATCTTTAACCTTTGGTAGTTCTTTGTTCATTTCTGAATCCGCTAATTCCTATTGTATCAGTATTTGTGTTGTTGCCTCAGTTCTTCATATTTGTTTTAATGGCACCCAAACCCGAAAAGCTTTGCCCCTTTTCTGCAAGAAAGCGAGCTGTTTCACCATCACCACCTCCAGAAAAGAGTGTGATACCAAGAATTGAACCAACTCAGGCTGAACTGGCTGAGGAACCCACACCATTTGTGCCCACACCTTCTATTGAGACTGCATCTGGACCATCTCACCCACCTTCCTCTTCTTAGATGAGAAGATAGGGAGATAATACCGAGAAGCTCATGAACCGAGCTGTAATTGATCGATGCTATGTCAATTTCGATTTCTTCATTAAGTCCTATTTGAACATTTTCTCTCTATTTGAATTCCAAGGCTGGATCGATTTACTTACCCTCAATTCAAAATGATATCCCAGTCTCGTCAGCCAATTCTATTCAAATCTGGTTGATAAACCTAGCTCTGAATTCACAAAACAATCTCTGGTAAAGGGAAAATCTGTTGAGATTTCTCCCAGATTCTTTTCTGAAGCATTTTCCTTGCCTAGTGATGAAAGTGCCCACATACTTTCATTCACCAAAAATAAAGTCTAGTATCCAGGCTATAACAACCTTCTGCTCTTAATCTTATTTCAAAGAAAAAGGACCACTCGACTGTCGACAAGAAACTCACAAATCAGTCCTTTGAACTTATTCCCAGAATAATCCACAACATCATTACCCACATCATTCAGCCTAAAACTAGTAGCAGGGGTAATGTGAATGAATTAGACTTATTCTTAATCTGGTTCATTATGGAAAAGAAGAAAGTGAATCTCATCCACATTCTCATGCATGTAATGAATACTATGGTCTGTAGAGGAGGAGGTCTTCCTCTGGGTATGTACCTTACCACTTTGTTTGAGAAATGTGGTATCGATTTCAGTGGAGAAAGCTTCAAGGAGACCAGCAAATACAACTGCATTGGTCAAACCACTGTGAAATTGATGAGATACACTTATGTTCCTTCATTGGACAAATGGCTTCCAATGTCAGAAGTTCCACTTGAGGGAGAATCCAGTGGAAAAGATATAATAAGGGAAGAAGATGTCTCAACAATAGAGAAAAAAGTTGCCCAAGCTTCTACTGCTCACGAAGAACAGGCTATGCAAGAAGAAGCTGCCCTTGAAGCTAACATTGAACATGTTTCAATTGATGATGTGAAAATTGAACATGCAGATCAAACTGTTTATGCTAAAGAACATCTGATGGAGAAGGTGACCCAGATTGCTCAGGCTGTTGTTAAAAAACATTTGCATGAGTCAGAAACTGCTGATGCAATCTTGGAAGATTTCACCAGAGAAAGGGTCAGTGAGGACTCAGATAAAACCATCTCCGAACCACCATCTCCATTCGATATTCCTGTATCAATGGAATCTCAAGACCTGAAAAAGACTAAGTCTGGTGGTGAACAATGTCAAGATATAGAAGGCTATGATCTGGCTATCATATCCTATCAGGGAGATGATATAAATGAAAAGGTTGATGAAGATAATCATATTGAAGATTTTCATGAGGCTAATGGAGAATCTCTAGCAGAAGATGATATGGAAAATTTTCATGAGGTAAGCTCATCTAATCAAGAGTCGCCTTCTTATCCATCTACTATTAGGCCAACTGATGAATTCTTCAGAGAGGAAGACTTTTTGAGAAAAGTGAGAGAAGATCAGATTTTTGTCATGTCTCAACTAATGACTCGTTTAGAACAAAACCAAATTCAACTGAAGAATGAGACATTGTCAGAAGAACTAGAATCTCTAAAATCTCAGGAGAAAGTTGAGATTAATGAGATAAAAGAATTTAATTCTCACATGATCAAGGCAACTGCATTGCTCGAGAAAATAACACAACAAATGGACACACAATTAAGTGTCATGTAGACCTTGCCTTCATTGAGCTCCACTTCATCATCAAATGATGATTTTATAAAGAACATTCAAGAAAACATGGAACAAATTAAGACATTAATTAAAGCTTTTGTTGCCAGTGTTCCTCCGAGATTGGCAGCTCCTCAACAATCTCTAGCCGAACCTCAAGATCCTCAAAGTCACACAATGTCAGCTGCAACAAGTAGTGCTACAAATGGCTCAACTAAAGAAGCTTTGAAGAAGATTCTTGAAGAAATTCAGAGCTTAAGAAGTAAAATGGTTGAATCTTCTAAAGATAAGTCCATTTCTAAAACTCTGCAATCAGTTTGGGATGCTACCTTGGATCAAGTAACGAGCAAGACAACGCTTGATCCGGTGCTACAGGCGATCTCCAGTCTAAATGAGAATCTAGACACTGCAAGGCCAACACAACCAGAGGATGATAGACTAACCAAGATTCTTGACTTGGTTACTCGTGCATTTGAAAAACTACAAAACTTGGAGGACAAGATGCCTTTCCTTGCCACAACCATTATGGAGTTGTCTTATACTGTCATCACAGCTACAGATCAAGTGGAAGGAGTAGTAGGCTTCTGTGAAGACCTTTTCAAGGCAATAAATAGTAAGATGTATTCTACCGTGGGGTATATTGCCTCTAGGATGAAACGTTTTGCAATGCTCTTTCATCTATTGAAGAAGAAGGGTGTCAAAGCACCACTTGCACCACGGGCTCCCGCCTTCACACGTCCTCAAGGACCTCACGAGTCTGACAATCTTCTTGGAGTATTAGAATGTGAAGATGAAGATGAATCAGATGAAGAGATATTACATAGAATCAGTCGAAGAGTATCTCCAACCCTAAATCCCTCATTAGAAACTTTCCCAAATCTTAAACGTAAGCGACCAATCAGGCCAGACTTTAAAGGCCACACACTTTCTCCTAATTTTGCTCAAGGTCTTGCAAAACGAAAAGCAAAAGGTTTCAAACCTGGTCCACCTCTTGATCCATTTAAATTTGGTGTTTCCAAGCATGCTCATGAAAAATTCATTGAAAAAATCTAGGAAGGGTATTGTAATTGATGAATCTGTCAGTAGTATGAGACAGAGCACTCGTGGTTCTTCAAGACCACAAGCACCAAGGGAACCCAAGAATTCTGCGCCTAGTTCCAGTGGATCCAAGAAGGATGAGAAGGCTGAAAGAAAAAGGAAAGGGAAGGGTCCTAGTACGAGCTAAGCCTACCCACTTTTTAATGTTTTCAAAAGGGGGAGAAAAGAAAATGCAAATCTAAATGCTAAGCTAGCTCTAGAGAGGGAAGCTACATGTAAGGGGGAGTTCTTTCTAAGTTATTGTATTCATTCTTGTATATTATACTGTTTGCAACTTATCGTGTTAATTTTTATGATTGAAATGAGATGGAACTAATATGTATGCAGATATTGTTGTAAATTCGTTATATGTTTAATATATGAATATAATTATCTGCATAATCTTTGAGTATTTGAAATCATCAAAAAGGGGGAGATTGTTATCTCAATGAACCCCATGATATGAATGTTTTGATGATTCCAAATATCTTCAGTCTGTGTATCTAATGATTTTGTCAAGTGTTTCAGATTTTTCAAGAATCAAGATCAAGGAACTGTGCTCACAAGCCTATTGAACATCATAAAGTAAATTTTCAGGTCTGTCAGTACTTAGAATGTAAAGTCTATCGATCAACTTACTCTTAGCAAGATTTTATCATTTGCACATTTTGTTCGTAACATTTTAATCATACCTTATGATTTCTAAAGCATTTGCTTTAAGTAAGAAACAATGATTTTTATCGAGTTTTAATTGAGAAATCAAAAATCGTTTTTATAAAAGTCTTTCAGGACGCTAATGTTTTAGCAGCGCCCTCCCAGACTTGATGGGTCAGGACACTGAAAAAATATTAGAAAACTCAAGGTTGAAATGAATTGATTAATAAGGACGCTTACTTGTTAGTAGCGACCTTTCTTTTGTCAACCTTTAAGAATGTCAGGACGTTGACTTAGTTTCAGCTTGCTGAAAGTTCTTTTTGCATTTTAAGTGATTTTTATCTTTAAGGAAGCTGATAAGTTATAAGTTGAATAAATATCAGGACGCTACTTCTGTATGAGCGCCCTCATCCTTAGAATCAACTTAAATAACTTTCAGGACGCTTACCGTCCGTTAGCGCACTTAACATTGTTTTAAAACTGTTATTAATATCTTGACGCTTACTCTTGGGTAGCGCCCTCATGTGTTTAATGTTTTAAAACAAAGCAGGACGCTAATTGTGAAGTTGCGCCCTCATGATTTAAGTCATTTAATTGTCAAAGTAAGTCAGGTTGTTGATGTTCTATGAGCGCCCTCAAAAAAACAAAACGACATAAATGATATTTTTGTTGTTCTGACATGTACGTCCTTTTCGCCATCTTTTCATATCAACTTTTCTTACAAAATCAATTTTCTGTATTTGTAAGAGATATTCTCTGATTCACGAACCCCGTCTTCTAAAACTTTCCTTATTCGTGTATCTGGAGAAAATCAAAATATTCATGAAATATGCAGTTGCCAGTTTCGTGATATATTCTAGCTGTTGTGAGTAAACGTTCATATTTGTAATTCAAATTCAAATGAACAACAGTTTCATCTCTACAAGTCTATAAATACAGACACTTAACAATTTCTTAAGGCCATCGAAAATTCTCTCAGCTTAAACACTTTTTGAAAGTTAGTCGAATTTTCATATGATTCAAAAAGCTTATGTTATTCTAGCTTCAAAGAGTTTTATTTGAATTATTACTTATTCAAATGATTTTCACACTAAGCTAAGATTCTATCTTTATCTAAAAATCGATTTGAAAGTTGGAACTGTTTTTACTTAAATTATTCAACACTGTTTTTACTTATATCATTCTTGCTGAAAGAGAAATTTGAGAGATAGTTCATAGGATATAGTTGTACTCAATTTCATATCTTGCATACTGTATCAAGGTTGCAACAGTAGTTAGATAAACTACAGTGTTGATATTTTATATTCAACAAAGTTAGGTCTTCTCACACCCGTAAGTTGAGAGACGGTAGTTCTCATACCCGTAAGTTAAGAAAGCTTAGGTCTGTCTCACACCAGTAAGTTGGGATAGGTTAGTCTCACGCCTGTAAGCTGAGCAGCATAACGGTTGTTCTCACACCCGCAAGTTGAGAAAAGGTGTAACAGTTTGATTCTCACCCGGAAGAGAGTCCCTTAGTGATAAGGTTCAAAATCCTGAGGAGGTTAGGTAGTGAACGTAGGCAAGTAGCTGAACCACTATAAATCAACTGTGCTTATTTGTTTAATTTCTGCACTTTAAATTATCTAAGTGTCCAATTTACCCCCTCTTGGACATATATGGGCCAACAATGACCACTTCACTCTTGCGGAGCCATGAGAGGATACGAAGAAGTCAGGCTGAGGACTTAAAACTAAGTGCTTTATGGGAGGCAACCCATCGGTTTCATTTGTAATTTTTCATCAGTTTTGCATGCATTAATTCATTCATTCCTTCTTGACATTCATTTCATTTTTGTTGAACATTGATATATTGTGTTCTTACCTTTGTCCAGGTTCTAGAGAGTGGAGTCCTTTTTGTTGGATTACGAGAAGCGATCGATAAAGCGCATCATAAAGAGCTTCTAAAACTCTTTATTGGCACATTGAGGACAATGCTCGATTCAAGTAGGGAGGGGTGAGTAAAAAAAAGGCAAAAGGGTGCCTTGGGTGTTGTAACGCTTGGGTTGAGCGCTGTAGTGTCAGGGTGCAACAAAAAAATAAAACATAAAAAATGTGTTCCTCTGGGCGCTGTAGCTCTAGGACGCAACTAAGAAAAATAAATTCAATTTTTTTTTCGCTTTTAAGAAGAACGAACCAGTCGTTCTTCTTTATTACACTTTAAGAAAGAAAGAAAAATATTGTGTAAAACCCTCTTCCTTCCCTTCAATCTCTCCTATTTTTCTTGCATCAATCCTTCAAATGTTCCAAGTTTCTCACCATCTTCACTCTCCTCGACCCTATTTCAACCAATTTCTGGAAGAGAAAAAGCAAAAACGTGATGGAGCTAGGGCATCACCAAAATTTGGTTTTTTGTTGCAAATCTCTCTCATTGTAAGTAACTCTTGAGCTTAATTGTACTAAAATCATCATTTTTGAGAGATTTCATTATCATTGAGGAACATAGTTCATAATTGGTGGTTTTGCATGAAATGGTTTGGATTTGCAACATTGGTGGGGGACGTTGGGTTTGTTCTTGCTGAAAATATTGGGGATTGTTGGGTTGTGAGCAATTGGGTGTTGTATGGAGGCAATTTGAGCTATGTTTCTTCTTTGAATCGTGTAGTGGTGGTTGTGGTAGTGTTAAATTACCTCTTGGAGAAATTGTAAGAAATTGATTGTTTGAGTCTTGAATTGGAGTATGGTTTTGAAGTGTTGAACTATTGTGAGTATGGCACCCAAAAGAACAAGAATTTCATCCTCTAGAGCATTTGATCAAACTCATTTCAAAAGCCTTGAAGTTTTAGAGCATTACAACACCAATGTGATAAAATGGAGTTTTGTGAAGGAGAGAGGTATTGTTGTGTCTCTTGTCGCCAATCCGCAGTTGGTTTGCATGATTGCATCTAGAAATCGACATAACTTTGTGAAATCACCTCCGCCTGCAATCTCTTTCGTGGTAAGAGAATTCTATGCGAATGCTCTGGAAAGAGATGGCTTTAAAGTTTACGTGCGTGGGAGAATGGTATCATTTGATAGGGCAACTATCAATGCATATTATGGGTTGCCCAATATCGAACTTGATGGATATTCAAAGTATCTGTCTGAAGGGGTCAACACTGATGATATTATCAACACCCTATGTAGCCTAGGGACTCAGTGGAAATATGCAAGAGACGTGTCATCCTCATTTCCTAAGAACAACCTAATTTTTGGTATCACATTTTGAGTGTTAGGATGATGTCGGGAGAGTTCAAAACCGATGTTACTGTGGACCGAGCAATTTTATTGTATGCCATCATGACAGGCAAATCTATCGACGTGGGGCAGGTGACTCAGGATTCGATCATTTACAGTAGAAAGCATGCTACCACTGGCGGTCTCACTCATCCATCATTGATAACCGCGTTATGTAGTAATGCGGGGGTGACTTGGAGTTCGGATGAGGAGATGCAATTGCCTCAATCAGTCATTGATGATGGCACCTTGGCACGATACAAGACTCGGGGTCCTACTATAGAGATTCCTCCTGGTGGGAGACGTACTGATGGAGCTTATTCTTCTCGTCCCCCGCAGCCACAACATTATTCAATACCGGAACGCATCTCACAACTTGAGCATGAAGTTCGAAGTCATCATCATCATTTTGAACAATTTGTGAACTACACTGTTGACTTCAACTCCTCCTTAGTACAGATGTTCATTGCGTGCGACCTCAATGCAGGAGCTAATGCAGTCTAGTTCCCTCCACCACCTCAATTCTGAGAGCTCCAACCAGATGAAGAACAAGACAAAGAGGAGGATGACGAGGAAGAGTGAAGCCTTGTAAGGGAGTTTTCTTTCCACCCTCTCATTTTTTGTGTCCTTTGCATTCCTTATATTATTCATCATTGAGGACAATGCTGAGTTTCAGTTTGGGGGGTGGGGTATTTGAACTTGATTAGATTTACATATAGTTGGTCTATGATGAGAGAGCTTTGGTGGGGCAGGAACTATAGGAGAATGTGGAGAGTAACTTTAAGTTTAAGTGCTTGACCCAATTCTTGCTAGGTTTAGTTGGAGAGACTTAACTATGAGTATATAGTTGTGACCATTAGACCAGGATTGTATTGTAGAAAGTGATTCTCATTTGTCAAGTCACATTATAGATCTCTAGGAATACTAGAACAAGTTTGATCACTACTCGAGGTGAAATCCTAAAGAGCATGCTAGTAGGAAGATGATTTAGGCCATGTTTTGGACAGTTTGGGACCATAAAGCTTGCCTATTTTTTATTATTCCCTAGTTCCCCATTTTGAGCCATATAACTGTTTCTTTTGACACCTATGAATTGATAAACTTTAGGCCATTTTTGAATGAATTCCTTGTCTTCATACCTATGCATTTTTAAACACTTTGATCATGTTTGGGTGTCATTGTGTCATTCTTTGGGTTGAATATGGGAGAATAAAAAGGCAAAAAAAAAAAAAAAAAAAGAGGTGAAAAGTTTGTGGAGAATAAAAGGATGGGGAATAAGTTGCTATGCTCATGTATGTAAAAGAAATGAGTTTGGGGGTGTGGTAACAAGTGTAAACAAGCAAACAAGAGAAAATGGGAACTTTGTGTGGGTTAAAAAAGGAAATTATCAAAGCTAGGTATATGTGTTTTTTGTTGAAGTTTGCATGGTTTAAATGTAATGTTTTGGATGTTTGTAAATGATCAAAGTGTTTAGGGTGCTTGAGGCTTAATTTTCCATTTTTCCTACCTTTGAACCTTGACCTTACATTACAATCTAGGAAAAGACCTATTGATTATGAATAGCATGCAATTCTACATTAGTGGAGAGTGGTGTGAAGGATTTGCCCATGGGATTCCGAACTATATATATGTATTGAGATTATCTATTTAGCTTGCTTTCGTGTGATCATGACGTGCATGATTGGTTTGATGGGAATGGCTATATGCCTATGGAAGGGAATCAAAGATGAGGTTTGGTGAGAGTTGGGTTGAAATTCTAGACACATAATAACTCTTGAAACTTTCCTAGAAGTGAATGTCTTGTCACTGAAGTCTTAGAAACCATAGCACTAGAAATAGGGGGTCAAAGTCAAGTTAGTTGTGTTTGAATGTGATTCTTAGGTTAGTTTGGTAGGTTTTGTTTTGTTAGGTATTATGTTGTTTTGTTTGTTTTCCCTTTGCTCGAGATGATCAAAGTCCTAAGTTTGAGGGTATTTGATGAGTTGAGTTTTACACATAGTATTTTGTAGGAATTTTATTTGGTTTTTAGATATGTTTTATCAATTTCTAGGTGTTTTTAACATATTTTGCATATTTAGTGTTTTAGGTGCATCTTAGCCTTTTTGTGTGTTTTAGAGGTTAATTTTAGTTGTTTTCATGAATAGAATACTTTAGGTTTGTTTATGAAAATAAATATGATTTTTAGGAATTTTTCCTAAAATTATTAGTGGCACTTGCATAAGAGCATGTTCATTTTATATCATTGTCCATAATTCCTTGCTAATTGTTAATATTTTGTTAGTTGGTTGATTTACTTACTTATGGTTGTTTTGTTTTGTAGGTAATAAAAGCTTGAAAGTGTGGCGAATCGAGGCCCAAATGATGGTGAAAAGCGACCAAGATCATGTGCAAGAAGTGTACAAGAAAGTGTGAAAGAATGGAGAAAATAGGAAGGCAAATGTGGCTAAGTACACAAGTGCATGCACTTGTGCCGTTCTAGGCCCTATAGCGCCCAGAACAGTGGAGAAAAGGCACATCTTGTAGCGCTACAGCGCTACCCCCTTGAGCATTGTAGCGCTACCGCACATTTACGGGCTGTATGGATGGTTGTTTGGGCAATTTTGGAAATTCAACTCTGAAGCGAAACAGGGCATATTATATATCAAATTTTAGGGTTTTTCAAGGGAAATCCATTGAAGAAGGAGAAAAGACGACTAGGTTGCTGGTAAAATGAAGATTGGCTTTGGAAGCGAAGGGGATTCAAGATTTACAGTATTTCTACCATATTTTGAAGATGTTTTCAATGCTTTCTATCTTGTTCTGTATTTTCTTCTTCAAAACTATGAACTAAATTTTAATTCTAGAGAATGGATGGATCTTAGTTTGTCCTTGATGGGTTAATTGTGATATTTGTTCATTGTTAATGCAATTTTCTATGGTTTATTCATAATTCTCTGTACATAATTTTTTTGGTTTATTGATCATGCATTGAATGAACATTGATCTAAGGGGCAACACTCGAGAGAGGGTTCTTTAGGTTGGAAAGTGAGATTTATGACATGAGATTACTATAGAATCGAGAGCTTTAAAAGATCTTATGAGATCATTGAGAAATCCTTAGAGTTCATGGCATAAATGGGAATTGGATCTTTATTGAGAAATCGAGATCCAATCATAGTTGTAGGTTTCAATCCGGCACTCGAGAGAGGGGATTGATAACCCTTGGATTTGATTTATAAATCTGAAAAATGAATTTAACAATGAATGATCCCAATTAATTTTGATTTGCAAACTTAGTGAAGTCGATTCTCTAGATCATTCTCACTATTAAATTTTCTTTACATTTTGTTGCTTGCATTCGACCTTTAATTTTCAACACTTTTATTCCAGTGATATCTTCTTTTGATCGTCTAAATAAAGTTCTATATACGTGAATTGGTAATTGAGATAAAGTAATAATTCTCTGTGGACGATACCCGATCTAATCGGATTAGTACTACATCGTTGACACTATACACTTGTAGTAGATAACGAACTGGTAACATATATACCGGTGGTAGAATTGGCCTGCCAACAATCACAGTGATCTCATAATCCATCGCTTGCCGCATAGCCTAATCATAGCTTTGAACTCCAACTAAAGCTAAGCCTTGCCTGATGGGGATCTCTGAACCCATTTTTGAGCTACCTCAGTCTTATCTCATCAGTCAGAACCAACTCAAGTGCCAACATAAACAATCTATTAAATTCATGCTCATACTATCTCACTGTCATGTTCCCCTGTCGGAGGTCAATGAATTCTCTCCGGTGTTTCTATCCCAAGGATAATATGACTCACGGTATAGGGATTTAAATCTATCCCAAGTAGTAATGGGTCCATGTGCCTTATCCATGGTTTTCGACCACTTCTGCGCATCATTAGCCAATTTAAATACTGCAAGTCTCATTCTATCACTATTAGAGACGTGCATATCCTCGAGAACCATTTCCATACGAAGGAACCAATTTTTTTGCCATTGTGATAGATAAACCACCAACAAAAGTGGGAGGTGTTGGTCCAGATATGTCCAAGAGGGGGGTGAATTGGATACTTAGCAGATTTTAACCTTTCTTAAAAATGTGCGGAATAAAGAAAGCAAATTAAACCAAGTATAGCAATCAAATACAACAAATGTAAATGAGGCAATGCAAGCAAGATTTATAGTGGTTCGGCCGAGCCTACATCCACTACCTAACCTCCTCAGTTAGGATTTGTTCAAACTTCACTATGGACCTACTTACCGGTGAAGCAAATCGGTGCAATTTCTCAACTTGCGGGTGTGAGAACTACCGTTTCTCAACTTACGGGTGTGAGAAGACCATTTCTCAACTTTTGGGTGTGAGACGGTCGTTTCTCAACTTCTGGGTGTGAGATGACCGTTACAACTTCAAGCAACACTTGCTCTTACCCAGTGACTAACCAGTCACTGCAAATTTAACACAAGATGAGATATGATTCCCTTTACTTAGAATCAAAGTGATACGTACAAAGCTTTGGATTGAACCTTCTGTGATCACAGATTCAGCAAAAAATATGTATGATGAAATTTATGCTGAAAACAAGTTCAAAGAGCTTTTGTCTTCTTCAATGGATTGTCAAAATAATGAAGATGAAGTTCAATCAATCCAGAACACTTGAAGTTTTTCTTTCAAAAGATCGTAAGATCAAGCACAAGTGAAAGACAACTAACTTTCGAAAAGTGTTTGGCACAAGTGAAAATTGTTGATACGTTTTGAATGAATATCAATTTTCATATATCATTAGTTATTTTTCAGCTCTAAGGCAACATGTATATATAGGAATAAGAGAGAGCAATGGACTTGATAATTTTGGCGCTCTAGATTATTTCAAATACAATGTATACTTTTGATTCAGCTCAATGGACATTACGGTGATAGCACCTGAATCATCTAATCCTTTCACGAAAAGAGAATGTTCTGACAGGCTTTTAGAACGTTCAAAAAGTTCTGAAAAAGTTGTTGCACGATTCTAAAAAGTTCTGAAGAAGGTAATAGAAATGGTGCTCTTGTCAGATCAGTAACATTTGTTGAATTAGCCCCATTGCGCATAATATCAACTTTTGTCGTTTTGTTCCTTGAGGGCGCTCATGGAGCATAAGCATCCTTCTAAACATTGAAGTGAGGGTGCTACTAAGTTGTAAGCGTCCCGACTTACTTTGACGATTTAAACGACTCAAAACATGAGGACGCTACTTTGCAGTAAGCATCTTGTTTTGTTTTAAAAACATTGAACACACGAGTGCGCTACTCAAGAGTTAGCGTCCTGAAATTTACAATCAGTTTTAAAGCAATGTTGAGTATGCTGAAGGACAGTAAGTGTCCTGAGGGTTATTAAGTTGATTCTAAAGATGAGGGCGCTTCTACACAAGTCGTCCTGATAATTTATTCAACTTATAACTATCAGCATCCTTGAAGATAAAAATCACCTGAAAATATAAAGAACTTTCAGTGAGCTGAAGCTAAATCAGCGTCTTGACATTTTCAAAGGTTAATAAAAGAAACGTCGCTAGTTACAAGCAAGCGTCCTTATTAATCAGCTCAATTCAACTTTGAGCGTCCTAATATTTTATCAGCGTCCTGATTCATCAAGTCCAGGAGGGCGCTGCTAAACCATTAGTGTCCTGAAATACTTTATAAAAATGGTTTTTAATTTCTCAATTAAATTTCTATAAAACATAATGTAACCGGATTAAATTGAATATGCTAACGATCGATTAAAACATGCAGGCATACATATCACTGAATCATATGACATAGAAGGTCCTACAACCTATCATAATCTAATCATACAACCAAACATCTTCAAATGATGATGGTCTTCAAGAAGATCTTTAATACGTTCCCCATGCATCATTGATTCTTGGAAACCTTCAAGTAAGATTAGATATGTCATATGTGCAGTAATATCATAAACAAAATGTGGTTTGTAATCATCAAAATATCTTTCATATTAGGGACATATTCTCGTAAGGGACGTGAGGATAATTGGTTCAACAATCTCCCCCTTTTTGATGATTTCAAACACATTACTATAGGCTTTGATGCAAGCTAATAAAATGATGTGTGTATGCATGAAATGCAGTACAAATGATCCTTAATTCATATGATATGAGTGTAATTCCAAGGATTGTAGATAGAACATCACTAAGGCTCCCCCTTAGTGTTAAACTGCCCCTGAATATATGATGTTTCAATGATTTTACTTCTTCCCCTTTCGAAATATCAAAAAGAGTAAAGTGTCATGAAATATGTCTCCCCCCATATAGAGGTAAGCATCACAAATCAGTCTCAGAGAACATGCCAAGTTCTCTTCGAATGTGAACAAACTAATCTTTTGGTAAGGCTTTAGTAACTATGTCAGCCAGTTGTTCTTTGGTTCCAATGTGAGATAATATGACTTCTCTATTTTGCACATGATCCCGTAAAAAGTGATGTCTTATTTGAATATCCTTAGTTCAGGAGTGCAATACAAGATTTTTAGATATGTTAATAGCACTAGTATTATCACACAAAATCTTAGCACATTGATTAAATATTTTATAATCCTGAAGTTGTTATTTCAAGTAAAGAAGTTGAGTACAACAACTTCCAGCTACAACATTTTCTGCTTCAGCTGTGGATAGTGCCACGGAGTGTTGTTTCTTGCAAAACCAAGAAATCAAAGAATTTCCAAGAATGTGACAAAATTCGGAGGTACTTTTCCTATCAATGAGACAACCGGCATAGTCGGAGTCTACATAGCTTCTGAGATCAAATGAAGTACCTTTGGAATACCAAATTCCTAATTGTGTTGTGTTATTTATGTATCTGAATATTCGTTTGACAAAATTTAGATGAGATTCTTTAGGTTCTGATTGAAATCTTGCACAAAGGCAGACATTGAGCATAATGTCAAGCCGACTTGCAGTTAAGTACAACAGACTTCCAATCATACTTCTATAAAGTTTTGAGTCAATTGATTTACCTTTTTCATCCTTATCTAATTTGATTACAGAGGTACAGGGAGTATCAATCGATTTCAAATTGTGCATTTGAAACTTTTTAACCATTTCCTTAGCATACTTTGATTGGCTTATGAAGGTGCCTTTTGACATTTGCTTAATTTGTAAGCCGAGAAAGTATGTAAGTTCTCCCATCATACTCATTTCAAATTCCTTCTGCATTAATTTAGAAAACTCATCACACAATTCTTTGTTTGATGCACCAAAAATGATACCATCCACATATATTTGAACAATAAGCATATTTTCATTATGGTGTTTGATAAACAAAGTTGGATCAAGTTTTCCTTTCTGAAACTTATGATCTAAAAGAAATGAACTCAGTCGATCATACCATGCTCTTGGAGCTTGTCTTAATCCATATAAGGTTTTGTGGAGTTTGAACACATATTTCGAGTCTTGAACATCCTCAAACCCTGCAGGTTGTTCCACATATACCTCTTCGTTGATGTATCCATTTAAAAAAGCACTCTTTACATCCATTTGGTATAAGGGAAAATCCTTGTAACAAGCATAAGCAAGTAGCATCCTTATTGCCTCTAGGCTTGCTACTGGGGCAAAGGCTTCTTCGAAGTCTATGCCTTCTTCTTGGTTGTACCCTTGTGCAACCAATTTAGCCTTATTGCAGACAATGATACCTTGTTCATTCTTTTTGTTTCTAAAGATCCATTTGGTTCCAATAACAGATTGATGAAAAGGTCTAGGAACTAATTCCCATACTTTGTTTTGCACAAAGTGTCCCAGTTCTTCTTGTATAGAAAGAATCCAGTTTTCATCTTTCAGTGCCTCTTCCATTTTAATTGGTTCAAATTGTGATACAAAAGCAACAAGCTCCTGATCTTTTTGAATTGAAGCTCCAATGGATACACCCTTTCGTGGATCTCCTAAAATTTGATCTTGGGAAAGACCTTAAAGCAGTTTAGAGTTTTAGAAGATTCAAAATATGGTTCAGGTTCAAGATCTATAATCTTAGTTGTCTTGGCTTCATCATCATCAAAATTTAATTGTTTAAATTCCTCCTCTAGACTTTTCTTATTTTCATTTTCATCAAAATTTACGTGAATTGATTCTTCTACAGTTTGATTAGATTTGTTGAACACTCTGTAGGCTCTACTATGACAAGAATATCCTAAGAATATTCCTATGTCAGACTTAGGTTCAAACTTATCTAGATTATCTTTATCATTAAGAATAAAACATTTGCATCCGAATACTCGAAAATAACTAATGTTGGGTGTTCTACCCTTCCATAGTTCATATGGAGTTTTATTCAAATCTCTTCTTATTAGAACTCAGTTCATCACATAGCAGGCAAGGTTAATAGCTTCACCCCAAAAATGATTTGCAGTGATATACTCATTAAGCATTGTTCTACACATCTCCTGCAGAGTTTTATTATTTCTCTCAACTACACCATTTTGTTGTGGTGTCCTATGGGCTGATAGATGGCAAGTGTAACCTTGATTGTTACAAAATTCTTCGAGATTTTTATTGACAAATTCACGACATCTATCACTCCTAATTATGTTGATTTTGTAACCTTTTTCATTTTCGACTCTCTTACAGAGTTTTATAAATGTTTCACATTCATCAGATTTATGAGCTAATAGAAATACCCATGTGAATCGAGTAAAGTCAACAACAATCACAAACACATATGATTTGCCACCTAACCTTTGGGATTTGGTTGGTCTAAAATGATCTATGTGAATCAGTTCGAGAGCTCTAGAGGTTAATTGATGCCTCTTGCTCTTAAATGATGATCGGGTATGCGTTCCAAGTTGACATGGTTCACATACCTTGTCATTTGAGTAAGTTCCTTTCAGAATATCCTTCGCAAGATCATGTTTGACAATTCTAGATATGTTATCTATATTAACATGATATAATCTCCTATGCCATAGCCATGAATCATTACAAGAGATAGCACTTAAACATGTTACATTTTGTTTCTTCATGTCATTAAAGTTTGTGCAATACACATTCTTAATTCTAGATGCCATGAATACAACAATTTTATCAGCATGCTTGACGGTGCACCTATTTGCTTCAAATGAAATGTCATAACCCTTGTCACATAATTGACTTATGCTCAAGAGATTATGCTTCAGCCCTTTAACATAAAGTACATCATATATGGATAGAAAATTGTTACCATTGGTTTCGATGCCTTCAATGTCACCTTTGCTGTCATCTCCGAAAGTGAGCTTCCCTCCTTCCTTTTCAAAACTCAAAAATTTAGATTTATCTCCAAACATATGCCTTGAGCAGCCGCTGTCTAGATACCATATATCTTCATTTTTGCATATCTACACAACATAAAATACTTTTGACTTTGGTACCCATGCAAGTTTGGGTCCATGCATGTTAGCATCAGTAAGAACATATTTTTCAATCCATGCATATTTCTTTTTCTTTCTACTTAAGACATTACATCTAAGTATGGTATGACATTTTTGGCATGTTGGTCAGTAAGGTATTGTATTCCTTTTGTTTCGACCCATGAGTATAACCTAAGCCAGCTTTGTCGAATGCACATCTTTGTGATCCTAGCATCATGTCAAAAAACTTTTGACCATTTGTGAATTTAGTCATGGTGCAGTTTAGGTCTTCCTTTTCCTTTCTAAGAGTTTCATTTTCAATTTTTAGTTCCCCAACAACTTTCTTAAGTTGTTCATTGTCTAGAGAAATTTCGTCTAGCTCTTCTTGTTAAAATTCTATTTCCTCAAGTGCTTCTTCAAGACTATGCTTGAGCTTTTCATTTTTCTTGGTCTCTTTACTAAGTTTTGTCTTAAGTTCCTGAATATAAGCATAGAGCTCATTAAGTTTGTCAATGGGTTCAAATTTTACGTCGGTGCTTGCCATTAAGCACAGTGCAGCAGTGTGATCTGAATCCGCTCCATCTCTCGCTTGAGCTTGAATCATCCCATGTAGCTTTGAGAACTTTCTTGTCCTTTCTATATGAACTAGAGTTCTTCTTATATTTAACGGGACATTTGCTCTTTACATGACCTGGTTTGTTATAACCGTAACATATTAACTCTACAGGTTTAGACTTTGGTTTCTTCCTTTGTGAAACCTTGAGTAAGAGTTATTCTTACTCTTTCTCCTAAGAAACTTGTTAAACTTTCTAGACAACATAGCCATGTCATCTTCTGAGTCTGAATCATTTTCAGAATTAGTTTCAACATTGAGAGCAATAGATTTCTTTTCTTTTTCCTCAACCTTGACCGGACTCATCTTATCTTTTAACTTCATTTCATGAACCATTAATAAACCGCATAGTTCATCAAAAGTGTATTCAACTAGATTCTTGGCTTCTTCAATGGTCGTGGGCTTAGGTTCCCATGCTCTGGGTAGGCCTCTTAGAAATTTTCTAATAGTTTCTTTTTGGTCATAGATTTTTTCTAGGTTCTTCATCTCATTGATGTTTATTGTAAACCGAGCAAGAGCTTCAGCTATCGAGTCAGTTTCCTTCATCCTATAGGTCTCATATTTTTTAACTAAAAGTTGGAGCTTTGCCTTTTTAACTTGCAAAGTTCCTTCGTGGATGACCTCTAACTTGTTCCCGATTTCCTTAGCGGTTTCACACGCACTAACTCTATTGAACTCTTCGACTTATAAACTGCAAAACAAAATGTTTACAGCTTGGTTATTCAATAGTTCTCTTTTCTTTTCCTTGGTACTCAATTCGTCTATTTCCTTCGGGACAGTAGCATCGTCAACTATTTTAGTAGGTGTTGGACAGTCGTACGTCACAACATCCCACATCTTTAGATCTTGGGCTTTTAGGTAGTACCTAATCTTAGTTTTCTAGTGTAAATAGTTTTCTCCCTTGAATAGTGGTGGAGTTTCCTTCACCTGAGAGATAAGTACTTCTTTCGTTTTGTCCTGCCATACTCAATCAAAGATGGTTAGATACTTTGACGGTTAACTTGCTTTGATACCAATTGTTGGCCCAAATATGTTTAAGAGGGGGGTGAATCGGACACTTAGCATATTTTAACCTTTCTTACAAATGTGCAGAATAATGAAAGCAGATTAAACAGAGTTAGCCATCAAATACAGCAAATGTAAATGAGACAATGCAAGCAAGATTTATAGTGGTTTGGCCGAGCTTACATCCACTACCTAACCTCCTCAGTTAGGATTTGTTCAAACTCTACTATGGACCTTCTTACGGGTGAAGATCAAACCCGTAAACATTCTCAACTTGTGGGTGTGAGATGACCATTACAACTTCGAGCAACACTTACTCTTGCCTAGTGACTAACCAGGCACTGCAAATTTAATACAAGATGAGATATGATTCCCTTTACTTAGAATTAAAGTGATACTTACAAAGCTTTGGATTGAACCTTCTGTGATCACAGATTCAGCAAAATATGTATGATGAAGTTTATGCTGAAAACAAGTCAAAGGGTTTTTGCCTTCTTCAATGGATTATCAAAAATAATGAAAATGAAGTTCAATAAATCCAGAAGACTTGAAGTTTTTCTTTCAAAAGATCGTAAGATCAAGCACAAGTGAAAGACGAATAACTTTCGAAAAGTGTTTTGGCATAAGTGAAAACTGTTGATACGTTTTGAATGAATATCAATTTTCATATATCATTAGTTGTTTTTCTGCTCTAAGGCAACACGTATATATAGGAATAACAGAAGAACAATGGACTTGATAATTTTGGTGCTCTAGGTTATTTCAAATACGACGTATACTTTCTTTCCCGAAATGGATCGATTCAGCTCAATGCACATTACGACGATAGCACCTGAATCATCTGATCCTTTCACGAAAAGAAAATGTTCTGACATGTTTTTAGAACGTTCAAAAAGTTTTGAAAAAGTTGTACGATTCTGAAAAGTTTTGAAAAAGTATTCATACGAATCTGAAGAAAGTAACAAAAATGGTGTTCTTGTCAGAACAGTAACATTTGTTGAATTAGCGCCCTTGCACATAATATCAACTTTTGTCATTTTATTCCTTAAGGGAGATCATTGAGCATAAGCGTCCTGCTAAACATTGAAGTGAGGGCGCTACTAAGTTGTAAGCTTCCTAACTTACTTTGACGATTTAAACGATTCAAAACATGAGGGCGCTACTTCGCAGTAAGCGTTCTGCTTTGTTTTAAAAACATTGAACACACGAGTGCGCTACTCAAGAGTTAGCGTCCTGAAATTTAAAATCAGTTTTAAAACAATGTTGAGTACGCTGAAAGACAATAAGCGTCCTGAGGGTTATTAAATTGATTCGAAAGATGAGGGCGCTCCTACACAAGTAGCGTCCTGATAATTTATTCAACTTATAACTATCAGCGTCCTTGAAGATAGAAATCACCTGAAAACATAAAGAACTTCTAGTGAGCTGAAGCTAAGTCAGTGTGCTGACATTCTCAAAGGTTGATAAAAGAAAGGTCGTTACTTACAAGTAAGCGTCCTTATTAATCGGCTCAATTCAACCTTGAGAGTCCTAATATTTTATTAGCGTCCTGATTCATCAAGTCCAAAAGGGCTCTGCTAAAACATTAATGTCCTGAAAGACTTTATAAAAACAGTTTTTGATTTCTCGATAAAACATAATGTAATCGGATTAAATCGAATATGCTAGCGATCGATTAAAACATGCAGGCATACATATCACTGAATCATATGACATAGAAGGTCCTACAACCTATCATAATCTAATCATATAACCGAACATCTTCAAATGATCATGGTCTTCAAGAAGATCTTTAATACGTTCGCCATGCATTATTGATTCTTCGAAACCTTCAAGTAAGATTAGATATGCCATATGTGCAGTAATATCATAAACAAAATGTGGTTTGTAATCATCAAAATATCTTTCATATTAGGGACATATTCTCGTAAGGGACGTGAGGATAATTGGTTCAACATGAGGTTCACGCCTCTGAAAAGCTTTCATAACATCCTCGTACCTTTTCTTCTCTTTTGGGTCACCCCTGATATCTTGTATTGGTATATCAGTCTCAATGATGGCCCTCTCAACTTTTGGTTTGTTAGCAGATGCGCCAACACTGCTTGCTCCCACATCAGGTACTACGGGTGCCTCAGGCCTCAGTCTGTCCTCTTGTAGTTCTGCAACAAGTTCCAGCAGTTGGGCATTCTGTTGTTGTTGAGTAGCTACTATTTCTTCTAATCTTTTGATGTTGTCTTCCTGAGGATCCATAACTTTATCTGAATTTTCTCTTCAAATTTGTAATTAACAAAGAGAGAAAACATTAGCCAGATATTGAAGTTATTTAAACATAATTTAGCTACCCATACACTATACCCATAAAAGCAAACATAATATCATAAAACTTTTATTTCTTTTTAAGGATTTTAAACCTATGCTCTGATACCAATGTTGTCGCGAGCCACTTTGTACTAGTGACGTCACGCCCGACACATAATACTATATATGCAAAACCGACATATACAATACTATGTCAGCCTTCTTATACCTCAATTTTCATAAAAAGTTTGGCATAATCTCCCCTTAAAGATTAACTATCAAAAATCTAATTATCACAAGCAAGACATTATTCACATTTATCAAATCACACATATAATTATCATAACTCACATACCAACATATCCAGCATCTCATAGTGTCATAATCCAAAATATCCATAGTCAACATCCATTAACATAACATACATCCCACACCCCACTAGATGATACATATATATATACAATATGTGGTGATATATACATGATAACTTAAAATATACGTATTCATCTCAACACGTACATCACAGAGCAGGGGACCAACTCCTCCTCACGAGCCTTCCCCTTTCGTTTAGGGTCTTTTCCTGAAATGTTGAGAAGATAAAGTGAGCTACAACAAGCTTAGTGAATATTTCTAACAATGGCACTATATATACATTAATAAACAAAACATGCATGCTACGCAATTTCATTTATAGCTAACATAAAACATGGAAAGAAATACGTGATCACCATAATTCCATTTTCAAGAGATGCAATAATGGATTAAAAAATTTCTATTCATTTCCCTCCTTCGAACTAATATAATGGGTCTAACCTCTCATTTGGCCGCAACAAGGCTAGCCGCAATTCTTTCATTACTCATTTTCATATAATCATCAATTCTGAGTTATTAATCCAACCAGGACAATCCTCTTGTAGGTGAGTACAAATCTAATTACTCACATGAGACTAGTTTTCTTGAGGCTTACCCAAGAATCGACCTCATGCAGTTAGTCTGCTCTTACAAATCTAAAATGTGCTTTATTTTAAAATCATTTCATGAATTCAACTCAAGCACAATAATCATAACATGCTTATCAAATTAAAAGCATTTTATATCTATAATGCTATATATAGAATAACCAAAGTAAAGAAATACTCACAGTAGTACCGCGTAAATCTACTCTCTACGACCACTCTAATATCCGTATCCAATCAACAATATAATCCTGTTATATATTCATTTCCAAATAATCCATAATCAATTATCAAATCATTATAGTTATTTTTTTTTAACAATTAGTCATTTTATTCTAACTTTTCAAGTCATACAATTAATTCTCATAATTCCATTCCGGTCTAAAAATCACATGAGGCGTCCCAAATATTTTACACAACCCTCATGATTATTTTTAAGGCAATGGACAATAAAAATAGGTTTTTCAACCACATTCCACTTGTGTCCAAGTTTTTCGTATTTACCGAATTCATTCAGGCATATATTAAAAATATTAATCGATACCCAAAAATCATAATTTTGGTATTGAAATGTCTGGAATTCAGTTCTCTATAATTCTATGGTTTCAAACTGGGATTTCATAAGAGTTTGACATCTATACCGGCACCAATATTACACATAGACACAAACAAACCACATATATAGTATCTACACATCTATAGGAGTCATAATATATCATTTCTACGTGTTTCCACTCAAAGTATGTCAAAACCCCATTTTTGAAAACACAGTAAAACACCTCCTATAGCAAAAATTATACCAGTAGAAATGTCACACGTAGCTTAAATAGAAATTTCACGATGAAAAACAGTGAAAATAGCTTACCGGCAATTCGAATTTGGTCGCAAAATGCCTTTCCACCTTCCGTTCTCCTTTTTTTTTTCTTTCGCTCTCCCTCTCTGGTTATCGTTCTTCTTTCACTTTGTTTTCTCTATAAAATAAAACACCAACACGTTGGCAGTAAAACAAACAAGATGAGCATCATTCAAATTGTGATTCCATGCTTCTAATGTCATCTAGTTAACCAACTTCCCCCTAATTTAATATTTAATTTATGTTATTTAATAACCACTTCCTCCATCTTTATTTATTTCATCTCATTCATTTAATTAACAACTCCTCATTATTTAATCATTTAATTATTTATTAAAATCATCACTTAATTTAATAATTTCATTTATTTACTAATACCCCTTAAATATAGTATATATTTCATACATGAGTATATTTGGCTCCTACTATAAAATACGCATATTATACATCTCAGTAAGCGGATAAGTCAATGTAGTTATTTGATTAAAACTACGAGGTGTTACAGCTTGTCTGGAAGAGTATACCCGTTTTCCACCATTCTCCAAAGATCAACGTCTTGGGATCTCATAAAGATTCTCATGAGAATCTTGCACTCATGAAAATTTTCTTTTCTAAACATTGGTGGTCTATCAGTATATTTACAATCGTCCATGTTATAGCTAGTTGAGCATTGTCCTTCAATTTACTCAAAGAAATTGTTAGATCTCTTTAATGCAAAAAATAGCTCTGATACCACTTGATGGACCAGTATTACCGTCTAAGAGGGGGGTTAAATTGGACGTGATGGATTTTCGTGTTACCTTTCGGTTAAATAATCAAACAATATATATGCATAGTATAAGTAACAAGAAAAGCAATAATGTGCAGGAAAAGAATAAATAGACACGGCAATTTATAGTGGTTCGGTTCCCCTAGAACCTACTCCACTACCTAATCACCCACGAGCAGGATTTTCCAATCCATTAAGGGCTAGTCAACTTACGGGCGTGACTAGAAGTCGTACAATATCGTTAACTTACGGGCGTAACTAGAAGTCATATATCTAACCAACTTGTGGGTGTGGTTAGAAGTCGTACAGTAACCAACTTACAAGCGTGGTTACAAGCCGTACAAAGTGAGGTATAGTCCCAGTTGACTCACAAGTCAACAATACATCAAGGTTACCAATGATATGGAGAGATGTTCTAAAACACTCAAATTTGTAACATACAACCTTGAATGAATAACTTCTACTATTTCAACCACAATATTTTAAATGAAGTGCAATGTTGAAATAGTTGTTTGCAAATACATGCAATCGATTCAAACGATGATAATGTAATATCAAGAATCAAATATGCATATGTATATTTAAATATTGATTCTAAAGATGATATATGAAGGACAAGAATCAATATGCACAAGTGATCAAAACTTATTGATTCAAAATAGATATATGTTTAAGTTCATGAACCAATATGCTCAAGTAATGAACAATATAATCAATTCAAAACAATATAAGTTTAGCACAAGAATCGATACCAACCAAGATATATGAAACCACTATTCAAGATGATATAATATGAAAGATCAAAGATGGTTTCACAAACACTAAACAAAAATGGTTTTAAAGATAAAGATAAATCAAACACAAACTGTTTTTCAATCACAAGCACAATTACACGAATTTTAAAAAGAATTTTTACCCGACTCTTGGGAAGGGTGAAGCATACAAGATTCTCTAAGGTGTGAAGGTGATTGAGAGTGATTTCGCCTTCAAGAATGATCAAGATCTACAAGATATGTGATGAACTCACTCAAGAACAGCTTGATCTATGCTCAAGACAAATTTGCAAGTTTCTCAAAGAGTTTTGAAAGAGCAAACAAACTATTCAAAAGATTGAATCAAAGATTCAAATGTAGGTGAAATTTTGCTATTAAAAGATGTTTAAAGTAATCAAGAACTTGTTTAAAACTTGGAAGAACGAAAGTATGAAAATTGGCACAAGTTCTAGGTTTTTGCAAAAGTTGCTCTCAAATGAGCAAAGTGTGGTATTTATGGAAAAATACCAGTCCGAGGCACAAAAACGTGTTCCTATAGAGAGGAGCACGTTTTTTGTTTGAAATCTGAAAATTTTCAGATTTTCTTCCAATGTAGGAGCGCGTTCCTTCATTTGTCCATTGGGCATAGGAGCGAGGTTCTTCATTAAGAACCATTGTTTCTATGAAAATTTCTATTTGCCCTTTTTCTATAGGAGCGTGTTTCCGGCAAGAAGAGAGTGTTTGTTAAACCCTGATCAGAAAATCTGGGTTTCGAGACAAAAATGTGGGAGCACGTTCCTTATATGAGGAGCATGATCCTTCAAGTCCAAAGTGACAGAAACACAATTTTTCGATTAAAACAAGTTAAAGATATATTCAAATACATAGACCAACTTTGAAAATATTTTAGACATAAACAATCAATTAATACAGATAAAACAAGATGATCAAGGTATTCGATATGATGCACGTAAAAGGATGAAATCCATGCAAAGTTGGCAATATGAGTGCATGATTAAAAATGATATAGATATGCATGAAAATCAACTTGAACTATATGATTGCATGATAAACATGATAATATACGTGCATGCATGATCAATATGATAAAAGTATACGTGCATGAATATCTATTAACCTATATGCATGAGAGAAAATAATGTATGCATGATTTTCAGAAGACGCAAATTATATTGTGGTTGGAACAAGTAAAGATTACTCTACAACACTCAGCTTACGAGTGTGAGTCAACCTATTACTACTCAACTTAACAGGTGTGAGTCTATCTATCACTATCGTTACTCTAAGGATAATCGTGCAACTTAGATAGCTACTACAAATTATAACTGATTACATAGTACAAGATACAAATTGATCTTCAAATGCTTACAAACAAACTTTGAACCTTTACTCAACATTGATTCAGCAAAATGATAGAGATATTAAAAATAACTGAAAGATGAGTAAATTAAGAACCTTTTCTTTCTTTGGATTTTTAAAAGATTATAAAATAAGCTCAGGTAATCCAAAGTTGAAAATCTTTTTGATGAAAATACACAGAGTATTTGCATGTTAAAAACAATTTATAAAGACTAAATTTGAAAGAGTGCAAAGAAACAAAATTTCCAAAAGTCTCTGAATCTCATGTTCAGGTTGAGTATGTTGGCCTAAGTGGTTTTCCACTGAGAATTCTCCTAAGTGTTTTGATGCTAACAAACAATATAACTATGGTGTTAATGGTTGTATTGAGTATATTTCAGCACCAAAGATCAAGATTAAGGCCAATACATGACTCAAGCAAATGACCACTTAGTGAAAGGCAAAACTGAAGTTTAGGATCAAGGATGGTCAAGCTGAAGTCCAGAGGATTCATTTGGTGTGCAAGAAGTTCCAAAAGCAAGACTTGAAGCACAAATGCCAAGGAACTCAAACGTGCAAAAAAGGCAAGTCAACTGGAGTCAAGATGGAAGTGAACCAAAGTCAACTGAATATCAAAACACAAGAATGGAACGTCTGAAAACATTGTAATTGCTTTAGATCTCTCTAGGTTGTAGGTTTCTTTCAGTGTTGATCAGCCACTTGTCTTTATAGTGTTTTCCACTGAATTGAATTTCATTTTTATATCATGAAGATTTTTCAAAAGCTTTTAACTTTTTGATTCTACTTGAAGATTTAATCGTGATCCGAATAGTTTCCATCGTTTTATCGATCATGGAACTTAAATGGTATTCGAGGCATGTATATGTTTCCCAAGAACCCATGGAATGCATTCTTCCTTTGTGGAATGCACTCCAATAGCAAAAATACATCTCATTTGGCTCTGACAAGCTGAAACGCAAGCCAACAGGGAGAACTGCATTTTAGGCATAAGGCAAGAGTGTGCGTAACTCTCGGGTATTGTGGAACGCATTCCAGCTGGGATGAGAAAAATATGGTATTTTTGTCTCGGGTCTTGTGGAATACGTTCCAGCAGGAAAATATAGATTTTGGAAATTTTAGTGGAACGCAATCCAACGAGGTGAAACGCACTCCACCGCCAAAATCTTATTTTTGTGAAATTTTTGAGTTTTAAAATTCGAGCATTAGATCTAGTCCTTTGATTTCTCTTAAAACATGTTTAATACATCTAATCTAGGTCGTCCATGTTAGGTTTAGGGTTTTTAAGTATGATTATTATATAATACCTTATTATATACCCTATTGAAACAACTTTTCATATCAATCATTCTCCAAAACTATTGCTATTGTGCTAAAAGAGAGAGCCGTCAAAACTTGGAGAACTTGTGCTCTTAAAACGATTTTGCTGAGATTTTTCAAAACTTCATCCTTTGTTAAAGTCGATCACGATCACATTTTACATCACATTTTTTTTGATCAAATCGAGGTAGATTTGTCTTCCTCTCTATCTTCAGCTTTGCACTATTTTTTAAATTATTGGCTGAGACATCTAGGAAGAAACTATCTTGCTCTATAAGTATTTTGAAGTTTGTTCGATAAGGAGCAACCTCTCTCAATCTTCATTGGTTTTGAGGTTGCTTGTATCTTTGAGCTTCATTGTACTTATTTTAAGTGTTTAGAACAAGATAATCACTTCTTTGTTGATCTCCTTGATTTGTTTCTAGTTTGAACAAATCAAGTCAAGTGATTGTAGTTCACTTGAGATTCAAAAATTGGAATCAAAGTTCGGTTCATCCTTATCCCACAAAAGGATATTGTAGGTTTATCCTTAGCCCACAAAATGATAGGTTTGTCTTGAACCTGTAAAAAGGTTTTGTAATAGTTTGATTCACACTCGTGAAGTGAATTCGAGATAGTGAAATCCTAGAGAAGGTTTCTCTAGGTGTGGAAGTAGGAAATGAATTTTCGAACCACGTAAAAGTGCTTGTCTCTTTACATTTATTTCCTGCATTTCACCGTTGTATATGGTCTATTTGATAAAATGTATCAAATAATTTAAGAAGCACGTAATATAAGTTAATAATTATTTTAATTAGCCGAAACACCCAATTCACCCCCCCCCCTCTTGGGTGTCCTACAAGTGGTATTAGAGCGTGTTAATAAGAGGTTGAGATCGACATCATGATCAGGGGTTCTCAATATGTGAGGGTTGCGAAGCACCGACTCTTACCCTAACATAAACACATGGCTAGCCACCATGGTGGTTGGTATTGTCGAGAGGCTGGCCGTAAAACATACTCTAAGGTACGCTCAAGTGCCATGTTAATAATGTCTCTGTCTCTTTTGATGATTTGTCCATTGTGCATAAGAACCTCCAAATAGAATTTGACAAACTCATCAAAAAGAATGAGATGCTCAAGAAAATGATAACGAAAACTATGGATAAGTTGGAGACTCTCCAAAATGACTACAACAATGTTCTTGAATAAAAAGAAAGCATGCTTGAAGAAAAAGAGGATTTAGATAATGAAAACATCATTCTTCAAGAGAGGCTAGAAGAGTTGACCTAATTAGTATCACACCCCGCCCGGCGGGACACTCACAGGCGGGGCGTGAATGCATTATAACAGTTATCGAGTGCGTAGGTACATACTTCCAATACAAATTTGTTTTCATTGATCTGAGAATATATTTTTGTACAGAATGTAGGCAATCCTGAGATCGCCAATAATGAGGGAATATCCTCCCAAAAAATCTCCCTAACTAATTGAATAATTAAGTAAGGGGTACAAAATGAGGGCGCAAAAACAACTCTGCCCAATCCACCCTAGACTCCTGTAAAATGGTTAGCAAAGGGATGAGTTATTGCCCAGTAGGTAAAATAGTTCGTGAATATGACAATTAATAAAGAAAACATCATAATCTTATATCAAATATATGTTCGCCCAGATATGTCTAAGAGGGGGGTGAATTGGACACTTAGCCAATTTAAAATGAATGCAATGACAATGTTAAAGTGCGAAATAAAAATAAATATGCACAGTCGATTTATAGTGGTTCGGTTACTTGCCTACGTCAACTACCTAACGTCCTCAGTTAGGATTTGAACCTTATCACTAAGGGATTCTCTTACGGGTGAGAATTAAATCGTTGCACCTTTTCTCAGCTTGCGGGTGTGAGAACAATTGTTAAATTGTTCAACTTGCAGGCGTGAGACTAACCTATCCCAACTTACGGGTGTGAGACAAACCTAAGCTTTCTCAACTTACGGGTGTAAGAAGACCTAACCTTGTTGAATATCAACTCAGTAGTTTATCTAACTATTCTTACAACCTTGATACAGTATACAGGATATGAAATTAAGTACAATTGTATCCTATGAACTATCTCTCAAATTTCTCTTTCAGCAAGAATGATATATGATAAAACAGTGCTAAAAATTTGAGTGAAAACAGTTCAAGCTTTCAAATAGATTTTCAGATAAAAAAAAAAATTTAGCTCAGTATGAAAATCTTTTGAATAAGTAGTGTTTCAAAGAAAACGCTTTGAAACCATAATAACTTAAGCTTTTTCATTCAAATGAAAATTCGACTAACTTTCAAAAAGTGTTTTGGCTTAGAGAATTTTCGGTAGCCTTAACAGATTGTTAAGTGTTGGTATATATAGACTAGAAGAGATGAAGTTGTTGTTCATTTTAATTTAAATTTCAAATATGAACGTTTACTCACAACAGCTAGAATGTATCACGAAAATGGCAATTGCACATTTCATGAACATTATAAGTTTCTCCAGATTCAAAAATAAGGAAAGTTTAAGTGACGTGGTTCATGAATCTGAGAATATCTCTTACAAATACAGAAAGTTAATTTTTCGTAAGAAAAGTTGCTATGAAAAGGTGGCTAGAAAGATGTACGTGTCAGAACAGCAAAAATATTATCTTTGTTGTTTTGTTCCTTTGAGGGAGCTCATAGAGTATCAGCGTGCTACTGAACAAGGAAGTGAAGGCGCAACTGAATCGTAAGCGTCCTGACTTACTTTGATAATGAAATGACTTAAAACATGAAGGTGCTACTAGATAGTTAGCGTCCTGCTTTGATTTAAAACATTTAAATGCACGAGGGTGCTACTAACAAGTAAGCATCCTAAAATCTTTAAACAATTCAAAAATACTATTAAGTGCGCTAACGGACAGTAAGCGTCCTTAAAGTTATTAAGTTGATTCTAAGGATGATGGCGCTCCTATCATCCCTAAAGTATACTTGATGAAGTATATTTTGATGATCACAAATAAAGTATTTTTCGGTGCTAACGAACATTTTTCAAGAACTTATCTCTGCACCAAAGAAAAAGCAAAAAGCCAAGGAACGGCTCGATCAAGGAACTCAAAGCTTACATCCAATGATCAAGCTCGTTTCAACTAACGGACTTCAACGATCATATCATGATTTCAAGATCACTTTTCTCGAACGTTTCGATCAAGCTTCAAGGCTACATCTCTCGATCAACGTTCAAGTCATTCAATTCCGAATTACTCTTATTGAAGATCTCATTATGAAGCGTTGGATTTAACGGTTATGAGAAAAGAGAAATACACAAAGTATTTAAGGTATATCTTTCTCTAATCGTTATTGCTCAAAATGTTTTTCAGAACCATGCATATATCATTTTCACATGTTTTCTAAATCTGCATGTTTGATGTCTTAACTATATTTCAAGAAATTTAATACTATATATTTATTTTGAAATATACCGAGTTTTTATTCGCATTTATCATATATTTTATTGCGAGTCAAAACTATTTTTAAAGAGTCTTTCAGGACGCTATTGAAATAGTAGCGCTCTCCTGAACTTGTTAAGTCACGATGCTGATAGGTCATTAGGACGTTGATCATGCTCAAGGTTGAAATGAACTGATTAATCAGGACGCTTACTTGTATAGTAGCGGTCTTATATATTAGTCAACCTCTAAAGTTGTCAGGAAGATGCCTTAGCATCAGCTCACTGAAAAATCTTTGAAAATTTCTTCAAAGAATGTTTCTTTGAGGACACTGATGGTTATAAGTTGATTAAACTATCATGACGCTTTCTGGATATGAGCGCTCTCACATTTGGAAATCAATTGAATAACTTTTAGAATGTTCATTGCCCTTCAGCGTATTTTTAAATGTCTTAACTTGTAGGACGCTACATAATAGTAGCGCCCTCATGTTATGTTTTTATCTAGTAGGACGTTCACGTAATGTAGGGCCCTTATGTTTTGTTTTATGTTTTAAAAGCAGGACGCTTACTCGGATAGTAGCGCCCTCATGCACTTAATAATTTTAAAACATAGCAGGATGCTAACTGTGCATTAGCGCCCTCAAGGTTTAAGTTGTCTAAAGTCATAAGTAAGTCATGACGCTTACGAGTTAGTAGTGCCCTCACTTAAGTGTTTAGCAGGACGCTTATACGTAGTAAGCACCCTCAAGGAACAAAATGATAAAGTTGATATTATGCGTTAGGACACTGATTACGAAATCAGGAAGCTAATTCAATTACCGTCACTGTTCGAATGAGTACACTACGTCAGTTTACTTTTTCAGAGCAGACATTTGCACAGAGTCCTTTTTAGACCTATCAAAGATCGTCTCTGATACATGAAATAAGTTTTTCTAAAACTTTCCTTTGTCATTAAATCTGAAAAGAACGAGAATGTTAGTGAAAATTATAGTTGCCATTTTCATATAACATTCTAGCCGTTGTGTATAAACATTCATATTATTTGAACTTCAAATGTCTAACGGCTATGTCCCACTAAGTCTATAAATACCAACACTTAGGATCAAGCAACTTGCCAATCACTTTGTGTTGTGACAATACTTTTTGAAAGTTAGTCTGAGTCAAAATGAATTTTATTTTCTCATCTTTTAAAGTATTTTTACTGATACCTATACGATTTTCATACTGAACTTCAATTCTATTTTATATTTGAAAATTTGTTTTTATATTGGTATCAACTCAAATTCTCAGCACTGATTCATATCTGATATCATTCATGCTGATGATAGAATTTGAGAAATAGTTCAAGATATATAGTCGTACTTGATTTCATATTTTAAGTATTGTATTGAACTATATCATTAGTCGCGTTAAACTACTGATCGTTGAACCAGAAGTTTTCATACATATATTCTATATCTCTTTTGAAAATTGTATGTGTCTTTGATTTACGCCAGTCCTTTGTTTTTAACGTCCATATTTTTTTGGTATATTTTATCTTTCGATAAAGCACTGATTTTCATATCATATCATTCATGCTTTTCGAAACTATACTTGAGCAATACTGAACATTGAAAGGTAAAGGACAGAAGGTGTATTTCAACTTAGCATTACCTATTTCACATTTCATATCTTTGTAATGCTATGTACTGTGCTTAATGTAAAGTGTTCTACTGCGTTAGAACCAACATTATTGAATTGTAATTTGCTGGTGTGTTTCGGTGTGAAACAACTAGGACAAGTGGACGTGGTTCACTTAACTGATTTCAGGTTTGAAATCACAACGGTTCTTCCTGATCCCGTAAAAGGAACATGGGTTCATCCTCAAAATAGAAAAAGGAAATTGGTTCATCCTTGTCCAGTAAAAGGGTAGGTGTGTCCTTGACCTTAAAAAAGATAGGCTATCTCTCAGCCTTAAAAAAAAAACTGGTTGTTTCTTATCCCACAAAAGGATCACGGTTCTTCCTTAGCCAATAAAAGGAACATGGGTTTCTCCTCATCCCAAAAAAAAGGAAATTTGGTTCTTCCTTAGCCATTAAAAGGAACATGGGTTTTTCTAATCCAGAAAAACGGAAAATGGTTCATCCTTAGCCCATGAAAGGATATGTTTGTCTTTAACCTGTAAAAGGGCAGTTGTAACGGTTTGGTTCTCACCCGTAAGAGAATCAGTTAGTAGATTGAGTAAATCCTAATCGGGAGATTAGGTAGTGGACGTAAGCTTGGCCGAACCAATATAAATCTATTTGTCAAACGTTGCATTTTAGTTTGTGTTCTAATTTGCATCATGTTCCAATATATTCATGTAAATCACTAAGTTATTGGAAGACCTTTTTAAAATTGACCATCGCACCCAATTCACCCCTCTCTTGGGTGCACCAACAATGCGTTCCACTTACTATTTAAATTGAGATTTTGCAAGTTAAGCTTCATTGAATCTCACTTTTCAAACTGAAATCTAGAACTTGCTTAATCACTTCTTCAGGAGAAATCCTAGGAATAACACCATGAGAGATATACTTTAGGCCATTTTTGGACAGTTTGAGATAGAAAACCCTCCTAGCTATGTATTACCCCTAGTCACACTATTTTGAACCTTATATACTGTTCTTTTTCACCAACAATGATTAGCCAAGGCCTTTGATTGATATTCCCCTGTTTTTCACCCTTGCACCCTTAACTCTTTAAAATAGATGAATTATAATGGGTTGGGTCGTTTTCATGGGAATTTATGTGTAAATGTGCTATGGAATGAGAATGTATGTGAAGCTGATGAGAAAAGATCAAAATGGTTCAAAATATGTGAAAAAGAAGAAAAAGAAAGATGAAGGAGAAAAATAATGAAAAGAAAAAGTACAGTTCTTCATAAATGAGTGAATTGAATAAGTTTTGGGGAATGTAAAGGGTGATGTGATGATTCATTTTGTAAGGCATGAGATGTTTAAAAAGTGCTATGTATAAAAGATGTTTTGGGTGTGTTGAGATTTATTTTACATATGTTATCAAACCCTTAACCATAGCCTTATATTACAAACTAACAAAGTCCTATTGATCTTAATTGGTGTGAGTCCTACATTAATGGAGAGAAGTGTGAGAAGCAAGCATATGAAGTTTATGTTTTGTTTGTTGAGATTATATTTTTATCTTGCTTGTATTGGTCTGTATAATTTATGGGTGGTCATGTGAATGATTTCTTGTGCTTGTTTGTCAATGAGGATAGAAGAGAATGCATTGCTTTGCGAATTGAAATTCTAGACAACAAGTTTAAACTTTTGAAGTTTTTCGTAAGTTGTGTTGTATGGAATGTATGTTGTCTTTGAAATCATGAAAACTCATTGTGCAAGTAAAATCTTTGTTCACTTTGGAATATGTGAGAAGTTCGTTTGATCAACTTTCATTTTTCTCTTTGCTCGGGACAATCAAAGTCTAAGTTTGGGAGAATTTTATAAGTTGAGTTTTAGTAGTTAGTTTGCATGTTAATTTGATAGATTTTTAGGTTTTTTTAGTTAGTTTTTAGGTGTTTTTACATGATTAGTATATTTAGTTGATTTAGATGCATTTAGGTTTTATTTTAGGTTTCTATTTTATCAGGAATAAATGACTTTTTGATACATGTTAATATCATAGAAGTCACATGTTTTGAATACATTGCATTCTAATTAATACTTTGATTAATTGCATCGAATTTACATTTGTTTACACTTTGTTTTGTAGGTAAATAAAGAGCTCAAAAGTGGGTTGAAACAAAGTCCAAATGGTGTCCAAAAGAAGTCAAGAACATGTGCTAAACATGTGCAAGAAGTTTGCAAAAAAGGGAAAAAATTGGCTAAGTCCACAAATCAGCACCACAAAAACCCGTGGGTGGGCACTGTAGCGCCCAGAACTGGCACCGCGGAGCCAGGGTTCACGGCTTTGCGCGATATTTTTTGTTTTGGCCATAACTTTCTCAATTCAACTCCGAATTAGATGCAGTTTGTTTCTATGGATTCCTTACTTGAAATAATATACGATGAAAGGGTTTTAAGGTGGATTAGGAAGTAGAAAAAAGGGCAAGGAAAAACAGGGAGACCATTATTTAGGGTTTTCAAAGGCAATTAGGTTTAGAGAAAGAGGAGAGAAAGAGGAATAAGAGAAGAGACAAGAAGAAGAAGGAGTTGCAGATTTGAAGCTTGAAGAAGAAGGAGATTTCTCACCTGATAAGGGGGTTTCTTTACTTATTCTTTAAATTAGAACTTGTTTCAATGATTTCCTATTTGAATCTCTATCTTGTATCCATGAATTGGTTTATGAACTAAATATATAATCTAGAGTTTTGATTTAGCTATGATGGATCTTGTAATTGAGTCATTTTTTATGTGTTTTTGAGCAATATTTTGGGTTTATTTATGACTCTCCATGTTTGATGCTTTCAAATTGCTGATCACTCTTTGAATGAACATAGATTTGGTTTCTTGCACTCGAGAGAGGTGTTATCGAATTGGAACAAGGGATTTGTAACCTAGGTTAGTAGTATCGAGTCGAGAGACCTACGAACACCTTTGAAATCATTTAAAATGAATCATAGATCTTAATGCGTTCTTAATCTATTGGTTGGCGCTCAAGAGAGGGAATCGATAACTTAAGGGTAGATGTTCAAATTGATGCTCGAGAGAGGTATTTGGATGGGTCAGGATTCATGATTTATAAATTCTAGAAATTAATTCATTAACATAATTATTAGAGATTATAAGATATAACATAGTGAGATCTAAACTCTAGAACTATAAATCCATTGATTTCTCTCCAAATTCTATTTAATTTGCATTATTTTGTTTGATTTTGTTTATTTTACATCTTAGTAATTAAATCATCTCTTTGTTATCACCTAGATAAAACCATTAATTATTGTAGAATTAGGCATTTTTATTAGTAAAATTACATTCCCTATGGATACGATAACCTAACTCACCTCGGTATTATAATTTGATAAATTCGTGCATGTGGCTTCTCCCCCTTTGATGACTCAACTTCTTTCTCTTTACTCGGCTCAATCTCAGTGTTTGCTCTTCGTGCTCTTCATTGGGTGGTGTACTTAAGCTCGAATCAGCCCCCTTTACTTCCTTTCCACTTCTCACGAAAATGGCTTGGCACTGGTCTTTCGGGTTTACCTCAGTGTTGCTAGGTAGTGACCCCCTCTATTGGGCATTCATGTTTGAAGCTAGCTGCCCCACTTGTACTTCCAAATTTTTGATAGATGCCTTAGTTTCCATCATAGATGACCCCAGCATATCCTTCAAAGATGGCTTCTTTTCTTGAGCTTGATTATAAAAATCGGGTGAAGGTTGCAATGTATTCCTCGTGTTGGCATAGGAGAAGTTCTCATGATTTCTGATGCTTGGGTGGTATTGATTTGGAACTCCTTGATTGTTTTTATAATTGTACCCCCGGTTGTTTATGTATTGAACTTCCGCATCATGTGTTTCATTCCCCGAAGAACCCATGTGTAAAGTCGCCGCTTTCTCAAAAGATGGTTGTGTACTTAGCGTAGTAAGCACAGTAAGTTGGTTGGCAATGCTTGACATCTGTGTAGAGAGAGATGTGAATGGATCAACTTCATGTAGATCGGCCACCTTCTTTACTATTGATCGTGCACCCGAAACCTCATATGTGTTGGTAGTCATATCCTCCAACATGTTCAGTGCCTCAGTAGTTGTCTTTATCAACAATGATCCACTGGTCGCCTCATCAACTAGTGTCCGAGTTGAAAATGTCATACCATTGTAGAAAAGCTAAATTTGTAGCCAACTAAGGACACTTCCTTAAAAGTTCCTTAAATCTTTCCCAAGCCTCATACAAAGATTCCGACTGTAGTTGCTTAAATTGCCCAATCTCGGCTTGTAGTTGGGCGATTTTGGCGAGTGGAAAGAACTTTTGAAGAAACTTTTGTACCATCTCTTGCCAAATTGCAATGCTCCTCGGTTGCAAAGATTGCAACCATGCTCGTGCTTTGTCCCTTAAAGAAAAAGAAAACAATCTCAGTCGTATGGTGTCCTCAGCAACAGCATTCATCTTAACTGTATCAAACATCTCCAAGAAGGTGGTGATGTGGATAGTGGGATCTTCAATAGGAGACCCCCCAAACTGATGTTGTTGAACAATAGAAATCAAAACCGGTTTCTATTCAAAATTGTTCGCATTGATAGGAACACGACCTATGCTTGAATAATTCTTATTGATGGCCAGTTTGAAGTAATCTCTCAAGGTCAATTGATTTTGTTCGTCAGCTATTGCTTCGGCTTCAATTCTTCTGTCCCTTCTTAGTCTTCCAAAAGTGCATTCGATTTCGAGATCAAATGGTAGTACTTCAAAACTTCTTGCTCGTTGCATAAACTCTTGAAATCCTATAAAACAAAAACTAAGAAAGAAAATAAGAGAATAAAAAAAACAAAATGTAAAAATCTAAATTAAAATCAAAGTTAAAGGACACGATATTAGTGAAAACTAGTAATTATCCCGGGCAACGGCGCCAAAAACTTGTTACGTGCAAAACCGTAAGCTTACGGTGTCAAGTTATAATATATTCCGATGAGATATCAGATATCGTCCTCAGGAATTATTACTACACTAGCTATCACGTTTTAACCTTAACTTTATTTAGAAAACCAGATTCGATAGGTCAAGTGATTAAAAGTAATAACTAAAATAACTAAGTATTAAATTAGCAATGCAATAAAAATCAAATAGGAAAATCAATGGTCGAATGGTCTAGAGGTTTGATGTCTGTATATATATTTATTATTAAGTCAGATCTTTCGTTTGTAAGTCAAAAATCCTAACGTTTCTAATTCCCTCTTTTGGAGCATCAGTTAGAGCATATTATTGTTATTTTGGCTTAACTCTTTCGATGAAAACCAAAAACAACAATAATTGATTAAGTTCTATGATTTCCACCTAACGACTTCAAAGGTTCTTGATCTCCTTGTAAGTCTCACGATTGCCTAGGTTATATTTCCCAAATTTCAACCCAAGGTACCCTCTTTTTGGAGCATCTACCTCAAGTCTATAATCATCTAATTCGTGGCCAATGGATCAAAAACATTACACCCAGAAAAATATAAATAAACTAACGAAACTTCATTAACAATAATTAAACCATAAAACTAGACATAGTATCAAGTTTTGATCAATTTACACCTCTAGAAAAAGGCTTTATTCACAACTAAAGACATAAAAACATTAAATATAAGTTTGAACATGAATAAGAACCAAGAAGAACAAACTAGAATGTTGTAGAGATTGTGAATAGTCTTCAATGTAAATCTTCTTCTCCACTTTGCTCCAATCGTAATCTTCTTGTTCTCCACTCTATTCCAATGTATTCCTCTTAAATAACCCTAAATTTTGATATATAATATGCCCCAAAGTCATGTGGAATTAGAATTAGAAAGTGGGGAAAAATCCACTTTAAACTTGTTAAAATTCGAAATTTTTAACCTTTTAGCGTTGCGGCACTCTGAGCGTCTTTCTTCTCTCTGCGCAGCGATGCGGCACCCAGAACATTGGTTTTGGTGTTTATTTTGTGGACTTAGCCATTTTGTCACACATTTTGACTTGGGTTCTTCAAGCTTCTCTTTTGCAACTTCGTGTACATGTTTTCATTATCCAAAACCATAACTAACACATCTAAAATACCTACAAAACAAAGCAAATCAAATCAATAACACACTAAAATATAAATTGAATCAAATCATATACTAATAAACCAAATTAATGCATGAAAACCCAAATAATCCTAAACTAACATATGCATCAAAATTAACATAAACACATGAAACTAATGCATAAAATATCCTAAAACATGCTCTAAAACCTATCTAAATATGCAACTATCATCAATCCACTTGTTTTGAGACATATGGCATTTTCCTAGGCCATAGGCTCTTCTTAACATAAAATGAGATCGATTGGAGATAAAATGGAAAAGATTTGACTAAAGTGGTTTGGACACATACAACGTCGCCTTTAGATGTATCAGTTTGGAAGAGTGACCTATAGCACTAGATGATAACAATAAATGTAAAGATAGACTAAAAATAACATGAACACAAATAGTTAACAAAGATTTAACTTCTACTTGAATGTCGACTTAGCCCTCGATAGAGAAAAGTAACAGAAGTATATTCATGTAGTTGACCCCATGAAATTGGGAAAAAGCTTAGTTGAGTTAAATTGAGTTGAATTGAGGCTCTTTTTAATAACTACTTTTGACATAAATGTCGGCCTTAGTTTAATTGTTGGTCCACCCAAGAGGGGGGTGAATTGGGTGTGATGGTCAATTTTAAGATTATCTTCCAATCACTTAGTGATTTACATGAGTGTATTGGAATTGGATGCAAAATATAACACAGACTAAATTGCAAAAGTGAGACACATGATTTATAGTGGTTGGGCCGCGCCTACGTCCACTACCTAACCTCCTCAGTTAGGACTATAACCTTATCACTAAGGGATTTTCTTATGGGCGAGAACCAAACCGTTACAACTTCCCTTTTATAGGTTAAAGGCAAACCTATCCTTTTACGGGCTAAGGATGAACCATTTCTCTTTTACAAGCAAGAGATAACCTATCTTTTTACGAGATGAGGATGAACCGGTTCTCTTTTAAAGGCTGAGAAATAACCTATCTTTTTTAAGGTTAAGAACACACCTATCCTTTTACGAGATGAGGATGAACCGGTTTCCTTTTTCCGTGCTGAGGATGAACCCATGTTCCTTTTATGGGATCAGGTGGAACCGTTGTGATTTCACACCTGAAATCACTTAAGTGAACCACGTCCACCTGTCCTGGTTGTTTCACACCGAAACACACCAGCAAATTACAATTCAATAATGTTAGTTCTAACAAAGTAGAATACTTTGCAATTAAGCTCGTTACATAGCATTACAAAGATATGAAATATGAAATAGGTAATGCTAAGAGAAGATACACTTACAGTCTTTTACCTTCCTCAAGTGCAGTTTCAAAAAGCATGAATGATATGATATGAAAATCAGTGCTTCTTCGAAAATAATATAATACCATAAAACATTGAAATTGAAAATCGAAGGACTAGTGTATACATAGACACAGATAGTTCTCAAAATAGATATTGAATATAAGTATGAAAACTTTTGGTTCAATGATCAGTAGTTAACGCAATTACTGATATAGTTCAATACATTACTTAAGATATGAAATCAAGTATAATTGTATATCTTGAACTATTTCTCAAATTCTATCTCCAGCAAGAGTGAAACCAAATATGAATCAGTGCTGAGAATTTGAGTTGATACCAATAAAGATAGATTTTCAAAGATAAAGTATAATTGAAGCTCAATATGAAAATCTATTGTAATCGTAAAGGTATCAGTGAAAAATACTCTGAAAGATTAGAAAATGAAATTCATTTTGACACAAACTAACTTTCAAAAAGTATTGGCACAACACAAAGTGATTGACAAGTTGTTTGATCCTAAGTGCTGGTATTTATAGACTTAGTGGGACATAGTCGTTAGACATTTGAAGTTTAAATAATTTGAACGTTTACACACAACGACTAGAATATTATATGAAAATGGCAACTGCAATTTTCACTAACATTCTGGTTCTTTTCAGATTTCATAAAAAGGAAAGTTTTAGAAAAACTTATTTCATGTATCAGAGACGATCTCTGATAGATCTAAAAAGGACTCTGTGCAAAGGTCTGTTCTGAAAAAGTAAACTGATGTAGTGTACTTATTCGAACAGTAACGATTGTTGAATTAGCATCTTGATTCTGTAATCAGTGTCCTAACGCATAATATCAACAATGTTATTTTGTTCCTTCATGGCGCTTATTACGTATAAGCGTCCTGCTGAACTCTTAAGTGAGGGCGCTACTAACTCGTAAGCATCTTGACTTACTTTGTCACTTAGACGACTTAAACTTGAGGGCGCTAGTAAACAGTTAGCGTCCTGCTATGTTTTAAAACAACTAAGTGCATGAGGGCGCTACATTATGTAAGCGTCCTACTAGTTAAAAACATAAAACATATCATGAGGACGCTACAATAATGTAAACGTCCTACCGATTAAAAATATTTTAAATTAGACACAAACACGCTGAAGGCCAATCAGCGTCCTGAAAGTTACTAAGTTGATTCCTAAAGGTGAGGGCGCTTCTATCCAGATAGCGTCCTGATAGATTGTTCAACTTATAACTATCAGCGTCCTCAAAGAAACATTCATTGAAGAACACTTAAGACATCTTTCAGTGAGCTGATGCTGAGTCAGCTTCTTGACAACTTCAGAGGTTGAATAATAAAGGAGGCCGCTACTATACAAGTAAGCATCCTGATAAATCAATTCAATTCAACCTTGAACGTTATTAGCGTCCTAATGTACTATCAGCATCCTAACTTATAAAGTTCAGGAGAGCGCTACTATTTCATTAGCGTTCTGAAAGACTCTTTGAAAACGGTTTTGACTGGCGATAAAATATATGATAAATACGAATAAAAACTCGGTAGATTTCAAATTAAATATATAGTATTAGATCATTTGAAATACCGTAAAAACATGAAATCAAAACATACATATTAGAAAAACATATGTAGATGATTTATGCATGGTTTTGAAAAACATTCTGAGTAATAACGATTAGAGAAAGATATACCTTAATTTGTGTATTTCTCATTTCTCATAACCGTTAATTCCAACTCTTCATTATGAGATTTTCAATAAGAGCTTTACCTAGAGTTGAATATCTTGAACGTTGATCGAGAGATGTAGTCTTGAAGCTTGATCGAATCATTCGAGTGAAGTGATCTTGAAATCATGTTGTGATCGTTGAAGTTCTTTGGTTGAGACGAACTTGACCGTTGGATGGGATCTTTGAGTTCCTCGATCGAGTCATTCCTTTGCTTTTTGCTTTCCTTAGGTGCTTTGATGAAATCTTGATACACGCACGTTTAGCACCGAAAAGTACTTTGTTTGTGATAATCAAAATATACTTTATCACAATATATTTAGGAATGAGTTAAGTGATGAACCGCATATGTTAACAGTAGTGTCACATTTTTCTATCCTCCTTTTCCCTTGTGCTAAAGAGGAATTTGAAAGATGGTTTCAAAATCCTTACTCCAGATTGCTCCTTGTAGTTCCTCAACCTCCCATTTTCCATAAGAGGATATAAAATTTGAAACATGTCAATCATTTGCAGGAGAAGTTGGATGATGAAATTACAACTTTGTATTTTTTACCCTTATTGTTAGTGCTTTTAGATTAGAAAATAAAAGAAAACTAAGTAGAAAAAGTAAAAAAACAAATCCCTTTAAGTCCATTTTAGTCATTTTAGGCTATTTGAAAAGTGTATTTTAGAGAAAATATTTTTTTGTGACATTTTTTAGGATTCATTAGGAATTAGGTTATTGATTTTTATTTTTAAAATTTTTATTGAAAGTTGAAAGTAATTTTGAAGATCCTAAATATCATTTTTTTAAAGTGAATTGAGAGATTATTTAAAGTAATTTATTTTTACAAAATATATTTTGATGCCTCAATTGATCTTTTCCTAAAGTATTTTTTGTCGCAAACCCGTTACTTTGATATGATCCTATCAAATTAAACACATCACTTAAAAATGAGTTTGTAAATACATGAGATTATTTCTAAATATATCCAATTATATCTTTATTACTTGAGGATTTCTTATATTGAGCTGGGTCGATGACTGCGTTTATGCAAACCCTGTGCGGGAGCCGTCGCACGTAGCTCCCGCAGTGTATTTTCTTTCTCTTTTTTTTCGTTTTTGTTAAATGGGCTGTAACTGCATTTTTATTTTGTTTTTTTTCTAAAAAAATAGCCACTTCTTTCTTTTCATTAAAAAAATTGTTATTTTTTTATATTTTTTCTTTTTATTGTGTATTTTTCTATTCTTTTTAGCTTTATATTTTTGTGATTGAAATATTTTTCTATGCAATTAAAATTTGCTAAAGTTAAATTAATTTAATTTATTAAGATATTTAAATTATCAATAAATACATAGTAAAAAAAAGAGTGGCTGGTTTTTTAAAAGAAAAAAAATATAAATATACAGGTGTCATGAATGAAGCAGAGTGCCTAAGAAAAAAAGGCCCTCTGTGGGAGCTAGGTGGTGCGGCTAATACGCCTTGCTCCATTGATATTGAAATACTTGGCCTATATAGCTTTCTCTTTGTCATGGATGCTCCAAAATGTGTGCATGAAGCACTTATCTTGGAACATCACTAATGAAAAAAAAAATTAGTTTACTCAAGAGTTAATGTATTATATATAATTAGTATGTTAGCTAGGGGTGTACATGCCCAACCCAACCCAAATATTTCGGATTCAGTTTAGGTTGGGTCAGTAGATTGAGTTGGACTTAGGCCGAATATTTGGTCAATCTTATAATATGTGTCGCAGGTGGTTGGTTAAATATGCAAGATTTGAGAAAAAGCTTTCATGGTGTGCCATTTAAGGAACTTTACTTCTGTCAACTTGGATTGGATGCTTCCAGCTGGTAGGAATGATAGATAGGCTTGATTGAAAATGCTAGGAGATCTTTCAATAATTCATGCAACTTAATTGTAAAGTTTTAAAAAGGAAAATATAAAAGTAATATATATTGATGAAAGTGGAAAATCCAAACTCTATTTTATAAAATTAAATCCTCATTCAGAATTAGAAGAGAGAATTTAGAGTTATTGTATTTTCAATTAAAAGGATATGCGTAGGTTTTTCCTTCTATTTTAAATATAAAACAAAAAAGCAAAAAACAAATAAATAAATAGGCACATAAATAAAATAATGATTTTAAAACAAAAAATAATAAAAATAAAAGATGGACTGGAAGCTATGAATTGTTGTTGTGTTGAGGTGTGCTTGAACGACCTGCGAATGCGAGGGTCCTTCAAGTTGAATCGCACCAGGAAATACGAAAGTGATTGGCACTTGAAGCTTGCTTCCATGTGTGTGATTTAGTTGAGATGATTCAATCTCAATCTCTATCTCTATCTTTGTTGAAGTGGGTGCATCATCTTCATCACCATTACCGTCTTCTTAGCAGTCCTCTGGTGGGTTCTTCAATTTCAGTTTTAATTTCAAGCAACAATCCCCAAATTAAGAGCTTCTCCAATTTCAAGTTGATTCGGGTTTGGGTTACTCGGGTTTTTATGGGTTGAACCCGTGACCCAACCTGTCACACCCCGCCCGGATGCGCCTAAACCGGTTGTACACTCGCGGACGGGGCGCGCATTTGGAACAATAACAATGGTAACAACAGAGTGCGCAGCGAAAATATATGTCACACAGTACAAATCTGATTTCATTTAATTCAGAATATAATTTGTACATAAAATGGTCAAGGGAACATACTCCCCAAAATCCCCAATGAATCATACAAAGGGTACAAAATGTGGGCCCCATAACCTACACCTAGTCCACCCTAATTTCCTGTAAAAGATTGGATAATAATGGAGTGAGCTTAACGCGCTCAGTGGGTAAATAGTTCGTGAGTATAACAGTTAATAAAGCATACTTCAATATCAAATATCTTAAATACACATGTGAGCATCATAATCAATCAATATGTATGTATTCATGACACCGTCTCGTAATGGTTTGATGAACGTACATCGCCCGAGTTCATGTATAGGTGTCCTTCCCCAGGCGTAGCCAGGTTCTCACTATACGTTCCTCCTCAGGAACGATGCTCTGGATTCACGTACTGTTGTCCCTCCCCGGGTGTAGTCGGGTTCTCATGTACGTCCCGCTTCAGAGAAATGTAATGAATAGCGAGTAATGCTCCTAACTATTCTATGAGTCATGAACCATATACGTCCCTAGGTGGTGATATGTATGATGCCAATGCATGAACTGGTCTAGTCTACTGGTCTGGTCTTTTCTTGACATTTAGACTGACTTTGGCAACGTCTAGTGACCCTTATCAGAGTCGGTATCACGACGTGCATGGTTAGGACATTCAGTATTACATGTATACGCTGATAGCTTTCAATAAGACCAACTAGATCAGTCCCCAATTGAGAGGTGAGACACTAGGTTTGCTTAAATAACCAATCGCCTAGAGCAGCCCGCTGCCTCCCGTTCACTATTTAAAGTTACTGAGGACAAGACCGAGTCTAGTTGAGTCAGATTGACCACAAATCTGGCATTATAACAGTATAATACGTGAATTCCAAGTGTACAGGCATAAGTGCGGCAGTATAAACATTATATGACGTAATGCATTGTAAAATGAACAGTAGACATAATAATAATTGAATGTAAACTTTAATAAAAGTTATAAAACACGCAAACCTATGTTTCGTTCCCCACCTTTAGATAAGAACTTCTTCTTTTTCAGATCTGGAGCTTTCCTCCGGACAGAACTTCGTCGTACTGCACTGAGAGTCTCGGACAGAGAGTCTCAAAAGACGAAAAACTCAATATGAGTGAAAAGAGGAGGAAAAATCACAATTTGGAGTGAATTTGGTGTGAAAAATGAAGAGGGGAGGGTTGGTTTATATAAAGTTTTTTTTGGCGCCTGCCTGGACTTCCGGGCATGTGCCATGTGCCATGTGCCTGGATTTCCAGGCATATGCCATGTGCCTGGACTTTCAAGCATGTGCTTTATCCTAAAAAAATTATTATATATATATATATATATTGTGAAATACAGGGTATTACACTCTACCCCCCTTAAAGGGATTTCGCCCTCGAAATCAATTCAAGTAGTTATGATGGTTATCTGCTTGAGATCCACTGCCGGCGTCATCTCTTGCGAGTTCAGGATAGTGCTTGTATGGTCCCTGAATGGCACTGTGGACAGTGGAATCCTCATCATCATAAAACCATGGAGAACAAATGGAATCGGGTTCATCCTCTGAAGATTCCTACATTTGCATAACAGATGGTAGTGGAGGGCGATGGTTACATCGTTTGAGGGAAGGTAGGTTGAGCGGTGGAATACTTTTTCGTGTTGTTGCTTGAATCCGACCTCTTGGCAATTGTGGTAGAAGGTCCTGCCAAGATGAGGGCACGGGATTGTTGAGAAAAAGTCATGCACGTTCTGGCGATAATGATAGTTGTGCGGTGATGGAGTTGGTGATGCAAAGTAGTAGTGACTTGACTATGCTTCTTGAGAAGTAGTTACAAGTTGCCAAGGAGGCCACTGCGTGTGTGCATCACGATATCCATGGATGTTAGTTTCAGACATCGGTGTAGTTATACAAGTGAAACAATGTATTAAGATAAGTGTAACAATGTTTCATCATTTTATTGATAAGTGAAAATAGGACAATATATCGCATCATCAGTTGGTACTAGAAAACAATTCAGGATATTTTTGTTTAATAGTTGCTTCTAGTTCCCATGTTGCTTCCTCTATGTCGTGGTGATCCCAGAGCACTTTCACAAGTGGTATGCTACGTCGCCTTAGTTCGTGAGTTTTTCTATCTAAAATCTGTATCGCTTTCTCCTGACACGTATTTCCTTCCTCAACCCGAACCTCGACTAAAGGGATGATATGCGAAGGATCAAGACGATACTTGCGAAACATAGATACGTGAACAACGTCATGAACCTTAGGCATGGACGATGGAAGGGACAGACGATAAGCAAGTTTGCCAATACGTTCAATGATCTGAAATGGACCGATATACCGCGGGGAGAGCTTGCCTTTGATCCCAAAGCGTTTGACACCTCTTGTGGACTGGACTTTCAGAAAAACAAAGTCCCCCTTATCAAATTCTAGAGGTTGTCTCCGCTTTTCAGCATAGCTCTTCTGTCGACTTTGTGCAACACGAAGTCGTTCCTTTACGAGTGTGATCTTCTCAGAAGTCTCTTGAACTAGGTCAGGGCCTAACTGCGGTCGATCTGCCATATCTAACCAACATACCGGAGATCTGCAAGGCCGACCATAGAGAGCCTCGTATGGTGCCCTGCTGATACTAGTTTGGTAGCTGTTGTTGTATGCAAACTCAGCTAGATGCAAATATTTTGCCCATCCGTCATTAAAGTCCAAAATGCAGCATCGTAACATGTCTTCTAAGATTTGGATAAGCCGCTCTGACTGCCCATTAGTCTGAGGATGGAAGGCTGTGCTCATAGTGATCTTAGAACCCATTCTATTCTAGAAGGTTTTCCAAAAGTTTGATGTGAATCGAGGGTCTCGATCAGAGACGATCGTGAGTGGTATGCCATGAAGGCGTATGATCTCTCTTTCATATAGTTCTGCAAGTTTGGTGGGATTATCCGTGAACTTGATTGCAAGAAGTGTGCAGACTTTGTAATTCTATCAATGATAACCCAGATAGCATCTTGCCCTTTATTATTTCGAGGCAAGGCCGTAACAAAATCCAGTGTGATGTTCTCCCACTTCCATTATCCAATAGGTAACGGTTGCAGAAGTCCTGAGGGAAGTCTTCGTTCTACCTTAATTTTCTGTCAAACGAGACATCGAGCAACGAAGTCTGCAATTGCCTGCTTCATTCCAGAAAACCAGAATTGTCGCTTGACATCCTTGTACATCTTGTCACCCCCAGGATGCGTAACGTACCTCGAACAGTGCATCTCAGTAAGCACATCTTTCCGAACCTCAGGATCGTTCGGTAGACAAAGACGTTTTTTATAGAAAACGGCACCGTCTTTAGAGACTGACCAAGGAGGAAGATCTTGTCCGCTGAGTAGCTGAAATCTTTCGAACGAGCTCAGAGGTGGCTGATAATTGAGAGAGTCGTGGTCGTGGTCCTTCTACGTTCAGCTGTAGGTTAAAGTTATCCATCTCTGTAGCCAACTTCCCCATTTCATAGTTAAGAGTGCAAGCAACATAAGATTTTCTACTCAGGGCATCGGCCACAACATTGGCCTTTCCGGGATGGTACTGGAGTTGAAAGTCATAATCTTTCAAGAATTCCAACCATCGTCTCTGGCGGAGGTTTAAATCTCTCTGAGTGTATATGTACTTAAGACTTTTGTGATCTGAGAAGACCTCAAACCGTTCACCGTATAGGTAATGACGCCATAGCTTCAATGCAAACACAACAGCTGCAAGTTCCAAGTCATGTGTTGGGTAATTACCCTCGTGAATCTTTAGTTGCCTCGAGGCATACGCAACAACTTGGCTTTCTTACATTAGTACGGCACCTAAGCCTCGGAGAGAGGCGTCGGTGTATAATGAAAATCCAATTGCATTTCTTGGAGTGATAAGTACAGGTGCCGCCGTGAGGCGTTTCTTCAATTCCTGAAATGATGCTTCACAGGCAGGATTCCAGATGAATCGCACGTCTTTTCGAGTGAGCTTGGTCATATGTTCAGCAATCTTTGAGAAGTCCTTGATGAAGCGTCTGTAATAGCCAGCCAACCCAAGAAAACTCCTAATCTGAGTAACAGTGGTAGGCTACTTCCAGTTTAAAACGGCTTCAACCTTAGAAGGATCTACGTCAATGCCATTGCCTGAAACCACATGGCCTAGGAATTGAGCTCTCTTCGCCCAAAATTCGCACTTACTCAACTTTGCATATAGTTGGTGGCTTCTCAAGATCTGGAGGACTATTTTCAAATGTATTTATGGTCTTCCTCGGTTGAGGAATATATCAAGATGTCGTGCACAAAAACCACCACAAATCGGTCCAAGTATAACCTGAATATGCGATTCATCAAATCCATGAATGCAGCAGGTGCATTTGTTAGACCGAACGGCATAACTAAGAACTCCTAATGACCGTACCAAGTTCTAAATGCCGTCTTGGTGATGTCCGACTCTCGGATTCAGAGTTGGTGATAACCGGACCGTAAATCAATCTTAGAGAAGTATTTGGCTTCTCTAAGTTGGTCGAACAAATCATCGATCCTGGGCAATGGATATCTGTTCTTGATGGTGACGTTATTCAACTTGCGATAATCGATGCAAAGTCGTAACAAACCATCCTTTTTGCGAACAAACAGAACTGGAGCGCCCCAAGGTGATGAACTCTTTCGGATGAAGCCATTACTCTCTTATTCCATTAGTTGTTTGTCTAATTCGACTAGCTCGACATTAGACATTCTGTATGGTGGAATTGAGATAGGCCCTGTCCCAGGTATGAGGTTGATCTCAAAATCGAATTCCCTAATTGGAGGTAGACCAGGAAGGTCATTTAGAAAAACTGTTGAGAATTCAGATATGACTGGAACATCCTGTACTTCGAGAGGGTATAGTGCTGGTGATTCATTTTCGTTACCAAGGGATAACGCTCGAAGTTGAGATTTGAGAAGTGCAACTGTTGATTTGTGTATCCATTTCCTTGTTCCGTGAATATTGACAAACTCTCCTGTAGGCAAGGTTAACTGAACTTGCTTCTTCAGACAGTCGATCTTTGCATTCAGTGGTGCGAGCCAGTCCATGTTGAGGATGATGTCGAAGTCTTCAATATCCATCACAAAAAGATCTGCATATATTATCTGTTCTGACATTCGAAGTTCACATCGAGAACACTGCAAATTCACGTCAGTATCAAATCCAAACGATGATGTGACATGGAGTGTGATGTTTGTGGGTTCAGGATGCAGGCCTAAATGTCTTACCAATGCTGATGATATAAAAGAATGCGTAGCACATTGTATTGAACAAAGGAAAGGTACCTTCGACTACATTGTTGTCTGGGAGGGGTTGTTGAGCAATGGCATATGCTCTACCCTGATTTCGTTGACCCTGGTTCTGCTAGTTCTGCCTGGGTTGGGCATTAGCAGCAGGTGGTGCTTGTTGGACCGGAATAGCAGGAACAGGTTGCTGAAGGTGCGGACAGGCATTTCTTATACGGCCATGCTGGCCGCAGTTGAAACAAGTAGGCCTGTACTGATGATTGTGTTGCTGGCCATGCTGATTGTTCTGCTAGGCTTGCTGATTGTGGTGTCGACCACCACCTCTGCCATTGCCGTTTCGACGACCACCCCTTCCATAACGACCTTTGCGGCCATGATTACGAAAACCCTGATGGTTAGGGTTAGAAGGTTCAGCCGCAGGTGTTGTGGCCTCATTCTTCAAAACAGGGCCTGGGAGGGCTGGGTTTTAATTGTAGTAGGGCTTCTTCTTGTTGCCCTGCTGCGAGCCTTGTTGGGAAAACGTTGCAGGCCGTTTGCCCTTATTCATTCTCTATTCCTATAAGATCTTCTCTTGTTCAAAGCTCATGGCCTTGTCAACAACCTCCTTGTAAATCTTGAGATCCAAGATCGACAAGGCTTGTCGAATGTCATGGCGAAGGCCATTATAAAATTTCTCGGTCTTATCTCGCTCCGTTGAGATGGTGGAGAGAGAGTAGACTGATAATTCTTTGAATTTTCCAGCATATTCTCTGACAGTCATGGTGCCCTGGTATAACTTAGCGAATTCCTGACGCTTCTGCTTCATCACCGCGCTGGGAAAATACTCATCAATAAACATTGACTCAAACTATTGTCAAATCATATTTGCTATGTTGACCCTTGGGTCTTCTTTCACTGTCATCCACCATGTGTTTGCCCGACCAACAAGTTGGTAGGTCGCTAGTGGAATTTTTTGAGTCTCATCGACTCCCATTGCATCAAGAGCCTTCTTTGACTCATCCAGCCACTTTTGCAGCTCATCAGCATCAATGGTGCCATCGAAAGTAAGAGGTTGTAGCCGCTTGTATTTAGTAATCTGATCGGTTTAAGCTTCCAACCCAAATTTTATAGGTGCTTGAACAGTGGCAACCTGACTGGTCGCGGTCTCACGAACGGCCGTTTGAACAGTGGCTTTGATTGCTTCAATAAATCTGGCAAAAAAGGTTTCAATGCTCGAAGGCATAGTAAAGGGTGCGGGCGGGGGTGGTATTGCCTGCCCAGATGGAGTGGCAGTGTCGGGTGTGGCTTGTGCTGTTGTCGGAGGCGGCAATTCCTGAATCTCATGAGGTGCCTCAACTGCTGGACGAACAATACGTGGCCTTCCTCTCTTCCTTGTTTGCATTTTCTCACTAGCAAGGAGAAAATAAAACCAAGATTAAGAAACTGTAATCAAGTATAATGTTATAGTATGCTCAGCAACAATTTTGAGAGTACTGCAATATTAAAATCACCTATTTTTTTCTAAGTATAGTGTAAGGTTTTTGTTGAGGAATCAAAGAATCTTATATAACTCGTATGTTGGGCAGGGTGTAAAAACAAGGTTAGAAGGTTTATATAATAAGTACAAAACTTTGCAAGTATTTCAAATGATTTGGTTTTGGTCTTTGTGAACATACTTATATATTTCATTAAAAATTCATACGAGTCATAAGAATTCTAAGATTTGCCTCGGTAAATATCCTGATCTAACGTTCTATCGCAATCTTATGTATTCAAACTCTTACTCTTAGTCTTTTCGATTATTAGCCAAGTTCATGTGTCCCATACCACATGACTTTGGTAATAAGGGTGTTAACCAAGTTAAGTTGTATGAACACGATCTCTAAAAACATTGGTTGAATAGAAGTTCACTAATAGTATCGTCCAAATTTACTCGTCCCATACCGTGTAAACTTAGTGATAATATTCGTAATGCAACTTTTTCCAAATGTTTCTTTTCACACAAGGTCATGGGTTTTCTTACTTCAACATTTTATTTAGTATCCTTCAATTTTGTTATGTCCCATACCATTCCAAAGTTAGTGATACAAAAGAAAGAATGGTTGTAAGTCGGCCCACCAAAGATAGTCTTTAAACAAAACATTTCATTCATGTATATAAAAGAAAAGTTTACAATGCCAGTAATCAATTTTGATTTCCCTGCCTACTTCCGCTCCTTCTAGATCTCCTGCTAGGTACAGAATGACTACTAACAGAAGGTTGAGAGTTTGCTCGCTCTGCTTCAGAGTTTTGCATATGTGTTAATATATAATTTTGAGTCGCTCTCATTTCTGCCATATTGGATTCCATTTTATTTAACCTTTCAAAAAAGTTAGTCGATTGGTCCATTGGTGGTTGATGGCTCGATTGTCCGATAGGTGGAGGGTAGGCCATAGGCATTGGGGGAAAGTATTGGTTGTACGTGTGATTCATAGGTGAAAGGTAATTGTTTTGATTATACGGGGATCCCCTAACTGGAACCCCTTGTATATCTAGATCTGTATGAGGTGAAAAATTTTTAAATAGTGGGCTCATTGGGATGTTCTGCCCTCCAAAATTTGGTGCTTCTCTGACGGGAATCTTGCGTCGACTTTTTCCAAGGCAACGTTCATGCTTGTCCCTCATTCTCTCGACATTTCTTATCGTTGAGCCAAATACTTCCTTGTCAGTTACTCCTCCCCTTGGAACATATATCTTGAAGATAGAAGATGTTGTAACTGGCTCAACGATTTGTGTCGAAATCCCATCAAAAGTGTCAATGTTTACTTCGCGTAGCATCCTCATGATCAAGACTCCGTAACCGAGGAATTCCTTTCTCAAAGGGTTTTGAATCACCCTCAACATTTGTTGGATGATGATGTGTGGTAGGGAGACCTTTATTCCCTTCTCTATGCAATATAGCACAAGGAGTTGGGCCCTTGACATAGTGCCATTAGGCCTCCTTTCTGGCAAGATGTTGCCGAACACGATCTTTCCAAGGCCGGCAAGAGATGGTTTAAGATAATTGTTTGGGAGGTTGGTGAACGTCGATTGAGTGTATGGCTCCTTGGTGAGGGAATTGAATAATTGTTCATTAGACTCTGCAATCTCTGTAATTGTCTGCGGTTCATGTGGATCAATAATTCTTTCCTCAATCGGAATCTTCATAAGTCGAGCGATGATTTTGACGTTGATAGGAATTTTTATCCCCATAACTGTTGTCTCCAATACAGGGTTGATTCCTTCTTCTGGAATTCCCACGTAATTCATGGCTTCGTAGAAGGATCTCACCAAGTTGTAAGAGACGTGGCCCTCAACCGTTGTTATGTTCAACCAACCCACAGTTGCGAGTTTGTTGTGAAGGATTGGGTGGAGGCGGAGATTGTTGTTGTCGATGCTCCTCATAGTCATAACCTCCCTTTTGGACAATTCCTTCAGTCTAGTGGGAATTGGTTCCCTGCTAGTGGAAGTTGTTCCTTCACTTGAGGCCATTCTTTGCTGAAAGGAAAATAAATTTGTGAAAGACAAAATATATTCCTAACATTTTTAAGATTTATGCCTTGTCAGTTGGATAAGATTTTATATTTTTCTCTTGATGTTTATGCCATCATGTAATCAAAATTCTTCATTAGCAATATGATATATATATATATATATATATATATATATATATATATATATATATATATATATGTAATCATAACTGTATATATAGTTTTCACAAATCGACTATATATATATTTGAAATTTCAACTATATCTAAATCATATACAGTTTTCTTAGATATATATTTAATACAAATCTTAACTATATATATAATTCATACATATATAGTTCTATATATATCTAATAACATTTTTCAAAATTTATTTATTTATTTATTTTTATTTTTATTTTTATAATATGATATATATATATATATATATATATATATATATATTTCATATACACTAAGGTATATAACTATACATATAGTTTTTAATAAATCATGACTATATGTATATTTAAATTAAACTGTATAAAAAATCATATAGTTCTCTAGATATATATTTAATACAATCTCACTATATATAGTTGACATATATATATAGTTCTAGAGATATATATATCTAATAAAATTTTTCATTATCAACATAGTATATATATATCTCCTATATGCATAGATATATAGATATATATATTTAATCATAACAATATATATAGTTTTCATTAATCACAACTATATATATATTTCTAAACTATATAAAACTATATAGTTTTCTTAGATATATATTTAATACAAATCTTAACTATATATAATTCATATATATATATAGTTCTAAAGATATATATATCTAATGAAATTTTTTCATTCAAATTTTTCATCAATAATATGATATATATATCTCATATATACTAAGGTATATATATATATATATATATATAGCTATACATATAGTTTTTTTTTTTTTTATAAATCATGACTATATGTATATCTAATCAAACTATAAAAAATCATATAGTTTTTTTTTTTAGATATATATTTAATATAAATCTCACTATATATAATTGACATATTTATATATAGTTCTAGAGATATATATATCTAATAAAATTTTTCATTGATAACGAGGTATATATATATCTCCTATATGCATAGATATATAGATATATATATTTAATCATAACGATATATATAGTTTTCATAAATCATAACTATATATATATTTAAATCAAACTATATAAAAATCATATAGTTTTCTAGATATATATTTAATACAAATCTTAACTATATATAATTCATATATATAGTTCTATATATATCTAATAACATTTTTTCATTCAAATTTTTCATCAATAATATGATATATATATATATATATATCTCATATATACTAAGGTATATAGATATATATATTCAATCATAACTATACATATAGTTTTTAATAAATCATGACTATATGTATATTTAAATCAAACTATATAAAAATCATATAGTTTTCTAGATATATATTTAATACAAATCTCAACTATATACAAATCATATATATATAGTTCTAGAGATATATATATATTCTAGTAAAATTTTTCTTCTCCTAATTTGGTGGACTTGGATGGGCCGTGGACCGTACGCTCTGATACCATTAAATATCACACCCCGCCCGGACGCGCCTAAACCTGCGGTACACTCGCGGACGGGGCGCGCATTTGGAACAATAACAATAGTAACAACAGAGTGCGCAACGGAAATATATGTCACACAATACAAATCTGATTTCATTTAATTCAGAATATAATTTGTACATAAAATGGTCAAGGGAACATACTCCCCAAAATCTCCAATGAATCATACAAAGTACAAAGGGCACAAAATGTGGGCCCCATAACCTGCACCCAGTCCACCCTAGTTTCCTGTGAAAGATTGGATAATAATGGAGTGAGTTTAACGCGCTCAGTGGGTAAATAGTTCGTGAGTATAACAATTAATAAAGCGTACTTCAATATCAAATATCTTAAATACACATGTGAGCATCATAATCAATCAATATGTATGTATTCATGACACCGTCTCGTAATGGTTTGATGAACGTACATCGCCTGAGTTCACGTATAGGTATCCTTCCCCGGGCGTAGCCAGGTTCTCACTATACGTCCCTCCTCAGGAACAATGCTCTGGATTCACGTACTGATGTCCCTCCCCGGGTCTAGCCGGGTTCTCATGTACGTCCCTCTCCAGAGAAATGTAATGAATAGCGAGCAATGCTCCTAACTATTCTATGAGTCATGAACCATATACGTCCCTAGGTGGTGATATGTATGATACCAATGCATGAACTGGTCTAGTCTACTGGTCTGGTCTTTTCTTGACATTTAGACTGACTTTGGCAACGTCTAGTGACCCTTATCAGAGTCGGTATCACGACGTGCATGGTTAGGACATTCAGTATTACATGTATATGCTGATAGCTTTCAATAAGACCAACTAGATAAGTCCCCAGTTGAGAGGTTAGACATTAGGTCTGCTTAAATAACCAATCTCCTAGAGCAGCCCGCTGCCTCCCGTTCACTATTTAAAGTAACTGAGGACAAGATCGAGTCTAGTTGAGTCAGATTGACCACAAATCCGGCATTATAACAGTATGATACGTGAATTCCAAGTGTACAGGCATAACTGCGGCAGTATAAACATTATATGACGTAATGCAGTGTAAAATAAACAGTAGACATAATAATAATTGAATGTAAACTTTAATAAAAGTTATAAAACACGCAAACCTATGTTTCGTTCCCCACCTTCAGATAAGAACTTCTTCTTTTTCAGATCTGGCGCTTTCCTCCGGACAGAACTTCGTCGTACTGTACTGAGAGTCTCGGACAGAGAGTCTCAAAAGACTAAAAACTCAATATGAGTGAAAAGAGGAGGAAAAATCACAATTTGGAGTGAATTTGGTGTGAAAAATGAAGAGGGGAGGGTTGGTTTATATAGAGTTTTTTTTTGGCGCCTGGAAGTCTAGGCATTTGCCTGGACTTCCAGGCATGTGCCATGTGCCATGTGCCTGGACTTCCAGGTATGTGCCATGTGCCATGTGCCTGGACTTCCAGGCATGTGCTTTATCCTAAAATTATTACATATATATATATATATATATATATATATATATATATATATATATTGTGAAATACAGGGTATTACACAACTCAAACTAATGGAGTTAGGTATTTTAGAACCCAAACCAACCTAAAAGGTTCGGATTGGTCGCTATTAACCTAAGGGGTTTTGCATTTAGTTTTGTCTTAAGTATTTTGATACTAACAAACAATATAACAAATGGTGTTAATGTTTCTATCTAATATATTTCAGCACCTAAAGCAAAGATAAGTCAATAAGTCTCCCAAGTAAAGGATCAAAGCAAATGATCAACCAAATTCAAAGTTTGGACAACTTGAAGGAAAGAAGAATTATGAGGTTGAGTGTCATATTTATGTCTAGAATTAGGATGCAGCCTACTTGTTCTAGTTTGTTCAATCATTTTTTTTTAAATTCATACATGCATTAGATCTTCTTGAAAAATGATCCATAAATGTTCAAATATGTTTGGTTAATATTTTTAAAACATTTCAAACTTGTTTGAATCATACTTACATCAATTTTAGTTAAAATCACTTTTTTACAAACACTAATGAGCAAATGGAGTCGGATTCGTCCTCAGAAGGTTTCGACATTTGCCTCACAGATGGTGATGTAGGGCTCTGCAAGTTGCAGCGTTTCAGGGAAGGTAGGTTAAGTGGCCGAATGCTTTTTCGTGTTATTGATCGAATCCGGTCCCCAAGCAATTTTGGTGGGAGATCTTGCCAGGATGAGATCACAGGATTATTTCGGGCAATATTGTTGCGATAAAGCCATACACGCTTTGACGATAAGGAACGTTATCTGTGGGGCAATGGAGTTGGTGATACAAAGTAGTTGTGGCTTGATTCGGATCTTGAAGGAGTCGTCACAGGTTGCCAAAGAGGTCATTGCGTGTGTGCATCATTACCTCCATCGACATTATTTTCAGACATCTGCATAGTTATTTAAATGAAAGAATATATTACAATATTGTAAACAAAGTTCCATCATTCTATTAATAAGTGAAAAGTACAATGTATCACATCATCAATTACTACTAGACAACAATTCAGGGTATTTCTGTTTAATTGTTGCCTCTAGTGCCCATGTTGCTTCATCTACTCCATGGTGATCCCAGAGCACTTTCACAAGTGGTATGCTACGTCGCCTTAGTTCTTGAGTTTTCCTACCCAGAATATGTATCGCTCTCTCCTGATACTTATTTCCTTCCTCAACCCGAACCTCGACTAGAGGGGTGATATGCGAAGGATCAGGATGATACTTTCGAAGCATGGATATGTGAAAAACGTCATGAACCTTAGACATGGACAATAGAAGAGATAGACGATAAGATAGTTTACCAATACGTTCAATGATCTGAAATGAACCGATATACCGTGGGGAGAGCTTTCCTTTGATCCCAAAGCATTTGACACCTCTTGTAGGCTGAAACTTTAGACAAACCAAGTCCCCTTTATCAAATTCTAGAGGTTGTCTCTGTTTGTCAGCATAGCTCTTCTGTCGACTTTGTGCTACATGAAGTCGCTCCTTTACTAGTGTGATCTTCTCATAAGTCTCTTGAACTAGTTCAGGCCCCAACTACGGTCAATCTGCCATATCTAACCAACATACAGGAGATCTGGAAGGGCGATCATAGAAAGCCTCGTATGGTGCCATGCAGATACTAGTTTTGTAGCTGTTGTTGCATGCAAACTCAGCCAAATGTAAGTGTTTTGCCCATCTATCATGAAAATCCAAAATGCAACAACGTAAGATGTCCTCCAAGACCTGGATAAGATGCTCTGACTGCCCATCAGTCTAAGGGTGAAAGGTTGTGCTCGTGGTGATCTTGGAGCCCATTCTACTCTGGAAGCTTTCCCAAAACTTTGATGTGAATCGAGGGTCTCGATCAAAGACAATCGTGAGTGGCATGCCATGGAGGCGTACGATCTCTCTTTCATACAACTCGGCAAGCTTGGCGGGGTTATCTATTAATTTTATTGACAAAAAGTATGCAAACTTTGTAAGTTTGTCAAAGATAACCCAAATTGCATCTTGCCCTTTATTATTTTGAGGCAAGGCCGTAACAAAATCCATTGCAATGTTCTCCCACTTTCATTCTCCAATGGGTAAAGGCTGGAGAAGTCCAGAGAAAAGTTTGCGTTCTGCCTTTACTTGCTGGCAAACGAGACATCGAACAACGAAGTCTGCAATCGCCTTCTTCATTCCAGAAAACCAGAATTGTTGCTTGACATCCTTGTACATCTTGTTTCCCCTAGGATGCACAATGAACCTTGAATAGTGCATTTCAGTGAGCACTTCTTTCTGAACCTTAGGATCGTTCGGTAAACAGAGACGTTTTTTGTAGATAACGGCCCCGTCTTCAGAGACCGACCAGTGAGGAAGGTCCTATCCGCTGAGTAAAAGTTCTCATTTTCTATTAACATAGGGTCGTTGGCTTGAGCTGGTGAAATATTTTGAATCAGCACAGAGTTGGCTGATAATTGAGAGAGTCGTGATCTTCCTCCCTCCTCAATCAGTTGTAGGTTAAAATTCTCCATTTCTGTGGCCAACTTCCCCGTCTCGAAGTTAAGAGTGCAAGCAACATAAGATTTTATACTCAGGGCATGTAACGCCCGTACCTTAAGAGGACATCATTTTGACCTGTAGAGTACCCGTATACGTGTACATATACGTATATGATGCTCAACGCGTGTTGGTTAGAGTGCCTTTGCATGAAGTTTCGGAATGATCGGAGACCCGTTCGATGTCGAAACTTGTCGAAAATGGTGTTTTGGATCAGTGGAGCTCTCCCCATGGAAGAAGAAATTTCTTGTCACTGATTACATCAACTGCTTGATCTCCTAGATCCATAGTCCGATTGAGCTAAAAGTTTTCAGATTATTCTTCTCTGATATATCCTCATTATTATTGGTGAAGATCTTGTTCGGAGTTGTCTACTGTGAGTTATAAAGCTCCAAACACTATTTTTTGGATTTACGAATTTTCTTGCGCAATTTTGATCAAACAGTTGGATCTCGTAATCCCACCAGAGGATTGAGCTGAACATTTACCATAATGTTGGTAACTGACTCATAAAACTTTTGAACGGTTAAGATGTTAAATTTATGAGTCATTTCCATAAAATTGAGTATCTAAGTGGAAGTAATTGCAGCAGAAGAAATTGTTCCTTTTGTTTAAGTGTATTTTGAGTTGTGGGCCCAATTTTTTTTATAAATACAAACCAAAATGGGATTTTCTCACACTTGCTCATTTTTTCACATTCAAGAGTGCTAGAGAGCTTGGAGAAAGGGGAAAGAAGAGGAAAAGAGAAAAAGAAGGGAAAAAAGAGGTTTTTGGGTGGATTCTTGCTCAAGGATCATAAAGGTAACTACTTCATTCCCATTTTTCTTCCTTCCATCACTCTCTTACAAGCGTGCAACTGATTGTTTTCGACCTCGGGTTCTATTGAATCCCGTTTTTGAAAGGGTGATGGAAAATCAAAGTTGGAATTAGGTGTTGAAATTAATATATGTTGATATAGAGTGTATGGGGAGTACTCTAGAGGCGAAACCCCTAATTTCTAGCAAGAAATTGAAGGGGTTTCATAAACTTGACCTAAAACTAGTATTTTGACCTAGGGTTTTCTATTCAAATTTCTTGTAATTTGTATGAAATTGATGAGTAATTATGGATGTATGACACTCTAAATTACTGATCTTGAATAGGGGGAACCTAATTGTAGGGTAATTTTGGCTTAGGCCATGTAAATTGACATTCCCATACAATTTGGGGATTTTCATGTAAATTGGAGATTTTGCCCAAATTAGGGCTTTTGACCTAAACCAAGTCAATTGACCAAATTGACTTGGAAATCATCTAATTGGACCTCATTTGTGTAGATTCATGGGTTTAGAATGTTTGAACCTATGTTAATTTGGTATGACTTAGTTCAATTTGGCCTTAGGTTATGTATTGCCAAATTGGGGATTTTGACTTGAACTTAGTCAATTAATGTAATTGACTTGAGGAATAGCCTAATTAACCCTTAATATGATTGAATGCTCTGTATTATAGTAATTGGGATCATGGGAATCAACCTATGACATTCAATTTGCGTTAGGTGTAGTTTAATTTGATGATTATATGGTTGAATTGAGTAATATGGGTTGGCTCATGACTATGACCATGCTAGAATCTAAAATTGACTATAGAATTAGGTTTGAACATGGTTATTAGCATACTTTAGCTGATCTTTAGTATTGTATGGACCATGTGTTATATGTAGGGACCTTGGTCGGTTTGAGTAAGCCACGTAGGCAAATTGGTGATTGAAGTACTCAAGGTGATTCGTGGATCTTTTAGTACTTTCTTGGATTGGAAATTGGATTGGCTAGACTTAGCCAATCAATTGTGAGTGTTTCTTTACTTGTGTCTTCTATGTAAGACATTCTATTATAGAAATGTTTTAAATTCTTAATTATTATGGTATGCATGATTTGATATCTCATGAAAATTATTTGATCATAGTCAGTTGGGAAAACAATTTGGGTTGAGTCTCCTAGTTGGGGTTTCCTTCGAGAAATTATGTAAGACTAGTGGGATCCCCAGTTGTGGACCTTACAGAGGGTTTCAAGGGTAGGCGCAGCTGTAGTTCGTCTAAACCTGAAATAGGGTTTGGAATGAATAGTAAATTGGTGACGTTCCCTTGGGTCTCGCGTACTCATGTTCTCGAATCGATTCTTACCTAAGAGGTGTTTAAGTGCATGAACATGTCATAAGTGATATGCATTCTCTTGATATCACATGAGGTCTTATATTGAACATGTATGTAACCTCGTTTACATTCCAGTTGTTTAAATTGTTTTAATGAATCTTGCAATGTTTTACATACATGCACATGTATGTAGCCACTTGTAGAAAACATTCACTAGGCATGCTGTAGCTCACCCCTCACTATTATAATTTCAGGATCGGATCAGATAGGAAGGGGAATGGAAAGGCTTAGCTGCGGAGCATTTCCCGAACTCTAGTTGATGTAGGTATTAGTACTTTTTCACATTTATTTTGATAAATTGTACTATGTAACACCTAATACGTATATTTAACACTTAGATGGGTTGTACTCATTGTTAAGTATTATTTTGTACTTTTGATCACTGTGGACTTAGAAAAAAAATATATTATGGCTTACATTTTGGGAATGTAATATTATTTGATTATGTCCATATGTATTTATTGTTGTGAATTTGGGATTATAATGTGTATTAGAAGGCTTATCGGGATGTAGTGTATTTCGACTGAGGATATACACAGGGTTCCGTGCCAGTCATGACGTCACGTATCGTGGGTCGTGATAGTTATGGTATCAGAGCGAGGTTTTAGGTCTAAAAAACCTTAAAAAGAATAAAAGACTTATATGATATTATGATTGATTTTATGGGTATGATTATGGGTAGTTATCTTAGGGATAACAATTATCATAGTTTGTGATTCTGATGGACTTTTCCATATTTGTGAATTTCAGATTTACAAGAGGGGAAATTCAGAACCAACCATGGATCCAGATGAGCGCTTCTGGCAGATTGAGGCCTTGTTAGTTGCTCAGCAGACTCCTCAGACTCAGCTGTAGCAGCAACAGACTCAGATACTAGCACTGCTTGTCCAGGTCCAAGGTAACAGACTCTTATGATCCGAGAAGACCTCAAACCGTCCACCGTATAGGTAATGATGCCATAAATTCAGTGCGAATACGACAACTGCAAGTTCCAAGTCATGCGTTGGGTAATTACCCTCATAAATCTTCGATTGCCTCGAAGCATATGCAACAACTTGGCCTTCTTTCATCAGTACTGCACCTAAGCCTTGGAGAGAGGCGTCGGTGTATAGTGAAAATCCAACTCCATTTCGTGAATTGATTAGTACCGGTGCTGTCGTGAGGTGTTTCTTCAATTCCTAAAATGATGATTCACAGGCAGGATTCCAGATGAATCGTACGTCTTTCCGAGTGAGCTTGGTCATAGGTTCAGCAATTTTTGAGAAATCCTTGATGAAGTGTCTGTAGTAGCCAACCAAACCAAGAAAACTCTGAATTTGAGTAACAGTGGTAGGCTGCTTCCAGTTTTAAACCGCTTTAACCTTTGAAGGATCCACCTCAATGCCATTGCCTGAAACCACATGACCTAGGAATTGAACTCGCTTCGCCCAAAATTCACACTTAATCAACTTTGCATATAATTGGTGGCTTCTCAAGGTCTGGAGGACAATCCTCATATGTATCTTATGGTCTTCCTCAGTTGAGGAATATATCAAGATATCATCCGCAAAGACCGCCACGAACCGATCTAAGTATAACCTGAAGACGCGGTTCATTAAATCCATGAACGTTGCATGTCTATTTGTTAGACCGAACGACATAACCAAGAACTCGTAACGACCGTACCGAGTCCTGAATGCTGTCTTATTAGTGTCCGACTCTCTGATATGGAGTTGATGGTAATCGGATCGTAAATCAATCTTAGAGAAGTACTTGGCATCTTTAAGTTGGTCGAACAAGTCACCGATCCTGGGTAATGGGTATTTGTTCTTGATGGTGGTGTTATTCAACTTACGATAGTCGATGCAAAGTCGTAACGAACCATCCATTTTGCGAACAAACAGAATTGGAGTGCCCTAGGGTGATGAACTTTTCCTGATGAAGCCATTACTCTCCAACTCCTTTAGTTTCTTGTCCAACTTAACTAGCTCGACGTTGGAGATTCTGTATGGTAGAATTAAGATAGGCCCGGTCTCAGGTATGAGTTTGATCTCAAAATCGAATTCCCTAACCAGAGGCAGACCAGAAAATTCATTTAGAAAAATCTTTGGGAATTCAGATATTGCCGGGACATCATGTACTTCGACAGGGTATAGTGTTGGTGAGTCATTGTCATCACCAAGGGATAGAGCTCAAAGCTGTGCCTTGAGAAGTGCAACAGTCGAGTTGTGTATCCATTTCCTCGTTCCCTGAATCTTGACAAACTCCCCAGTAGGCAAAGATAACTAAACTTGTTTTTTCAAACAATCGATTTTTGCATTCAGAAGTGCTAGCCAGTCCATGCCGAGGATGATGACAAAGTCTTCAATATCCATCACAAAGAAATATGCATATATTATATATTCGAAGTTCACATCGAGAACACTGGAAATTCACATCAGTACCAGATCCTAATTGTGATGTGACATGGATTGTGATGTTTGTGGGTTCAGGATGCAACCCTAAATGCCTTACCAATGCAGAAGATATAAAGGAATACGTAGCACCCGAATCAAACAAGACGTGCACCATTGTATTGAACAAGGAAAATGTACCTTCAACTACATTGTTGTCTGGGAGGGATTGTTGAGTGATGGCAAACGCTCTCCTCTGGTTCTGTTGCCCTTGGTTCTGCCTGGGTTGGGCATTAGCAGCAGGTAGGGCTTGTTGGACTGGAATAGTGGGAATAGGTTGTCGCGGTTGCTGAGGGTGGGGGCACGCATTTCTTACATGGCCTTGCTGGGCGCAGTTATAACAAGTTGGTCTTTGCTGCTGAGGCGCCTGTTGCTGGTTTTGATGACCATGCTGATTGTGGTGCTAAACACCACCCTTGCCATTGCCGTTTCGACGGCCACCCCTTCCATTGCGACCTCCTTGGCCATGATTGTGATAACCTTGATGGCCAGGGTTAGATGGCTCAGCTGGAGGTATCGTGGCCTCATTCTCCTGATTAGGGGCTGGGAATGCTAGGTTTTGATTATAGTAGGGCTTCTTCTTATTGTCCTGCTGCGAGCCCTGTTAGGAAAACGTTGCAAGTCATTTTTCCCTATTCATTTTCTACTCATGCTCAAAGCTCATGGTCTTGTCAACAATCTCCCTATAAATCTTGAGATTCAAGATCGACAGGGCTTGTCGGATGTCAGGACGAAGGCCATTGTAGAATTTCTCGGTATTATCTTGCTCTGTTGAGATGGTGGAGAGAGAGTAGACCAATAATTCTTTAAACCTGCCAACATCTTTCTAACTATCATGTTTCCCTGGTATAGTCTAGCAAACTCCTGGCACTTCTGCCTCTTCACAGCTTCGGGGAAGTACTCATCGATAAACAATGACTCAAACTGCTGCCAAGTCATGTCTGCGGTATTGACCCTTAGGTCTTCCTTCACCGTTATCCACCATGTATTTTCCCTACCAAGAAGTTGGTGGGACGCAAGTGGAATCTTTCGACTCCCATCGCCTCGAGAGCCTTCTTAGACTCATCAAGTCATTTCTGCGCCTCCTCCGCATCAATGGAGCCAGCAAAAGTAAGGGATTGTGGCCTCTTGTACTTCGTGATCTGGTCGGTTTGGCTCTCCGACCCAGTTCGTACAGGTGCTTGTGCAGTAACTACTTGGTTGGTCGCAGTCTCACGAACGGTCGTCTGAACAGTTACCTTCATCGCCTCGATAAATCCAACGAAAATGACTTCCATGTTCGAAGGCATGACAAAGGATGTGGGCTGAGGTGGCACTGCTTGCCCAGACGTAGTGGCAGTGTCATGTGTGGCCTGCTCCGTCCTCGGAGGCGGCGGTTCCTGATTTTGAACTACAAGAGGTGCCTCCTCTGCTGGACGGACTGCTTCTGGCCTTCCTCTCTTCCTTGTTTGCATTTTCTCACTGGCAAGGAGAAAATAAAACCATGATTTAGGAACTGTAGGCAAGTATAATGTTATGATATTCTCACCAATAAGTTTGAGAGTACTGCAATATAAAACCACCTATTTTTCTAAGCACGATGTAAGGTTTTTGATGAGGAATGTTATGTGCCTCATATGCTTGGCCATGGTGTAAAACAAGGTTAGAATGTTTATATAATAAGTATAAAACTTTGCAAGTATTTCAAATGTTTTGGTTCTTGTTTTTTGTGACATACATATATATTTCTATGAAAATCCATACGAGTCATAGAAATTCTAAGATTATCCTCGGTAAATATCATAATCTAACGTTTTATCACATTCTTATGTGTTCAAACCCTTTCGCTTAGTCTTTTCGACTATTATCCAAGTTTGTGTGTCCCATACCACATAACTTTAGTAATAAAAGGTTCAACCAAGTTAAGTTGTAAGAACACAGTCTCTACGAAACATTGACGGGAGAGGAGTTCACTAATAGTATCGTCCAAGTTTACTCATCCCATACCATTTAAACTTGGTGATAATGTTAGTAATTCAGCTTTCCCAGATGTTTCTTTTCACACAAGGTCGTGGATTTTCTTACTTTCACATTTTATTTAGTATCTTCCAATTTTGTTGTGTCCCATACCACTTCAAACTTAGTGATACAAAAGAAATAATGGTTGTAAGTCGACCCACCAAACATAGTCTCAAACAAACATTTCATTTATATATAAAAATATAATTACAATGCCAGTAATCATTCCTAATTTTTCTGCCTACTACTACTCCTCCTAGAACTTTTGTGAGTTACAGAACGGCTACCAGAAGAACGTTGAGAAGATGTTCACTCTTCTACCATGCCTTTCACACATGTTATCAAAGCATTATGGGTCTCCTGCATCCGAGCAAGACTAGATACAGTCACATTTAACTGGTCAAATGGATTTGTTGGTTGTCCCATTGATGGTTGGTAGGTTGTCTATCCCATAGGTAGAAGATAGATTGTAGGCATTGGTGGAAAATGTCGGCCGTATGGTTGACTCATAGGTGGAGGGTAATTAGTTTGATTATATGAGGACTCCCTAACTGGGACCTCTTGGACGGTTGAAAGAGTGGACTCAACGAGATATCCTATCTTTCAAAGTTTGGTGGCATGTAATTTTGTTGCGGTTGATTCACAGGAACCTGTGGAACTGGATGACATGGTACCTCAGGAGTTGGAAACGTTTGGTACGTCGTATTGCCTTGGGTTGGGAGGTTCCAGGAAAGTAGATTCGCCGGAACTCCCTGTCCATTCTGATTTTTTTGTGGTTGACCCAGGTTGCCAAAAAGATCATACTCGGAGAATAGATAATCGGTTTGATCATTATTCAGAGCTGGGTCTGTTGTTGTGTTCTGGTTTGGTTCTTTGATTGGTGCTTCCCTAATTGGAATATTGCGCCGACATTTTCGTTAACAATGTCCAATGTTATCTCTAGTTCTTCCGTTATTTTCCCCAAAAGTCGCGCCAAAAATTTCTTCGTCAGTCACCCCTCCCCTTGAGACGAAAGTCTTGGAGATAGAGGATAACGTAACATCATTAATGATCTGTTTCGAAGATTCATCAAAAGTATTGTTGTTTGCCTCCCAAAACATCCTCATGATCAAGACTCCGTAGCCGAGGTTCTCCTTCTTTGTAGGATTTTGAATCACCCGCAACATTTGTTGGATGATAATGTGAGGTAGAGAGACAGTGTCACACCCCGCCCGAATGCGCCTAAACCGGCGGGACACTCATGGACGGGGCGCGTATGCATTATAACAATAACTGAGTGCGCGGAAACACGGTTTAGTACAAGTCTGATTTTATTAATTTTTGAATATATTTGTACATGAAACAGTTATGGGAAAATGTGGGCCCAAAAACCTGCACCCAATCCACGCTAATCTCCTGTGAAAAATTGGATAACAACGGGGTGAGCTACACACTCAGTGGGTAAAATAGTTCGTGAATATAACAATTAATAAAACAAACTTCATAATCAAATATCTTAAATACACATCAGAACATCATAATCAATTCAATATGTATGTATGCATGACACCATCTCGTACTGGTTTGATGACTGTACATCGCCTGAGTTCACGTACAGATGCCCCTCTCCAGAAGTAGCCAGGTTCTCATTGTACGTCCCTCTCCAGAGAAATATAATGAATAGCGAGCATTGCTTCTAACTATTCTATGAATCATAAGCCACATATGTCCCTAGGTGGTGCTATGTATGATGTCAATGCATGAACTGGCCCGGTCTTTACTTAACATTTAGACAGGATTTGGCAACGTCTAGTGATCCTTATCAACGGTATCACTACGTGCAAGGTTAGGACATTCAGTATTACTTGTATAAGCTGATAGCTTTCAAATAAGACCAACCAGATCAGTCTCTAGTTGAGAGGTGAGACACGAGGTCTACTAAAATACCAATCGTCTAGAGCACCACACTGCCTCTCATTCACTATTTAAAGTTACCGAGGAGAAGACAATGTCTAGTTGAGTCAGTTTGACTACTAATCTAGCATAGTAACAGTGTAATACATGAACTCCAAATACACAAGCATAAGTATGACAAGTATGAACATTATACGAAATAATGCAGTGTAAATAAATAGTAGATATAATGATAAATGAATGTCAACTTTGATAAAAGTTATAAGACACGCAAACTTATGTTTCGTTCCCCACCTTCAGATAAGAACTCCTTTCAAAACTGGTGCCTTCCCCCAGGCAGAACCGCGTTGCACCTCACATAGAGTCTCGGAAAGAGAGTCTCAAAAGAGAAGACAAAAACTCAAAATGAGTGAAAGAGAGAAGGAAAATCACAAGGAGAAGTGGTTTTGGTGTGAGAAATGAGGAGGGAGAGGGTTGTTTATATAGGAAATTTGGCGCCTGAACAATTTTTTTTTTTTTTGTGCAAATCTAGGGTATTACAGACAGAGATTCCTTTTTCTAAGTAGTATAACACAAGAAGTTGAGCTCTTGTCATTGATCTTCTAGTCACCAATTCTGGCAAGATGTTGCCGAATACGATCTTCCCAAAGTCGGCAAGAGGTGGTTTAAGGAGATTATTTGGGAGGTGGGCGTACGTCATTTGGGTGTACGGCTTATAGGCAAGGAAATTAAACAATTGTTCCTTGGATTCCGCAATATCTGTAACCGTCTGGGGTTTGTGTGGATCAATGATCTTTTCTCCTATTGGGATTTCCATAAGTCTTGAAATAGTTTCGATGCTAATGAAAATCTTTACTCCTTTGATCATTGTCTCCATGACAGGAGTTATCCCATCTTCTTGAAGTCCCACGCAATTCATGGATTCGTTAAAAAACTTCACCAAGTTGAAGGAGACGTAACCCTCAACTTTTGTTATATTCAACCACCCTAGCGTTGAGAGTTTGTCGTGAAGGATAGGACAGAGGCGGAGATCTCTGTTATCGATATTCCTCATAGTCATAACCTCCCATTTGAAAAGTTCTGTAAATCTTGTGGAAATCGGTTCCCTACTACCGGAAGTTGTTCCTTCACTTGAGGCCATTATCTTGCTAAAAGGAAGATAAAACTTGTGAAATACACAAAATATATTCCTAACATCCATAAGATTTATGCCTTGTCCTTTGGACGATATTTTTTATTTTTCCACATGATGTTTATGCCATCAATGAATCCAAATTTTTCATTAACAACAAGTTATATATATATATATATATATATAGTTTTCATAAACCATAACTATATATGATTCATATATATAGTTCTAAAGATATATATATATATCTAATATCAATTTTTCTTCTCCTAATTGGTGGGCTTGGGCGGGTAGTGGATCTTTCTCTCTGATACCATTAAATGTCACACCCCGCCAGGACGCGCCTAAACCGGCGGAACACTCACGGACGGGACACGAATGCATTATAACAATAACCGAGTTCGCAGGAACACAATTATGTACAAGTCTGATTTCATTAATTTCAGAATAGATTTTGTGCATGAAATAGTAAAGGGAACATCCTCCCAAAATTTCCAATGAATAATCAAAGGGTTATAAAATGTGGGCCTAAAAACCTCCACCCAGTCCATCCTAATCTCCTGAGAAAAATTAGATAACAACGGGGTGAGCTACTTGCCCAGTAGATAAAATAGTTCGTGAATATAACAATCAATAAAGGAAACTTCATAATCAAATATCACATAAACACAACAAGCATCATAATCAATACAACATGTATGTATGCATGACACCGTCTCGTAATGGTTCTGTGATTGTACGTCGCCTAAGTTCAAGTACATATGTCCATCCCCAGGTGTAGTTGGGTTCTCATTGTACGTCCCTCCTCAGGAACAATGCCCTGGATTAACGTACAGATGTCCATCCCTAGGTAAACCCGGGTTCTCATTGTACGTCCCTCTCCAGAGAAATACCAATAATAGTCAGCATTTCTTCTAACTATTTTGTGAATCATAAACCATTTACGTACCAAGGTGGTGTTTATGTATGATGTCAATGCATGAGCAAGTCCGGTCTTTACTAACATTAGACAGGATTTGGTAACGTCTGGTAATTCTTATAAGGTCAGTATCACCACGTAGAAAGTTAGGATGTTCAGTATCACTTGTACAAGCTGATAGCTTTCAAATAAAACCAACCAGATCAGTTTCCAGTCTGAGAGGTGAGACACGAGGTCTACTAAAGTACTAATCGTCTAGAGCACCATGCTGCCTCTCGTTCACTATTTAAAGTTACCGATGAGAAGACAATGTCTAGTTGAGTCAGTTTGACTACTAATCTGGCATAATAATAGTGTAATACATGAATTCCAAATATACAGACATAAGTATGACAGGTATGAACATTATACGCAATAATGCAGTATAAATGAATAGTAGACATAATGATAAATGAATGTAAACTTTAATAAAAGTTATAAGATACGCTGTCACACCCTGGGTTGCACAGCGTGCCCCCTACCCAGGTGCGGGCGCACCACGGCAGTGGAGAACGCCTAGCCATTATATATCCACAGTATTGTCTTCATTGGGGTCCACAGAACACTGCACGCACCCAACGACCTTTGTCCATTCCCTAAGCAGAACACTGCACAGTCCAGGGGCCTCCCCCAAGTTCGAACTCGCAACCTCTTCCTCATAAGGTTAGATTTCGCAACTTGAGTACCCATTGAATTGGCTCAATGGGTACTCAAGTTACGAAATCTAACCTTATGAGGAAGAGGTTGCGAGTTCGAACTTGGGGGAGGCCCCTGGACTGTGCAGTGTTCTGCTTAGGGAATGGACAAAGGTCGTTGGGTGCGTGCAGTGTTCTGTGGACCCCAATGAAGACAATACTGTGGATATATAATGGCTAGGCGTTCTCCACTGCCGTGGTGCGCCCGCACCTGGGTAGGGGGCACGCTGTGCAACCCAGGGTGTGACAAAAAGGCCTTATGTACATAAGGCCTTTTTGTCACGTCCCGGCCGCAGCCGCGAACGCGGGCGCACCACCACGACCTCAGCCGTGTGGCGAACGCCTAGCCATTATGGATCCATAATATTGTCCCATCTCGGCCAGCCACGCCACACAAAGACGCCGGTCACCGAGATCATTTATCCCCCTGCACAATCCACAGCACAGGGAGGGCCTCCCCCAAGTTCGAACTCGCAACCTTTTCCTCATAAGGTTAGATTTCGCAACTTGAGTACCCATTGAGCTACGGCTGAACGCCTAGCCATTATGGATCCATAATATTGTCCCATCTCGGCCAGCCACGCCACACAAAGACGCCGGTCACCGAGATGCAAGCTCAATGGGTACTCAAGTTGCGAAATCTAACCTTATGAGGAAGAGGTTGCGAGTTCGAACTTGGGGGAGGCCCTCCCTGTGCTGTGGATTGTGCAGGGGGATAAATGATCTCGGTGACCGGCGTCTTTGTGTGGCGTGGCTGGCCGAGATGGGACAATATTATGGATCCATAATGGCTAGGCGTTCGCCACACGGCTGAGGTCGTGGTGGTGCGCCCGCGTTCGCGGCTGCGGCCGGGGCGTGACATACGCAAACCTATGTTTCATTCCCAACCTTCAGATAATAACTCCTTCTTGAACTGGCGTTGCACCGCGAAGAGAGTCTCGAAAAATGAGTCTCAAAAGAGAGAGAGAGAGAGAGAGAGAGAGAGAGAGAGAAAAGTTTTTTAACAAGAGGAAGAGAGTTGGTTTGGTGTGAAAATGAGGGGGGGAGGGGGAACCCTCTCTTTTTGTGTGTTTGCAATCCTATGGTATTACATCATTCACTTGAGAGAAGATGAGGTTGGAGATGTTAGCAAGGAAAGTGGCCGAGGAAGAGGAAGGAGGAGGAGGAGGGAAAGGGAAATAAGGGAAAAACGGTTGTTTTGGGGGGGGGTGGAATTAGAGGAAAATGGGAACTTTGGTTGTAGGGGTTGAGGAGAAGAAGATGGGGGTTGAGTTGGAGGGATTGAATTGAGAAGGAAGAAGGGTTGATGGAGGATCCGACGGCTGTTATGAATGGTGGTGGTGAGCGGTGGTGTTGGAGGGTGAGAAGAAAAGGAAGAAGAAGATGAAGATGGCTAAGAAAGTGGGCATTGTTGGTTTTGTTGAAAACTTTCTCCGAGATCGTTCTCTCTCTATGGGTGTTTTTGTGGGTGAGTTTATCTTCTTGACTGATAGAGAAAGGAAGAGAGGCTATAGTGTTTGATTTCAAACATTAGAGAGAAGTTTTGTTGTTTGGATGAAAGCAAATGCAAAAGGATGAAATAGGTGTGGAGAATTTTTTGAATATGAAAGTCATTTATAAAAAGGTTATATCTAAATAAGTAATTTTAGATGAGGTTATTTTAATAATAACAAAATATAAATTTATATCCTTGTAATAAAAAGAATTAGGCGGTGCATTCAACCGCTCCCCCCATTAGTGGAATGTGAGATAGTAGTGGATACTATCAAAATGTCTTTTGTACTCTCATTAATTTAATACTTGTTTTTTTCAAAGAATAAAAAAAGGTCAAAACTGGAAAGAGAGCAAATATGGTCATGCGGTGAAAAGTTTAATTAAAGTACATATCATTAAAAGCGATAGTTACAATCTCTAATACATAATTTAAGGCAAAATATTATAATTAGATGTATATTTTGAACGTACGCTTTGAATGTCATTTTACAATTTTTCAAAAAGAAAAAAGCTTTTTGGGCCACTAATAATTAATTGAAAGTATGAAAAAATAATATAATTTTCCGCAACTAAATTCTAAATATTTAGAAACTTAAATACCAGTCTATGAGTAGAATATAAGAAAGAGTGAAGTGCGTAGATTATATATACTACGCGGCATTTTTTTTATACCCATTTAAACTTTGTAATGATTTTTTGACTCATAAGCAAGCTCACAATGTAACTTTAGTGCGTGTTTACATATTTTTTTTGCCACGTGGGGGTTTGTTAAGAATTTGTGGAGAAAGCTCCATCTTTTTTTTAAGAAGAAAGAGCTCAGTTAAGCTAAACAGTAGCTTGCTAACCCTCAAATTTTTATTTATTTATTTATTTTCTGAAGAAGTTTCTTTGTTTATTATTTAATACTATTTTTATCATATGAAAAAAAAAAACTTATCTCATAATTGGGAAAAAGAAAAGAAGAAATCATTTCATAAAAAAAAATTAAAATATATAGTAAAAACATCAAAAAGTATTAAAAACTTAAAATATATGGGGGTAATATATCAAATATATATATATATAAACGCTCAGTAATAGGGTTTTCTCGATAAAAAATGAATTGAAAAGAAGAACAAAAAGATCCGTTAAAGAGAGCTTGCAATAGGTTTTTTGAAAAAATAAAAATAAAAATAGGAGGCTTTCCATCCATCTCAAGCAATGACTTGAGTCATATTTAATTTGAGTTATTGTAGCAGAACTCTTGTTTTTTTTTGTTTTTTTCTTTTTAACCTGCAGAACTCTTGTTAAGTGGGCATAAAAGACACGGAGTCTCACTGTCTAAGAGAAACGAATGTACAGAGGAATCTCATGAGCATGATGGCAATGGCCCGCGTTGAGGGCACGCGGTCACCGTCTGCTCGCAGATTTTGGTTGAAAGGAGCACTTTCTAAGTTCCTAACTGACCACTGAAACCTCCTACTTTCTAAGACGACAATATATATACAAAGAATAATCATCCCAAAATTCCCTTCAACTTTTGTATTGAGGACTTTATGAAGTGGGTTATATAAAAGTTTCTAGATTGACTTGTTGCCCACCGTATTTGTTCGCTTTACACGCAATCATGGACGTGAGGAAACATTTTGAAATCCTATGTTGAGTGTCGACTACTAAGCAACTGAAGCAAGTTACTTAAAGTTACTTTGTTGTCCTTTAAAATTATTTTATTTAAATGATATTATTGTTAGAAACCATTCAATTTCAAAAGTTATAGCTATCAGACAAGGACTTAACAATACATATCAAGCTATCATCAACACTCCTCCTCATGTGCAGTCATATCTTACATGTAGAGAGCTAGAAGCGAGATAGAAGAAGAGAATACCAATTATGCAAATGTCAATAATGAGACTTTAGTCCAAAATAACTTACAAAACCAAAGCTCTGATACCATATTAGAAACCACTAAATCCAAAAGACAAAATGGTACATAATAGAAGTGTGCAGTGAGGATTGATTATCACCTCATATTACTACCATGAGTATGTATTATTAGTGGCAAGAGGATAAAGACCTATTATTGAGGATACTACCTTGAGTATGTATTGGGAATGTTCCTCAGAGATATTGTTACACCCTGTTCTGTTACCAAGAAATACGTAACAAATCATAGAATCGGAGTGCGAACAATTCTAGACATCAATGTTGGCCTAGTATTATAGTCCAAGACGGGGGGTGAATTAGGCTTGACGGATTTTTACGTTACCTTTCGAATAATATAGTTAAAATAGAATAAAGTGTGCAGTAGGTAACAATCGAAGTAAACAAATGTAGGAAAGATAACTTGACACAAAGATTTAGAGTGATTCGGTCCACCTTGAACTTACGTTCACTACCCAATCACCACGATCAGGACACTATTGGCTAGTTAACTTACGGGCGTGACTAGAAGTCTTTTACACTAACCAACATAAGGGCTTGGTTAGAAAGCCACACTCTAGCCTACACAAGGCCTTGGCTAGAAAGCTACATTGTAACAAACTTACGGGCGTGGTTACGAGCCGTACAAGATATGGTATTAATCCCAAGTTGACAAACACTTCAACGATACATCAAAATTACAAAAGATATAGAGAAGTGTTCTACAACACTCTCAACAATATTAAGCTTACAATCTTGAATGAGTAAACACCACTATTCCAACTAGAATGATTTAAATGATGGAATGTGTTCAAATAGTTTTTCTCAAATGCAATCGATTCAAATATATATGATATGAAACCAAGATTCTATTATGCACATGTAACAAGATATTGATTCTAACAATGATATGTTTATGGCATAAGAATCAATATACAATGATGGTCAAAACTTGATGATTCTAAATGTATAAATGATTAAGATCAAGAATCAAACAAAACAAGTAGTGAGCTATGAAATCGATTCAATATAATATAACTTTAACACATGAATCGATACCACAAGATGTTTATGAAACCACTAAACAAGATATAATGATATGAAGATCAAAATAGGGTTTCACACCCAATAATCAAAACGAAATCAGTTTTCAAGATATTTACTTAAGCACAAAACTGATTTGCTCAAACAAAATCACAAGAATCAAGTTAGAGAAGTTTTACCACGCTTTGGGTAAGGTTGAAGCTCAATGATCCATCAAGTGTGATATTGGATGAGAGATACCACATTCAAGAATGATCAAGACACAACAAGATGTGTAGATAACACTCAAAAACATCTTGAACACTTGCTCAATGGAAACATACAAGTTTCACAAAGTTTTGAAATATTTGGAGAACTTTTCGGAAGTCCGAGTCAATAGATCAAATGTAGGTGAACTTTTGCTGTAAAAGAGGTTTAAAATCGCTCACGAACTTGTTTTAGACTTGTAGAAATGCTAAGATGAAAAACGCACAAGTTCTTTAGTTTTTGCAAAAGTTGCTCAACAAATGAATAAGTGTGGTATTTATAGAAAAATACAGCACTGAGGCACATGAACGTGTTCCTCAAGGAAGAAACGCATTTCTACTTTGAAATCTGAAAAATCTCTAATTTTCCTCTAATTAAGGAGCATGTTTCTCAATATGTTCCTTGGGCATAGGAACAAGTTTCTTCATCAAGAGCCACTAATTCTATAAACTTTCCTATTTTGCGCTTGACAACAGGAGTGCATTCCTACTTGAAGGAGTGCGTTTCTTTTCCCCTGATCAAAAAATTCTGACTCTCGAAAAAAACCACAGGAGCGTGTTCCTCTTACAAGGAGCACGTTCCTTAAACTTTGATAAAAAAATACTGAGTCTCGGGAAAATGCTCAGGAGCACGTTCTTTAAGAGAAAAACGTGTTCCTTTACTACGAAGCGAAAGAAACCCGATTTTTTTATCATAATAAGTTTAGGACATTGTCAAATACATAGATTAACTTTAAAAGTAATTTTTTACAATATTAAAGTATAATTGACAAGTTAAATACGTGTAAATCAATTGACTAAGCATATGATTGAGACATTTAAAATATTAGACGTAAAACGATGAAACCATTCAAAATTGTTAAATTTAATGCATATTAAACACTGATAAAAATATGCATCATAAGCAATTTTAACTAAGTGTGATTGCATAATTATCATACTAATGTGTATGCATGCATGATTAATAATATAATAGTGTATATGCATGAGTATGATAAACTATATGTATGATTTTCAAAAAGATGCAAATCAAGTTATGGTTGGAACATGTAAATATTACTCTACAACACTAAGATTCTAAATAATAAATACAACCATGAAACTTTTGAATCTTCATACAATGTTGTTCCTTCCGCATGTTTTGACAATATAGTTGAATCCATCTGATATACCTTGTTAGCACTGAAACAGGTACGTCAAAGATACCTTGATTATATTGTTTGTAACACCTCGCCCGGACGCGCCTAAACTGGCAGGACACTCACGGACGGGGCACGAATGCATTATAACAATAACCGAGTGCGTGGAAACACGATTATGTACAATTTTGATTTCATTAATTTCAGAATATATTTGTACATAAAATAGTTAAGGGAACATTCTCCCAAAATCCCCAACGAATAATACAAAGGGCACAAAAATGTGGGCCCAAAAACCTGCACCCAGTCCACCCTAATCTCCTGTGAAAAAATTGGATAACAACGGGGTTAGCTACACGCTCAGTGGGTAAAATAGTTTGTGAATATAACAATTAATAAAGCAAACTTCATAATCAAATAACTTAAATACACGTCAGAGCATCATAATCAATCCAACATGTATGTATGCATGACACCGTCTCGTATTGGTTTGATGATTATGCGTCGCCTGAGTACACGTACAGATGTCCCTCCCCCGGAGTAGCCAGGTTCTCATTGTATGTCCCTCTCCAAAGAAATATAGTGAATAGTGAGCATTTCTTCTAACTATTCTATGAATCATAAACCACATACGTCCCTAGGTGGTGCTTATGTATGATGCAAATGCATGAACTGGTCCGGTCTTTACTTAATATTAGACAGAATTTGGCAACGTCTGGTGATCCTTATCAGGGTCGGTATCACCACGTGCAAGGTTAGGACATTCAATATTACTTGTATAAGCTGATAGCTTCCAAATAAGACCAATTAGATCAGTCTCTAGTTGAGAGGTGAGACACGAGGTCTACTTAAATACCAATTGTCTAGGGCAGCACACTGCCTCCCGTTCACTATTTAAAGTTACTGAGGACAAGACTAAGTCTGGTTAAGCCAGATTGACCACTAATCTGGCTGAGCCAGATTGACCACTAATCTGGCATAGCAACAGTGTAATATAAGAACTCCAATTATACAAGCATAAGTACGACAAGTATAAACATTATATGCAATAATGCAGTGTAAATGAATAGTAGACATAATGATAAATGAATGTAACTTTAATAAAAGTTATATGACACGCAATCCTATGTTTCATTCCCCACCTTTAGATAAAAATTCCTTCGAGAAATGGCGTTTTCCCCTGAGCAGAACCGCGTTGCACTGCACAGAGAGTCTCGGAAAGAGAGTAGCAAAAGAGAAAACGAAAACTCAAAATGAGTGAGAGAGAGAAAAAAAATCACAAGGAGAAGTGATTTTGGTTGGAGAAATGAGGAGGGGGTTCCTTAAATAGGAAAAAATGGTGCCCGAAGGTTCGAGCACTAGCCTGAAGGTTCAGGCATGCGCTTGAAGGTTCGAGCATGGTGCCCGTACGTTCGGACATGCGCCTGAAGGTTCTGGCATGCGCCGGAACATTCGAGCCTGGTGCTTGGACGTTCGGGCAAATTTTTTTTTTTTGTGCAAAGCTAGGGTATTACACTCTACCCGCCTTAAAAGGATTTCACCCTCGAAATCAGTCCAAGTAGTCATGATGACTATCAGCGTGAGATTCACCACCGTCGTCATCCTTTGCTAGCTCAGGGTAGTGCCTGTAAGGTCCCTGAATAGCACTGTGGCCGGTAGAATCCTCAACATCATGAAACCATGAAGAGCAAATGGAGTCAGATTCGTCCTCAGAAGGTTCCAACCTTTGCTTAACAGATGGTGGTGTAGGGCTCTGCTGGTTGGATCGTTTAAGGGGAGGTAGGTTGAGCGGTGGGATGCGTTTTCGTGTTGTTGCTCGAATCCGGCCTCCTGGCAATTTTGGTAGAAGATCCTGCCAAGATGAGGGCACGAGATTGTTTTGGGCAAAATTGTTAGGAAAAAGTCATGCACGCTCTGGCGATAAGGATCGTTGTCTGTGGGGCGATGGAGTTTGTGGCGACCCCGCACCCCGGACCACCAACCCTGCAGGATATGGCGTGCGGAATGCTGGGGCGGGACGCCCGGCGTAGGCATCTCCGACCACTCCTCAACTCCCGTGAGGTGGTTGAGACCCTACGAGCCTTATCTCAAACAAAAGGTACTAAACAAAACTACCCACCGTATTAATTATCAAAGACAAGAGATAATCCATAAAAATGAACCATAAATAAAATCATAATCCCTACAGTCCATTAAAATTGACATACACATAAAGTCCAAAATTGTGGGTACAAATAAAAACCGTCATATGTCCACATGGTCTATCTAACAAGTCCAAACTCACCCATACTACAATGTGGTAAGTGTTATAATTACATAATCCAAAATATAATACTTCATAATTTAAAACACAGTTCAATCAAAATGCCTCTCAACTCACATCGAGGCCTTAGATTCTCTCGCAGGCAAGGCCCTCAAGATATGACTACTCCTTTGCCCTTATTCGGGCAGAAGGACCTGAAAGAGGAAAATGAGGGTGAGCCAACGGTGCCCAGTGAATAGAATTCAAATATGCTATCAATACTCATCAATAAATATCATGTATGCATGTCAATGTGTAGCATGACTAAAAGCTCATAACATATAGATATCAAACATTTATAATAAGTTCGATGCAAGTAAAAGCTTATTAATTTTGATCCACATTCCACATGCATTGGGTTACTAGTGCACGTCTATTTCACCGTACCGTTGACCCCAATCATTTCCTTTCCTAAAACCCTCCTGTGACAAGGTTAAGTCCCCCTATTAGCCAGATTGATGGGCCCAATCAAAGTCATAAGGTTTTCTCAAATCAATGCATCATTCAAAACATTAGAACACATTCATGCTTTCAACATACAATATATATAAGTGATATGATGGCATAAAAGATATAATCATAAATGAAGTCTACTCACAACCAAGCCTCGCGAGAGTATTTAACTACACACGACCACCAAACCGAATCAACCCAATCAAGATGCTGAAACATTCATCAATATCCTACCATACATCAATTTCTATGCTCAATCACATAGACATTACACATCAACCCTAAATCAGCCCACATATAGACAATAGGCCTAAATCCCATCTAATCCCATCATTCAACTCAAATCACATGACTTAGGCCTCTAATGCATATTTCTCATACATAAACCATTCTATTAATCAAAAATACTGATTTTCAATTCCTTAGGCATAAACATGCCCAAATTGGGTCACTTGATCGCAAGTAGGCCTAACCCATGATATGGTCACAACCACCAAATCAGTAGCATAATCAACCCTAATCATGCTTAATTAAACATAAGTTGCATCAATTCAATGATTCTAAGCCAAAAGCATCAAAAGCCCTAAAATATGAAATTTTCCATACTTAGGCCATATTGTCGATTTACACTAGGTCACCATGTTCAGCCATGTATATCACTGATTTTACATCATGGGTTCATTAACAATGGCAACTAGGTCAACATAGTTGACATGCAAGCTATTTGGAAAGGTCTAAGTTCATATTCTAAATTTGGGTCTAATACAAGCAACCCTACCAATTCTTCATTTAAGATTATGTTCAGATGTATCAATCTACCAAAAGAAATATGTAATCACAAAATCAACCGTACCAATTGAAGTATGTGAAGAAAAAAACCTTCTGTCCAAATATCAGCCCAATCCAACGGTGAACAGAAAAAATAAGTATCTTTGATGAACAAGTCTCTAATCAGACAATTTCTCCTTTCTTGCAGCAAATACTCAAACTCAGATGACTATATCACATAACATACTTAACTCATAAACATCTCCACCGTTCAGAATTCCTAAATATCAGTTGTAAACTACATACCCAAATTTGATATCCATCCAACGGTAGATTGAGGAGATCTATAAGTTTGAGCGAAACGGCGCGAGAAATCCAGACTTTTCGACTAGCTTGGTTTGAGAGGTTAGATCTCTTAGAAGAAACCTCAAATCAAGATCTCCACCGTTCAGAATGCAGAACCATAAGCTACTAACTTGCTGAAAACATTTGAGGTTAATATGACCATATATCCCAAAGATCCAGCTCTTTGATGAAAACGTCGCAGAGATTTTCCTCCTAGAACTCCCTCTTTCTTTCTCTTCTTCTTTCCTTTCTCTTCTTTTCTTTTATTTTTTTCCTTTCTCTCCACTCACCTCACTTTCTAGCACATTCTTGGATTCCCTCCACTCACCTCACTTTCTAGCACATTCTTGGAGAAGAGAAGTGGGCATGGGACACTTGTCCACTTTCATGCACCGACCTTCACATGTGGGTCTCATACTACCCATACCAACCACATGTACTGTAACCAATATCATGCTTCCATGTATTTTAAATGTCCAATCCATTTAATACACCAAATTTTCATTCTCATTTATCCTTTTATTCAATCAATCCTAACCCATATCAATTCATGGTTTAATGGACCCATGCATAAATAATGACATATGCATTATACTTTAATTTAACATGACTCATATACAATTTATAATACACATATTTATATACATTATCAAGCATAAACTATACAAACATTAAACAACCATCAAACAAACACCAACCATATCAAGCCAACACATAGAGTTTGGGCAAAGTGCAATTGGGTTATGGGCTAGATGAAATAATTTTCGGGGCATCACAGAGTTGGTGATGCAAAGTAGTTGTGACTTAATTCAGATCCTGGAGGAATCGCCACAGGTTGCCAAAGAGGCCATTGCATGTGTGTATCACTACATCCATCGACATTATTTATTTCAGCCATCTGCATAGTTATTTAAGTGAAACGATGTATTAAGATATTTATAAACAAAGTTCCATCATTTTATTGATAAGTGAAATAGTACAATGTATCACAACATCAATTATCACTAGAAACTAATTCAGGATATTTCTGTTTAATTGTTACTTCTAGTTCTCATGTTGTTTCCTCTATTCCGTGGTGATCCCAGAGCGCCTTCACAAGTGGTATGCTACGTCGCCTTAGTTCTTGAGTTTTTCTATCCAGAATCTGTATCGCTCTCTCCTGATACCAATTTATTTCCTTAACCCGAACCTCGACCAGAAGGATGATACGCGAAGGATCAGAACGATACTTTCGAAGTATGGATACATGAAAAACGTCATGAGCCTTAGACATGGACAATGGAAGGAACAGACGATAAACAAATTTGCCAATACGTTCAATGATCTGAAATGGACCGATATACAGTGGGGAGAGCTTTCCTTTGGTCCCAAAGCGTTTGACACCTCTTGAAGGCTGAACTTTTAGAAAAACAAAGTCCCCTTATCAAATTCTAGAGGCTGCCTCCGCTTGTCAGCATAGCTCTTCTGTCGACTTTGTGCAACACGAAGTCACTCCTTTACTAGTGTGATCTTCTCAAAAGTCTCTTGAACTAGTTCAGGCCCCAACTGCGGTCGATCTGCCATATCTAACCAGCATACCGGAGATCTGCAAGGGCGACCATAGAGGGCCTCGTATGGTGCCATACCGATACTAGTTTGGTAGTTGTTGTTGTATGCAAACTCAGCTAAATATAAGTGCTTTGCCCATCCAAGATTTTGATAAGACGCTCTGACTACCCATCAGTCTTAGGGTGAAAGGTTGTGCTCATGGTGATCCTAGAGCCCATTCTACTCTGGAAACTTTGCAAAAGCTTTGATGTGAATCGAGGGTCTTAATCAGAAATGATCGTGAGTGGTATGCGATAGAGACATACGATCTCTCTTTCATATAGTTCGGCAAGCTTTGCGGGGTTATTCGTGACCTTTATTGGCAAAAAGTGTGCAGACTTTGTAAGTCTATCAATGATAACTCAGATAGCATCTTGCCCTTTATTATTTTGAGGCAAGGCCGTAACAAAATCCATTGCGATGTTCTCCCACTTCCTTTTTTCAATAGGTAAAGGCTGCAGAAGTCCAGAGGGAAGTCTTCGTTCTGTCTTAACTTGCTGGCAAAACGAGACATCAAGCAACGAAGTATGCAATCGCCTTCTTCAATCCAGAAAACCAGAATTGTCACTTGACATCCTTGTACATCTTGTCACCCCCAGGATGAATAGCGAACCTCAAACAGTGCATCTCAATGAGCACTTCTTTCCGAACCTCAAGATCGTTCGTTAGATAGAGACGTTGTTTTATAGAAAACGACCCCGTCTTCAGAGACCGACCAGTAAGGAAGGTCCTGTCCGCTGAGTAGAAATTTTCGTTTCTCCGTTAACATAGGGTCGTTGGCTTGAGCTGCTGAAATCCTTCGAACCAGCTCAGAGTTGGCTAATAATTGAGAGAGTCGTGATCTTGCTCCCTCATCGATCAGTTGTAAGTTAAAATTCTCCATCTCTGTAGCCAACTTCGCCATTTCGAAGTTAAGAGTGCAAGCAACATAAGATTTTCTACTCAGGGCATCAGCCACAACATTGGCCTTACCGGGATGGTACTGGGGTTGAAAGTCATAATTTTTCAAGAACTCCAACCATTGTCTTTGGCAGAGGTTTAGGTATCTCTGGGTGTAAATGTACTTAAGACTCTTGTGATCCGAGAAGACCTCAAACCGTTCACCGTATAGGTAATGATGCCATAACTTCAGTGCAAATACGACAGCTGCAAGTTCCAAGTCATGAGTTGGGTAATTACCCTCATGAATCTTCAGTTGCCTCGAGAAATATGCAACAACTTGGCCTTCTTGCATTAGTACGACCCCTAAGCCTTGGAGAGAGACATCGGTGTATAGTGAAAATCCAAGTACATTTCTTGGAGTGATTAGTACTAGTGTTGTTGTGAGGCACTTCTTCAATTCCTGAAATGATGTTTCACAGGCGGGATTCCAGATGAATCGCACGTCTTTCCGAGTGAGCTTTGTCATAGGTTCAACAATCTTTGAGAAGTCCTTGATGAAGCGTCTGTAATAGCCAGCCATACCAAGAAAACTCCTAATCTGAGTAACAGTGGTAGGCTACTTCCAGTTTAAAACCCCTTCAACCTTAGAAAGATCCACCTCAATGTCATTGCTTGAAACTACATGGCCTAGGAATTGAACTCGCTTCGCCCAAAATTCGCGCTTACTCAACTTTGCATACAACTGGTGGCTTCTCAAGGTCTGGAGGACTATCCTCAGATGTATCTTATGGTCTTCCTCGGTTGAGGAATATATCAAGATATCGTCCACAAAAACCACCACAAATCGGTCTAAGTATAACCTAAGGATGCGGTTCATCAAATCCATGAATGCAGCAGGTGCATTTGTTTGACCGAACAGCATGACCAAGAACTCGTAGTGACCGTACCGAGTTCTGAATGTCGTCTTGGTAATGTCCGACTCTTGGATCTAGAGTTGATGATAACCGAATCATAAATCAATCCTAGAGAATTATTTGACATCTCTAAGTTGGTTGAACAAGTCATCGATCCTTGGCAATGGGTATCTGTTCTTAATGGTGACGTTATTCAACTTGCGATAGTTGATGCAAAGTAGTAACGAACCATCCTTTTTGTGATTAAACAGAACTGGAGCACTCCAGGGTGATGAAATTTTCTCGATGAAGCCATTACTCTCCAATTCTTTCAGTTGTTTGTCCAATTCGACAAACTCGACATTTGACATTTTGTATGGTGGAATTGAGATAGGGCCTGTCCCAGGTATGAGATTGATCTCAAAATCAGATTCCCTAACCAGAGGTAGACCAAGAAGGTCATTTAGAAAAACTGTTGGGAATTCAAATATTATCGGGACAACGTGTACTTCGAGAGGGTACAGTGCTGGTGATTCATTTTCATCACCAAGGGATAGAGCTTGAAGTTGTGCCTTGAGAAGTGCAACGGTCTAGTTGTGTATCCATTTCCTCGTTCCCTATATCTTGACAAACTCCCCCGTGGGCAAGGTTAACTGAACTTGCTTCTTCATACAATTGATCTTTGCATTCAGTGGTGCGAGCCAGTCCATGCCGAGGATGATGTCGAAGTCTTCAATGTCCCTCACAAAGGATCTGCATATATTATCTATTCTGACATTCAAAGCTCACATCGAGAACACTGCAAATTCACGTTAGTACCAGATCCTAAAGGTGATGTGACATGGATTGTGATGTCTGTGGGTTCAGTATGCAACCCTAAATGTCTTACCAATGCAGACGATATAAAAGAATGCGTAGCACCCGAATCGAACAAGACATGCACCATTGTATTGAACATGAAAAATGTACCTTCGACTACATTGTTGTCTGGGAGAGGTTGTTGAGCGATAGCAAATGCTCTGCCTTGGTTCTGTTGCCCCTGGTTCTGCTGGTTCTGCCTGGGTTGGGCATTAGTAGCAGGTGGGGCTTGTTGGACTGGAACAACGGGAACATGTTGCTGAAGGTGCGGACAGACATTTCTTACATGGCCCTACTGGCCGCAGTTGAAACACGTCAGCCTCTGTTGTTGATGGTTCTATTGGCCATGTTGATTGTGGTGCTGACCACTACCTCTGCCATTGCCGTTTTGACGTGCCACCCCTTTCATTACAGCCTCCTCGGCCATGATTGCGAAAACCCTGATGGCCGGGGTTAGATCGTTCAGCCGCAGGTGCCGTGGCCTCATTCTTCTGAACAGGGGCTGGGAGGGTTGGGTTTTGGTTATAGTAGGGCTTCTTCTTATTGCCTTGCTGCGAGCCCTGTTGGGAAAACGTTGCAGGCCGTTTTCCCCTATTCAGTATCTATTCCTACACAATCTTCTCCTGCTAAAAGCTCATAGCCTTGTCAACGACCTCCCTGTAAATCTTGGGATCCAAGCTCGACAAGGTTTGTCGAATGTCCGGACGAAGGCCATTGTAGAATTTCTCGGTCTTATCTTACTCTGTTGAGATGGTGGTGAGAGAGTAGACTGATAATTCTTTAAACTTGACAGCATACTCCCTGACTGTCATGCCGCCTTGGTATAGCTTGGCGAACTCCTGGCGCTTCTGCCTCTTCACAACACCGGGGAAGTACTCATCAATAAACAATGACTCGAACTGTTGTCAACTCATGTCCGTGGTGTTGACCCTTGGGTCCTCCTTCACTATTATCCACCATGTATTTGCTCCACCAATAAGTTGGTAGGACGCAAGTGGAATCTTTCGAGCCTCATCGACTTCCATTGAGTCGAGAGCCTTCTTCGACTCATTCAACCATTTTTGCACCTCTTCCGCATCAATAGTGCCAGCAAAAGTAAGAGGTTGTAGCCTCTTGTACTTCGTAATTTCGTCAGTTTGAGTCTCCGACCCAGATCTCACAGGTGCCTGAACAGTGAAAACCTGATTGGCCGCAGTCTCACGAACCCCCATCTGAATAGTTACTTTTATCGCCTCGATAAATTCGACGAAAAAAACTTCCATACTCGAAGGCATGGCAAAGGATGTGGGTTGGGCTGGCACTGCCTGCCCAGACGTAGTGGCAGTGTCGAGTGTGGCATTCGCTGTCGTCAGAGGCGACGATTCTTGGTTCTAAATCTCAGGAGGTGCCTCCTCTGCTGGATGGGTAGTACGTGGCATTCCTCTCTTCCTGGTTTGCATTTTCTCACTGGCAAGGAGAAAATAAAACCATGATTTAGGAACTATAGCCAATTATAATTTTATGATATTCTCAGCAATAAGTTCGAGAGTACTGCAATATAAAAACCACCTATCTTTCTAAGTATAGTGTAAGGTTTTTGTTAAGGAATCAAAGAATCTTATGTGCCTCATATGTTTTGCCATGGTGTAAAACAAGGTTAGAATGTTTATATAATAAGTATAAAACTTTGCAAGTATTTCAAATGTTTTGGTTTTGGTTTTTATGAACATACATATATATTTCATTAAAAATCCATACGAGTCATAAAAATTCTAAGATTTGCCTCGGTAAATATCCTGATCTAACGTTCTATCACAATCTTATGTATTCAAACTCTTTCGCTTAATCTTTTCGACTATTATCCAAATTCGTGTGTCCCATACCACATGAATTTGGTAATAAGGGTGTTAACCAAGTTAAGTTGTATGAACACGGTCTCTATAAAACATCGGCTGAAGAGGAGTTCACTAATAGTATCGTCCAAGTTTACTCGTCCCATACCATGTAAACTTAGTGATAATGTTAGTAATGCAACTTTCCCCAAATGTTTCTTTTTACATAAGGTCGTGGGTTTTCTTACTTCCACATTTTATTTAGTATCCTCCAATTTTGTTGTGTCCTATACCACTCCAAAGTTAGTGATACAAAAGAAAGAATGGTTGTAAGTCGACCCACAAAAGATAGTCTTAAACAAAACATTTTCATTTATATATAAAATAAATTTCACAATGCCAGTGATCATTCTTGATTTTCCTGCCTACTACCACTCCTTTTAGACCTCCTACTAGGTACAAAAAGACTACTAGAAGAAAATCGAGAAGTTGATCGCTGTTTTTTGACGTTTTGCATACGTGTCAACAAAGCATTTTGAGTCTCCTCCATCCGAGCAATACTAGATACAATCACATTTAATTGCTCGAATGGGTTAGTCGATTGCCCCATCGATGGTTGATAGGTCAACTTTCCCATAGGTGGAGGGTGGGTCGTAGGCATTGGTGGAAAGTATTGGCCGGATGGTTGACTCATAGGTGGGGAGTAGTTGTTTTGATTGTACGGGGATTCCCTAACTGGAACCCCTTGGACATTTAGATATGCTTGAGTTGAAAAGTCTTGAAACAATGGACTCATTGGGATATCCTGTCTTCCGAAATTTGGTGCCGCACAATTATGTTGTTGCTGCTTCACAGGAACTTGTGAAACTGGCCGATATGGTACCTCAGGAGTTGGAAACCTTTGGTACGTAATATTGCCTTGAGTTGGTATGTTCCAGGAAGGTGGATTTGCTGGAACTCTTCGTCCATCCTGATTTGGTTGAGGTTGATTTAGGTTGGCAAAGAAATCTTCCTCGGAGAATAGATGGTTGGTTTGACCATTATTCGGGGCTGGGTTTGCCGTAGGGTTCTGGTTTGGCTCGTTATTTGGTGCCTCCCTAACAGGAATCTTGCGCAGACTTTTTCGTTGACAACGTCTATTTTTGTCTCTAATTCTTTCACCATTTTCTCCTAAAGTCACATAAAATACTTCCTTATCAGTCACCCTTTCACTTGTGAACGTCTTGAAGATAGAGGATGTTGTAACCGCCTCAGTGATCTACTTTGAAGACTCATCAAAAGTGTTGACGTTTGCCTCGTATAGCATCCTCATGATCAAGACTCCGTAGCCGAGGAGTTCCTTTCTTGAAGGGTTTTGAATCACCCGCAACATTTGCAGGATGATGATGTGAGGTACGGAGACCTTAAATTTCTTCTCTATGCAGTATAGCACAAGAAGTTGAGCCCTTGACATAGCACCTCTAGTCACCTTTTTTGGCAAGATGTTGTCGAATACGATCTTTCCAAGGCCGGCAAGAGGTGGTTTAAGGAGATTGTTTGGGAGGTGGGCGTACGTCAATTGGGTGTATGGCTTTTTGGCAAGGGAATTGAACAACCGTTCTTTGGACTCTGCGATCTCTCGATTGTTTGGGGTTCGTGTGGATCAATGATTTTATCTCTAATCGGGATCTCCATAAGTCGCGAAATAATTTTGACATTGATAGAAATCTTTGTTCCCCTGACCGTTGTCTCCAAGACAGGGTTGATCCCATCTTCATGAAGTCCTATGCAATTCATGGCTTCGTAGAAGGACTTCACCAAGTTGTAAGAGACATAACCCTAAACTTTTGTTATGTTCAACCACCCCAGTGTTGCGAGTTTTTCGTGAAGGATCGAAGGGAGGCAGAGATCTCTATTGTCGATACTCCTCATAGTCATAACCTCCCTTTCGAACAATTTCGTGAGTCTGGTGGGAATTGGTTCCAGACTACTGGAAGTCGTTCCTTCATTTGAGGCCATTATCTTGCTGAAAGGAAGATAAACTTGTGAAATACACAAAATATATTCCTAACATTTTTAAGATTTATGTCTTGTCCGTTGGACAATATTTTCTATTTTTCTCTTGATGTTTATGCCATCATTTAATCCAAATTTTCCATTAGCAATATGATATATATATATATATTTAATCATAACTATATATATATTTGAATCTAAACTATATAAAAACTATATAGTTTTCTAGATATATATTTAATATAAATCTCAACTATTTATAATTCATATATATATATAGTTCTAAAGATATATATATATATATCTAATAAAAATTTTCTTCCCCTAATTTGGTGGACTTGGGCGGGTCGTGGACCTTACGCTCTTATACCATTAAATGTCACACCCCGCCCGGACGCGCCTAAACTGGCGGGACACTCACGAACGGGGCACGAATGCATTATAACAATAACCAAGTGCACGGAAACACGATTATGTACAAGTCTGATTTCATTAATTTCAGAATATATTTGTATATGAAATAGTTAAGGAAACATTCTCCCAAAATCTCCAATGAATTATACAAAGGGTACAAAAATGTGTGCCCAAAAACCTGCACCCAGTCCACCCTAATCTCCTGTGAAAAAATTGGATAACAACGGGGTGAGGTACACGCTCAGTGGGTAAAATAGTTCGTGAATATAACAATTAATAAAGCAAACTTCATAATCAAATATCTTAAATACACATCAGAGCATCATAATCAATCCAACATGTATGTATGCATGACACCGTCTCGTATTAGTTTGATGATTATACGTCGCCTGAGTTCACGTACAGATGTCCCTCCCTAGGAGTAGCCGGGTTCTCATTGTACGTCCCTCTCCAGAGAAATATAATGAATAGTGAGCATTGCTTCTAACTATTCAATGAATCATAAACCACCTACGTCCCTAGGTGGTGCTTATGTATGATGTAAATGCATGAACTGGTCCGGTCTTTACTTAACATTAGATAGGATTTGACAATGTTTGGTGATCCTTATCAGGGTCGGTATCACCACGTGCAAGGTTAGGACATTCAGTATTACTTGTATAAGCTGATAGCTTTCAAATAAGACCAACCAGATCAGTCTCTAGTTGAGAGGTGAGACACGAGGTCTACTTAAATACCAATCGTCTAGGGCAACACGCTGCTTCCCGTTCACTATTTAAAGTTACTGAGGACAAGATTGAGTCTGGTTGAGCCAGATTGACCACTAATCCGACATAGCAACAATGTAATACATGAACTCCAATTATACAGGCATAAGTAGGACAAGTATAAACATTATACGCAATAATGCAGTGTAAATGAATAGTAGACATAATGATAAATGAATGTAAACTTTAATAAAAGTTATACGACACGCAAACCTATGTTTCATTCTCACCTTCAGATAAAAATTCCTTCGAGAACTGCCGCCTTCCCCCGATAAGAACCGTGTTGCACCTCACAGAGAGTCTCGGAAAGAGAGTCTCAAAAGAGAAGACAAAAACTCAAAATGAGTAAGAGAGAGAAGAAAAATTACAAGGAGAAGTGATTTTGGTGTGAGAAATGAGGAGGGGGGGTTCCTTAAATAAGAAAAAATGGTGCTCAAAGGTTCGGGCACGAGCCTGAAGGTTCGGACATGAGCCTGAAGGTTCGGGCATGGTGCCTGTACGTTCAAGCAGACGCCTGAAGGTTCGGGCATGCGCCTGAAGGTTCGGGCATGGTGACTGAACGTTTGGGCGAAATATATATATTTTTTTTGTGCAAACCTAGGGTATTACATTGTTTGTAAGCATCAAAATACTTAGGAGAATACTAAGTAGAAAACCACCTCCCTCTTTTTTATGATGACGAACAATATAAACTTGATAAATAAACAATCAAATAGTATTTATAGCATGATTCTTAGGATATGAAAAACACACATACTATGACATGTTTTAAGACAAATCCGGATTGGTTATCAAGATTCCAATATGTCTCCCCCTTTTGATATCATAAAAAAAAGGATCTAAGAATGTTCAAAATTCTCATGAAGAAATACCTAGGAAATAACAGGAAAACACAAGTGCTCCCCTTTTCTAAAAGAGATGAAGACTTCCCCTAAGTCTTTGCATTCAATATTCAAGAAGATTCATGATATATAATCATGATGAACCCCACATGAATACATAGATGATGTCATATCACAAGACATGTCATGAGAATCAAGAATTTGAAGCACATAGAGAATTGTAAACATGATAAGTATTGGAAGAATTTGGCTCAAAAACATACGTGGGCTAGCTAGATAAGATTTAGATCAGATTTATAGCATAGCTAATGAGATGTACATGTTGATGCATATACAAGATAAAATTTATAAGAAGAATCTAGACATGTAAGAATGTGAATGAGATTTGACAAAATAAATTTGATTCATAAGGAGTTTGAGCATAGGCAAATTCATCTCAAGATGATAGGCATAAGTATGATCAATTATACGTAGGGCCTAAGATGATATATGTTTTATCATCTATATCAAACAAGCATGAGCGTGGGCTTATACTCAAAATATAATATAGGCAAGGATTTCAAGATTAAAGCATGGCCTAGCTATTTTGAATCTAATTAGATGCAAAAGATTATTTGAAAAGCATAAGGCATCAATTAGAGATCAATGTTCAAAAACATGTGATGCATATAGAATTAGAAATTCAAATGTTCATTCAATGGCAAGCATAAATGGAAAGGCATGTCGAAAATGTATAAATATGTGTAAGGAAAATTTCTTTCCAATAAATTAGACTATGAATATGAGCATAGCCTAAGACATGGATTCAAAGTAATGCATTTATAAGGTGTTAATCATGTATCATGCATACTTGAATCATGTATATGTGAATCATGCATACAAAAGAGTGACATTTAAATAGACACAGGTATGATCACAATTCAAGGAAGAAAGCATAAGCAAGAAAATATTTGATCTAAGTGAGGCTTAGCTATCAATTACTCAAATGAATGTTGTGGATAAATCAAGAATTAAAGGCATCCATGAAAGCAAGGATTTTCAATTGGTTTGTATTAGTGTAAAGTTTAAAACCAATGAAAATTCATATAAGCAAAAAGGATTGATGTAAGTGCGTTACAAGCATGGTTTAGAGCAATCAATCAATCTTGAAACTGACTTTCCATATGAGCATAACATGGCATCAAGTGACTATACTAGGCATCATTGATATGAGTTTTAAACAATGAAGAGCCTAGCTAGATTTCTATTTTGATAAAAAAAAATGTGCGAGACATACAAGTGATCAAAACCATCTATAAGCACAAGAATGCCTAAGACATGGATTATATTAACTTAAGTAGACATGTTGTTAACCGGCTAGTTGTACACCTAGTGATTAAGTTTAAGCACATAGTTAACAACATCAAAGAGTATCTGTCATAAAAGATATCAAGACTTGAGACACATACATCTTTAAAATGTATTTTCCTTAAAATATTTTTAATGAAGTACAAAGGAAAAATATTTTAGAGGAAAATCTTTGATGATAAGTGACAAGACATATATAAAGATCAATGAGCACACTTACCAATAGTATTCACCATGTTTTTCAAATAATCAATGAAAATGCAACACATGGCAAATGATCGAATGACTTAGATATAAAATGTAAATAGCATAGTCATTCAAGTCCTTATCCATTCTAGTTGACAATCTATTAGTGTAATGGACATTGAGGCTCATGATCAAATAGGTCCTTTTAGTTTGAATTTGTCATAAAAGATACAAAGTATTTAATAGCATGAGACAAATTCAACCATGATCTATGAAAATGACTAAAATTTCATAAAATTAAAGATTTAAGTCAAGATAGTCATCCCATATTAGTTTCCTTCAAGATGGAGTGAATAAATATAAATTAAGATATGTATCAATTTTACTCAATCATACTAGAATGATACTGGTCATGATCAAATATGTTTTCATGATTGACTAAGATCTAAGATAAACACAACAATCAAATATCAAGACTTATAATGAAACGTGATATTCTATATATGCCAGCTCAGAATATCGAAGAATCAAACTTTTAGTATAGGAGCAAGCATAGAGTAAACACATAAGCATAATTATGACATGAAGATAGAGATGGTAAGTACGAGTCATGACATGACAAAGTAGTTTGAAAATGTGTCCTTCTAATATGATAGGCAAATATAGACGTTAATTCAATCATAGAAGGAGACAAAGCATTTATGATATCATATAAGCATGATGATACGAGATAAGATAAGTTATACACACATCAAAGCTTAATTGTGAAAGCTAACATGTTCATTTTTCAAGTAAATGACTACGATCAATTTTGATTAAGGAAGTAAGATCCTTTTAGTCATTTGTACTTGATTATCTTTAAAGGAATGAATATAATGAGGTATGAAATTAAGCATATGATATTCATTCAAATAGAGCAAATGGGATCTAAGCCTTATAAAGTTATATGAATTATGTGAAGGCTTATGTGAGTGAATTATTCTTAAGAGAGTAAGATATTTTAGAACAAGTCTTATTCTTAAAGAATAGCTAATGATTTCTAGAGACTGAGGATTTGATTTTAATTGAAGGTCTCTAAGAAGATCATTTTTAATTTTACTTTGTTTGATCCTTAAGATATATATTTAATTAAGCTCAGAGAAAGAATTAATTTATCTTACCCTTAATAACCCATTTTCTATGATATAACACAAAATCATTTCAAGGCCTACGGTTATATGAGTGGGGTTTCCTTGGTTGAGATTGAGACATAACCTTTTTGAGGTCTTCTAATAGTTGCTAAGAATTCTAAATTCTTAGGCTTGGTTTGATCATTTCCATGGAAATGAATGGCTAAGATTGAAAAATGTTTGAAGTGCATGCCATTTCAACTATTCAATATCTTGTACTTTCAAATGATATATATCATTTAAATCCTAAAATACAAGATCGGTGGACTTAAAGTGATAAGCATTAGTTCTAGTCCAACTCCAAGATTATGAGCATATGAACATATATGAGCAATTAAAATTTAGTTTTAAGCAAGCTCATTTCATAATCAAATTCTTTGACTATGTTCATAGAAACTCATAGCTTACTAAATGGATGAAATCTCATTAAATGAAGTCATGAAGTACATTTTATTTAGTCATGCGTACAATTTACATGAGATAGTGAATGCACATCGTATGCTACAATAATAGTGAACAAGATATATGTATAATATGAACATGTTCACATAAAAGAATGGAAGTAACAAATATGAATTTTGCAAGTTCATACTTCCAATTTGCATAACTAGTATGCTTTGCATTAATCAATCATTGAACAATATAAATAGGTATTAAACAAGTTCAATGTGATCAACACCTTTAGGCAAGCATAGGCATGATAGATCAAAATTATTTGATTGAACCTAAAATACTTCAAAGTGTCACAAATAAGATGTAAATTAGCATGTGTGACATAAAAATATGGAAGATGCCTAAAATGACTAAGGCCTAAATGTTTAAGGCCAAGAAACTTAGCATATGGTTCAAAATTGTGAATCTATGTGATCTGGTGAACCATAGCCTTTGGTACCCATATTCCTTTAGATTTTGTAATTTTAGCAACTAGGAGTAATTCTTTAGGTACCCATGTCATTTTATTATATATATCCTTAAAAGGATTTCTAGTGTTCCTATGACATATTTTGGGCTTAATGTATCTAACCTTAGGTTTGCCCAATTGACTTTCTAATGTAGAGGTCTTTTCTTTTTCTAATCTCAATTGAAGCTCTAAGTCTTCTTTCTCATTAGTAACATTAGCTACTAATTGACTCAACTCTTCTAATTTTTCTTGAAGACTGATATTTTCATTTTCTATGTCATCTTTTTCTTCAAGAATGCTCTCATTATCCTTAATGTAATACCCCCAATTTAGACCAAAAAAAAAAAATTGAAGTTCGGGCATTCCTTTTCCTATATAAGGAATCCCCCCTCATTTCTCACACCAATCCTCTATCTCTCTCTCTTCTCTTTTTGAGACTTTCTTCGTGGTGCAACGCGGTTCTGCTAGGGAAGAAGCGTCAATTCGGGAAAGAAGTTTTATTTGAAGGTGGGGAACGAAACATAGGTTTGCGTGTCTTATGACTTTTATTAAAGTTTTCATTCATTTATCATTATGTTTATTATTCATTTACACTACATTATTGCGTATAATGTTAATATCTGTCATACTTATGTCTGTATACTTGGAGTTCATGTATTACACTGTTACTATGTTGGATTAGTGTTGTCCTCGGTAACTTTGAATAGTGAACAAGAGGCAACTTGCTGCTTTAGAAAATTAGTACTTAAGTGGACCTCGTGTCCCACCTCTCAACTAGAGACTGGTTTGGTAGGTCTTATCAGAAAGCTATATGCATGTACAAGTGATACAGGGCATCCTAACAACGCACGTCGTGATGTCAACCCTAATAAGAATCACCAGATATTTCAAAACCCTATCTAATATTTGTAAAGATCGGACCCGCATATGCATTATCATCATACTTAAGCACCACCCAGGGACGTAAGTGGTTTGTGACATACAGAATAATTATTGAAGCAATGCTAATTATTCCTGATACTTCCTGAGGAGGGACGTACAATGTGAACCTAGGATTACCTGGGGAGAGACATCTGTACGTGAACTCAGGGCGACTTTCCTGAGGAGGGACACACAATAAGAACCCGGGTTTACCTGGGGATGGACATCTGTACGTGAACTCAGGGCGACGTACGATCACAGAGCCATTATGAGACAGTGTCATGCATACATACATGTTGTACTGTTTACGATGCTATGTTGTGTATATGTGATATTTGATTATGAAGTCTTATTTAGTCATATTCATGAACTATTTTACCCATTGAGCAATAGCTCACCCCTTTGTTAAGCAATTTTTACAGGAGACTAGAGTGGACTGGGTAGAGGTTTTTGGGCCCATATTTTGTGACCCTTGTTATTTATAGGGAGATTTTGGGAGGATGTTTCCTCAATCATATTTTGTACAAAATACATTCTGAAATTAATGAAATCAGATTTGTACTCAATTGTGTACCTGCGCACTCGGTTATTGTTATAATGCATTTGCGCCCCGCCTGTGAGTGTTCTGCCTGTTTAGGTGCGTCCGAGTTGGGTGTGACATTTAATGGTATCAGAGCGTGTTAATAAGAGGCTGAGATCAGCATCATGATCAAGGGTTCTCACGATGTGAGGGTGGCGAAGCACCGACTCTTACCCTGGCATGACTACATGGCTAGCCATCATGGTGGTCGGTGCAGTCGAGAAGCTGGCCGTAAACCATACTCTGAGGTACGCTCAAGTGCCACGTGACAGGATAGGTTACGGTTGTTGGACACGCGTGAGTGTTAGTGATGACCAATTCAACAAATGGTATCAGAGCGAAAGGTCAACGACCCGCCCAAGTCCACCACTTAGGATAATAGAATTTTTTTTTATAACTATATAAATATAAAGTTAAGATATATTAGATATATATATGTAACCTATTGAAAAAAAAATCGAATTCAATGATGGCATAAACATCAAGTGAAAAACAAAAAATATTTTCCAACGGACAAGGCATAAATCTTAAAAATGTTAGGAATATATTTTATGTACTTCACAAGTTTTATCTTCCTTTCATTAAGAAAATGGCCTCTAGTGAAGAATAACTTACAGTAGTCGGGAACAAGTTTTCACAAGACTCACGAAACTTTACCAACGGAGGGTTGTATTAATGAGAAGTATCGACATGAAGAATCCTCGCCTCCGTTCTACCCTTCACGACAAACTCATGAAGTTGAAGTGGTTGAATATAACAAATGTTAGGGGTCTTGTCTCCCTCAACTTGGTGAAATATTTTTACGAAAACATGATTATTGTGGGACGCTAGGATGAGGGAGTCTGCCCTGTCTTGGAGATATTGATCGGGGGAGAAAAACTTTCTATTAGCATTGAAACTATCTCACGACTAATGGAAATCCCAATTGGAGACAAGATCATTGATCCACACGAACCCCGGACTGTGGCATAAATTGTTGAATCCAAGGAAAATATATTCAATTCCCTCACCGAGAAGGCGTACACCTTAAGGATATTCACCCATCTCCCCAATAATCTCCTTAAACCACTCCTTGCAAGCCTTGGGAAGATTGTAGCCAACAACATCTTGCCAGAAGTGGTAACTAGAGGTTCATTGTCAAGGGCTCAACTCTTTATCCTATACTAGTTAGAGGAGGGAATTTCAGTCTCCCTACCTCACTTCATCATCCAACAAATGGCAAGGGTGATCCAAAACCCTACAAAAAAGGAATGCCTTGGCTATGGAGCCCTAAAAATGAAGATTCTGAACGAGGCAAACATCAATACCTTTGATGAATTTTCAACAAAGATTACTAAAACCATTGCACTATCCTCTTTGTCCAAGACCTTCATCACAAAAGGAGGGGTGACGGACGAGGAGTTATTTGGCGCTACTTCAGAGGAAAATAGCGGAAGGGCTAGTGATAACACAGAAGGTTATCGAAGAAAAAGTCGTCGCAAACTTCCTATTAGGGAAACGCCAAATAATGAGACAGGTCAGAACATCGAAACGGATCCAGACCCAGCCAATGGTCAACACAATGAACATTTCACCGTGGAAGAACTCTTTGGGAACCTTCCGAGAAACTTTGATCAACTCCAACCAAGCCAAGGTGGATAGGGAGTTCCAGCAAATCTACCTCCTTAGAACCTCAAGAATATCCAAACGTCCAAGAGGTCCCAGTTAGGGAATCCCCGTACAATCAAACCAACTACCCTCCACCTATGAGTCAACCATATGACCAATGCTTACGACCTACCCTCCACCTATGGGGCAGTCAACCTACCATCCGTCGATGGGACAACCAGCCAATCAACCACCAAAGGGACAACCGGTTAACCCATCTGACCAGCTACAGTTTTTAGTATCCAGTATAGTCGAGATGCGTGAGACCCACAATGCTTTGATAGCGCGTGTGCAAAACATAGAAGAACACCGAACAACTTCTCAACGTTCTTCTGGTAGTCGTTTTGTAACTAGCAGGAAGTCTAGGCGGAGTAGTAGGTGGGAAAATTAGGAAAATTACTGGCATTGTAACTATTTTCTTTTTTTGAATGAAATGTTTTGTTTGCGAATATGTTTGGTGAGCCAACTTACAATAATTCTTTCTTTTGTATCACTAACTTTGGAGTGGTATGAGACACAACAAAATTAGAAGATACTAAATAAAATGTGGAAATAAGAAAACCCACGACCTTGTGTGGAAAAACATCTGGGGAAAGTTGAATTACTAACATTATCACTAAGTTTACACAGTATGGGACGAGTAAACTTGGACGATAATATTAGTGAACTCCTCTCCAGCTGATGTTTTGTAGAGACCGTGTTCATACAACTTAACTTGGTTGAACCCTTTATTACCAAATTCATGTGGTATGAGACACACGAACTTGGATAATAGTCGGAAAGACTAAGCGAAAGAGTTTGAACACATAAGAATGCGATAGAACGTTAAATTAGGATATTACTGAGGCAAATCTTAGAACCTTTATGACTCGTATGAATTTTCAAAAATATATGTATGTTCACAAACCAGAACCAAAATATTTGAAGCTCTTTCAAAAATTTACTTATTATATGAACACTCTAACCTTGTTTTATACCATGGCCAAACATACGAGGCACATAAGATTCTTTGATTCCTTAACAAAAAAACCTTACACCATACCTAGAGAAATAGGTGGTTTTATATTGCAGAACTCTTGAACTTATTGCTAAGAATATCATATTACTATACTTGGCTACGGTTCCTAAAGAAGAGTTTTATTTTTTTCCTTGCCAGTGAGAAAATGCAAAGTAGAAAGAGATGAAGGCCACGCACATTCCATCCAGCAGAGGAGGTACCTCATGAGATACAAAATCAGGAACCGTCGCCTCTGAGGGCAGAGCAAGCCAAAAACGACACAGCCACAACCTTTGGGCAGGCAGTGCCACCTCAACCCACACCCTTTGTCATGCCTCCGGGCATGGAACACTTCTTCACCGGATTCATCGAGGAGATAAAGGTGACAATTCAGATGGTCGTCTGTGAGACCGCGACAAACCAGGTGGTCACCGTACAGGCACCTGTTCGATCTGGGTCGGAGATGCAAACCGACCAGATCACGAAGTATAAGAGGCTACAACCCCTTTCCTTTGCTAGCACCAGTGATGTGGATGAAACGCAAAAATGGCTTGATGAGTCGAAGAAGGCTCTCGAGGCTATGGGAGTCGACGAGGCTCGAAAGATTCCACTAGCTTCCTACCAACTTGTTGGTGGAGCTAACACCTAGTGGATAATAATGAAGGAAGACCGAAGGGTTAGCGTAACAGACATGACTTGGCTAGAGTTCGAGTCATTGTTCATTGATGAGTACATCCTTGGCGCAGTGAAGAGGCAAAAACACCAGGAGTTTGCCAGACTCTACCAGGATAGCATGACAATGCGAGAATATGCTGTCAAGTTTAAATAATTATCGATCTTCTCTCTCTCCACTATCTCAACGGAGCAAGATGAGGCCGAGAAATTCTATAAAGGCCTTTGTTCAGACATCAGACAAGCCCTGTCGATCTTGGATCTCAAGAATTACAGGGAGCTGGTCAATAAGGCCGTGAACTTTGAGCAGGAGAAAACTAAGAAGGAACAAAGGAAGAACAGTGGAAAACGATCGGTAACATTTTCTCAACAAGGCACTTAACAAGGCAACAAGAAGAAGCCCTACTTTAATCAAAACCTAGCCCTCCCAACCCCTATACAAAAACATGAGGCCACGACATCTTTGGCTGAGACGTCTAACTCAGGCAATTAGGGTTTTCATAATCATAACCAAGGAGGCTGCAATGGCAGGGGTGGCCGCCGAAATGGAAACGACAGAGGTGGTGGTCAGCAACATCACAATCAGAATGGCCAACAGAACCAGCAACAAGCGCCTCAGCAGCAGAGGCTGACTTGTTTCAACTGTTGCTAGCAGAGCCATGTAAGAAATGTTTATCCCCACCCTCAAAAACCACAACAGCCTATTCCAGCAGTTTCAGTCCAACAAGCCCCACCTGCTGCTAATGCCCAGCCTAGGCAAAACCAGTAGAACCAAGGACAAAGGCTGCAAGGCAGAGCGTTTTTCGTCGTTCAACAAGCCCTCCCAGATAGCAATGTAGTCGAAGGTACATTTCTCTTGCTCAATACAATGATGTATTTTTTTTATTTGGGTACTGCGCACTCCTTTATATCTTCTACATTGGTAAGGCATTTAGAGTTGAAACCTGAACCCACAGACATCATAATTTATGTCTCAACACCATTAGGATCTGGTACTGACATGAAATCCAGGTGTTCTCGATGTAAACTTTGAATGTCAGAACAAATAATTTATGCAAATCTTTTAGTGAAAGACATTAAAGACCTTGACATCATCCTCGACATGGATTGGCTCGCACCACTAAATGCAAGGATCGATTGTTTGAAGAAGCAGGTTCAGTTAACCTTGCCTACTGGAGAGTTTGTCAAAATTTAGAGAATGCAGAAATGGATACACAAATTGACTGTTGCACTCCTCAACGCACAACTCCGAGCCTTATCCCTTGGTGATGACAATAAATCATCATCATTGTACCCTCTCGAAGTACACGATATCCCGATTATATCTGAATTCCCAACAGTTTTTCTAAATGACTTTTCTGGTCTACCTCTACTTTGAAAATTCGATTTTGAGATTAAACTCATACCAGGGACGAAACCCATCTCAATTCCACCATACAGAATGTCCAATGTCGAGCTGGTTGAGTTGGATAAAGAACTGAAGGAATTGGAGAGTAATGGCTTCATCAGAAAAAGTCCATCACCCTGGGGCACTACAGTTCTGTTTGTTAGCAAAAAGGATGGTTCGTTATGACTTTGTATCGACTATCGCAAGTTGAATAATGTCACCATCAAGAACAGATACCCATTACCCAGGATCGATGACTTGTTTGACTTTCAGAACTCGGTACGGGCATTACGAGTTCTTGGTCATGCCGTTCGGTCTAACAAATGCACATGCAGTGTTCATGGATTTGATGAACCGCATCTTCAGACTATATTTAGATCGATTCGTGGTGGTCTTTGTAGATGATATCTTGATATATTCTTCAACTGAAAAAGAAAATAAGATACATCTGAGGATTGTCCTCCAAACCTTAAGAAGCCATCAGTTGTATGCAAAGTTGAGTAAGTGCAAATTTTGGGCGAAGAGAGTTCAATTTTTAGGTCATGTGGTTTCAGGCAATGGCATTGAGGTGGATCCTTCAAAGGTTGAAGCGGTTTTAAACTAGAAGTAGCCTACCACAGTTACTCAAATTAGAAGTTTTCTTGGTTTGGCTTGCTAATACAGACGCTTCATTAAGGACTTCTCAAAGATTGCTGAACTTATGACCAAGCTCACTCAGAAAGACGTACAATTCATCTGGAATCCCGCCTGTGAATCGTCATTTCAGGAATTGAAGCAGCACCTCACAACAGCACCAGTACTAATCACTCCAAGAAATAGAGTTGGGTTTTTACTATACACTGACGCCTCCCTCAAAGGCTTAAGTACAGTACTAATGCAAGAAGGCCAAGTGGTTGCATATGCTTCTAGGCAACTAAAGATTCATGAGGGTAATTACCCAACGCATGTGTCACCCCACGGATGTGATGGGTACCTCATCGAGCGTACCTCGGCCACTATGATCCCATAATAATGTTCCATCCTAGTACACAGCCCACTCAGCAGTGTCTAGTACCCCCGGGATCATTTGTCCACACTGTTCACACATGAACAGTACAGGGCCTCCCCAGGATTCGAACATCACACCTCATATAGGTTGATTTCGCAATCCTAGTAGCCACTGAACCATATACATAAGGCATTTTTGTCACACCCCACGGATGTGATGGGTACCTCCTACTCGAGCGTACCCAAACCATAGCACCGCATAATATTGTCTCATCCCAATACACAACCCACTCAACAGGGTCTAGTACCCCCGGAATCATTTGTCCACACTGTTCACACACAGTGGTGCTATGGCTGGAGTACGCTCGAGTAAGAGGTACCCATCACATCCGCGGGGTGTGACAACGACTCAGTGGTTACTCGGATTGCGAAATCAACCTATATGAGGTGTGAGGTTCGAATCCTGGGGAGGCCCTGCACTGTTCATGTGTAAACAGTGTGGATAAACGATAACGGGGGTACTAGACACTGTTGAGTGGGCTGTGTACTGGGATGGGACAATATTATGGGATCATAGTGGCTGGGGTACGCTCGATGAGGTACCCATCACATCCGCGGGGTGTGACAGCATGACCTGGAACTTGAAGCTGTCGTATTTGCACTGAAGTTATAGTGTCACTACCTATACGGTGAATGGTTTGAGGTCTTCTCGGATCACAAGAGTCTCAAATACATCTACACTTAGAGAGACTTAAACCTCCGCAAAAGACGATGGTTGGGATTTTTGAAAGATTATGGCTTTCAACTCCAATACCATCCGGGAAAGGCCAACGTTGTGGCTGATGCCCTGAGTAGAAAATCTTATGTTCCTTGTACTCTTAACTTTGAAATGGAAGATCACGACTCTCTTAATTATCAGCCAACTCTAAGCTTATCCGAAAAATTTCAGCAGCTCATGCCAACGACCCCATGTTAATGGAGAAAAGAGAACTTCTACTCAGCGGACATGACTTTTCTCACTGGTCGGTTTTGATGACGAGGCTGTTTTCTACAAAAATGTCTCTGCTTAACGAACGATCCTGTGGTTCAGAAGAAAGTGCTCATTGAAATGCATTGCTCGAGGTTTGTTATGCATCCTGGAGGAGACAAGATGTACAAGGATGTCAAGCGACAATTCTGGTTTTCTGAAATGAAGAAGGCTATTGCAGACTTTGTTGCTTGATGTGTCGTTTGCCAACAAGTTAAGGCAAAATGCAGACTTCCTTCTAGACTTTTTCAACCTTTACCTATTGGAGAATGGAAGTGGGAGAACATTGCAATGGATTTTGTTGCAGCCTTGCCTCAAAATAATAAAGGGCAGGATGCAGTCTGGGTTGTCATTGATAGACTTACAAAGCTTGTACACTTTTTACCAATAAAGTTCACTAATAACCCCGCCAAACTAGCCGAATTGTATGAAAGAGATATCGTACGCCTCCATGGCCTACCACTCACTATCGTCTCTGATTGAGACCCTCGATTCACATCAAAATTTTGGCAAAGCTTCCAGAGTAGAATGGGCTCCAGGATCACCATGACCACAATTTTTCACCCACAGACTAACGGGCAGTCAGAACGGTTGATCCAGATATTAGAAGATATGCTACGATGTTGCATTTTGGACTTTCATGGCGGATGGGCAAATAATAGTTGCATATTTAGATAGGTTATAAAGCATTTTTTAGGTGTGTTTTAGGACATTTTTTGCATTAGTTTCGTGTGTTAATGTTAGTTTTGATGCAATTGTTAGTTTAGATTAATTTGGTTTTTATGCATTATTTTAGTTGATTAGTTAATAAATTTGATCTAATTTACATTTGAGTGAGTTATTAATTTAATATGCTTTGTTTTGTAGGTGTTTGGATGCATTAGTCATGGATTTGGATGAGAAGAACATGTACAAGAAGTGGCAAAGAACAAGCATAAAGATGTCAAGCAGAAAAGTGGCAAAAATTGGCTACGTCCACAAATCAGGTGCAACAGTTGAGGTTCTGGGCGCCGCGGCACTAGAACAATCTTAACGGAGCTCACAACATTGGAAATGTTTATCGGGGCACTGCAGCGCTGCTCGAGGCGCTGGGCACCCCTGTTGTGATTTTGACGATTTTATAGACTTTCTAATTTTTTGAGACGACTTATGGGGCATATAATATATATCAAAAGTTAGGGTTTTCATAGGAGAACACATGGGAGAAGAGAACAAGACGGCTAAGAGGCGAGGAACGCGAAGATTCAGACTTGGAAACAAGGAAGAAGATTCAAGTTTCATGATTTCTAGTTGGATATTCATGTTTATTATTAAGTTTTTCTCCATATCTTGTGTTGTTTTCATTCAAGCTATGAATTTATTTTCTAGAGAGGAGATGGATCCTAACTTGACTATTATGGTTTAATTTTAGATTTAGTTTATTATCAATGAAATTTGTATAGTTTATTCATGATTTCATATGCTTAATGTTTTTGGTTTCTTGATCACAAATCGAATGATCTTAGACTTGGAAGGCGGCACTCGAGAGAGGGTTTTCTAGGTTTGAAATAGGGGATTATGACATGAAAATGTTGTACTTGGTGAGAACGACTATGATGTGGGCCTGGAAGTAGGGTCTCAACTTCCAAGCTGAAGTGACGAGTGCTAGTGCCAGCTTCTCAGTCTTTGGATATCTCGTCTCTGTGTCGAGCAAAGACTTGCTGGTGTAGTAGACCAACTTCTGGCTTCCTAACTCTTCTCTAACCAGGGCCGAACTAACAGCTGCTTTTGAAACTGCTAAGTATATGAAGAGTTGTTCTCCCTGAAAGGGTTTCGAGAGTAGAGAAGCCTGACCTAGGTAAGCCTTTAGCTCCTGAAAGGCCTTCTCACACTCCGGTGTCCTCTCCGCTGCCTTCTTCTTGATCAGCTTGAAGAACGGAAGGCGTCTATTTTGTGGACTTAGAGATGAACCTACTCAGTGCGGCTATGCATCCAGTGAGCCTTTGTACTTCCTTCACTGTGCGGGGTGCCCACATGTTGACAAGAGCTTGGATTTTGTCGGGGTTGGCTTCGATTCCCCTCTGATTAATAAGGAATCCCAGGAATTTACCAGAGCTCACTTCAAATGTGCACTTCGTCGGGTTGAGCTTCATGTGATACTTTCTCAGTATCGTAAATACCTCTGATAGGTTGGTAGGATGAGTTGCCGATTCCACGTTGTTGACCAACATGTCATCAACGTAGACTTTCATGTTCACTCCAATTTTTTCTGCGAACATGTTGTTGACCAGCCTCTGATAAGTAGCCCTGGCATTTTTCGAGCCGAAAGGCATCACCTTGTAGCAATACAGACCTCGGTCTGTAATGAAGGTTGTCTTCTCTTCATCTCTGTGACTTAGCACGATCTGGTTGCACCCTGAATACGCGTCCATGAAGCTCAGCAGCTTGTGACCTGCAGTCGCGTCTATTAGTTGGTCGATGCGAGGCAACAAGAAGCTATTTTTTGGGTAGGCTTTGTTCAGATCAGTAAAGTCGACGCATGTTCTCCACTTCTCATTGGATTTCTTGACCATCACTACGTTGGCCAGCCAAGAGAGATATAGTACTTCTTTGATGAAATCGGTCGTCAATAACTTGTCTACCTCTTCTCGTAAACCTTGAGCTAGGTCAGAACTGAGAACCCTTCTTTTCTGTCGGACCAGTCTTGCTTCCGGGTCGACGTTCAACCTGTGTACCATCACGTTGGTCGGTATTCCAGGCATGTCCTCATGGGACCAGGCAAAAATATCTTTGTGTTTCAGTAAGATACCGCCAGCTGATCGGTGAGGGAAGGGCTCATTACCGTACCGATTTTGACAGTCCTCACTGGATCTTCTCCAATCTGCACCTCAGCCCATTCATTCTGGGGTTCGAGCCCTGACACCTATTCCCTGGGGTCGAGGTCGGAACTGGCTGGATGCTCTAGGAGCATTAGTTGCTCATCTGTAGATTTGAGACCTTCCTCGTGTCCCATTTTCTTCTTCACAGTTGTGACATAGCAGTCCTGTGAATCTTTTTGGCTGCCCCGCACTACTCCGATGCCTCGCTCTGCTAGGAACTCCAGAGCCAGATGATAGGTTGATACAACTGCCCTTAAATTATTGAGGAGCGGTCTTCCTATGATGGCGTTGTAGACGGTTGGACACTTTACTACCAAAAAACTAGTCATAACCGTAATTTTGTGCTCAGAGTCACCGGTTGTTACTGGTAGGGTTATCTGTCCTTCCGGCATGATGTTGTTTCCAGCGAAGCCGATCAGAGGGACATCTACCGGGCTCAACTAATCATTGGCCAGTCCCAGTTTCTCAAATGTCGACCAGTAGAGAATATCAGCCGAGCTACCGTTGTTGACCAGCATCCGATGGATTTTGTAGTTAGCCATGGTCATCGCAACCACTAAAGCATCGGCGTGTGGTTGAAGTATATCTTGAGCTTCCTCCTCAGTGATGGTAATCGCGAAGTCGACCTGCTTCTATTTCTCAGGTTGGTACCCAAGGTTCATGACTTCCGACCTTGACTCCCAGACATATGCTCTCATAGCCCGGTTCGAGGTACCGATCTGGTCTTCACCAAAGATTGTTCTTATCTCGCCCACTGGCCCAGTTTGGTTATCTTCCGGAGTCTTCTTCCGGTTAGGATTCTTCACGAACTCCCTCAGATGACCTTTTCGGATTAGAGTTTTGATCTCCTGCTTGAGATCATAGCACTGGTCGGTATCGTGACTATGGTCTCGATGGTACCAGTCGTACTTCTTATCCCGCTGTTTCGCAGGCGTTTTCAACTTTCGGGGCCATCGAATGTACTCTTTGTTTTGGATCTCCAGGAGGACCTGCTCTCGTGAAGTAGTAAGAGGCATGTAGTTGGAGTACACATTTTGAGGAACTTTGTTACTCTTCTGATCTTGGCTGCCAGCATTCGATCTTTTTCCTCCTTTGAGTCATATTCCCTTTTCCTTTTGTTCTCCTTCTGCAAGCTTTTTGGGGACTCATCCACTACTTGTTTTGCATCAGTTTGCTCGTCGGCATTAATGTATTTTTTTTCTCGGCCAAGGATATCATCGTAGGTTTGGGCCTTCTTTTTTCCAAGGGAATATTAGAACTTCCCGAGCCTTAACCCTGCGAGGAAGGCGATGATTGTCGTTTTATCATCGCAGTCGTCTACGTCGACTCACACATCGTCGAAGCGACCAAGGTACACCTTCAGGGTTTCGCCTTTCTTTTGCTTAATGCCTAGCAAACTGTTCGCAGGCTTTTCCCTTTCCTTCTTCCCAACGAAGTGGTTCGTGAACTTGTTAGCAAAGTGCCCAAAAGAATATATAGAGCCAGTTTTGAGTTTCTGGTACCACTTCCGAGCAGGACCTCCAAGGGTGATCTGGAAGCCCTTGCATATAGTAGCGTTGTCATAGCCCTTAAATTCTATCCAAGACTTGTAGTTCTCAATGTGCTCTCTGGGGTCTACCTTCCCTTTGTACGTCCTGACATCTGCGGTCTTGACATTCTTCGGGAGTGGTGTCTGGAGTATATCCTCAATAAAATGAGAAAAGAGTTCTTTATACTCATGGTAGTGCCGAGGTGCAGACCTGGTAGTTTCAGAGCGTTTTAATCCGTACGGCCTTCTCGGTACCTATCTCTCTAGACCAAGCTTTCCTGCCACAGCTCTTTTCTTGGATACTGACCTATGTGAGGCTGGTTTCATTGATCTTTGAAGAGCCGACCTGATCCGAGAGAAAATTGAGCTGTGACTTTTTTGGGCATTCAGCTAGTGACTCAAGTCTTTAGTAGATAATGTCTTACGATTAGGAGGGGTTTTTCCCGGTACTGACCTCTTCTTTGAGGTCACACTTCGGCACCCACTCTCCTCTCTCCTTTGGGGCAAAGGGCTAAGACGTGGTAGGTGACTATGAAGCGGTTGTAGGGGGAGTACTTCCCTCAACATCTATTGCTGCTCCAAGACGTTTTGAGTCATCTTTTCTAGGTTCTTCTCTATAGCAGTAAACCTCAATTTCTGAGCAGAATTCTTTGACTGCTTTTTCGTTGGTATCCCCCTTTGTTTTTTGGGTGCTGCCGGCGTGGCGACGTTTTCCACCTCAACTGGTATTTCTGCCTCTTGACTCATGATGACAGAGCTGTTCTTAACTTTCTATTTATGTGTTTCTATTGATTTCCTGGACTGAGTAGGAAACTTTCTCAGTCTGAATTGGAAACTAAGTTTATAGCTCTCTATATATACCTAGTATTGGGAATTTAGAGGTAAGTGTGAATATAGAGAGACATTGTAAGTACTGTATTGGATTCTCTTAGATTAGTGAAATCTTCATCTCCCGTGGACGTAGGCTGATCTTCGCCGAACCACGTAATCTGTGTGCATTCTTCTTGTTGCTTTGATTTGCATCTGTGTGTGTGCGTGCTTGTGTTTGTTTCGCTACATAAATCTCAACAAATTGGTATCAAAGCGAGGTTTTTTACAAAATACAAACATGTGGTATACTGGTAGTTACATTGGATGCGATCATTGCTTGTTTGTTGGGGTTGCAATTAAAGAAATCGGGGTACGACACTGATCAACAGTGATTAAATTGTTGACGACTGTGAGATAGCAATTGTGGTGTGCTGGGATGATTTTTCCGATAATGGTGTGTTGTACAACAGAGAAACTTGAATTAAAAGGTAATTGTTCCTTTTGGGTTTGAAAAGTCAAAGTGTCACTAATTAAATTGCATTTTTTGTTATCAGTTTCTGCAACTGAAAAAGAAAAAAAAAAGGAAAAGATTTTTTATTTTTTATTTTTTTTGTTGCCGCACCTAGCACATGCACATTTAATACTTTAACGACATAGCGTATTTCTTTGATATTAGAGTCGCTCGGAGTCGGATTTCAGTTTTATTTTTTGCGGTGTGATCGTGTCAACGAGATCTATGTAGTGACTAGATTTGATCGTTGATATGGCTGTAAAATATAAGGTTGAGAAGTTCACCGGGAAGAATGACTTTAACCTTTGGCGGATTAAGATGCAAGCCTTGTTGACGCAAAACGGGCTGAAAAAGGCGCTAAAGGGAAGAGATGCATTGTTTACGAAGCTGACAGAAGAAGAGAAAGATGACAACATGGATAAAGCGTTTACTGCTATTCTCTTATGCTTGAGTGATGAAGTCATGCGAGAAGTTGATGAGGAGACTACAGTTGGGGGTTTGTGGTTGAAACTGGAGAGTTTGTATATGACAAAATCTCTAACAAACCGGTTGTATCTGAAGAAGTAGTTGCACATGTTGAAGATGAAGGAAGGTGAATCCATGAGAGAACATCATGATGAGTTTAACATTCTTATGGCTTTGAAGAATGTTGGATACAAACTCAGTGATGAGGACCAAGCAATGTATTTGCTATGTTCACTACCGGATTCCTATGAGCACTTTGTGGATACTTTGATCTACAGTAGAGACACCCTAGCTCTAGAGAATGTCAAAGTAGCTTTGAACTCGAAGGAGTTGAAAAAGATGGTTACTGGAGAAAAAGTAGAAAGCTCAGGTGAAGGCTTGCTACCTAGAGGTAGATCAGAACAGAAATGGTCCGAAGGTCATCGAGGTCGATCTAGATCAAAATCAAAAGGGAGAAAATTAAAGTGCTTTGATTGTCACAAAGAAGGGCACCTTAGAAAAGATTGTCCAGAGCCCAAGGGAAAAGGAAAACATAAATCAAAAAATACTAGTAATGCAGCAGTTGCACAGGAAGAGTCTGATAGTGCTAATGTTCTTTCAGCCACTGTGGGATGCTCAGGTGATGAGTGGATTATTGATTTGGGTTGTTCATATCATATGTGTCCCAATAGGGGCTGGTTCGCTTCTTATCAGAGTATGAACGGTGGTACTGTACTTATAGGGAATGATATGGCCTGTAAGACAGTAGGGATAGGAACAGTAAAGATCAAGATGCATGATGGTGTTGTAAGGACTTTGACAGAGGTCAGATATGTTCCAGAGCTGCGCAAGAATCTTATTTCTGTGGGTACCTTAGATTCACAGGGTTGCAGGATTGTAGCTAAAGGTGGAGTTCTAAAGATAGTCTGAGGTGCACTGTTGGTTATTAAAAGCAAGAAACTTGGTACTTGTATGTGTTATCAGGACATACAGTTACAGGCAGTACAACGATGTCTACATCTTCAGATAGTGGCTCAATAGATACTAAGTTGTGGCATATGCGATTAGGGCATGAGTCAGAGGGGGCTTGAGGTGTTGAGTCAGAAAGGCTTACTTGGGAAGAGTGAGGTTGAGAAGTTGGACTTCTATGAGCATTGTGTGTTTGGAAAATACTGTAGAGTTAAGTTCAATAAGGCAGTTCACCGCACCAAATGTACTCTAGATTATATCCATTCAGATGTGTGGGGTCCTTCCACTATTTCCTCACTTGGTGGAGTGAGGTATTTTGTTTCCTTTATTGATGACTTTTCACGTATGGTCTAGGTGAAAATACTGAAAAGTAAGGATGAAGTGTTTAAGGTCTTTAAGAAATGGAAGACAAAAGTTGAGAAGCAAACTGGAAGAAGCATCAAGAGGTTAAGAACTGATAATGGTGGTGAGTACACTTGTAAAGCATTCTTAGAGTTTTGTGAGCATGAAGGCATTGAGAGACACTTCACAGTCAAGGGAACACCACAACAGAATGGACTTGCAGAGAGGATGAACCATACCCTACTGGAGATAGCGCGGTGTATGTTATCCAATGTTGGTTTGGGTAAAGAATTCTAGGCAGAAGCATGAATATAACTTGTTTCTTCGTTAACAGATCACCATCTACATGTCACGACACCCCTGACGTAGGCTGACGTCATGACCGGCACAATGTACTATATACTGTACGTACCCCTATACAGTATACAATACATTGTCAGCCTTAACGGACATTCACAATAATTCCCTAAGTTTTCAGAAATTTTGACAGCACCTCCCCATAAAATGACAATTCACATTTTTTTCTTGATATACCACAAATCAAATCCACTATATATATATAATCATTCCATTCAATCACAAATCAAATTCTCACCTGATAAATATATATGATCATCTCATTTCATCATCACAAGCATTATATAACCCAAAATATCAAATCAAAATCCATGGTTTCTTACAACCCATCTATGTGATAATATCGATATGTAAGATGTGATATATATTCATTTGAAAATAAATAAAATATAATCCATTTCCTTCGCATACACGTACATTAACAAAATAAGAATGTAAATCACGTATCTACTCTCGTGCTTTTCCTTTTAACTCTGTACCTGAAATATTGAAGGAAATGGAGTGAGCAAACAACAGCTCAGTGAATATATTTCTTGATATGGCAATTATATGCATTTAGGGAAATATGACATTTAAAATCATTTCAAACAATTATTAAACACATTCATCATTCAACGAATATATTATACATGTCAACAACATAAATTTCATGAGTTTTCAAGAAAACAATGCATCTTTTTCTACGAAATCCACAATCTCCCTCCTTCAAGGCAAGAGGGCAGGTCTAACCCTTGTATGACCGTTACAAGGTAGCCACAGCCTCTCATTACCCAATTCACAGTCATTTCAAGTATCTCCAATCCTTGCTAGGACAGGCCTACTGACAATGAGGTTACGCATAACACTCATCCGGGTCTAATTCCTAACGAAATGACACCAACTTGCCTTTGCAAGTCTCACATGCTCCAATGCTAAAAAGAAATCATTTATGAATGCAAATTAAACACAATGCAACAATAGATGCATAGCATATTTACATGCAAACATTTCATATATATAAAATGTCATACAAGAACCAAAATCAAGAAAATATACTCACAGTACATGACTTTTCAACTTAATTACAATCATCGTCGTTTTCAAGTCCAGCTCCAATTTAAATCCAACTAACTCAACCTGTCACAACCACTCCATAATTCAATTTTATTTATTCATTTCGATTTACATATGTAATTTCTTAACTCACTTCAAATCACCAATAAAAAAAATCAACCTTAAAAATATTATACACATTCTGTCACTTTAAATTCCAACTCAATTTAAGACTCATAAGCAGTTGAAGAAACTACTATCTCATTTCTGTGGTCCATCTAGATATTTCCACAAGAAAGAATAGTGAAAATAGATTTCCAATTCATATTTTCACTAGTTCTCGGTTTTATTTTTCTTCTGGGGCATATATCAATTTTATTAAAAATATACTACATTCCTAAAATTATTCTGTCCACATCGACACGAGTAAAATCCGTCATACTACCATTCTACTACCTTCAACAGGTATTTTACTAAGGTTTTACACGTTCGTGGAGGCATCCAAAGTCAATTTTACTCACAAAAATCATATATTTAGCTACTAAAAATATCAAAGCATATCCAAAAATCATGATCTTAACATCAAACGTCCGAAATTCAGCTCTCTACGATATGACCTCAAACCAAAGTTTCATTGGATTCTAATGCCATTTTATTCACTAGAAATAATTACAGTATTGTTCATGTCACTATTCACGTCACTGTTCATTGGAAACATGGATAATTTTTCCTAAAATTGTCAAACTGTCTCCAAAAATCATGAAATTAGCATTTATGGACTTGCAACAGTTCATTCTACCATTCTGTAGCCTTAAACTGTAGTTTCATCGGGTTTTAATATGATTCGAAAGGTTTTCAATATAACTCTAACTTCTAATAGCCATAAAAATTCTAAATGAACAAATAAATGAAATTGAACCACGTATTCGGGGCTCCTACAGTCTAGGAAATGTTTTTTCACCTTTCGAACAGATTTTCATTCAAGTTGGGTAAAAACCCTAATTTTCAAAACACTTTTAAACAACTCCCATAGCTAAAATTACTTCGCTAAAATCGTTACATCTAGCTTAGATATTAATTTCACGAAGAAATAGAGTAAAAATCACTTACAGCGAGTCCCGATTTGACCCGATTTGACGCCGTTCTTCTTTTTCTCTTTCTCTCTGCTTCTTTTTTTTACACGTTTGAGAGAGATTGAGTAGAAATGAGTTTTTTTTATTTTTTTATTTCTATTTTGTTTTTTGGACGTTGGTGAGGTGAGAGATTAGATTAGATTAGATTAGAATGAGGTGATAAATAGATATTCCTATGCACCTCATTTATATAATTCATTTAATAATTCAATTTCAATCTACACCATTTTCTTAATTTAATTTATAACTCAATTCACTTATTTCACATGTATTCATATACACACATACAGTTGAATTTCAATCTACACCATTTTCTTAATTTAATTTATAACTCAATTCACTTATTTCACATGTATTCATATACACAAATACAGTTGACCTCCAACCTATAAAATATGTGTGTTATACATCTCGAGATAGGTGTAATTTAACGTATGTATTTAATTAAAACTATGGGGTGTTACAATCTCCCCAACTTAAGGAATTTCGTCCTCGAAATTTAGAATCAAGGAATATTCCTCAAGTGATACTCAATCCCAGAAAACTGCTCCCGCATGTTATATTTCCGCTCTCATGTTTGCTCTTCTTGATACGTGGTATCCTCCCCAACTTAGAGTTGAGTTATATCCATAACATATATGGAATCCGAATGACATTTCCTCAACATCAATATATAGAAACTATTCCAGACACTTATCAACTGTGACAGTAGAGCAAATCGGTAAGCCAATGGACCTATCCTATCAAGGATCTCTAATGGTCCAACAAATCGCGGTGCGAGCTTTCCTTTCATCCCAAATCTCATTTGGCCTTTCTGTGGTAAGACCCTTAGCAAAACTGAGTCAGCCACACTAAATTTCAAGGCCTATATACCAACCCTGTGTATTTAATAATATCCGGTGGCACCAATAACAATAACTCCAGACTTTCAAATCAACAAGTTGGAGATCTATAATGCTTACTATTAAACCTTTAGAGTGCCCTCAGTATGCTATTATAATAGCTATTTATACACATATGTTTACACAAATAAAGTATTCCTTCCAACTTTCACCAAAATTCAAGTATACCAGACCCGAGCATGCTCACAAGCATCAAAGTCATTCTCTCAATCTGAGAGTAAAGTATCACACTGAGAAGGAGATGAGTATCAAATCAAGTCTGCATCATATATCAAATCTCGACACAATCTTCGAATCTTAATCCGACATGACAAATATCTGAGTACTCCCATAAAATCTCTTTATCTCACACATATACAATATGCTCAATCTATCAATAGAATTCTGGTGTTCATTGGAAGAATACATAGACTTATCAGTCCACTAATGGTTATCCAAAGGGTATCATTTCTACCCATAACCCATAAGATACCATTTGAGTCCCATCTTCATTTAACACAATCTATATTACCAATTCCATAATCTTTCATACTGATATCATACTTGTCTCATCATAAATTTTACTCTCTGAATATGAGTATCAATCAGCTGAACATGCATTCGAGCACAAATATCAACACATGGAGTAATAGAGAGTACACTCATAACTGTAACTCTCACTCACAAACAATCTCCATTTATGGCTAACTGATAATTACTACTCCAGTTTCAGCCTGTTTCCTGCTCAATGTCTCAGCAACATATTGGCCTTTCCCAGGATAATAATTCAATATAAAATCAAATCCTTCGAGAATTCTTGCCACATTTATTACCTCATATTCAGTTTCTTTCCGTTCAAATAATTACTTCAGACTCTTAAGATCTGAAGATAATGTGACATTTTTATTATAGAGGCAATGCTCTCCTTATTTCAAAATAACTACCAACTAATTTTTTATTCACTCTCAGGATCGTTATTCTCGTGCACTACCAAATATCTGGAGACACAAGTAATTAACCTATCCTTTTGTGTCAATGCACAACCTAGATCTGGACGTGATATTCATCAATCACAATTACTTCCAGGTTCTGGAAATAGTAATAACATATAATACTGTGAGAGCTTTCCCATGCACAACGGTCCACACATTATATAGCATTCATTTGGTTTAGTTTCGTGAGTAGAACAGATAGCTTCAAGGATCTTTCCACCCACTTTCTATTACATACAACTAATACCAGAAAACTTCTGAGTTCCATCATTAAAATCAGTTTTAACAGTACTATGATCACTTTGACCTGCCCAACATCCTTAAAGATACTATTTAAACTAGTCACGTGATCCAAAAAGTCTCATCTTAATTATATTCAAAACTCACCAAGCTTGGCACTCAATCGGTGCTCTCTCAGTGACTACAAGATAATTCCGAGGTGCTATTCATGCTCCTCTCATTTCTTGGGACAATTGCATATATCATCATCGAAGACTATGTAATAATCAAGATATGGTTCATATACCCACTGCATCAATCCTATAAACGTGATTGACACATTAATCAAGGTTACCAAAATTTCATAATATCCATATCTTGTCTTAAAATAGATTTCCACAAGAAAGAACAGTGAAAATATATTTCCAATTCATATTTTCACTAGTTCTCAGTTTTATTTTTCTCCTGGGACATATATCAATTTTATTAAAAATATACTACATTCCTAAAATTATTCTGTCCACATCGACACGACTAAATCCGTCATACTACCATTCTACTACCTTCAACAGGTATTTTACTAAGGTTTTACACGTTCGCGGAGGCATCCAAAGTCAATTTTACTTACAAAAATCATATATTTAGCTACTAAAAATATCAAAGCATATCCAAAAATCATGATCTTAACATTGAAACGTCTGGAATTCAGTTCTCTACGATTCTATGACCTCAAATAGGAGTTTCATTGGATTCTAATGTCATTTTATTCACTGGAAATAATTACAGTATTGTTCACGTCACTGTTCCTTCGAAACATGGATAAGTTTTCCTAAAATTGTCAAACGGTCTCCAAAAATCATGAAATTAGCATCGATGGACTCGCAACAGTTCATTCTACCATTCTATAGCCTTAAACTGCAGTTTCATCGGGTTTTAATATGATTCGAAAGGTTTTCAATATAACTCAAACTTCCAACAGCCCTAAAAATTCCAAATGAACAAATATATGAAATCGAACCACATATTCGGGGCTCCTACAGTCTAGGGAGTGTTTTTCCGCCTTTCGAACAGATTTTCATTCAAGTTGGGTAAAAACCCCAATTTTGAAAACACTGTAAAATAACTCTGATAGCTAAAATTACTTCGCTAGAATCATTACATCTAGCTTAGATATTAATTTCATAATGAAATAGAGTGAAAATCACTTACCGCGAGTCCCGATTTGACGCAAATCCCGCGTTTCCCCTTTTTCTTCTTCTCCTTCTCCGCCGTTCTTCTTTTTCTCTTTCTCTCTGCTTCTTTTTTTTTACACGTTTGAGAGAGATTGAGTAGAAATGAGTTCTTTTATTTTTTTATTTCTATTTTGTTTTTTGGACATTGGTGAGGTGAGAGATTAGATTAGATTAGATTAGAATGAGATGATAAATAGATATTCCTATGCACCTCATTTATATAATTCATTTAATAATTCAATTTGAAACTACACCATTTTCTTAATTTAATTTATAACTCAATTCACTTATTTCACATGTATTCATATACACACATACAGTTGACCTCCTACGTATAAAATATGTATTTTATACATCTCGAGATACGTATAATTTAACGTATGTATTTAATTAAAACTATAGGGTGTTACACTACAGCTATTGATTGTCAGAATTCACTTGAAGTATGGTCTGGTAATGTTGTTGATTACAATTTTTTTAGAGTGTTTGGATGTCCAGCTTACTATCATGTCAAGGAAGGTAAGATTGATCCAGAGCTGAGAAAGCCATATTTTTGGGTTATGCTGATGGAGTGAAAGGATACAGGTTATGGTGTCCTGATTTGCATAAGATTGTGATTAGCAGGGATGTGACATTCGATGAGTCTGCTTTGATGTTTGGTAAGCAGATGGATTCTCATAACTATATCCCGATTTACTGGCCAACGTAGTGATGGTCAAGAAATCCAATGGGAAGTGGAGAACATGCGACAACTTTACTGATCTGAACAAAGTCTGCCCAAAATATAGCTTTCTGTTGCCTCGCATCGACCAACTGGTAGATGCAACTGCTAGTCACGAGCTACTGAGCTTCATGGACGCATATTCAGGGTACAACCAGATCGTGCTGAGCCGCAGAGATGAAGAGACAACAACCTTCATTACAGACCGAGGTCTGTAATGCTACAAGGTGATGCCTTTCGGCCTGAATAATGTCGGGGCTACTTATCAGAGGCTGGTCAACAACACGTTCGCAGAAAAAATTAGAGTGAACATGGAAGTCTACATCGACGACATGTTGGTCAAAAGCGTGGAATCGGCAGCTCATCCTACCGACGTTTAAGAGGTACGATACTGAGAAAGTATCACATAAAGCTCAACCCGGTGAAGTGCACATTTGGAGTGAGCTCTAGTAAATTCCTAGGATTCCTTATTAATCAGAGGAGAATCAAAACCAACCTTCAGCAATTTCTCCAACACTCCTATGAGTTTTAGATCAGCATCTTCCTTCCACCTCATCGTCTACTGGTATTGGTCAAATCTTGCACCAATAATATGTAATTCTCTCGACTTCCAATCCCCAATATGCATGAAAACCTGAATTAGACATTGGAAGAGACATTACCTATTACAAGTGTTCCACATCATGGCTTTACACAAAAAGAAGCATGCCATGATGGCTTACAAGTATTGATCTCATTGTTCTTAAGTAAAAAATCTAAAAAGAAAAAGAAACTAGTCTATTTTTGTCAGAATGCATCCTCAACATCTTGGCCGGCCCTAAAATGTTTGCCCATTGCCACCTAAGTTCTTGAAAAATAATCAACTAGATTGACAAATGAGTCTATGCATTACACACTACGTTAAAGATAACATAATTCAACTAAAACAGGTAACATCCAGTACCAATAGAATATACTCGTATGAGATCAATTATATGCACGAACACAATTAAAATTCCGTTTAGCAATGACTGGACATAACATAATTCAGGATTACAATTTACACATATTAAGGGCCAATCCACAATTCAAAGAAGTGGTTCAAACATGAACTGGAGACCAAGATATAACCATTACCCATGTGATTGTGTGCATGCATGCATGTGTGCTACAATATTAGCATGAATACAATAACTAAAGAAGTGGGTGATACATGCAAATTTAAGGAGATCATTTTCACCATGGTTGTTCAAATGCTTTGTAATACCTCAAGGATTAGACTTATAGACAAAAAAACCACAAAAGAAAACACCAAACAATACATAAGAACTAAGTCCCGCCAATTGGAGTGAAGAACTCAAGGGATGCCACGAAAGGGTATCCCAAAATGAGCAAAAAAGGTTAGGGCGTTGCAGGGGACATCCCGGAATCAATATTTTTTTGCATATTCATCAAATATAGATTTATGTATATGATTTTGAGAAAATTGGATTATTATTTCATTAAGATATTTATGTTTTGTTTTATTCTAATAATAACTTTTCATTTGCAGTGAGCACATTATTGGAAGGAAAAAAATATACCACATTAGAATAACCATTACAATTACATTCAAACATACTAGATTCAGAGTCAGACTCATTATATTTAATTTCATTTATCTTTTTATTTGGTGTTTTATAATGGCATTTATTGGTGTAATCACCTTCTTTGCCGCATTTATAACATTTAATATGTTTATAATTTGTAGCATCTTAAACTTTCTAGGAGAGAAATGATGCTTAGCATAATATGGATTTGCTTTTTGAAAACCTTTAGAAGACTTTAATTCTTAAAGAGGTCGTGGCCTTTTAGGATGTTTTAGGTCAAAATCATGGCCGAATTGATAGCAAAAGTCACTTAATTCGTTTATGGTAGATGATCTTTCTCTATTTAATTATCTTTTTAATTTGAAGTCATTACAAATACTTAAGCCAATTGATCATCTGGATTAAATCTCCAAAAGTGTAAGCACTGTAATTAAATTTTCATTTGTTTTCTCTTAAATTATGTTTTAGTTTTTTAGTAAATAAAGGTGGTAAAGTACCAGATATAAATTTTTCTTTCCAAAATAGGGAATCTGATGAAGATTCATTATTTTAGAAAAATTAGAAATTTATTTTATATTAGAAATTGTTTCATATTAGGAAAGTTTGTTTTGTTAAAAACAGGAAAATGATAGAAATAGAAGATTTGATTCCGGAAAAATAAAAAATAAAAAGTTTGAATTTAAGAGGGATTGTAATTAGATTAAAGGAGAAGTAAGTGATGAGAGAATTAAAGGGTTGAATGGTTGGTTGGTTTTTTCTTTTCATCTTGTGCTTTTTTTTGTAAAACTACATTAGGCTAGTTTTGTCTTTTCAATTTAAAATTTTGGTTGGTTAAGAGAGTGAAAATAGTTGGTTAATTTAGAAGCACGCTTATATAATTGATAAAAAATAAAAATTACATGCTGCCCCGTGAACATGGATACTAGTCCTTCCAAAGGTGAAAAATTAGGATTTTTTTAGTAAGTTTAGTAAAATGATGCAAGGATTGAATAATAATAAAAAAAGGAAAACTCTTTGGAAATAAACTTTCTAAACACACTTTATTGACATTATTCTTAAGAGTTGTTGTAATACCCTGTATTTCAAAAAAAAAAATTACTATTTGGGCAACGCCAGAACGTTCAGGCGCATGACAGAACGTTCAGGCGCTTGCCAGAACTATATAGTGTTAAGATTTGTATTAAATATATATCTAAGAAAACTATATAGTTTTATATAGTTTAGAAATATATATATAGTTATGATTTATGAAAACTATATATATATATATATGATTATGATTAAATATATATATCTATATATCGATGCATATAGGAGATATATATATACCATGTTACTAGTGAAAAAAAATTTGAAAAAAAAAAAAATTGAAAATTTTTATTTGATAAAAAATAAATAAAAAATAAAAAAAATTTATATATCTAGAACTATATATATGAATTATATATATAGTTAAGAATTGTATTAACTATATATCTAAGACAACTATATATGATTTTTATATAGTTTAATTTCAAATAGTTGATTTATGGAAACTATATATATAGTTATGATTAAATATGTCTATACATTCATATGTGAATACGACATATATACATCAGATTACTAATAAAGAAATTTTTATGATGGCATAAACATCAAAAGAAAACTAGAAAATAATGTCTAGCAGACAAGGCATAAATCTTAAAAATGTTAGGAATATATTTTGTGTCTTTCACAAATTTATTTTCCTTTCAGCAAAAAATGGCCTCAAGGGAAGGAGCCACTTCCACTAGCAGGGAACCAATTCCCACTAGACTAACGGAATTGTCCAAAAGAGAGGTTATGACTACGAAGAGCATCAACAATAGAGATCTCCGCCTCCGCCCAATCCTTCAAGACAAACTCGCAACACTGGATGGTTAAATATAACCAAAGTCGAGGGTCTCTTACAACTTGGTGAGATCCTTCTATGAAGCCATGAATTGCGTGGGACTTCACGGAGATGAGATCAGCCCTATTTTGGAGACAACAGTCATGGGAATGAAAATTCCTATCAACATCGAGATTATTGCTCGACTTTTGGAGATTCCGATTGAAGAGAGGATTATTGATCCACATGAACCCCAGACAGTTGCAGAGATCGTAGAATCTAATGAACAATTGTTCAATTCCCTCGCCAAAGAGCCATACACTCAATCAACGTACACCAACCTCCCAAACAATCATCTTAAACCATCTCTTGCCGGCCTCGGAAAGATTGTATACGGCAAATCCTTGCCAGAAAGGGGGACTAGAGGCACTATGTCAAGGGCTCAACTTCTTATGTTATACTGCATAGAGAAGAAAATTACGGTCTCCCTACCTCACATTATTATCCAACAAATGTTGAGGGTAATACAACACCCTATGAGAAAAGAATTCCTCGGCTACGGAGTCTTGATTATGAGGATACTATCTGAGGCAAATGTTGCCACTTTCGATGGAACGTCAAAGTTCATCACTGAACCAATTACAACATCCTCTATCTTCAAGACATATGGCACAAGTGGAGGGGTAACTGACGAAGAGGTATTCGGCACGACAATAAGAAATGCCAAAAGAATGAGAGACAAGCATGGGCGTTGCCTTCACAAATGTCGACGCAAACTTCCCGTCAGAGAAGGCCCAAATAATGATTCAAATCCAAATCCTACATCAAACCCAGCCCCGAATAGCGATCCAACCAATCGACCACTCACTGACGAAGAGTTATATGCCACACTAAATCAACCTACACAAAGTCATGATAGACAAGGTAGGCCAGCAAATCCACCAACTTGGAACGTGCCCGCTCAAGGCACCACTTCGTACCAAAGACTTCCAACTCTTATGGTACAGTATCAGCCAGTTCCACAAGTTGTTGTGAACCAATCACAACAATATTAAGCGCCACCAAATCTTGGAGGACAAAACATCCCAATAAGCCCATTGTTTCAAACTTTTTGTCACACCCCGCCCGGACGCGCCTAAACCGGCGGTACATTCTCGGACTGGGCGCGCATTTGGAACAATTACAATGGTAGCAACAGAGTGCGCAGCGGAAATACAGTATACACAATACAAATCTGATTTCATATAATTCAGAATACTTTTGTACATAAAATGGTCAAGGGAACATACTCCCAAAATCCCCAATGAATCATACAAATGGTACAAAATGTGGGCCCCAAAACCTGCACCCAGTCCACCCTAATTTCCTGTGAAAGATTTGATAATAATGGAGTGAGCTTAATGCGCTCAGTGGGTAAATAGTGCATGAGTATAACAATTAATAAAGCATACTTCAATATCAAATATCTTAAATACACATGTGAGCATCATAATCAATCAATATGAATGTATGCATGACACCGTCTCGTAATGGTTTGATGAACGTACATCGCCTGAATTCACGTACAGGAACGATGCTCTGGATTCACGTACTGATGTCCCTCCCCGGGTGTAGCCGGGTTCTCATGTACGTCCCTCTCCAGAGAAATGTAATGAATAGTGAGCAATGCTCCTAACTATTCTATGAGTCATAAACCATATACGTCCCTAGGTGGTGATATGTATGATGCCAATGCATGAACTGGTCTAGTCTATTGGTCTAGTCTTTCTTGACATTTAGACTGACTTTGGCAACGTCTGGTGATCCTTATTAGGGTCGGTATCACGACATGCAAGATTAGGACATTCAGTATTACTGTATAAGCTGATAGCTTTCAATAAGACCAACTAGATCAGTCCTCAGTTGAGAGGTGAGACACAAGGTCTCCTTAAATACCAATCGGCTAGAGCAGCCCGCTGCCTCCCGTTCACTATTTAAAGTTACTGAAGACAAGACCGAGTCTAGTTGAGTCGGATTGACTACAAATCCGGCATTATAACAGCGCAATACATGAATTCCAAATAGGCATATGTGCGGCAGTATAAACAGTATATGACATAATGCAGTGTAAATGAATAGTAGACAATAATAATTGAATGTAAACTTTAATAAAAGTTATGAAACACGCAAACCTATGTTTCGTTCCCCACCTTCAGATAAAAACTTCTTCTTTCAGATCTGGCGCTTTCCTCCGGACAGAACTTCGTTGCACTGCTTTCAGATCTGGCGCTTTCCTCCGGACAGAACTTTGTTGCACCGCACCGAGAGTCTCGGACAGAGAGTCTCAAAAACTTAGAATGCGTGGAAAGGAGAAGAAATTCACAAGAGAAGGTGATTTGGTGTGAGGAATGAGAAATGAGGAGGTTTCTTATATAGAGATTTTTGCGCCTGAACGTTCGGGCATGCGCCTGAACTTTCGGGCATGCGCCTGAACATTCGGGCATGCGCCTGAACGTTCTGGCATGCGCCTGTACGTTCTGGCATGCGCCTGAACGTTCTGGCATGCCTTGCGCCTGAACGTTCTGGCATGCGCCTGAACGTTCTGTCATGCTCCTGAACGTTCTGTCATGCGCCTGAACGTTCGGGCGTTGCCCAAATAGTAATTTTTTTTTTTTTGTGAAATATAGGGTATTACACTCTACCCCCCTTAAAGGGATTTCGCCCTCGAAATCAAGTCAAGTAGTGATGAGGGTGATCGGCTTGAGAAGTAGCCACAGGTTGATAAGGAGGCCACTGCATGTGTGCATCACTATATGCATTGATATTATTTTCAGACATCTGCGTAGTTATTGAAGTGAAACAATGGATCAAGATAGGTGTAAACAATGTTTCATCCTGTGATTGAGAAATGAAAATAATACAATGTATCACATCATCAGTTGGTACTAGAAAATAATTCAGGGTATTTCTGTTTAATTGTTGCTTCTAGTTCCCGTGTTGCGTCCTCTACGCCGTGGTGATCCCAGAGCACTTTCACAAGAGGTATGCTACGTCGCCGTAGTTCTTGAGTTTTTCTATCTAAAATTTGTATCGCTCTCTCTTGATACTTATTTCCTTCCTCAACCCGAACCTCGACTAAAGGGATGATATGCGAAGGATCAGGACGATACTTGCGAAACATAGATACGTGAAAAAAGTCATGAACCGTAGGCATGGACGATGGAAGGGACAGACGATAAGCAAGTTTGCCAATACGTTCAATGATCTGAAATGGACCGATATATCGCGGGGAGAGCTTGCCTTTGATTCCAAAGCGTTTGACACCTCTTGTGGGCTGGACTTTCAGAAAAACAAAGTCCCCCTTATCAAATTCTAGAGGTTGTCTCCGCTTGTCAGCATAGCTCTTCTGTCGACTTTGTGCAACGCGGAGTCGTTCCTTTACTAGTGTGATCTTCTCAAAAGTCTCTTGAACTAGTTCAGAGCCTAACTATGGGCGATCTGCCATATCTAACCAGCATACCGGAGATCTGCAAGGCCGACCATAGAGAGCCTCGTATGGTGCCAGGCCGATACTAGTTTGGTAGCTGTTGTTGTATGCAAACTCAGCTAGATGCAAATAATTTGCCCATCCGTCATTAAAGTCCAAAATGCAGCATCGTAACATGTCTTCTAAGATTTGGATAAGCCGCTCTGACTGCCCATCAGTCTGAGGGTGGAAGGCTGTGCTCATAGTGATCGTAGAATCCATTCGATTCTGGAAGCTTTTCCAAAAGTTGGATGTGAGTCGAGAGTCTCGATCAGAGACGATCGTGAGTGGTATGCCATGAAGGCGTAGGATCTCTCTTTCATATAGTTCTGCAAGTTTGGCGGGATTATCCGCGAACTTTATTGGTAAGAAGTGTGCAGACTGTTGGGAATTCAGATATGACTGGAACATCATGTACTTCGAGAGGGTATAGTGCTGGTGAGTTGGTTTCATTGCCAAGGGATAGAGCTCGAAGTTGTGCTTTGAGAAGGGCAACTGTTGATTTGTGTATCCATTGCCTCGTTCCCTGAAGCTTGACCAACTCTCCTGTAGGCAAGGTTAACTAAACTTGCTTCTTCATACATTCGATCTTTGCATTCAGTGGTGTTAACCAGTCCATACCAAGGAGGATGTCAAAGTCTTCAAAATCCATCACAAACAGATCGGCATATATTATATGTTCTGACATTCGAAGCTCACATCGAGAACACTGCAAGTTGAAGTCAGCACCAGATCCGAACGGTGATGTGACATGGAGTGTCATGTTTGTGGGTTCAGGATGCAGGCCTAAATGTCTTACCAATGCGGATGATATAAAAGAATGCATAGCACCTGAATCAAACAAAACATGCACCATTGTATTGAACAAAGGAAAGGTACCTTCGAGGACATTGTTGTCTGGTAGGGGATGTTGACCGATGGCAAATGCTCGGCCCTGATTCCGTTGACCCTAGTTCTGCTGGTTCTGCCTGGGTTGGGCATTAGCAACAGGTGATGCTTGTTGGACCGGAAGAGCCGGAATAGGTTGCTGAAGGTGCAGACAAATATGTTTTACATGGCCCTTCTGGCCGCAGTTGAAACATGTCGGATGATACTGCGGATGGTTCTGTTGGCCATGTTGATTGTTCTACTGGCCATGCTGAATGTGGTGTCGACCACCACCTCTGCCATTGCCGTTTCAACGGCCACCTCTTCTATAACGACCTCCGCGGCCATGATTTCGAAAACCCTGATGGTTAGGGTTAGAAGGTTCAGCCGCAGGTGTTGTGGCCTCATTCGTCGAAACCGGGGTTGGGAGGGCTGGGTTTTGATTGTAGTAGGGCTTTTTCTTGTTGCCCTATTGCAAGCCTTGTTGGGAAAACGTTGCAGGCCGTTTACCCTTATTCATTCGCTGTTCCTGTAAGAGCTTCTTTTGTTCAAAGCTCATGACCTTGTCAACAACCTCTTTGTAAATCTTGAGATCCAAGATCGATAAGGCTTGCCGAATGTCATGGCGAAGGCCATTATAAAATTTCTCAGTCTTATCTCGCTCCATTGAGATGGTGGAGAGAGAGTAGACGGATAATTCTTTGAATTTTCCAGCATATTCTCTGACGGTCATGGTGCCTTGGTATAACTTAGCGAATTCTTGTCGCTTCTGCTTCGTCACCGCACTGGGAAAATACACATCAATAAACATTGACTCGAACTGTTGCCAAGTCATATCTGCTATGTTGACCCATGGGTCTTCTTTCACTGTGAGCCACCATTTGTTTGCTCCACCAACAAGTTGGTAGGTCGCTAGTGGAATTTTGCGAGTCTCATCGACTCTCATTGCATCAAGAGCCTTCTTTGACTCATCCAGCCACTTTTGCACCTCATCAGGATCAATGGTGCCATCGAGAATAAGAGGTTGTAGCCGCTTGTATTTAGTAATCTGATCGGTTTGAGCTTCCGACCTAAATTTTACAGGTGCTTGAACTGTCATGCCCTGACCGCAGCCAGAACGCCTGCGCACCACCGCAGTGGAGAACGCCAGCCCCGTATCTCACAATATTGTCATATCGCCATGTAGCAACCCAACCGCAGCTGGTCTACATCGAAACGATTATTTGTCTGCCACTATTCATGAATAGTGGCTACTAGGAATGCGAAATCTAGCTTCTTAAGGGAGGTCTTAAGTTCGATTCCTAGGGAGGCCCTGTACTATTCATCAATAGTGGCAGACAAATAATCGTTTCGATGTAGACCAGCTGCGGTTGGGTTGCTACATGGCGATATGACAATATTATGGATCCATACTGGCTAGGCGTTCGCCCCGAGGGGGTGCGCCCACACCTGGGTAGGGGGCACGCTATGCAACCCAGGGTGTGACATGAACCGTGGCAACCTGACCGGCTGCATTCTCACGAACGGCAGTGTGAACAATGGCCTTCATCGCCTCAAGAAATCCAACGAAGAAGGTTTCAATGCTTGAAGGCATGGCAAAGGGTGCGGGTGGGGGTGGTATTGCCTGCCCAGATGGAGTGGCAGTGTCGGGTGTGGCCTGTGCTGTTGTCGGAGGCGGCGGTTCCTGAATCTCAGGAGGTGCCTCAACTGCGGGACGAACAGTACGTGGCCTTCCTCTCTTCCTTGGTTGCATTTTCTCACTGGCAAGGAGAAAATAAAACCAAGATTAAGAAACTGTAGGCAAGTATAATGTTATAGTATGCTCAGCAACAATTTCGAGAGTACTGTAATATTAAAATCACCTATTTTTCTAAGTACAGTGTAAAGTTGTTGTTGAGGAATCAAAGAATCTTATATATCTCGTATGTGTGGCCATGGTGTAAAAACAAACAAGGTTAGAATGTTTATATAATAAGTACAAAATTGTGCAAGTATTTCAAATGATTTGGTTTTGGTCTTTGTGAACATACATATATTTCATTGAAAATCCATACGAGTCATAAGAATTCTAAGATTTGCCTCGGTAAATAGCCTGAGCTAACGTTCTATCGCAATCTTATGCATTCAGACGCTTACTCTTAGTCTTTTCGATTATTATCCAAGTTCATGTGTCCCATACCACATGAATTTAGTAATAAGGGTGTCAACCAAGTTAAGTTGTATGAACACGGTCTCGAAAAACATTGGCTGAATAGAAGTTCACTAATAGTATCGTCAAAATTTACTCGTCCCATACCGTGCAAACTTAGTGATAATATTAGTAATGCAACTTTCTCCAAAAGTTTCTTTTCACACAAGGTCATGGGTTTTCTTGCTTCCACATTTTATTTAGTATCCTCCAATTTTGTTGTGTCCCATACCACTCCAAAGTTAGTGATACAAAAGAAAGAATGGTTGTAAGTCGGCCCACCAAAGATAGTCTTTAAACAAAACAATTTCATTCATATATATCAAAGAAAAGTGTACAATGCCAGGAATTAATTTTAACTTTCTTGCCTACTAGTGCTCCTTCGAGATCTACTGCTACGTACAGAACGACTACTAACAGAAGGTTGAGAGTGTGCACTCTCTGCGTCAGAGTTTTGCAACCGGGTTAATATATTATTGTGGCTCTCTCTCAGTGTAGCAATATTGGATGCCATTTCATCTAACCGTTCAAGTAGGTTAGTCGGTTGTCCCATTGGTGGTTGATGGGTCGTTTGTCCCGTAGGTGAAGGGTAGGCCATAGACATTGGGGGAAAGTATTGGTTCATATGTGGAAGGTAGTTGTTTAGATTGTGCGGGGATCCCCTAACTGGAACCCCATGGATATTTGGATTTGTTTGTGATGAAAAAGTTTGGAACAATGGGCTTATCGGGATGTTTTGTCCTCCAAGATTTGGTGACGCCCAATATTGTTGTTGTTGGTTCATAACAACTTGTGGAACTGGCTGATACTGTACCGTAGGAGTTGGAAGTCTTTGGTACGAAGTGGTGCCTTGAGTGGGCACGTTCCAAGTTGGTGGATTTGCTGGCGTACCTTGTCTATTATGACTTTATGTAGGTTGATTTAGTGTGGCATATAACTCTTCGTCAGTGAATGGTCGATCGGTTGGATCACTATTCAGGGCTGGGTCTGATGTAGGATTTGGATTTGAATCATTATTTGGGCCTTCTTGGACGGGCATCTTGCGTCGACTTTTGCAAAGGAAACGTCCATGCTTGTCTCTCATTCTTTCGGCATTTCTTATCGTCGTGCCGAAAACATCTACGTCAGTTACCCCTCCACTTGTGTCGTATGTCCTGAAGATAGAGGATGTTGTAACTGGTTCAGTGATGAGCTTTGGCGTTCCATCGAAAGTGGCGACGTTTGCCTCGAATAGTATCCTCGTAATCAAGACTCCGTAGCCGAGGAATTCTTTTCTTAATGGGTGTTGTATTACCCTCAACATTTGTTGGATAATAATGTGAGGTAGGGAGACCTTAATTTTGTTCTCTATGCAGTATAACATCAAAATTTGAGCCCTTGACATAGTGCCTCTAGTCCCCCTTTCTGGCAAGATGTTGCCGTATACAATCTTTCCGAGGCCAGCAAGAGATGGCTTAAGATGATTGGTTGGGAGGTTGGTGTACGTTGATTGAGTGTATGGCTCTTTGGCGAGAGAATTGAACAATTGTTCATTAGATTCTGCGATCTCTACAACTGTCTGGGGTTCATGTGGATCAATAATCCTCTCCTCAATCGGAATCTCCAAAAGGCGAGCAATAATCTCGATATTGATAGGAATTTTCGTTCCCATGATTATTGTCTCCAAATTAGGGCTGATCTCATCTCCGTGAAGTCCTACGTAATTCATGGCTTTGTAGAAGGATCTGACCAAGTTGTAAGAGACTTGTCCCTCGACTTTGGTTATATTTAACCAATCCAATGTTGCGAGTTTGTCGTGAAGGATTGGGCGGAGGCGGAGATCTTTATTGTCGATGCTCCTCATGGTCATAACCTCTCTTTTGGACAATTCCGTTAGTATAGTGGGATTTGGTTCCCGGCTAGTGGAAGTTGTTCCTTCCCTTTAGGCCATTCTTTTGCTGAAAGGAAAATAAATTTGTGTGAAAGACACAAAATATATTCCTAATATTTTTAAGATTTATGCCTTGTCTGCTAGACATTATTTTCGAGTTTTCTTTTGATGTTTATGCCATCATGAAATTTTCTTCATTAGTGATTTGATGTATATATGTCGTATTCACATATGAATGTATAGACATATTTAATGATAACTATAGTTTCCATAAATCAACTATATACATATATATATATATTTGAAATTAAACTATATAAAAATCATATATAGTTGTTTTTAACCCAAATCTTAACTATATATATAATTCATATATATATAGTTTTAGATATATCAAACAAAAATTTTTTCAAATTTTTTTTTTTTTCGAAAAATAAAATTTTTTATGAATTTCTTTCGAATTTATTATTTTATTTTTTTTGAAATAAATTTTTTTTTTTCGAAATTTTTTTTTTTTCGAAATTTTTTTTTTTTTTTGTTGTTTCGAAAAATAAAATTTTTTTCGAGCATATGTGAGCATGACACCGTCTCGTAATGGTTTGATGAACGTACATCGCCTGAATTCACGTACAGGAACGATGCTCTGGATTCACGTATTGATGTCCCTCCCCGGGTGTAGCCAGGTTATCATGTGCGTCCCTCTCCAGAGAAATGTATTGAATAGTGAGCAATGCTCCTAACTATTCTACGAGTCATAAACCATATACGTCCCTAGGTGGTGATATGTATGATGCCAATGCATGAACTGGTCTAGTCTGTCTTGACATTTAGACTGACTTTGGCAACGTCTGGTGATCCTTATTAGGCCGATATCACGACGTGCAAGATTAGGACATTCAGTATTACTGTATAAGCTGATAGCTTTCAATAAGATCAACTAGATCAGTCCCCAATTGAGAGGTGAGACACAAGGTCTGCTTAAATACCAATCGCCTAGAGCAGCCCGCTGCCTCCTGTTCACTATTTAAAGTTACTGAGGACAAGATCGAGTCTAGTTGAGTCGGATTGACTACAAATCCGGCATTATAATAGTGCAATACATGAATTCCAAATATACAGGCATATGTGCGGCAGTATAAACAGTATATGACATAATGCAGTGTAAATGAATAGTAGACAATAATAATTGAATGTAAACTTTAATAAAAGTTATGAAACACGCAAACCTATGTTTCGTTCCCCACCTTCAGATAAATACTTCTTCTTTCAGATCTGGCGCTTTCCTCCGGACAGAACTTCGTTGCACCGCTTTCAGATCTGGCGCTTTCCTCCGGACAGAACTTTGTTGCACCGCACCGAGAGTCTCGGACAGAGAGTCTCAAAAACTTAGAATGCGTGGACAGGAGAAGAAATTCACAAGAGAAGGTGATTTGGTGTGAGGAATGAGAAATGAGGAGGTTTCTTATATAGAGATTTTTGCGCCTGAACGTTCGGGCATGCGCCTGAACGTTTTGGAACGCGCCTGTACGCCTGAACGTTCTGGAATGCGCCTGTACGTTCTGGCATGCCTTGCGCCTGAACGTTCTGGCATGCACCTAAACGTTCGACCATGCGCCTGAACGTTCTGGAATGCGCCTGAACGTTCCGGCATGCGCCTGAATGTTCCGGCATGCGCCTGAACGTTCTGGCATGCGCCTGAACGTTCTGTCATGAGCCTGAACGTTCTGGCATGCGCCTGAACGTTCTGCCATGCGCCTAAACGTTCGGGCGTTGCCCAAATAGTATTTTTTTTTTTTTGTGAAATACAGGGTATTACACTTTTTCACCACAAACAAATCCAAATATCCAAGGGGTTCCAGTTAGGGGATCCTCGCACAATCAAAACAACTACCTTCCACCTATCAACCCATACTTTCCCCCAATGTCTATGGCCTACCCTTCACCTACGGGACAAACGACCCATCAACCACCAATGGGACAACGGACTAACCTACTTGAACGGTTAGATGAAATGGCATCCACTATTGTTGAACTGAGAGAGAGCCACAATAATATATTTATTAACCCGCTTGCAAAACTCCGACGCAGAGCGTGCAAACTCTCAACTTTCTGTTAGTAGTCGTTCTGTACGTAGCAGTAGATCTCGAAGGAGCGGTAGTAGGCAAGAAAGTCACAATTAATTACTGGCATTGTAAACTTTTCTTTGATATATATGAATGAAGTTGTTTTGTTTAAAGACTATCTTTGGTGGGCCGACTTACAACCATTCTTTCTTTTGTATCACTAACTTTGGAGTGGTATGGGACAAAACATAATTGGAGGATACTAAATAAAATGTGGAAGTAAGAAAACCCATGACCTTGTGTGAAAAGAAACATTTGGAGAAAGTTGCATTACTAACATTATCACTAAGTTTACACGGTATGGGACGAGTAAACTTGGAAGATACTATTGGTAAACTTCTATTCAGCCAATGTTTTTAGAGACCGTGTTCATACAACTTAACTTGGTTGACACCCTTATTACTAAATTCATGTGGTATGGGACACATAAACTTGGAAAATAATCGAAAAGACTAAGAGTAAGCGTCTGAATACATAAGATTACGATAGAACGTTAGATCAGGACATTTAACGAGGCAAATCTTCGAATTCTTATGACTCGTATGGATTTTTAATGCAATATATATATGTTCACAAAAAACCAGAACCAAATCATTTTAAATACTTGCAAAGTTTTCTACTTATTATATAAACATTCTAACCTTGTTTTTACACCATGGCCAAACATACGAGATATATAAGATTCTTTGATTCCTCAACAAAAACCTTACACTATACTTAGAAAAATAGGTGATTTTAATATTGCAATACTCTCGAAATTGTTGCTGAGCATACTATAACATTATACTTTGCTATAGTTTCTTAATCTTGGTTTTATTTTTCCTTGCCAGTGAGAAAATGCAAACCAGGAAGAGAGGAAGGCCACGCACTATTCGTTCAGCAGTGGAGACACCTCGTGAGATTCAGGAACCGACGCCTCCGACGACAGCACAGGCCACACCCAACACTGCCACTACATCTGGGCAAGAAATACCACCCGCACTCGCACCCTTTGTCATGCCTTTGAGCATGGAAACCTTCTTCGCCGAATTTATTGAAGCAATAAAAGTCACTGTTCACATGGCGGTTCGTGAGACCGCGACCAGTCAGGTTACCACGGTTCAAGCACCTGTAAAGTTTGGATCAGAAGCTCAAACCGATCAGATTACTAAATACAAGCGGCTACAACCTCTTACTTTCGCTGGCACCATTGAGGCTGATGAGGTGCAAAAGTGGCTGGATGAGTCAAAGAAGGCTCTTGGTGCAATGGGAGTCGATGAGACTCGTAAAATTCCACTAGCAACCTACCAACTTGTTGGTGCAGCACACACATGGTGGATCACAGTGAAAGAAGACCCAAGGGTCAACATCCCAGATATGACTTGGCAACAGTTTGAGTCAATATTTTTTGATAAGTATTTTCCCAGCGCGGTGACAAAGCAGAAGCGTCAGGAATTTGCTAAGTTATATCAAGGCACCATGACCGTCAGAGAATAGGCTGGAAAATTTAAAGAATTATCAGTCTACTCTCTCTCCACCATCTCAATGGAGCGAGATATGAGAAATTTTATAATGGTCTTCGTCATGACATTCGACACGCCTTGTCGATCTTGGATCTCAAGATTTACAAGGAGGTTGTTGACAGGGCCATGAGCTTTGAACAGGAGACTATTTTACGAGAACAGCGAATGAATAAGGGCAAACGGCCTGCAATGTTTTCCTCACAAGGCTTGCAACAGGGCAACAAGAAGAAGTTCTACTATAATCCAAACCCAGCCCTCCCAGCCCTGGTTTCTCAGAATGAGGCCACAACACCTACGGCTGAACCTTCTAACCCTCATCATCAGGGTTTCTGAAATCATGGTCGTGAAAGTCGTTATGGAAGAGGTGGTCGTAGAAACGGCAATGGCAGTGGTGGTGGTCGACACCACAATCAGCTAGGCTAGCAGAATAATCAGAATGGCTAACAAAACAATCAGCAGTACAGGCCGACTTGTTTCAACTGCGGCCAGAAGGGCCATGTAAGATATGCCTGTCCACACCTTCAGCAACCTATTCCCGTTGTTCCGATCCAACAAGCACCACCTGCTGCTAATGCCCAACCCAGACAGAACCAGGGTCAACAGACTCAGGGCCGAGCATTTGCCATCGCTCAATATCCCATCCCAGACAACAATGTCGTCGAAAGTACCTTTCCTTTGTTCAATACAATAGTGCATGTTTTATTTGATTCAGGTGCTACGCATTCTTTTATATCGTCGGCATTGGTAAGACATTTAGGCCTGCATCCTGAACCCACAACCATCACACTCCATGTCACATCACCGTTCGGATCTGGTACTGACGTGAATTTGCAGTGTTCTCGATGTGAGCTTCGAATGTCAGAACATATAATATATGCCGATCTTTTTGTGATGGATTTTGAAGACTTCGACATCATCCTTGGCATGGACTGGCTAACACCACTGAATGCAAAGATCGAATGTATGAAGAAGCAAGTTCAGTTAACCTTGCCTACAGGAGAGTTGGTCAAGCTTCAGGGAACGAGACAACGGATACACAAATCAACAGTTGCCCTTCTCAAGGCACAACTTCGAGCTCTATCCTTTGGCAATGAAAATAACTCACCAGCACTATACCCTCTCGAAGTACATGATGTTCCAGTCATATCTGAATTCCCAACTATTTTTCTTAATGACCTTCCTGGTCTACCTCCAGTTAGGGAATTCGATTTTGATATCAACCTCATACCTGGGACAGGGCCTATCTCAATTCCACCATACAGAATGTCCAATGTCGAGCTGGTCGAATTAGACAAACAACTGAAGGAATTAGAGAGTAATGGCTTCATCTGAAAGAGTTCATCACCCTGGGGTGCTCCAGTTCTATTTGTTCGCAAAAAGGATGGTTCGTTACGACTTTGCATCGATTATCGCAAGTTGAATAACGTCACCATCAAGAACAGATATCCATTGCCCAGGATCGATGACTTGTTCAACCAACTTAGAGATGCCAAATTTTTCTCTAAGATTGATTTACAGTCCGATTATCACCAACTCCGGATCTGAGAGTCGGACATCACCAAGACGGCATTCAGAACTTGGTACGGTCATTACGAGTTCTTAGTTATGCCATTCGGTCTAACAAATGCACCTGCTGCATTCATTGATTTGATGAATCGCATATTCAGGTTATACTTAAACCGATTTGTGGTGGTTTTTGTGGACAACAGAGTGCTTTATTTTTGGAACAAAAATAATGGTAGCAACAGAGTGCGCAGCGGAAATACAGTACACAGTACAATACAAATCTGATTTCATTTAATTCAGAATACTTTTGTACATGAAACGATCAAGGGAACATGCTCCCAAAAATCCCCAATGAATTATACAAAGGGTATAAAATGTGGGCCCTATAACCTGCAACCAGTCCACCCTAATTTCTTGTGAAAGATTGGATAATAATGGAGTGAGCTTAACGCGCTCAGTGGGTAAATAGTGCATGAGTATAACAATTAATAAAGCATACTTCAATATCAAATATCTTAAATACGCATGTGAGCATCATAATCAATCAATATGTATGTATGCGTGACACCGTCTCGTAATGGTTTGATGAACGTACATCGCCTGAATTCACGTACAGGAACAATGCTCTGGATTCACGTACTGATGTCCCTCCCCGGGCGTAGCCGGGTTCTCATGTACGTCTCTCTACAGAGAAATGTAATGAATAGAGAGCAATGCTCCTAACTATTCTATGAGTCATAAACCATATACGTCCCTAGGTGGTGATATGTATGATGCCAATGCATGAACTGGTCTAGTCTACTGGTCTGATCTTTTCTTTGACATTTAGACTGACTTTGGCAACGTCTTGTGATCCTTATCAAGGTCGGTATCACGATTAAAGTTAGGACATTCAGTATTACTTGTATAAGCTGATAGCTTTCAATAAGACCAACTAGATCAGTCCCCAGTTAAGAGGTGAGACACAAGGTCTGCTTAAATACCAATCGCCTAGAGCAGCCCGCTGCCTCCCGTTCACTATTTAAAGTTACTGAGGACAATACCGAGTCTAGTTGAGTCAGATTGACCACAAATCCGGCATTATAACAGTGCAATACATGAATTCCAAACATACAGGCATAAGTGCGGCAGTATAAACATTATATGTCATAATGCAGTGTAAATGAATAGTAGACATAATAATAATTGAATGTACACTTTAATAAAAGTTATGAAACACGCAAACCTATGTTTCGTTCCCCACCTTCAGATAAAAACTTCTTCTTTCAAATCTGGCGCTTTCCTCCTGACAGAATTTTGTAGCACCGCACCGAGAGTCTCGGACAGAGAGTCTCAAAAACTAAAAACTTAGATTGAGTGGAAAGAGAAGGAAAATCACAAGGAGAGTGATTTTGGTGTGAGAAATGAAAATGAGGAGGGTTCCTTATATAGAAACTTTTGGCGCCAGAACGTTTCTGGCATGCGCCTGAACGTTCTGGCGTTGCCCAAATAGTATTTTTTTTTTTTGAAATACAGGGTATTACACTCTACCCCCCTTAAAGGGATTTCGCCCTCGAAATCAATTCAAGTAGTTATGATGGTTATCTGCACGAGATTCACTGCCGACGTCATTTCTTGCGAGTTCAGGGTAGTGCTTGTATGGTCCCTGTATAGCAATGTGGCTGGGGGAACCATCATCATCATAAAGCTATGGAGAGCAAATGAAATCAGACTCGTCCTCTAAAGATTCCAACCTTTGCATAACAGATGGTGGTGGAGGGCGTTGGTTGCATCACGATATCTATTGATATTATGTTTAGATATCGGCGTAGTTACTTAAGTGAAACAATGTAGTGAGATAAGTGTAAACAATTGTTCATGATTGGATTGATAAGTTAAAAGAGTACAATATATCACATCATCAGTTGGTACTAGAAAACAATTCAGGGTATTTCTGTTTAATTGTTGCTTCTAGTTCCCATGTTGCTTCTTCGATGCCATGGTGATCCCAGAGCACCTTCACCAGTGGTATGCTACGTTGCCTGAGTTCTTGAGTTTTTCTATCCAAAATCTATATTGCTCTCTCCTAATACTTATTTCTTTCCACAACCAGAACCTCGACTAAAGGGATGATATGCGAAGGATCAGGATGATACTTTCGAAGCATAGATACGTGAAAAACGTCATGAACCTTAGGCATGGACGATGGAAGGGACAGACGATACGCAAGTTTGCCAATACGTTCAATGATCTGAAATGGACCGATATACCGCGAGGAGAGCTTTCCTTTGATCCCAAAGCGTTTGACACCGCGTGTGGGCTGGACTTTGAGAAAGACAAAGTCCCCCTTATCAAATTCTAGAGGTTGTCTCCGCTTGTCAGCATAGCTCTTCTATCGACTTTGTGCAACACGAAGTCGTTCCTTTACCAGTGTGATCTTCGTAGAAGTCTCTTGAACTAGTTCAGGGCCTAATTGCGGTCGATCCGCCATATCTAACCAGCATACCGGAGATCTGCAAGGGCGACCATAGAGAGCCTCGTACGGTGCCATGCCGATACTAGTTTGGTAGTTGTTGTTGTATGCAAACTCAGCTAAATGTAAATACCTTGCCCATCCGTCGTTAAAGTCCAAAATGCAACACCGTAACATGTCTTCTAAGATTTGGATAAACCGCTCTGACTGCCCATCAGTCTGAGGGTGGAAGGCGGTGCTCATAGTGATCTTAGAACCCATTCTATTCGGGAAGCTTTTCTAAAAGCTGGATGTGAATCGAGGATCTCGGTCAGAGACGATCGTGAGTGGTATGCCATGAAGGCGTACGATCACTCTTTGATATAGTTCTGCAAGTTTGGCGGGGTTATCCGTGAACTTTATTGGCAAGAAGTGTGCAGACTTTGTAAGTCTGTCAATGATAACCCAGATAGCATCTTGCCCTTTATTGTTTCGAGGTAAGGCCGTGACAAAATCCATTGCGATGTTCTCCCATTTCCATTCTCCAATAGGTAACGGCTGGAGAAGTCCAGAGGGAAGTCTTCGTTCTGCCTTATCTTTCTGGCAAACGAGACATCGAGCAACGAAGTCTGCAATTGTCGTCTTCATTCCAGAAACCAGAATTGTCGCTTGACATCCTTGTACATCTTGTCACCCCCAGGATGCATAGCGTACCTCGAACAGTGCATCTCAGTAAGCACGTCTTTCCGAACCTTAGGTTCGTTCGGTAGACAGAGACGTTTTTTATAGAAAATGGCTCCGTCTTTAGAGACTGACCAATGAGGAAGATCTTGTCCGCTGAGTAGAAGTTCACATTTCTCCATTAACATAGGGTCATTGGCTTGAGTAGCTGAAATCTTTCGAACGAGCTCAGAGGTGGCAGATAATTGAGAGAGTCGCGGTCGTGGTCCCTCTACGTTCATCTGTAGGTTAAAATTATCCATCTTTGTAGCCAACTTCCCCATTTCATAGTTAAGAGTGCAAGCAACATAAGATTTTCTACTCAAGGCATCGGCCACAACATTGGCCTTTCCGGGATGGTACTGGAGTTGAAAGTCATAATCTTTCAAGAATTCCAACCATCGTCTCTGGCGGAGATTTAGGTCTCTCTGAGTGTATATGTACTTAAGACTTTTGTGATCCGAGAAGACCTCAAACCATTCACCGTATAGGTAATGACGCCATAGCTTCAGTGCAAACACAACAGCTGCAAGTTCCAAGTCATGTGTTGGGTAATTACCCTCATGAATCTTTAGTTGCCTCGAGGCATATGCAACAACTTGGCCTTCTTGCATTAGTACAGCACCTAAGCCTTGGAGAGAGGCGTCGGTGTATAATGAAAATCCAATTACATTTCTTGGAGTGATAAGTACAGGTGCCGTCGTGAGGCGTTTCTTCAATTCCTGAAATGATGCTTCACAGGCGGGATTCCAGATAAATCGCACGTCTTTTCGAGTGAGTTTGGTCTTAGGTTCAGCAATCTTTGAGAAGTCCTTGATGAAGCGTCTGTAATAACCTGAAAATGCAATTCATCAAATCCATGAATGCAGCAGGTGCATTTGTTAGACCGAACGGCATGACCAAGAACTCGTAGTGACCGTACCGAGTTCTAAATGTCGTCTTGGTAATGTCTGACTCTCGGATCCAGAGTTGGTGATAACCGGACAGTAAATCAATCTTAGAGAAGTATTTGGCATCTCTAAGTTGGTAAAACAAGTCATCGATCCTGGGCAACGGATATCTGTTCTTGATGGTGACGTTATTCGATAATCGATGCAAAGTCGTAACGAACCATCCTTTTTGCTAACAAACAGAACTGGAGCACCCCAGGGTGATGAACTCTTTCGGATGAAGCCATTACTCTCTAATTCCTTAAGTTGTTTGTCTAATTTGACCAGTTCGACATTTGACATTCTGTATGGTGGAATTTAGATAGGCCCTGTCCCAGGTATGAGGTTGATCTCAAAATCGAATTCCCTAACTGGAGGTAGACCAGGAAGGTCATTAAGAAAAACTATTGGGAATTCAGATATGACTGGAACATCATGTACTTCGAGAGGGTATAGTGCGGGTGAGTTGTTTTCATTGCCAAGGGATAGAGCTCGAAGTTTTGCCTTGAGAAGGGCAATTGTTGATTTGTGTATCCATTGCCTCGTTCCCTGAAGCTTGACCAACTCTCCTGTAGGCAAGGTTAACTGAACTTGCTTCTTCATACATTCGATCTTTGCATTCAGTGGTGTTAACCAGTCCATGCCAAGGATGATGTCGAAGTTTTCAAAATCCATCACAAAAAGATCGGCATATATTATATGTTCTGACATTCGTGGCTCACATCGAGAACACTGCAAATTCACGTCAATACCAGATCCGAACGGTGATGTGACATGGAGTGTGATGGTTGTGGGTTCAGGATGCAGGCCTAAATGTCTTACCAATGCCAACGAAATAAAAGAATGCGTAGCACCTGAATCAAATAAAACATGCACCTTTGTATTGAACAAAGGAAAGGTACCTTCGACTACATTGTTGTCTGGGAGGGGATGTTGAGCGATGGCAAATGCTCGGCCCTGATTCCGTTGACTCTGGTTCTGTCTGGGTTGGGCATTAGCAGCAGGTGGTGCTTGTTGGATCGAAACAACGGGAATAGGTTGCTGAAGGTGCGGACAAGCATACCTTACATGGCCCTTCTAGCCGCAGTTGAAACAAGTCGGCCTGTACTGCTGAATGTTTTGCTGGCCATTCTGATTATTCGGCTGGCCTTGCTGATTGTGGTGTCGACCACCACCTCTGCCATTGTCGTTTCTACGGCTACCTCGTCCATAATGACCTCCACGGTCATGATTTTAGAAACCCTAATGGTGAGGGTTAGAAGGTTCAGCCGCAGGTGTTGTGGCCTTATTCTGTGAAACTGGGGCTGGGAGGGCTGGGTTTTGATTGTAGTAGGGCTTCTTCTTGTTGCCCTGTTGCAAGCCTTGTTGGGAAAACGTTGCAGGCCGTTTGCCCTTATTCATTCACTGTTTCCCTAAGATCGTCTCTTGTTCAAAGCTCATGGCCTTGTCAACAACCTCCTTGTAAATCTTGAGATCCAAGATCGACAAGGCGTGTCGAATGTCATGGCGAAGGCCATTATAAAATTTCTCAGTCTTATATTGCTCCGTCGAGATGGTGGAGAGAGAGTAGACTAATAATTCTTTGAATTTTCCAGCTTATTCTTTGACGGTCATGGTGCCCTGGTATAACTTAGCGAATTCCTGGCGCTTCTGTTTCGTCACCGCGCTGGAAAAATACTAATCAATAAACATTGACTCAAACTGTTACCAAGTCATATCTGCTATGTTGACCCTTGGGTCTTCTTTCACTGTGATCCACCATGTGTTTGCAGCCCCAACAAGTTGGTAGGTTGCTAGTGGAATTTTGTGAGTCTCATCGACTCCCATTGCATCAAGAGCCTTCTTTGACTCATCCAACCACTTTTGCACCTCATCAGGCTCAATGGTGCTAGCGAAAGTAAGAGGTTGTAGCCGCTTGTGTTTAGTAATCTGATCGGTTTGAGCTTCCGACCCAATTTTTACTGGTGCTTGAACCGTGGCCACCTAACTGGGCGCGGTCTCATGAACGGTCATTTGAATAGTGACTTTGATTGCTTCAATAAATCTGGCAAAAAAGGTTTCCAGGCTCGAAGGCATTGTAAAGGGTGCGGGTGGGGGTGGTATTGCCTGCCCAGATGTAGTGGCAGTGTTGGGTGTGGTCTGTGCTGTTGTCGGAGGAGTCAGTTCCTGAATCTCAGGAGGTGCCTCCACAGCTGGGCGAACAGTATGTGGCCTTCCTCTCTTCCTGGTTTGCATTTTCTCACTGGCAAGGAAAAATAAAACCAAGATTTAGGAACTGTAGCCAAGTATAATGTTATAGTATGCTCAACAACAATTTCGAGAGTACCGTAATATTAAAATCACCTATTTTTCTAAGTATAGTGTAAAGTTTTTGTTGAGGAATCAAAGAATCTTATATAACTCGTATGTTTGGCAGGGTGAAAAAAAACAAGGTTAGAATGTTTATATAATAAGTACAAAACTTTGCAAGTATTTCAAAAGATTTGGTTTTGGTCTTTGTGAACATACTTATATATTTCATTAAAAATCCATACGAGTCATAAGAATTCTAAGATTTGTCTCGGTAAATATCCTGATCTAACGTTCTATCGTAATCTTATGTATTCAAACTCTTACTCTTAGTCTTTTCGATTATTAGCCAAGTTCATGTGTCCCATACCACATGACTTTGGTAATAAGGGTGTTAACCAACAAGTTAAGTTGTATGAACACGGTCTCTAAAAACATTGGCTGAATAGAAGTTCACTAATAGTATCGTCCAAATTTACTCGTCCCATACCGTGTAAACTTAGTGATAATATTAGTAATGCAACTTTCTCCAAATGTTTCTTTTCACACAAGGTCATGGGTTTTTTTACTTCCACTTTTTATTTAGTATCCTCCAATTTTGTTGTGTCCCATACCACGCCAAAGTTAGTGATACAAAAGAAAGAATGGTTGTAAGTCAGCCCACCAAAGATAGTCTTTAAAAAAAACAATTTCATTCATATATATCAAAGAAAAGTTTACAATGCCAGTAATTAATTTTGACTTTCTTGCCTACTACCGCTCCTTCGAGATCTACTGCTATGTACAGAACGACTACTAACAGAAGGTTAAGAGTTTGCACGCTCTGCGTCTGAGTTTTGCAAGAGGGTTAATATATTATTGTGGCTCTCTCTCAGTTCAGCAATAGTGGATGCCATTTCATCTAACCGTTCAAGTAGGTTAGTCGGTTGTCCCATTGGTGGTTGATAGGTTATTTGTCCCGTAGGTGAAGGGTTGGCCATAGACATTGGGGGAAAGTATTGGTTGATAGGTGGAAGGTAGTTGTTTTGATTGTGCGGGGATCCCCTAACTGGAACCCCTTGGATATTTGGATTTGTTTGTGGAAAAAAAGTTTGAAACAATGGGCTTATTGGGATGTTTTGTCCTCCAAGATTTGGTGGCGCCCAATATTGTTGTGGTTGGTTCACAACAACTTGTGGAACTGGCTAATATTGTACCATAGGAGTTGGAAATCGTTGGTACGAAGTGGTGCCTGGAGTGGGCACGTTCCAAGTTGGTGGTGTCACACCCCGCCCGGACGCGCCTAAACCGTCGGTACACTCGCGGACGGGGCGTGCATTTGGAATAATCACAATGGTAATAACAGAGTGCGCAGCGGAAATACATTACACAGTACAAATCTGATTTCATATAATTCAGAATACTTTTGTACATAAAATGGTCAAGGGAACATACTCCCAAAATCCCCAATGATTCATACAAAGGGTACAAAATGTGGGCCCCATAACCTGCACCCAGTCCACCCTAATTTCCTGTGAAAGATTTGATAATATTGGAGTGAGCTTAACGCGCTCAGTGGGTAAATAGTGCATGAGTATAACAATTAATAAAGCATACTTCAATATCAAATATCTTAAATACACATGTAAGCATCATAATCAATCAATATGTATGTATGCATGACACCGTCACGTATTAATGGTTTGATAAGCGTACATCGCCTGAGTTCACGTACAGGTGTCTTTCCCCGGGCGTAGCCAGGCTCTCACTGTACGTCCCCCCTCAGGAACGATGCTCTGGATTCACATACTGATGTCCCTCCCCGGCATAGCCGAGTTCTCATGTACGTCCCTCTCCAGAGAAATAATATGAATAGTGAGCAATGCTTCTAACTATTCTATGAGTCATAAACCATATACGTCCCTAGGTGGTGATATGTATGATGCCAATGCATGAACTAGTCTAGTCCACTAGTCTGGTCTTTTCTTGACATTTAGACTGACTTTGGCAACGTCTGGTGATCCTTATCAGGGTCGGTATCATGACGTGCAAAGTTAGGACATTCAGGTCATAAACATTATTGACATAATGCAGTGTAAATGAATAGTAGACATAATAATAATTGAATGTAAACTTTAATAAAAGTTATGAAACACGCAAACCTATGTTTCGTTCCCCACCTTCAGATAAAAACTTCTTCTTTCCGATCTGGCGCTTTCCACCAGACAGAACTTCGTCGCACCGTACCGAGAGTCTCGATCAGAGAATCTCAAAAACTAAAAACTTAGAATGAGTGGAAAGAGAAGGAAAATCATAAGGAGAGTGATTTTGGTGTGAGAAATGAGAAATGAGAATGAGGAGGGTTCCTTATATAGAGATTTTTGGCGCCTGAACGTTCTGGCAGGCGCCTGAACGTTCTGGCATGCGCCTGAACGTTCTGGCATTGCGCCTGTACGTTCTGGCATTGCGCCTGAACGTTCTGGCATGCGCCTGAACGTTCTGGCATTGCCCCTGAACGTTCTGGCATTGCGCCTGAACGTTCATTACGCCTGAACGTTTCGTCATGCGCCTGAACGTTCTGTCATGCGCCTGAACGTTCTGTAATGCGCCTGAACGTTCGGGCGTCGCCCAAATAGTAATTTTTTTTTTTTTTGTGAAATACAGAGTATTACACTCTACCCCCCTTAAAGAGATTTCGCCCTCGAAATCAAGTCAAGTATGGATGAGGGGTATTGCTTGCGAAGTAGCCGCAGGTTGCTAAGGAGCCACTGCGTGTGTGCATCACTATATCCATTGATATGATTTTCAGATATCTGCGTAGTTATTCAAGTGAAACAATGTATGAAAATAGGTGTAAACAATGTTTCATCCTGGTATTTATAAGTGAAAATAATATAATGGATCACATCATCAGGTGGTACTAGAAAACAAATCAGGGTATTTCTGTTTAATTGTGGATTCTAGTTCCCATGTAGCTTCCTCTATGTCGTGGTGATCCCAGAGCACTTTCACAAGTGGTATGCTACGTCTCCGTAGTTCTTGTGTTTTTCTATCTAAAATCTGTATTGCTTTCTCTTGATACTTATTTCCTTCCTCAACCCGAACCTCGACGAAAGGGATGATACGCGAAGGATCAGGACAATACTTGCGAAGCATCGATACATGAAAAACGTCATGAACCTTAGGCATGGACGAGGGAAGGGACAGACGATAAGCAAGTTTGCCAATACGTTCAATGATCGGAAATGGACCGACGTACCGCGGGGAGAGCTTTCCTTTGATCCCAAAGCGTTTGACACCTCGGGTGGGCTGGACTTGTATAAAAACAAAGTCCCCCTTATCAAATTCCAGAGGCTGTCGCCGTTTGTCAGCATAGCTCTTCTGTCGACTTTGTGCAACACGAAGTCGTTCCTTTACTAGTGTGATCTTTTCAGAAGTCTCGTGAACTAGTTCAGGGCCTAACTGCGGTCGATCGGCCATATCTAACCAGCATACCGGAGATCTGCAAGGCCGACCATAAAGAGCCCCGTATGGTGCCATGCCGATACTAGTTTGGTAGCTGTTGTTGTATGCAAACTCAGCTAGATGCAAATACTTTGCCCATCCGTCATTAAAGTCCAAAATGCAGCATCGTAGCATGTCTTCTAAGATTTGGATAAGCCGTTCTGACTGCCCATCAGTCTGAGGGTGGAAGGCTATGCTCATAGTGATCTTTGAACCCATTCTATTTTGGAAGCTTTTCCAAAAGTTTGATGTGAATCGAGGGTCTCGATCAGAGACGATCGTGAGTGGTATGCCATGAAGGCGTACGATCTCTCTTTCATATAGTTCTGCAAGTTTGGCAGGATTATCCGTAAACTTTATTGGCAAGAAGTGTGCAGACTTGGTAAGTCTGTCAATGATAACCCAGATAGCATCTTGCCCTTTATTATTTCGAGGTAAGGCTGTAACAAAATCCATTGCGATGTTCTCCCATTTCCATTCTCCAATAGGTAACGGCTGGAGAAGGCCAGAGGGAAGTCTTCGTTCTGCCTTAACTTTCTGGCAAACAAGACATCGAGCAACGTAATCGGCAATTGCCTTCTTCATTCCAGAAAACCAGAATTGTCGCTTGACATCCTGGTACATCTTGTCACCCCCAGGATGCATAGCGTATCTCGAACAGTGCATCTCAGTAAGCACGTCTTTCCGAACCTCGGGATCGTTCGGAAGACAAAGATGTTTTTTATAGAAAACGGCTCCGTCGTCAGAGACTGACCAATGAGGAAGGTCTTGCCCGCTGAGTAGAAGTTCTCGTTTCTCCATTAACATAGGGTCGTTGGCTTGAGTAGCTGAAATCTTGCGAACGAGGTCAGAGGTAGCGGATAATTGAGAGAGTCGTGGGCGTGGTCCCTCTTCGTTCAGCTGGAGGTTAAAGTTGTCCATCTCTGTAGCCAACTTCCCCATTTCATAGTTAAGAGTGCAAGCAATATAAGATTTTCTACTCAAAGCATCGGCCACAACATCGGCCTTTCCGGGATGGTACTGGAGTTGAAAGTCATAGTCTTTCAAGAATTCCAACCATCTTCTTTGGCGGAGGTTTAGGTCTCTCTGAGTGTATATGTACTTAAGACTCTTGTGATCTGAGAAGACCTCGAACTGTTCACCGTATAGGTAATGACGCCATAATTTAAGTGCAAACACAATAGCCGCAAGTTCCAAGTCATGGGTTGGGTAATTACCCTCATGAATCTTCAGTTGCCTGGAGGCATATGCAACAACTTGGCCTTCTTGCATTAGGACGGCACCTAAGCCTTGGAGAGAGGCATCAGTATATAATGAAAAACCAATTCCATTTCTTGGAGTGATAAGTACAGGTGCTGTCGTGAGGCGTTTCTTTAATTCCTTAAATGATGCTTCACAGGCGGAATTCCAGATGAAGCGCACGTCTTTTCGAGTGAGCTTGGTCATAGGTTCAGCAATCTTCGAGAAGTCCTTAATGAAGCGTCTGTAATAGCCAGCCAAACCAAGAAAACTTCTAATTTGAGTAACAGTGGTAGGCTGCTTCCAGTTTAAGACTGCTTCAACCTTAGAAGGATCGACCTCAATGCCATTGCCTAAAACCACATGGCCGAGGAATTGAACTCTCTGCGCCCAAAATTCGCACTTACTCAACTTTGCATACAGTTGGTGTCTTTGTAAGATCTGGAGGACGATATTCAAATGTATTTTATGGTCTTCCTCGGTTGAGGAATATATCAAGATGTCGTCGACAAAAACCACCACGAACCGGTCTAAGTATAACCTGAATATGCGATTCATCAAATCCATGAATGCAGCAGGTGCATTTGTTAGGCCGAACGGCATAACTAAGAATTCGTAATGACCGTACCGAGTTCTGAACGCCGTCTTGGTGATGTCCGACTCCCGGATCCGGAGTTGGTGATAACCGGACCGTAAATCAATCTTAGAGAAGTATTTGGCTTCTCGAAGTTGGTCGAATAAGTCATCGATCCTGGGCAACGGATATCTGTTCTTGATGGTGACGTTATTCAACTTGCGATAATCGATGCAAAGTCGTAACGAACCATCCTTTTTGCGAACAAACAGAACTGGAGCGCCCCAGGGTGATGAACTCTTTCGGATGAAGCCATTACTCTCTAATTCCTTAAGTTGTTTGTCTAATTCGACCAGTTCAACATTTGACATTCTGTATGGTGGAATTGAGATAGGCCCTGTCCCAGGTATGAGGTTGATCTCAAAAGCGAATTCCCTAACTGGAGGTAGACCAGGAAGGTCATTAAGAAAAACTGTTGGGAATTCAGATACGACTAGAACATCGCGTACTTCAGGAGGGTACAGAGTTGGTGATTCATTGCCGTCGCCAAGAAACAACGCTCAAAGTTGTGACTTGAGAAGAGCAACTGTGGATTTGTGTATCCATTTCCTTGTTCCCTGAATCTTGACAAACTCTCCTGTAGGCAAAGTTAACTGAACGTGCTTGTTCATACAGTCGATCTTTGCATTCAGTGGTGCGAGCCAGTCCATGCCGAGGATGATGTCGAAGTCATCAAAATCCATCACAAAAAGATCGGCATATATTATCTGTTCGGGCATTCGAAGCTCACATCGAGAACACTGCAAATTCACGTCAGTACCCGATCCGAACGGTGATGTGACATGGAGTGTGAAACTGGCTGATACTGGACCGCAGGAGTTGGAAATCTTTGGTACGAAGTGTTGCCTTGAGTTGGCACGTCCCAAGTTGGTGGATTTGCTTGTGTAGTTTGTCTATCAGGACTTTGTGTAGGTTGATTTAGTGTGGCATATAACTCTTCGTCAGTGAATGGTCGATCGGTTGGATCACTATTCAGGGCTGGGTCTGATGTAGGATTTGGATTTGAATCATTATTTGGACATTCGTGGACGGGCATCTTGCGTCGACTTTTGCGAAGGAAACGTCCATGCTTGTCTCTCATTCTTTCGGCATTTCTTATTGTCGTGCCGAAGACCTCTTTGTCAGTTACCCCTCCACTTGTGCCATATGTCTTGAAGATAGAGGATGCTGTAACTGGTTCAGTGATGAGCTTTGACGTTCCATAACTGTTATCTCCAATACAGGGCTGATTCCCTCTTTTGGAAGTCCTACGTAAGTCATGGCTTCATAGAAGGATCTTACCAAGTTGTAAGAGACTTGTCCCTCGACTTTGGTTATGTTTAACCAATCTAATGTTGCGAGTTTGTCATGAAGGATTGGACGGAGGCGGAGATCGTTATTGTCGATGCTCCTCATGGTCACAACCTCTCTTTTGGACAATTCCGTTAGTCTAGTGGGAATTGGTTCCCTGCTAGTAGAAGTTGGTCCTTCCCTTGAGGCCATTCTTTTGCTGAAAGGAAAATAAATTTGTGTGAAAGACACAAAATATATTCCTAACATATTTAAAATTTATGCCTTATCTGTTAGACATTATTTTCGAGTTTTCTTTTGATGTTTATGCCATAATGAAAATTTCTTCATTAGTGATTTGATGCATATATGTTGTATTCACCTATAAATGTATAGACATTTTTCATCATATATAGTTTCCAAAAATCAACTCGTTGGAATATGTATATATTTCGTATTCGCCTATAAATGTATTGGCATATTTAATCATAACTATATATATAGTTTCCATAAAGCAACTATATATATATATATTTGAAATAAAAATCATATATAGTTGTTTTTAATCCAAATCTTAACTATATATAGAAGTCATATATATATAGTTGTAGATATAACAAATAAATTATTTTTCAAATTTTTATGATTATGTTGTTTTGTAATAAATTGTTTTCGAATTTTTTTTTTTTTTTTTTTTTGTGAAATACAGAGTATTACAGGTGGATTTGCTTGCGTACCTTGTCTATCATGACTTTGTGTAGGTTGATTTAGTGTGGCATATAACTCTTTGTCAGTGAATGGCCGATCGGTTGGATCACTATTCGAGGCTGGGTCTGATGTAGGATTTGGATTGAATCATTATTTGGCCCTTCTTGGACGGGCATCTTGCGTCAACTTTTGCGAAGGCAACGCCCATGCTTGTCTCTCATTCTTTCGGCATTTCTTATTGTCGTGCCGAATACCTCTTCGTCAGTTACCCCTCCACTTGTGCCATATGTCTTGAAGATAGAGGATGATGTAATTGGTTCAGTGATCAGCTTCGACGTTCCATCTAAAGTGTCGACATTTGTCTCGTATAGTATCCTCATAATCAAGACTCCGTAGCCGAGGAATTCTTTTCTCGAAGGGTTTTGTATCACCCTCAACATTTGTTGGATAATAATGTGAGGTAGGGAGACCGTAATTTTCTTCCCTATGCAGTATAACATAAGAAGTTGAGCCCTTGACATAGTGCCTCTAGTCCCCCTTTCTGGCAAGATGTTGTCGTATACAATCTTTCTGAGGCCGGCAAGAGATGGTTTAAGATGATTGTTTGGGAGGTTGGTGTACGTTGATTGAGTGTATGGCTCTTTGGCGAGGGAATTGAACAATTGTTCATTAGATTCTGCGATCTCTGCAACTGTCTGGGGTTCATGTGGATAAATAATCCTCTCCTCAATCGGAATCTCCAAAAGTCGAGCAATAATCTTGATGTTGATAGGAATTTTCGTTCCCATGACTGTTGTCTCCAAAATAGGGCTGATTTCATCTCCGTGAAGTCCAACGCAATTCATGGCTTCATAGAAGGATCTCACCAAGTTGTAAGAGACTTGACCCTCGACTTTGGTTATATTTAACCAATCCAGTGTTGCGAGTTTGTCTTGAAGGATTGGGCGGAGGCGGAGATCTCTATTGTCGATGCTCCTCATAGTCATAACCTCTCTTTTGGACAATTTCGTTAGTTTAGTGGGAATTGGTTCCCTGCTAGTGGAAGTGGCTCCTTCCCTTGAGGCCATTTTTTTGCTGAAAGGAAAATAAATTTGTGAAAGACACAAAATATATTCCTAACATTTTTAAGATTTATGCCTTGTCTGCTAGACATTATTTTCTAGTTTTCTTTTGATGTTAATGTCATCATAAAAATTTCTTCATTAGTAATATGATGTATATATGTCGTATTCACATATAAATGTATAGACATATTTAATCATAACTATATATATAGTTTCCATAAATCAACTATTTGAAATTAAACTATATAAAAATCATATATAGTTGTCTTAGATATATAGTTAATACAATTCTTAACTATATATATAATTCATATATATAGTTCTAGATATATAACTTTTTTTATATATATTACATATCTCATATACACTAAGGTATATAGACATATATATTCAATCATAACTACACATATAGTTTCTAATAAATCATGACTATATGTATATTTAAATCAAACTATATAGAAATCATATAGTTTTCTAGATATATATTAAATATAAAGCTCAACTATATATAATTGACATATGTATATATAGTTCTAGAGATATATATATCTAATAAAATTTTTCATTCAAAATTTTAATCATCAACACGGTATATATATATCTCCTATATGCATAGATATATAGATATATATATTTAATTATAACAATATATGTAGCTTTTCATTAATCATAACTATATATATATATTTCTAAACTATATAAACTATATAGTTCTCTTAGATATATATTTAATACAAATCTTAACTATATATAATTCATGTACATATAGTTCTAAAGATATATATATCTAATGAAAATTTTCTTCCCCTAATTTGGTGGACTTGGGCGGGTCTTGGACCGTACGCTCTGATACCATTTTCTGTGAAAGATTGGATAATAATGGAGTGAGCTTAACGCGCTCAGTGGGTAAATAGTGCATGAGTATAACAATTAATAAAGCATACTTCAATATCAAATATCTTAAATACACATGTGAGCATCATAATCAATCAATATGTATGTATGCATGACACCGTCTCGTAATGGTTTGATGAACGTACATCGCCTGAATTCACGTACAGGAACGATGCTCTAGATTCACGTACTGATGTCCCTCCCCGGGCATAGCCGGGTTCTCATGTACGTCTCTCTCCAGAGAAATGTAATGAATAGCGAGCAATGCTCCTAACTATTCTATGAGTCATAAACCATATACGTCCCTAGGTGGTGATATGTATGATGCCAATGCATGAACTGGTCTAGTCTACTGGTCTGATATTTTCTTTGACATTTAGATTGACTTTGGCAACGTCTGGTGATCCTTATCAAGGTCGGTATCACGACGTGCAAGATTAGGACATTCAGTATTACTTGTATAAGCTGATAGCTTTCAATAAGACCAACTAGATCAGTCTTCAGTTAAGAGGTGAGACACAAGGTCTGCTTAAATACCAATCGCCTAGAGCAGCCCGCTGCCTCCCGTTTACTATTTAAAGTTACTGAGGACAAGACCGAGTCTAGTTGAGTCAGACTGACCACAAATCCGGCATTATAACAGTGCAATACATGAATTCCAAACATACAGGCATAAGTGCGGCAGTATAAACATTATATGACATAATGCAGTGTAAATGAATAGTAGACATAATAATAATTGAATGTACACTTTAATAAAAGTTATGAAACACGCAAACCTATGTTTCATTCCCCACCTTCAGATAAAGACTTCTTCTTTCAAATTTGGCGCTTTCCTCCAGACAGAATTTTGTCGCACCGCACCGAGAGTCTCGGACAGAGAGTCTCAAAAACTAAAAACTTAGATTGAGTGGAAAGAGAAGGAAAATCACAAGGAGAGTGATTTTGGTGTGAGAAATGAAAATGAGGAGGGTTCCTTATATAGAAATTTTTGGCGCCAGACGTTCTGGCATGCGCCTGAACGTTTGGGCATGCATTGCGCGTTTGGGCATGCATTGCGCCTGAACGTTTTGGCATGCGCCTGAACGTTCTGGCATGCGCCTGAACGTTCTGGCGTTGCCCAAATGGTATTTTTTTTTTTTGAAATACATGGTATTACAGTTGTTAGATTACTTCGAATCACGTATCAACACATGATTCAAGATAATCTAACAACTCTCAGGCAATGTCAATTTTGGAAAGTGACATTACTCCTAAAAAAACAAAAGGAACGAAAGAAAAGTAAGGCTGCGTTTGGCATCTCATTGAAAAATAGTTTTTAAAAAATTAGAATATGATTTCATTTTTAGTTGATTTATAGTTTTAAAATTTTTGTTTGGTATCATATTCAAGAATTGTATTCAAAATTTTAAAAAAAGGAAAACTTGTTTAGTTTGTTCAAGATTTCACACAAATCAAGTGAAAAAAAAAGTTGATGTGGGTCCCATCAAGTATAAAAAAAACTCAAAAAAAAAACATTTGTATGTTTTCCAAAAACAAATCATTTTCTTAACTTTTTTTTTTCAAAAACAATTTTTAAATCCTATCAAACCAAACAATTTTTTTTTAACTTTTTTCAATTTTTGTTTTCAAATACATAATATTGTATTTTAATGGGATGCCAAACTAGCGGTGGCAATTTGGCCGGAAGCCCATGGGCCTGAGCCGACCCTCTATAAATGGTCCGATCCAGACTTGGGCTGGCTTCACCCGGTCCAAAAACTTATTGGACGAGTCTAGGATTGGTAGTTAGACCCGGCCAGGCCTGTTAACCCAGTCCAAAGGCTCGTCCCGAAGGTCCGATATTAGGCTCGATTACACACACACACACCTATATTTTATATTTATTATAAAATAAATTATGTGTATGTGTAATATATGTATTTTAGAATTACAAATTTACACATACACATTGACATATATGTATTTTAGAATAAATAAATAAATAAATAATATATATACTCTTAATTACACACACACATATAGTATATATAATACATACTACATACATTGTGTAAAAAAAATACTACATACATACGCATACACACACACACACACACACATATATATATATATATAAGAGTTCACAAAGTGATTAAAAAAAAACATAATCAAGTATTCAAGTGTGTTATTAGTTATTATAATTAAGAGTATATAAAGTGTGTGTAATATATATTTAATTAAGTCAAGAATGTTATATAATTAAGGGTATATATTTGTATTATATATATATATATTATTAAGAGTATGTTCAATTAAGTATATAATACGAAAAAAGAGTACATATAATTTGTTGGTGCAAGATTTGACCAACACTAATAGACTATGAGGTGGAGGGAAGATGTTGATCTGGAATTCGTCGGCGTGCAAGAGAAATCGGCGGAGGTTGATTATTTGAGAGAGGGAAAATAAGAGAATGCAGGCTATCGTAAGGAACACAGGTATGGTGTCGGCCAAAGACCCTCCGATGCCTAAGTTAGTTCAGATCTTCATAGTACCGAACTGAGTCGAGAATGACTTAGAGTTGCTTATTTTCCCCTTAGGGGTTGTGGTCTTTTTCTAGAGATGGCTTGAGGTTCTTGGCCTGGTAGTAGTGTTGTTGTAGAATCAGGAATCCAAATCGTGCTGGGAGAGCATGTTTGACTCCTAGTAGAATTAGAAAGATTTGGTATGATCCTTCTAGGATTAGGATAACTTATCTGTCTTCCAGTCGAACTGGTAAAGTTCCATACCTTATAAGAGTCGAATTAGAAGTAAATCTCAAACATATCGCCGTGGATCACGCCTTATCCCTATCTGATAGGGCGTCCTGTCGTCATCCGTTCCGGAGTCAGAGATCTCTATAGGTCAGTATGCCTATCTGTAATCTCTCCTTCTATCTATCATCCACTGTCATCTGGTCGGTATGACAGACTAAGGGATCAGCCTATATGTTTTGCTGAGTAGCTCTGTATTCTCTGTCCAGAACAGGTTGGTACATCGACCTGGCATGTGTTACGTCTTACTATGCAAGAATAACTTGATTGATGTGTCTTATGCTCGGTACATGGTCCAATAGTTATTGTCACGACGTTCCTGACGTAGGCTGATGTCATGACCGGCACAGTGTACTATACACTGTACATACCCATATACAATATACAATACACTGTCAGCCTCAACTGACATTCACAATAATTCCCAAACTTTTTTAGAAATTTTGACAGAACCTCCCTATAAAATGGACATTTCACATTTTTCCTAATATACCACAAATCAAATCAAATCAAATATATATATAATCATCACATTCATTCCACAACTTAAATTCTCACCTGATGAATATCTAGGATCATCTCATTTCATCATCCAATATATTCAGCTATATATATGCCCACACATCCTATGCCCACACATCCTATGCCCACACATCCCATCTAGATGATAATATAGTCATTTTTTTAACTTGTACGCACCCATATAGGATGATCCCATATATATCATCTTCATTTAATAATTTTATTTATTTACTAATACTCCTTAAATCTAGTATGTATTTTCATACACGCATATATTTGGATCATACGTATAAAATACGTATATTATACATCTCGATATATGTGTAATTTACCGTATGTATTTCATTAAAACTACGAGGTGTTATAGTTACACCTCAAGCTCCGAGCAAGACTAATTGCTTGGAGGTTAGATGAAACGCTGGATACCGAGCCATTTAATGCTCATGAAAGTTGTGCTCCGAAAACTACGTTGACGTGCGCCACCTGATAGCCCAACTGCCCTTGCACGTCCTTTTACCATTGACCGTTGATTCTGTCTCGAGATTTATACTAATTATTACACCTTACAGGTGTTTCGCCTATAAATAAAGAACTAGTCATTTGTTCTCCATTCATCAACTGCGCTCTGAGAGATCGTTAATCGCTTGCTCGGCTTTTCTGGTTTTCTATTCTTGCGCGGTAACTCCTTATTTCGAGCTTTTTGCTTTTGCCTTTCTACTAGGTAGTCTGTAGATACAATCCTTAGGTGATTTAGATGGCTTGCTCTAGTGTGAATCCACCCACCAACCAGAGAAGTTCTTCTCCGTCCTCTCTGGAAGTTCCTATGAGGACCTCTTTTCGGAAGGAGAAGAGGAAGTTAGGGTTGATTCTTAGGTCGGAGGGGATATTGTAGTTCTGTCCTCCTCCGAAGACTCTGAGTCTACAGAGGAGGATGAAGAGGTGCTTGACATAGCGCCCCTCTTAGTCGATAGGTCACAGAGTAGACTAGGTACTACCGAGCCTAGCACGTCGGGTTGTCCTAACGAAGGCTCCAATGTAGGTGAGATCTTCTACTCGGTAGACCGTATTGCTTCCAAGATAACAGAGCACCATCTTGCTCAGTTGAGGAGGGAGGTTGGTATAATCAACCGTATAGGGTTGAGGCACCCCTTCTTGAAGACCGAGCCAACCACCCTAAGAAAGGAGAGGTTGCTCTGTACACCAATCTTTTTGAGGATGGGTTAACCCTAACCCTTCACTTGCCCCTATGTCGCCTGCTAAAACACATACGGGTTGCCCCTGCTCAGCTCAACCTCAATGTGTGGAGGGCAATTCTGAGCTATCTTGTGCTCTGGAAGGAGAAAGGCTGGCTAAAGTTGGATTTTCAGGACTTTGCCCTCGTATATCGACTAAAGTCCCACCCGAGATGTAGCAGGTGGTACTATGCATCGGCTCATCAGGGTGTCGAGGAAGGCCAATCCCTAATCACTGAGAACCCAACTTCCAATAAATCATGGAAAGACAAGTGATTTTTTGCTTCGGGGGAGTGGGCGGAGGAAGCTGGGGTACCGACCACATTCGGGAAGCCAAGTATTGAGCTTCCATCCCTTATCTTTATTTCTCATCTTATTCTTGCTCGGTGAAGACTTATGTTTTAGCTTTTCTTAACAGGCACTGGGGAAAAATCGTCCAGGGAAGAAGGATTCAACTTTTCTCGTGTCGACGAGATCTATCTGCTCCCCTTCGCAGAATGGCAATACAAGGTCATCCTTACTCCTAAAAGGTTGTACCGAGCTGGTGTGAACACCGAGAAGAAGGTCTTCTCGGGACGTAAGTTTAACTGCTTAACATTTTTATTCATCGTACCAATCTATTTTTAAGTTTTGAGCTTAAATGTTGTATTTGTGATGTGGGTTTTTCCGCTTCCTCTTCTACCGACTTGAAGGGGAAAAAGAAGAAGAAAGATAAGCCTAAAGATATGGCCCCCAAAAGAGCTCCTGTTGGGCAGTATGTTGCCGACCTGAACAAGCTGAGGAACGTCGCTGCTGAACGAGCAGCTGCCTCCTAGGGGTTGGCAGTGAGGTCTCCAAGTCACGCCCTTAAGAAGACTTTGGCTTCGGAGGAAGAAACTCCGGTAGCTTCTTCCAAGCAGGTGGGCTCACCTGCCCTGGAAACTAGGTCGATAAGATCCAAATCGAAGTCTCCTGCCACTACCGACCAGGGAGCTACCAAGAAGGTGCGGTTTGGAGCCGAGCGCCTTACGACTACGATAGGGGACATCAGCCTGAACATAGACAATTATTAGGTCGATGTCCCCAATTCCTTCTCGATCACAATAAAGGACGATGACATGTTTGAAAGCATGGTTGATGCCTTCATGAAGTCTGTGGAGGTAAGTTTGCTTATTCATCCACTTTGTTGCCTACATGATCTTCCTCTGTAGTCTCTAACTTGGTTTTTTTTTGCTCTGCAGGCTGCTGCTCAGATTGTGTACAACCTCCACCGCATCAAAAGTCATTATGCCAAGTTTCAATAGGCGGTGAAGGATGCCCAAACCACCTCAGTGATCTAGGAATCAAAGGTTGTGGCTCAGGATGCCGAGATCAAGAAGCTAAATGAGCATCTGAAGCTCAAAGAGATTGAGGTGAAATCAATCCAGGACTAGCTGACTAGGTACCGAGCTTCGTTTCGAGCCATTGTTGAGGCCAAGGTTGAAGAAGTCTGCCAAGCCCGAGTGGATAAGGCTTGCGTCGAAGCTGTGACTCAATACCGAGCCTACTAGGAAGAGTTCTTTGGTGATTTGGTAGACTAGAAGGGCTTTGGAAAATGGGCCAACTCAACTGATGTTGGAAAAGGAGAAGGAGAAGCAGAGGAGGAAGTCGAGACTGAAGACCTTCCTACCGATTAGGGTGTTGCCCCAGGGGCATCGTCAGATGGACTAAAGACTGATGTTATACCTGTTGTTCCAGGGACATCGTCCGAGCAGCCTCAGACTAGCGATTTCAGAGGAGGAGACGCACCGAGTAGCTGACGATGACTAGCCAATCAGCTTGGTTGAGATCCTGCACCGTTCTACTGGTCCAGAGTCGTAAAGGATTTCTTTAGTCTTGGCTATGTCTGTTGTAATGGGCTTGCGTGCCTTGATGATTTTCCTTTTTTGTTCCTCCTTGTATTCTGCTTCAATCTTAATGAAATATCTGCTTTTGTTTAAACCTGAATTTCTTGCACTCTGAGTTTGTACTTAGCTTTTTTCTAAAGGATTTGTCGTGTAATGAAGTCGGTGCATTGTGGTTTCATGTCGATCTCTTTATTTAGTTTTTTCTAAGTGTTTGTCGAATCATGAGGTTGGTAGATAATATTCGACCCCCCTCTACGTTTTGAACCTTTAGGTTCTCTTCTCGGTAGCGGTTTGATTACTGTCCCAAGACACCTTAAGGGTCAATGACCAATCTTCTCGGTAGTATCTGCCCCTCCGGAGCAATACTCCAAGGCACTCTTGACCGTGGTCATCTTCTCGATAGGTACACATCTAAAGCTTGGTACCCTCAAGACATTCTAGGGTTGGGGCCCTTTTTCTCGATGATTTTCGATCTGGTTGGTAATCCCAAGGCACTTTAAATTGCAAATCGTAGATGTAGATTTCTAGAACATAACCTCTTGCTTATTGTAGAAAAATCTCGAACAAACACTTGTGGAAATCTAAAAAATAAAATTAGAGGTAACCAACACCTCAGCAAATACTAGAACATAACTACTGAGAACACGTGTTCAGCATGACCTTTCTTAGTACTAGGTCACCAACTTTGAAACTTTTATGTTTTACCTTGGCGTTGTAATACTTTGAGATCCTCTGTTGGTATGTTGCTAGCTTAAGTTGTGCCTATTATCTTCTTTCTTCAAGTAGATTTAGGTCAGTACGTTGGGCCTCCACGTTCCTGGCTTCGTCGAAGAAAGAGGTCCTCAAAGTCGGTATATCGAGCTCCACTGGTATGACGACCTCCATCTTTAATGCTAGGGAGAATGGTGTTTCTCCGGTTGATGTTCGGGAGGTGGTACGGTATGACCAGAGGACTTGGACATATCTTCAGCCCACATTCCCTTCTTTTTCTCGAGCCTGGCCTTCAATGTGTGTTTGATAATCTTATTTACGGCTTCCACCTGACCATTGGCTTGAGGGTGGACTATAGTAGAAAAGAAATGTCGAATACCGAGGTCTTCACAAAATGACTGGAACCTAGCATTGTCAAATTGTTTGTCGTTATCAGAGATGATGGCGTACGGGACACCAAAACGACACACAATCGACTGTCAGATGAAGCACGTGGTCTTCTGCTCAGTTATTTGTGCTAATAGTTCTGCCTCTGCCCACTTGGTGAAGTAGTCAACAACAACAATTGCAAACTTGACCTGTCCCTTACAGGTTGGTAGAGGTCCTATCAGATCCACCCCCTACTGAGCAAAAAGCCATGGGCTATGGATCAGAGAGAGATTCTTCACTGGAGCTTGGATGTGGGTTCTATGTTTCTGACAACTATCACACTTTCGAGCTATCCTTATAGCGTCTTTGTGGATTGTTGGCCAATAATAACCTTGGCGAAGAACCTTGTATGCAAGAATCTTTCCGCCAGAATGGTTGCCACATACACCTGCATGAATTTCCTCCAAAACTAGTTGTGCTTGTTTTTCCCGTAAACATCTTAAATAAGGCATAGTAAAGCTACGCCTATAGAGCTGATCGTCTATTATGGAATACTTAGCAGCTTGTCTCTGCACTTTTCTTGTTTTGACCTTGTCCTCGGGGAGGTTGCCACTTCGTATGAAATTTTCAATTGCGTCTATCCATGATGGGTTTTGGATGAGGTTGTCGGCTTGATGGTCGGTACCCATTTTACCTATACTCTTTTTGGGTAGGAATTCCGCCGGCACCTGGGCATCTGCCAAGGTATTTTCTATTCTCAGCACCTACGTCAGTTCATACTCCTTGAACCTTCTTTGCAGGGCGAGGGCTTCTTTTAGATACACTTGCATTCTGTCATCCTTGGCCTATTACTCTGATGTGACCTGCCCCGCGCCCAGCTGAGAGCAAGTCGTAAGCCGGCCAGAAGTGCTTCGTACTCTGCTTCATTATTGGATGCTGGAAAATCGAAGCGAAGAGCACACAAATGCTTCTCACCTCTGAAGGAGATGAGTATTATTCCTGCTCCACATCCCTATTTACAGGAAGAGCTGTCGATGAACAACTTCTAGACTTTTTCAGGGTACAGGTCGGTAGGAGGATCTATCTGAGGTAGCTCAGACAAAAAATCTGCCAATGCTTGACCTTTCATAGCTGTACGAGGTCTGTATTCGATGGCCCACTTAGTCAATCGCCCGGATGTTTCCTGCCTCAAAAGAACCTGTCTCAGCAGGTGCTTAGTTAGAACGACTATGGTGTGGGCCTGGAAGTAGGGTCTCAACTTCCGAGCTGAAGTTAAAAATGTCAGTGCCAACTTTTCAATCTCAGGATATCCTGTCTCTGCGTCGAGAAAAGACTTGCTGGTGTAGTACACCGCCTTTTGGTTTCCTAGCTCTTCTCTCACAAGGGCAGAACTAACGACCGCTTCCAAAACTGCTGGGTATAGGAAGAGTTGTTCTCCATGAAGGGGTTTTGAGAGTAGAGGAGCCTGACCTAAGTAATCCTTTAGCTCCTGAAAAACGTTCTCACACTCTGGGGTCCATTTCACTGTCTTCTTTTTGATCAGCTTGAAGAACGAAAGACATCTGACTGTGGACTTAGAGATGAACCTGCTTAGTGTGGCTACGCACCCAGTGAGCCTCTGGACTTTCTCCACGGTGCGGGGTGACCGCATGTTGACTAAAGCCTGAATCTTGTCGGAGTTGGCTTCGATTCCTCTCTGATTAATGAGGAATCCCAAAAATTTCCCAGAGCTCACTTCAAAAGTGCATTTCGCTGGGTTGAGTTTCATGTGATACTTTCTCAGTATTGTAAACACGTCTGACAGGTCTTAAGCTGGTCAGAAGTGCTTCGTACTCTACTTCGTTATTGGATGTTGGAAAATCGAAGCGAAGAACACACAGATGTTTCTCACCTCTGGAAGAGATGAGTATTATTCCTGCTCTACATCCCTGTTTATAGGAAGAGCCGTCGACGAACAGCTTCTAGACTTCTTCAGGGTACAGGTCGATAGGAGGATCTATTTGAGGTAGCTCAGACAAAAAATATGCCAATGCCTGACCTTTCATAGTTGTACGAGGTCGGTACTCGATGTCGAATTCACTCAGCTAGATGGCCCACTTAGTCAATCGTCCGGATGTTTCCGGCCTTAAAAGCATATGTCTCAACGGGTCCTTAGTTAGAACGACTATGGTGTGGGCCTGGAAGTAGGGTCTTAACTTCCGAGCAGAAGTTAAAAATGTCAGTGCCAACTTTATAATCTCAGGATATCTCGTCTCTGCGTCGAGCAAAGACTTGCTAGTGTAGTACACCGCCTTCTGGTTTCCTAGTTCTTCTCTCACAAAGGCAGAACTAACGACCGTGTAACACCCTGTAGTTTTAATCAAATATATACGTTGAATTACGCATATATCGAGATGTATAATACACGTATTTTATACGTAAGAGCCAAATATACGCGTACATGATTAGTAAATAAATAAAATTATAAAATGAAGATGATACATATGGGATCATCTAATATGGGTGCTTACAATTTAATTGCTACCTGGATAGGAGATTGATAGCATATAAAACTGATGCCAAGCACCTGAGAAATTGTGAGGATTTAAGGTGTAGGTAAATGTGTTAATGAGCAAAAGATGTATTATCCTTGAGATGCCACCTTGGAGAGTATTTGTGAGAATATGGAAAGAAGGTATAGTGAAATATGTTTAAGTATGAATTACTGTTAACTGAGCAGGGTAACAATAAATAATGAATATCCTTTACCATGGATAGATGGTCAAATTCGATTAACTAAATGGAGCCAAATTTTCTTTAAGAACATTTTGAGATCTAGGCACCATCAGTTAAGAATTCGAGAAAATGATGTAATGCAGACTGTGTTAAGACAAGATATGGATATGATAAAATTTTGGTAACCTTGATTAATGTGTCAATCATGTTTATAGGATTGATGCAGTGGGTATATGAACCATGTCTTGATTATTACATAGTCTTCGATGATGATATATATAATTGTCCAAAGAAATGAAAGGAGCATGAATAGCACCTCGGAATTATCTTGCAGTCACTGAGAGAGCACCGATTGAGTGCCAAGCTTGGTGAATATGAGTTTTGAATATATTTCAGATGAGAATTTTTGGATCACGTGACTAGTTTAAATAGTATCTCTTAAGGATGTTGGGCAAGTCAAAGTGATCATAGTACTGTTAAAACTAATTTCAATGATGGAAATCAGAAGTTCTCTAGTATTAGTTGTATGTTATAGAAAGTGCGTGGAAAGATCCTTGAAGCTATATGTTCCACTCACGAAACTAAACTAGACGAATGTTATATAATGTGTGGATCGTTGTGCATGGAAAAGATCTCACAGTATTAAATGTTATTACTATTTCCATAACCTGGAAGTAATTGTGATTGATGAATATCACGTCCAGATATGGGTTGTGCATTGACACAAAAGGATAGATTAATTACTTGTGTTTCCAGATATTTGGTAGTGCACAAGAATAACTATCCTGAGAGTGAATAAAAAATTAGTTGGTAGTTATTTTGAAAGGATGAAGGTCACATTATTTTCAGATTTTAAGTCTGAAGTAATTATTTGAACGGAAAGAAACTGAATATGAGGTAATAAATGTGGCAAGAATTCCCGAAGGATTTGATTTTATATTGAATTATTATCCTTGGAAAGGGCAATATGTTGCTGAGACATTGAGCAGGAAACAAGCTAAAACTGGAGTAGTATCTATCAGTTAGCCATAAATGGACATTGTTTGTGAGTGAGAGTTACAGTTATGAGTGTACTCTATATTACTCCATGTGTTGATATTTGTGCTCGAATGCATGTTCAGCTGATTGATACTCATATTCAGAGAGTAAGATTTACGATGAGACGAGTATGATATCAATATGAAAGATTATGGAATTGGTAATATGGATTGTATTAATTAAAGATGGGATTCAAATGGTATCTTATGGGTTATGGGTAGAAATGATACCATTTGGATAACCATTAGTGGACTGATAAGTCTGCGTATTCTTCCAATGAACACCAGAATTCTATTGATAGACTGAGCATATAGTATGTGTGTGAGATAAGGAGATTTTATGGGAGTACTCAGATATTTGTCATGTCGGATTAAGATCCGAAAATTGTGTTGAGATCTGATATATGATGCAGACTCGATTTGGTACTCATCTCCTTCTCAGTGTGATATTTTATTCTCAGACTGGTTGACAGACTGAGAGAGTTACTTTGATGCTTGTGAGCATGCTCGGGTCTGGTATACTTGAATTTTGGTGGAAGTTGGAAGGAATATTATATGTGTGTAAACGTATGTGTATAAATAGCTATTATAATAGTCTAATGATGGCACTCTAACGATTTTATAGTAAGCCTTATAGATCTCCAACTTGTTGATTTGAAAGTATGGAGTTATTGTTATTGGTGTCACAGGATATTATTAAATACACAAGGTTGGTATATAGGCCTTGAAATGTATTGTGGCTGATTCAGTTTTGTTAAGGGTCTTACCACATAAAGGCCAAATGAGATTTGGAATGAGTTTTGTTGGACCATTAGAGATCCTTGATATGATAGGTCCATTGGCTTAATGATTTGCTCTACTGTCACGGTTGATAGGTGTCCGTAATATTTTCTATATATTGATGTTGAGGAAATGTCATTCGGATTCCATATATGTTATGGATATAACTCAACTCTAAGTTGGGGAGGATACTACGTATTAAGAATAGCAAACATGGGAGCGGAGATATAAAATGCGGGAGCAGTTTTCTGAGATTGAGTATCACTTGAGGAATATTCCTTGATTCTAAATTTCGAAGACGAAATTCCTTAAGTTGGGGAGATTGTAACACCCCATAGTTTTAATCAAATACATACTTTGAATTACGCATATATCAAGACGTATAATACACGTATTTTATACATAAGAGCCAAATATACACGTGTATGATTAGTAAATAAATAAAATTATAAAATGAAGATGATACATATGGGATCATCTAATATGGGTGCTTACAATTTAAAAAAAAAATGAAGTTGAATTCCATGAAATTTGATGGAGTTGGTTGCCTACATGGAACATGGGTGTATGGGATAATAAAATGAGATATTCACTTGCTCACTCTAGTTTTCATTTGCTCATCTTGTCCAGCGAAAAAAACAAAATAAAACAAACATGAAAGAGAAAAGAAGAATAGAAAAAAAGTTGCAGAGAGGAAAGAGGAACGAACGGACGAAAGAAGGAAAGAAGAAGAACGGAAGGGAGAACGCGGAATTCACGCGAAATCGGGACTTGCGGTAAGTGATTTTTACTCTATTTCTTCGTGAAATTAATATCTAAGCTAAATGTAACGATTCTAGCAGAGTAATTTTAGCTATGAGAGCCATTTTACGGCGTTTTCAAAAATTGGGGTTTTGACCCAACGTGAATGAAAATCCACTAGGAAGGTTGGAAAACATTTCCTAGGCTGTAGGAACCCCGAATATGTGGTTAGATTGAATTTATGTGTTCATTTGGAATTTTTATAGCCGTTGGAAGTTTGTTGGAATTTAGAGTTTCGATTGGAGACCATTTGAATCATTTAAAACTCAATGAAACTCCAGTTGAAGGCTATAGAATGGTAGAATGCACTGTTACGAGTCCATCAATGCTAAGTTCATGATTTTTGGAGACCGTTTGACAATTTTAGTAAAACTTTACATGTTTTCAATGAATAGTGACATGAATAGTACTGTGATCATATCCTGTGAATAAAATGGAATTGAAATCCAGTGAAACTCCAGTTTGAGATCATAGAATCGTAAAGAACTAAATTCCGGACATTTCGATGCTAAGATTGTGATATTTGGATATGATTTAATATTTTTAGTAACTAAATATATGGTTTTGGTGAGTAAAATTCACTTCGTGACCTTCGCGAACGTGTAAAACCTCAATAAAATACCTGTTGAAGGTAGTATAATAATAGAATGAGTGATTTTACACGTGTCGATGTGGACAGAATAATTTTAGAAATGTTCTCGATTTTTAATAAAATTGATATATGTTCCGGTAGAAAAATAAACTGAGAATTAGTGAAAATATGAAATGGGAAATCTATTTTCACTGTTCTTTCTTGTGGAAATATCTAGATTGACCACAGAAACGAGATAGTAGTTTCTTTAACTGCTTATGAGTCCTAATGAAGTTGGAATCTAAATTCACAGATATAATATTTTTCAGGTGGATCTTTATTTGAAGTGAGTTGAGAAATTAAATATATAAATAGATATGAATCAATGAAATTGAATTATGGAGTGGTTGTGACAGGTTGAGATTTAAATTGGAGTTGGACTCGAACGCAACGATGATTGGGTTTAAGTTGGAAAGTGTTGTACTGTGAGTATAGTTTTCTTGATTTGGTTCTTGTATGGCATTGTACACATATAAAATGTTTGATTGGATGCATGTTATATATTTATATGTAATGCATTGAGTTTTTATGGATCATGCAAACTGATTTTTAGCATTTGGAGCTTATAATAATGTCATTTCGTTAGGAATTAGACCCGGATGAGGTTTTGCGAAACCTCATTGTCAGTAGGCCTGTCCTAACAAGGGTTGCGATCCTTGAAATGACTGTGAATTGGGTAATGAGAGGCTGTGGCTACCTTGTAACGACCATACAAGGGTTAGACCCGCTCTCTTGCCTTGAAGGAGGGAGATGGTAAAGTTTTTGATGAAACTGTGCACTGATTTATTGAATGAGCATAAACTATATATTGTGTGCATGTATATTATTTTGTTGAATGTTGCATATGGGATTTTGAAATATTTTAATTTAAACGATTTGATATGCCATGTTTCCCTAAATGCATGCGATGGTCATGTTAAGAGCTATACTCACTGAGCTTGTTGATTGCTCACTCCATTTCCTCCAATATTTCAGGTATTGAGTCGAAGGGAAAAGGAAAAATCCGTGAGTGATAATCACGGGAGCCTTCGTCTGGTATGTGTATGTATGCGAAGGAAATAGATTATATTTTCTTTATTTTCAAATGAATATATATCACACATTATATATGTATTATCATCTAGATGGGTTGTGTGGTATATCAGGAAAAATTGTGAATTGCCCTTTATGGGGAGGTGCTGTCGAAAATTTCTGAAAATTTTGGAAAGGATTGTGAGATTATGTGAAGGCTGATAATGCATTGTATACTGTATATGGGTATATACAGTGTATAGTACACTGTGTCGGTCATGACGTCAGCCTACGTCAGGGGAGTTGTGACAGATCGCTTCTAAAGCTGCTAGGTATAGGAAGAGTTGTTCTTCATGAAGGGGTTTTGAGAGCAGAGGAGCCTGACCTAGGTAAGCCTTTAGCTCCTGAAAAGCGTTCTCACACTCCAGGGTCCATTCCACTGCCTTCTTCTTGATCAGCTTAAAGAACGAAAGACATCTGTCTGTGGACTTGGAGATGAACCTGCTCAGTACGGGGTGATCGCATGTTAACTAAAGCCTGAATCTTGTCGGAGTTGGCTTCAATTTCTCTCTGATTAATGAGGAATCTTAAAAATTTTCTTGAGCTCACTCCAAAAGTACATTTCGCTGGGGTGAGTTTCATGTGATACTTTCTTAGTATCGTAAACACGTCTGACAGGTCGTAAGCCGGTCAGAAGTGCTTCGTACTTTGCTTCGTTATTTGATAGAACACACAGATGTTTCTCACCTATGGAGGAAATGAGTATTATTCCTGCTCCACATCCCTGTTTACAGGAAGAGCCGTCGACGAACAACTTCTAGACTTCTTCAGGGTACAGGACGGTAGGAGGATATATCTAAGGTAGCTCACACAAAAAATATGCCAATGCCTGACCTTTCATAGTTGTACGAGGTCGGTACTCGATGTCGAATTCACTCAACTCGATGGCCCACTTAGTCAATCGTCCGGATGTTTCCGGCCTCAAAAGCACATGTCTCAATGGGTGCTTAGTTAGAACGACTATGGTGTGGGCCTGGAAGTAGGGTCTCAACTTTTGAGTTGAAGTTAAAAATGTCAGTGCCTACTTTTTTATCTCAGGATATCTCATCTCTGCGTGGAGCATAGACTTGCTAGTGTAGTACACCGCCTTCTGGTTTCCTGGATCTTCTCTCACCAAGGCAGAACTAACAGTCGTTTTCGAAGCTGCTAGGTATAGGAAAAGTTATTCTCCATGAAGGGGTTTTGAGAGCAGAGGAGCCTGACCTAGGTAAGCCTTTAGCTCCTGAAAGGCGTTCTCACACTCCGGGGTCCATTCCACTGTCTTCTTCTTGATCAGCTTAAAGAACGGAAGACATCTGTCTATGGACTTGGAGATGAACCTGCTCAGTACGGCTACGCACCTAGTGAGCCTCTGGACTTCCTCCACGGTGTGGGGTGATTGCATGTTAACTAAAGCCTGAATCTTGTCGGAGTTGGCTTCGATTCCTCTGTGATTAATGAGGAATCCCAAAAATTTCCCAGAGCTCACTCCAAAAGTGCATTTCGCCAGGTTCAGTTTCATGTGATACTTTCTCAGTATCGTAAACACGTCTGACAGGTAGGTAGGATGAGCTGTCGCTTCCAAACTTTTGACCAACATGTTGTCGACGTAGACTTCCATGTTGACTCCAATTTTCTTCGCGAACATGTTGTTGACCAACTTCTAGTAAGTGGCCCCGACATTTTTTAGGCAGAAGGGCATCACCTTGTAGCAATACAGACCTCGGTCTATAATGAAGGTTGTCTTCTCTTCATCTTTGCGACTTAGCACAATCTGGTTATACCCTGAATACGCGTCCATGAAGCTTAGCAACTCGTGACCTGCTGTTGCATCCACCAGTTGGTTAATGCAGGGAAGTGAGAAACTATCTTTTCGGCAGGCTTTGTTTAGATCAGTGAAGTTGATGCATGTTCTCCACTTTCCATTGGCTTTTTTTACCGTTACTACGTTAGCCAACCAATCTGGGTAGAACACTTCTTTAATGAAGCATGCCGTCAGTAACTTGTTTACCTCTTCCCGTAGACCTTGAGCTCGGTTGGAATTGAGAACCCTTGTATTTTGTCAGATCGATCTAGCATTTGGGTCGACATTCAGATGATGCACTATCATGCTGGTCGGTATGCCAGGCATATCTTCATGGGACCAGGCGAAGATATCCGTGTGATCCCGTAGGATGCCGACCAGGTGGTCGGTGAGGGTGGCACTCATTCCGGTGCTAATCTTGACCGTCTTCGCTGGCCTCATCCCATTCATCCTGGGGTTCGAGCCCTGACACCTCTTCCCTGGGGTCGAGGTCAGGACTGGCTGGATGCTTTAGGAGCATTAGTTGCTCCTTTGTAGATTTTAAACTTTCCTCATGTCCAGTCTTCTTCTTCACGGCTATGACGTAGCAATCCCAAGATTCTTTTTGGCTACCTCATACCACTCCATGCCTCGCTCTGTTGGGAACTTCAGAGCTAAGTGATAAGTTGATACAACCGCCCTCAAGTTATTGAGGAGTAGTCGTCCTATTATGGCGTTGTACACGGCAGGACACTTTACCACCAAAAAGCTGGTCATGACCATGACTTTATGCTCTGAGTCGCAGGCTGTCACTGGTATGGTTATCCGCCCTTCCGACATGATGTTGTTTCCAGTGAAGCCGATTAGAAGGACATCTACCGAGCTCAACTGATCCTTTGTCAGTCCCAGTTTCTCGAACGTCAACCAGTAGAGGATATCTGCCGAGTTACTGTTGTCGACCAGCATTCGACGAATTTTGCAGTTGGCCACGGTCATCATGACCACTAAAGCATCGGCGTGTGGACGAAGTATGTCTTGGGCTTCCTCCTCAGTGAAGGTAATCGCGAAATCTACTCGTTTTTTTTTCTTAGGTCAGTACCCCAGGTTCATGACTTCCGACCTGGATTTCCGGACGTAAGCCTTCATAACCCGATGCGAGGTACCGATATGGTCTCCACCAAAGATCGTTCTAATCTCGTCCACTGGCCCAGCCTGGTCCTCTTCTGGAGTCCTCTACCAATTGGGATTCTTCACGAACACCCTCAGATGACCTTTTCATATTAGAGTTTCGATCTCCTGCTTGAGATCGTAGCACTGATTGGTATCGTGACCATGGTCTCGATGGTACCGGCAGTACTTCTTATCCCGATGCTCTGCAGGCGTTTTCAACGTTCTGGGCCATCAGATATATTTTCTGTTCTGGATTCAAGGAGGACCTGCTCTTATGAAATAGTAAGAGGCATGTAGGTAGAGTACACGTTTTGGGGCACTTTGTTACTCCTCTGATATCGGCGGCCAGCATCCGATCTTTTTCCACCTCTGTTGTCCTCTTTTAAGTCGTATTCCCTTTTCCCATTCTTCTCATTTTTCGATCTTTTCGGGGACGTTTACCCTTTTGTTTTGCATTGGTCTGCTCGTCAGCATTGATGTATTTTTTTGCTCGGTCAAGGATTTCTTCGTAGGTTTAGGTTTTCCTTTTTTCGAAGGAGTAGTGGAACTTCCCGGGCCTTAATCCTGCGAGGAAAGCGATGATTGTTGTCTTATTGTCACAGTCGTCTACCTCGACTCGTACATCATCGAATCGACACAGGTACTCCTTTAGAGTTTCATTTTTCTTTTGCTTGATGGTTAGCAGATAAAGACTTACGATTCAGAAGTGGTTTCCCCGGTTCGAGGTCACACTTTGGCACCTACTCTCCTCCCATTTCTGCGGTCGAATGTTAGGATGCGGTATGTGACTATGAAGTGGTTGTAGGGGGAATACCTCCCTCAACTTTTGTTGTTGCTCTAGGATGTTTTGAGTCATCTTTTCCAAATTCCTCTCTATAGCAGTCAACCTTGATTTCTGTGTAGAGTTCTTTGACTGCTTTCTTGGTGGTTTTCCCCTTTGTTTTTGGGGTGCCGCCGACATAGCCACGAGCTCCACCTCAATTAGTATTTCTGCCTGTTGATTCATGACGACAGAGTTGTTTCTGACTTGCAATGTTGGTTCCCACAAACGGTGCCAAATGTTGGTGCAAGATTTGACTAACACCAATAGACGATGAGGTGGAAGGAAGATGTTGATCTGGAATTCGTCGGCGTGCGGAGAAATCGGCAGAGGTTGATTATTTGAGAGAGAGAAAATAAGAGAATACAGGTTATCGTAAAGAGCACCGGTATGGTGTGGGCCAAAGACCCTTCGATGCCTAAGTTAATTAAGAGCTTCATAGTACTAAACTGAGTCGAGAATGACTTAGAGTTGCTTATCTTCCCTTTAGGGTTATGGTATTTTTATAGAGATTGCTTAAGGTTTTTGGCCTGATAGTAGTGTTGTTGTAGAATCAGGAATCCAAATCGTGCTGGAAGAGCATGTTTGACTCCTAGTAGAATTAGGAAGATTTGGTACGATCCTTCTAGGATTATGATGACTTATCTGTCTTCCAGTCGAACTGGTAGAGTTCCAGACATTATCAGAGTCAAATTAGAAGTAAATCTTGAACTTATCGCCATAGATCACGCCTTATCCCTATCTGACCGAGCGTTCTGCAGTCATCCGTTCTGGAGCCAAAGATCTCTACAGATCAGTATGTCGATCTGTAGTCTCTCTTTCTATCTATCATCCACTGTCATCTGGTCGGTGTGGCAGACCAAGGGATCGACCTATATGCTTTGCTGAGTAGCGTTTTTATTTTTAATAATAAGTTGTAATGTAGTGTTTGAAAAAATGTTGTAATATTCTAATATTTAGAAAATTTTAGGTTTAGAAATTAATTTTTGTTTATTTGAAAATTTGTTGTAATATTTGAAAATTAATAAATAATATTTTTTATTTGTATGTTTTATTTAATTATTGACCTAAAATTTTATATCTTATTGTTAATCACTTCTTAAAATATGTATTTGATTATTAGTGGTCTAAAGGCCCGATTTTAAAGTCCGGTCCAAAGACCCTGTCAATATATTTTTTGATTGAGTCTGGACCAAAACTCTTTTATATAGCCCGGCCAGCTCCCCAACAATTTTTTTAGGCCCGGCCCCATCGGGCCGCGCCAAATTGCCACCCTACGCAGCCTAAGGATTTCATTATGGTTGACTCGTAGGTCATTCGAGCAAAATTTAGAGCACAGCGTGGAGGAGGGGGTTAGTGTTCTCCAAGAAAACTTGGGCGCTACCCTCCTCCACTTTTAAAACGCCGTCTTTGCCCATTCAACCCAACTGTATATACTTCTCAAACAATCTCCTTTCGCAAAAACCCTAGAATCGAGCCTAATTCGAGTGCCTTTTCGATCTAAGGTCATATTGGAAGTTAGAAATCTCTGATCTTTGGTCGAAGCATACATAGAAGTTGACAAAGATGGGTTTAATCAGAAGTAGTTTCTCGTTCTTGATGGGCACTGTGTGTGGAATTTACGTTGCTCAGAACTACAATGTACCGAACATTAGGAAGTTGGCGAATACTGGCCTTTTGATGGCGAAGCACATCGAAGAGAACTACAGGAAGCCGAAGAGGAGAGACGAAGACGAGTAGTTGCAGAGACAGATGATGGTATTGGCAATCAAAACTTTCTTATTGTTTTTTTTATTCTTTAATTTCGCTTTAGAATGGTGGGTTTGATTTTGCATGATCTGCTGTGGAATACCGGTGTTCATCTGATATATATTCTGATACACGATATTAATATAATTTCATTTGTTTCTTGTCAAAAAAAAAAAAGTGATATATATTATGTTTTCAATGGGTAAATACTTTTTTTTTTCTTAAATTTTGTAATTTTCTGGACTGTTATTTACTCGAATGTTATTAATCAAAGTGATTTTTGGGATCTACTGTGTTATTATAAGTTTCCCTAATAATGACCTGGAAGAGTGAAAATGGATGCACCAAGAATATGTGAAAATTCTGAAAAGAAATCCAGTTGGATATGATGAAACACTCCTTGTTCTGATGGAAAACATTAGGGTTATCAAATTAATAATGTTGTTTCAAGAAGGGATACGAAGTAATGGGGAACTCGTATACGTAATTATGAACAAGGATTGAAAATTCAATTTCGACTTGACTTCGGTTACTTGAAAATTGAAATTAATTCGAAAAAATTTAATTCGACATGGAGAATTTTTGTAAAAATTCACTAAATTAGAAAAGTTTAGAGATTTTTTTGCATATATGCTTAAATATCTAGATTTATTGTAGTATAAGCTAAAAACTAATATAAATAGACACTTTTAATACATAAAAATACCAATAAGTGGCCTAACAAAATTAATCTTGTTAAGTGGGTTGATGAATTTGAAACGGTGGCTTTTGGTCTTAATTCCTTTTTCTTTATTTTGATATTTAATTTTGTGGTAGCTTGCTTCTCGACCATATATTTTGCTAGTTTGAATTTTACTGTGCTTAATTTTTTTTTTTTTTTGAGCAGAAACAATATATATATATATATATATATATATCTTATTGATTATAAAACTAAGATAAAGTAATACAAGCTATGGTAAGACCACCCAAATACAATTACCAACACCCGGCACAAGACACATATTAACCAGATTGAAACCCGCTGAAACGATTATAAACAAAATAGACATCCACCCCAATCCCCCGCCCAACCCGCTAAGGAAAGCCCGACATCCATATTTGCTAAGAATGCCCAAGAACTGGCCATGAGCTTAATGGATTCCCACAGTGATGCAAAATCCTTAGAACGGCTATGAAAAACCCTTCCATTCCTTTCTAACCACACCAACCATAACGTAGCAAAAGAGGCAAACAAAGTTGCCTCCTTCCCAGCAGGAGAAACAAAGCAGTCCTCCAATGATTGAGGGGGGAGAAATCTATTGCTCGCGAAGGATCCCCAACGAGCCCACAAACTCTGAGAGAACGGGCAGTGCAGGAATATGTGCTCCATCGACTCACCATCCTGAAAGCAAAGCATACAACAATGTGGAGAAATACACTGTGCTTAATTTATTAGTTTATTATTTAAATGTATTATTTTTTAATCTTGTTTATAAGAGTTAACTAAAAGAAGATGACTTTGGAAATTCTTTTAATTTATTTTTAAGTTTTTATCTTATTTCAACTTTATTTATTTATTTATTTACTTCTTTTCTTCTCTTTTTGGTAAAACATATCCCATAAACTATATAATTTGTTAGCTAGTTAAATTATTTTTTAAAATTTATATTGCTATGTTGGTTGATGAAGTTGAAAATAATACATAATTATTAGTATTTTTATTTTTTATTGATGAAATAACATGTTTTTACTTCTCTGTCGAATTTCATCGAATTTTGTGAATTTTATCGAATTTTGTCTAATTGTATTGAATTTTTTGTCGAATTTTTGCATTTTTGAATTGAAAAATATAAATTTTATCAAAGTTGATCGAATTTCTCAAATTTTATTGAATTATTTTGGGGAATTTTTGCATTTTCTATTTTACATCCACTTTGCACTTCAGCGGTAAAAAATAGGGAAAAAATTCGTGGAAGTTTGCCGAATTTCGAAGAATTTTTGAACCATGATTATGAATACCCAACAAATCATGTATCCTATGCTTCTATGATTTGCAATTTTGCTACTTATTATAGCGTCCTCATTGACTAATCACACTTTTGGTGAATCTTCATTGAATTACTTGATGATGGTAATGGTGTTGCCCTCTTTTAGTTCACAACCACAAAGTTGCACACTTTGATTCTAGGTTTCATGTCCATTGTTTGTTTTTTAGATTTTAAATTGCCTTTCTCAATTATGATTTGTGTTTGCAAGTAGGGATTTTGAGTTGCATGACTAGTAAGTAGAGTGTAAAAGAAAAAAAAAAAAGAACAATGTTAAGTACCAGTTTAGATTTGTTTGTTACTTATTTGTGTAATTAAAATCCAAGATTAAAAGACTTAATCATAAATTTATATGATTAAACTTACAAAAAAGTCAGACAATTACGTGTTGCGCTTTGGTTTGTTTAAAATAAAGGTAAAAGGATTAGAGTGGCTAAATAAGTTAGAAGGTCTAGGAATCACTCCTAGAAGTTCTTGGCATCACACCTAAGGTTGGATTGTATAGCACGAACCTAAAGGAGAGAGAACTCAAATTTGAAACTTTGTTCAATGTCTCAAAAAGGAAATTACAACCCTATTTGTAGACTTTTACAGCATAAAAGATCAAGAATTATCAATGATTCTTGAAAAAGACATGCATTAAAACTCTAGCAAATCTAAAAACCCCCAGGAATTCTAAGTTACGCATAGAGAATCAAAGAACCCTTGGTAAAACAACCAGCTCTTTGACTTTCTTCTTAATCAACTCTTTGGTTGCACAACTTCATTAATGAGGTGAGATATCTATACAAGATCACAAGTAGCTTCACCATCTTCTAGAGAACTCCAAATCGGAATTTGTGCCTTGGAATCTTTTTTTTCCCCTCTCCTATGATAAACATTTTTTTTATTTTTTCCACTTGTCTGCTTCAGACTTATTATGGACTTTCTTTTTTCTCTTAACTGGTGTTGGTCTAGGTGTTCTACATTGGAAAAAAGAAAAAATGCTTTGGTCCAATTGTGCAAATTTAAATCTTTTGATTTATGTTATATGAAAGTGCCTATTACTTCCTTCCGAAGTATGGAAGTATGTTTTTGACAATTTATTTTTTCTATGTGTCTATATCCCAAGTGATTTTGTAATGTTTTTGTGCCTTTTGTAATTCATCTTTTTAATTTTTTTTTTAATTTTTATGCATAGGAATGTGTGGTTATTGATTTTTTTTTTCTTTTGTTCAGATTTGTTTGATAATTGATGAAGTGTTTAATATACAAATAAACAAAATAAACAAAAAAATATTGTTTGATTAGTAAATAAATAAATTTGAGCAGCCTACCATTCAGTTTCTTTGGTTTACTTTACACTCGAGGAAGAACATTTGGAAAATAGAATTTGGAATAAATATTTTCAAAGTGATTAGGAATTACTTTGACCAAAGCTAAATTAAGGAAAGATGTTTGAGATGGTTTGACCTTGTGTAAAAATATAAAATAACACTAGGTAGGAGGATTGGTTGTCTCAAGCCTTGCTAAAGGCATGGAAAAACCTTGAAAACTTTGAATGTAGATGATGAACTTAACTTATTATGGAATGGTCATTTGAACACATAAAGATTGTAAATAAAGAGGTTATTTGAGAATGGAAGGAGATAGAATCGTTAGGGGAAAAAAACTTGGTGGTGGATAAAGAAATTAAAACTACCATTAATTTGAAAGCATAAGCTATATAATTTGGCAAAAAGATTAGGGATGAGGATAAGTGTTAAAAATTAATGGATTGCAAAGAAAGAAGCGAAAAAAGGTGAAGTAATGCTAAACTTAAGGCATATGATTACTTATATTTTAGGTTAGGGATAAAGGAAGGTGAAAATAATATATGTAAACTTGTGAAATAAGGAAAGAAAAACAAAATATTTCAACCATATTAAATGCATTAAAAGTAATAATCAAAGAGCCTCAGTAAAGGAATAAGAAAATAAAAAAAAAAGATGAAAAACTTATTTGACAAATTTTAAATATCAAAATTGGAAGGCCGATGCACGATGCTCCCGCCTATGCAGGTCTCGGGGAAAGGTTGGAACACATATAGGTCTATTGTAAGTAGTCTTATCTTGCTTTGTAAGAGGCTGTGACCACATGGTCACATGACAAGTACTATTACCGTGCACCAAGCCTCCCCTTCTTTAAATATCAAAAGAAATATACATAATATTAATAGCAACTATGTAATAAAAACATTCTTACATTAGTGCTACACTGCTACTATGAACATTATGATAATGAGAAAATTATATTTTTTTATTAATTTTAATTTTTTTAATTCTTTTGCCAAAAATTATTATATAATTAAGCTTTTTAAGAATTTTGCACCTCACTTTTTTCATGTGTGCGCCTCATGCGCTAAAGACCCTCTTGCCTTAAGTATGCCTTGCACCTTTAACTACCTTGAATAGTGAGATAACATGTAGTGAAGTGTGTTGCTACAGGCCTAGCAAGATTCCCTTCATTGGTGAACTTTCTCATCAAGTTCAATACCCAACAATGATTATAGATGTACACCGTAATTCTTCGACATTTATTGATGACACCCGCATGGATGGGTAAGCTATCAATGTCCTCTAGCATTAAGTCTAGGCAATGCGTAGCACATGGAGACCAACAAAGTGCTTTCTCTTATCCATCAACATTTGCCCAACATTCATATATGTTAAAGCTCTATTTATAATCACTTGAACAACATTTTCCTCCCCTACTTCCTCCGTTGCACTATCAAGGAGATGACATAACAATTCTTAGCATTCTTTATAATGGTAGAACCATCTACAGTTTCAACAAAGATAGTCCCCCTTAGGACGATTCATCAGAAAATTAATTATTGTTTTATTCCTACCGTCTGTCCAACCATCTAGCATTATGGTACAACATGCACTCCTCCATTCCTTCTATACTCTTCAAGAAGGCCCACAACATACTTAAATTAATTTTCAAGCAATGGATTTTTCAACTCATGGTAGCTTGGTAGCTCCAAATTTAGTCCAAAAGTAGAAATGGACTGAACCATATCCTCCAAAAATGGCCTTTTAGTCACATTGAAAGCAATGCTATTGTAATAAAAAAATCTAGCAACTTTTTAACGAATTTTTTCTCTTTCACCCTTCTTCCAATGCTCATTAAGGGTAGTTTGCTTGCTTTTTCCTTTAAAAAGTTGATTAATCACCCCTTTTCTTTTAGTAGTGTCTCCTCCCCCACTTTCTCCAACTTCTTTTTCAATGTCAAGATCAACAAATTCACGTCTTCCTCCTCTAGTATCATACATCTCATCGTCTTTATCTTCCTTTTCTTCTTCTATTCCTAGCAGTAGATCCTTGAAAAATGAACTAAATTCATCTATAACACTAGCACAAATTTTAACATTTTTATGTGTCTTTGCTAAGTGGTGTTTCATTTTAAAAACCTTTCCATAAAAATTCCTCCTACAAAGAGCCCTAAAAGTTGAATCAAACAGAGAAAGAGATAGAAGTCACCAATTTTTGTTTTTTCCTTGCATTCTTTGTAGGAAAATAGAGGCTTCTTGCTTGGAGAAAGAAGACAAACCAAAACTAAGAAAAAAAGTAGAGATCCAAGCTGGAGGAGGACAAGAGCAACCCAATCAACACTTTGGTCAACCGCAAGTGGAGAAGAAGACAAGAACAAGCTTCCCAAAAGCACCAAAATCCCTTTTCTTCTCTCTTTTGCTCCCTTGGGTTTAGTAATGTTATACAATAACATTTTAAAACCCAAAAGTTAAAAAAAAAATGGAATTGAATTGCACGATTGATTCAAATCGTATGATTTGAATAAATAATCGTACCGATTTGACAACTGTGTGAAACCATTACTTTTTAATTGTTATTGATAAGAGGGTATTATCTGCCCTGTCAATCAAATAAAGAAAGTCGAGGTTGGAAGAGAGAAGGAAAAATAGCATGGGATTTTTGGTCAAAGAAAAAGGTCTCTTATGGTTGTTTGATCTTTAGATGATTTCGTCTTGCATAGGGTAATAAAGCCTGGTTTTTTCATTTGAAAAATATTTTGGACACCTTTTTCCTCATCATTGCTTGTGCATTGCAAAGAACTTGCCAATGTATGGAATATGTTATGTTCATTGATTCAAAAAGGTTTTGGTCTTTGTTGCGGATGATTTCTTCTAAATTCACTCATCTGAAGACAAAATTAGCACAAAGAAACTGGTTCATGGTTCTGTCTATTGATTTGCTCCCCCCTCTTCTTTCTGTTTTAGCCTTTTAGGGTACTTTAGCCTCTTCTGATGAATTACTTCCTGCCCCTCCCCTGTTATTCTTTTATTTGTTGATTTTTTTAGGTTCAAAGAGACCGAAATACTTACGAAATTTGAGAAAATCTTGTGGCCCATTATAGAGCAGCAGATGACTGAAAGTGTGCAAGAAAAACATATAAGGAAATGCAGTAGCAATGTTGCAAGTTTGTCAGTAATCCGTAAATAATTGATTTTATGGGGGAGCTTTTGATAGCTGCTTGCCAAAATTTTGTAGTGAACCAATTTTCTTGTACGCCTCCAAATTTCTGTTATCTTGCTACATACATCTGAACTTGTTTCAGCAATTTTTTTTTTCCCATTATTACTAAGAGATGCTTGAACTGAATTGAGAAAATGCTTACTAGCCTTTCTTGTATTTTATTATTTTTACAAGTGTTTATATAGTGAATCAAGTGGCGAAACCCTCTTGCTATATTAAATGAGGAAAACAAAGATTTAAATTTTTTTTCCAATATATTTTTTTTCCTTAGGTTGATCAAGGTATAGTTTTCCAATTCTCTCTATTGCCCACGATTGGAGGGATATATTCTGATGCAATTAAAAAAGAATTGGAATATTGACATAAATTTGAACACGTGGAGAAGGTGTAGTGAAAACACGACGTGCATGAAATTTTGCTAAAAGATTGCGTGTGGAATTTTAATGAATTTTGATGAAACGACACTTGTTCCCGAAGGAAAATAGTGTGACGATCAATACTCAACATTATGCTGTGATTGTGTTTTTTTGGACAAATTTCATCGTTTAGGCCTTTAGAAGTTTTGTTTCGAGTATAACTCGATATAGGTGAGTTCGATTTTAATTTTGTTTGTTGTTACGATATACATCACGATATCTGTTTCTAGATAGGTTTTAAGATAATTTTTTTTTTTAGTAAAATTTACTATTTTTAGTATTCTAGTTGATTTAAAAGTATTGTCGTAGATTTTGTCTATTTAAGGCCATTGTATGAGTTATTGAAATTTAGATTAAAAGAATTTGGAGACTTTAGTTTTGTTTTTTTTTTTTTTCTCATTTCTTGATATTTTTGTGAATCCACGAGTTAGAAAATGTGCGTTTATTATCTTTCTTATTCACGCCCGGCATCAGATTCCCTTGTGTCTTTTTCTTTTAAGTAGCATCTATGAAAATAGGCATTGTTCGTTTTCACATGGAAGTAATGGGATGCTTTCACAACAAAGAATATGGGAATATAATTTCCTATGATTGTTTTTCGTGGTTTATAGTTTTATTAATCGATACAAACTACAAATGTTACACGGCAGCATAAACATCTGCATTTATAAGTGGTGCACTAGAAGTTATGCAACAATAGGCCCATATGAACTGAATCACATAACCTTTTAGATCAGTGGTATTAGTGACAGCTTGAGTGCATTTGCAAGCACCCTTGTCTTTCATATCATCGAGTTGAACCTCTCGTTTGTGTGTGTGTATATATATATCTTCTTTTCATTCAGCTTGCTTGTTATCTCTTCTGAAACATTTTGGAAAATGTGTATTGAATGTGGAGTGGAAACCAATAGTCCCACACCGGGAAGTTAAGAATTTTAAAAACTAATAATTTATATTACAATAATTATTTAAGTATTTGAAATCTTGGAGGGAATTGAGTAAGCCCATGTTTGCATGAGAGCTCATACGGTTGGGCCCATTATTTCGAAAACTACATTACTAAGCATAAAGCACTTGCGTAACGTGCATGACGTGCAAGGTCATAGGCTTAGCCTAAGAGAGTTTTTGCTCTTTTTAACAAGTCCCTTAATTTTTTGTCAATCTTTCGTACAACCCTTTTCAACTGGTGCTTAGCGCCTATTTAAGTATGTCCTTCCCTAATTTTAAATGTTTTTTTTTTTTTTTTCACTTCTCTTAATTTGCAATTTTTGTTCCTACATTTCCAAGAGAGAATAGATTATTGTATCTTGTAGTTTGAATGCCTATTGAAGTGTAATTGAACAAGGTGAGTTTTTTGCTTTAGAACAGTGTTGCATGCATTCCTTAATCTGTTGAGATACCCTTTTTTTTTTTTTTTTTGGATACAACCAACTGAAGCACTACAGAGAAAGAACAGTTAACAGCCCTGAGCTTCTTCTACTAAAACATCAAGAACTACTGGGGGGAAATCCTCCAGCCAAGCCAAGAAAGACTCAATTCCTACAGTAAATTTGTAATACCCTGTATTTCACAAAAAATAATAATAATAATAATAATAATAATAATAATAATTTTTTTAGGATAAAACACATGCCTGGAAGTTCATGCACATGCCCAGAAGTCCATACACATGCCCAGAAGTTCAGGCAGCCCGCCTGGACTTTCTGACGCCAAAAACTCTATATAAATCAACTCTCCCCTTTTCATTTTTCACACCAAATTCACTTTAAATTGTGATTTTTCCTCCTCTTTTCACTCATATTGAGTTTTTAGTCTTTTGAGACTCTCTGTCCGAGACTCTCAGTGCAGTACGGCAAAGTTTTGTCCGGAGGAAAGCGTCAGATCTGAAAAAGAAGAAGCTCTTATCTAAAAGTGGGAACGAAACATAGGTTTGCGTGTTTTATAACTTTTATTAAAGTTTACATTCAATTATTATTATGTCTATTGTTCATTTACACTGCATTATGTCATATAATGTTTATACTGTCGCACTTATGCCTGTACACTTAGAATTCACGTATTATATTGTTATAATGGCGGATTTGTGGTCAATCTAACTCAACTAGACTCGGTCTTGTCCTCAGTAACTTTAAATAGTGAACGGGAGGCAGCGGGCTGCTCTAAGCGATTGGTTATTTAAGCAGACCTAGTGTCTCACCTCTCAACTGGGGACTGATCTAGTTGGTCTTATTGAAAGCTATCAGCGTATACATGTAATACTGAATGTCCTAACCATGCACGTCGTGATACCGACTCTGATAAGGGTCACTAGACGTTGCCAAAGTCAGTCTAAATGTCAAGAAAAGACCAGACCAGTAGACTAGACCAGTTCATGCATTGGCATCATACATATTACCACCTAGGGACGTATATGGTTCATGACTCATAGAATGGTTAGAAGCATTGCTCGCTATTCATTACATTTCTCTGGAGAGGGACGTACATGAGAACCCGACTACACCCGGGGGGGAGGGGACATCAGTACATGAATCCAGAGCATCGTTCCTGAGGAGGGACGTATAGTGAGAACCTGGCTACGCCCGGGGAAGGACACCTATACTTGAACTCAGGCGATGTACGTTCATCAAACCATTACGAGACGGTGTCATGAATACATACATATTGATTGATTATGATGCTCACATGTGTATTTAAGATATAGAAGATTGAAGTATGTTTTATTAATTGTTATACTCACGAACTATTTACCCACTGAGCGCGTTAAGCTCACTCTATTATTATCCAATATTTCACAGGAAATTAGGGTGGACTGTGTGCAGGTTATGGGGCTCACATTTTGTACCCTTTGTATGATTCATTGGGGATTTTGGGGAGTATGTTCTCTTGATCATTTTATGTACAAATTATATTCTGAATTAAATGAAATCAGATTTGTACTCTGTGACATATATTTTCGCTGCGCACTCTGTTGTTACCATTGTTATTGTTCCAAATGCGCACCCAGTCCGCGAGTGTACCACCGGTTTAGGCGCGTCCGGGCGGGGTGTGACATTTAATGGTATCAGAGCGTACGGTCCTCGGCCCGCCTAAGTCCACCAAATTAGGGGAAGAAAAATTTCATTAGATATATATATCTTTAGAACTATATATATATATGAATTATATATAGTTAAGATTTGTATTAAATATATATCTAAGAAAACTATATAGTTTTATATAGTTTAGAAATATATATATTGTCACGACACCCCTGTCGTAGGCTGATGTCATGACCGGCACAATGTACTATACACTGTACATACCAGTATACAGTATACAATACACTGTCAGCCTCTCACAATCCATCCCAAACTTACAGAATTTTTTTTTTTTTTTTTATACCACAATTCAAATCCAATCAACTAGCTATATAGATGATCATTCCACTCACATTCATTTCATTCATTCCACAAAATAAATTCCCAACTGATAAATACATTTCATCATCCCAAGCATTATATAAGATTACCACACAACCCATCTAGGTGATAGTACATATATATAGTGTGTGATAATTATACATATCAAAATAACAAAAATATAATTTATTTCCTCCAAACATACATACACGTACCAGACGAAGGTTCACGTGATTATTACTCACGGATTTTTCTTTTTCCCTTCGACTCAATACCTGAAATATTGGAGGAAATGGGGTGAGCAAACAACAGCTCAGTGAATATAGTTCTTGAGATGACAATTATATACATTTAGATAAATATGACATTTAAAATCATTTCAAACACTTATTCAACACATGCATCATTCAACGAATATATCATACATGTCAACAACATAAATTGTATGAGTTTTCAATAACATAATGCACAATCTCCCTCCTCCGCAAGGCAAGAGAGCGGGTCTAACCCTTGTATAGCCGTGCAAGGTAGACACAGCTTCTTATCACCCAATTCACAGTCATTTCAAGGATCGCAACCCTTGTTAGGACAGACCTACTGACAATGAGGACTCGCAAAACCTCATCCGGGTCTAATTCCTAACGAAATGACGATGAGGATTCGCAAAACCTCATCATTACAAACTCCAATTGCTAAAATCAGTTTGCATGATCCATAAAACTCAATGTATATATAAATATACCATGCATACAATCAAACATTTTATATATGTATAATGTCATACAAGAACCAAATCAAGAAAACTATACTCACAGTGGTTACACAGGGTTTCTAAGCCAACCTCTAAAATCGAGCAACAATAAACGTCATTGCTTCCTCAAAAGCGTTTATCCATGCCCTTAAGCCTCAATTTAAACACTGAAATTACCCATAGAGTATCATTAGAATCATCATTTACCATATCAGTAGCTACTAAAATATCAAATCACCGTTAACAGTACTATTCATTTTTTACTATTTACTTTTCACTATTACTATTCACTATTCACTATTCACTATTCACTATTTACTATTCACTATTTACTATTACTATTCACTATTCACTATTCACTATTTATTTTTACTATTCATCCGAAAGATGTAAATTGTATTAAAATTGTCAAATAGTCTCCAAAAATCATAAAATTGAATCTAACCACATATTCGGGGTCCCAACAGTCCAGGGAACGTTTTTCTACCTTTCTAGCGGATTTTCTATTCACGTTGGGTCAAAACCCCAATTTGTCAAAACGCCGCAAAACGGCTCCCATAGCTAAAATTAGTCCGCTAGAATCGTTACATGTAGCTTAGATAGTAATTTTACGATGAAAAATAGCAAAAATAGTTTACCGGCACGTCGAATTTGGCACGAATCCCTCGTTTTCTCTTTTTCTTCTTCTCCTTCTCTCTGTTTCTCTCGTGCGTCTCTCTGTTCTTCTCTTTCCCTTCCAGCAACCTCTTTTCTCTTCCTTTCTATTTTATTTTTTATTTATTTATTTATTTATTCTAGTTGGACACGTTGGATGCAACTAGGAAGATTTTTTTTTATTTATTTTTTATTTTTATTTTATTATTATTATTTTTATTTAGATTTATATATACAAATTATTCCATGCACATTTCTCTCAATAGTTAACCAACTCCCCATCTTGATATTTCACTTTCATTCATTCAATCATACTCCAATCCACATTTTTTTTTAATTAACCAACCCCATAAATTAATCAATTTCATAATTTTGTTTATTTACTAATCATACACGCGTATATTTAGCGCATACGTATCAAATAAGTGTAAAATACGTGTATGATACATCTCGATATACGCGTACTTCAACGTATGTATTTAATTAACATTACGGGGTGTTACATATATAGTTGTGATTAATGAAAACTATATATATTGTGATGATTAAATATATATATATCTATATATCTATGCATATAGGAGATATATATATACTATGTTGATAATGAAAAATTTTGAATGAAGAATTTTATTAGATATATATATCTCTAGAACTATATATATATATGTCAATTATATATAGTGCGATTGTATTAAATATATATCTAGAGAACTATATGATTTTTTATACAGTTTAATTTAAATATACATATAGTCATGATTTATTAAAAATTATATGTATAGTTATATAGTTATATACCTTAGTGTATATGAGATATATATATATATATATATATATATATATATATGTTATATTTAAAATAATAATAATAATAATAATAATAAATTTTGAAAAATGTTATTAGATATATATAGAACTATATATATATGAATTATAGATATAGTTAAGATTTGTATTAAATATATATCTAAGAAAATTGTATATGATTTAGATATAGTTTAAATTTTAAATATATATATAGTTGATTTGTGAAAACTATATATACAGTTATGATTACATATATGTATATATCTATATATATATATATATATATATATATATATATATATATATATATATATTATATATATATATATCATATTGCTAATGAAGAATTTTGATTACATGATGGCATAAACATCAAGAGAAAAATATAAAATCTTATCCAATTGACAAGGCATAAATCTTAAAAATGTTAGGAATATATTTTGTCTTTCATAAATTTATTTTTCTTTCAGCAAAGAATGACCTCAAGTGAAGGAGCAACTTCCACTAGCAGGGAACCAATTCCCACTAAACTCAAGGAAATTGTCCAAAAGGGAGTTTATGACTATGAGGAGCATCGACAACAGAGATCTCCGCCTCCATCAAATCCTTCACAACAAACTCGCAACTGTGGGTTGGTTGAACATAACAACGGTTGAGGGCCCCGTCTCTTACAACTTGGTGAGATCCTTCTACGAAGCCATGAATTACGTGAGAATTCCAGAAGAAGGAATCAGTCATGTATTGGAGACAACAGTTATGGGGATAAAAATTCCTATCAACGTCGAAATCATCGCTCGACTTATGAAGATTCCGATTGAGGAAAGAATTATTGATCCACATGAACCGCAGACAATTACAGAGATTGCGGAGTCTAATGAACAATTATTCAATTCCCTCACCAATGAGTCATACACTCAATCGACGTTCACCAACCTCCCAAACAATTATCTTAAACCATTTCTTGCCGGCCTTGGAAAGATCGTGTTCGGCAACATCTTGCCAGAAAGGAGGCCTAATGGCACTATGTCAAGGGCCCAACTCTTTGTGCTATATTGCATAGAGAAGGGAATAAAGGTCTCCCTACCACACATCATCATCTAAAAATGTTGAGGGTGATTCAAAACCCTTTGAGAAAGGAATTCCTCGGTTACGGAGTCTTGATCATGAGGATGCTACGCGAAGTAAACATCGACACTTTTGATGGGACTTCGACACAAATCGTTGAGCCAGTTACAACATCTTCTATCTTCAAGATATATGTTCCAAGGGGAAGAGTAACTGACGAGGAAGTATTCGACACAACGATAGGAAATGCCGAGAGAATGATGGACAAGTATGGACGCTTCCTTCGAAAAAGTCGACTCAAGATTCCCGTCAGAGAAGCACCAAATTTTGGAGGGCAGAACATCCCAATGAGCCCACTATTTCAAAATTTTTCACCTTATACAGATCTAGATATATAAGGGGTTCTAGTTAGGGGATCCCCGTATAATCAAAACAATTACCTTTCACCTATGAATCACACGTACAACCAATACTTTCCCCCAATGCCTATGGCCTACCCTCCACCTATGGGACAATCGAGCCATCAACCACTAATGAATCAATCGACTAACCTTTTTGAAAGGTTAAATAAAATGGAATCCAATATGGCGGAAATGAGAACGACTCAAAATTATACATTAACACATATGCAAAACTCTGAAGCAGAGCGAGCAAACTCTCAACCTTCTGTTAGTAGTCGTTCTGTACCTAGCAGGAGATCTAGAAGGAGTGGAAGTAGGTAGGGAAATCAAAATTGATTACTGGCATTGTAAACTTTTCTTTTATATACATGAATGAAATGTTTTGTTTAAAGACTATCTTTGGTGGGCCGACTTACAACCATTCTTTCTTTTGTATCACTAACTTTGGAACGGTATGGGACATAACAAAATTGGAGGATACTAAATAAAATGTGGAAGTAAGAAAACCCATGACCTTGTGTGAAAAGCAACATTTGGAGAAAGTTGCATTACTAATATTATCACTAAGTTTACACGGTATGAGACGAGTAAATTTGGACGATACTATTAGTGAACTTCTATTCAGCCAATGTTTTTAGAGACCGTGTTCATACAACTTAGCTTGGTTAACACCCTTATTACCAAAGTCATGTGGTATGGGACACATGAACTTGGCTAATAATCGAAAAGACTAAGAGTAAGAGTTTGAATACATAAGATTGCGATAGAACGTTAGATCAGGATATACACCGAGGCAAATCTTAGAATTTTTATGACTCGTATGGATTTTTAATGAAATATATAAGTATGTTCACAAAGACCAAAACCAAATCATTTGAAATACTTGCAAAGTTTTGTACTTATTATATAAACATTCTAATCTTGTTTTTACACCCTGCCAAACATACGAGTTATATAAGATTATTTGATTCCTCAACAGAAACCTTACACTATACTTAGAAAAAATAGGTGATTTTAATATTGCAATACTCTCGAAATTGTTGCTGAGCATACTATAACATTATACTTGACTACAGTTTCTTAATCTTGGTTTTATTTTCTCCTTACCAGTGAGAAAATGCAAACAAGGAAGAGAGGAAGGCCACGTACTGTTTGTCCAGCAGTTGAGGCACCTCATGAGATTCAAGAACCGCCGCCTCCGACAACAGCACAGGCCACACCCGACACTGCCACTCCATCTGGGCAGGCAATACCACCCCCACCCGCACCCTTTACTATGCCTTCGAGCATGAAAACCTTTTTCGCCTAATTTATTGAAGCAATCAAAGCCACTGTTCAAACGGCCGTTCGTGAGACCGCGACCAGTCAGGTTGCCACGGTTCAAGCACCTGTAAAATTTGGGTCGGAAGCTCAAACCGATCAGATTACTAAATACAAGCGGCTACAACCTCTTACTTTCGATGGCACCATTGATGCTGATGAGGTGCAAAAGTGGCTGGATGAGTCAAAGAAGACTCTTGATGCAATGAGAGTCGATGAGACTCGAAAAATTCCACTAGCGACTTACCAACTTGTTGGTGGGGCAAACACATCGTGGATGACAATGAAAGAAGACCCAAGGGTCAACATAGCAGATATGATTTGGCAACAGTTTGAGTCAATGTTTATTGATAAGTATTTTCCTAGCGCGGTGACGAAGCAGAAGCGCCAGGAATTCGCTAAGTTATACCAGGGCACCATGACTATCAGAGAATATGCTGGAAAATTCAAAGAATTATCAGTCTACTCTCTCTCCACCATCTCAACGGAGTGAGATAAGACTGAGAAATTTTATAATGGCCTTCGCCATGACATTCGACAAGCCTTGTCGATCTTGGATCTCAAGATTTACAAGGAGGTTGTTGACAAGGCCATGAGCTTTGAACAAAAGAAGATCTTACAGGAACAGAGAATGAATAAGGGCAAACAACCTGCAACGTTTTCCCAACAAGGCTCGCAGCAGGGCAACAGCAAGAAGCCCTACTACAATCAAAACCCAGCCCTCCCAGTCCCTGTTTCGAAGAATGAGGCCACAACACCTGCGGCTGAACCTTATAACCCTAACCATCAGGGTTTTAGTAATCATGGCCGCGGAGGTCGTTATGGAAGGGGTGGCCGTCGAAACGGAAATGGCAGAGGTGGTGGTCGACACCACAATCAGCAAGCCCAGCAGAACAATCAGCATGACCAGCAACACAATCAGCAGTACAGGCCTACTTGTTTCAACTGCGGCCAGCAGGGCCACGTAAGAAATGTCTGTCCGCACCTTCAGCAACCTGTTCCTGCTATTCCGGTCCAACAAGCACTACCTGCTGCTAATGCCCAACCCAGGCAGAACCAGCAGAACCAGGGTCAACGGAATCAGGGCAGAGCATATGCCATCGCTCAACAACCCCTCCCAGACAACAACCCCTCCCAGACAACAATGTAGTCGAAGGTACATTTCCTTTGTTCAATACAATGGTGCATGTTTTGTTTGATTCAGGTGCTACGCATTCTTTTATATCATCAGCATTGGTAAGGCATTTATGCCTGCATCCTGAACCCACAAACATCACACTCCATGTCACATCACCGTTTGGATCTGGTACTGACGTGAATTTGCAGTGTTCTCGATGTGAACTTCGAATGTCAGAACAAATAATATATGCAGATCTTTTTGTGATGGATATTGAAGACTTCGACATCATCCTCGGCATGGACTGGCTCGCACCACTGAATGCAAAGATCGACTGTCTAAATAAGCAAGTTCAGTTAACCTTGCCTACATGAGAGTTTGTCAAGATTCACGGAACAAGGAAATGGATACACAAATCAACAGTTGCACTTCTCAAATCTCAACTTCGAGCGTTATCCCTTGGTGAAGAAAATGAATCACCAGCACAATACCCTATCGAAATACACGATGTTCCAGTCATATCTGAATTCCCAACAGTTTTTCTAAATGACCTTCCTGGTCTACCTCCAGTTAGGGAATTCGATTTTGAGATCAACCTCATACCTAGGACAGGGCCCATCTCAATTCTACCATACAAAATGTCTAATGTCAAGCTGGTCGAATTAGACAACCAACTGAAGGAATTAGAGAGTAATGGCTTCATCTGAAAGAGTTCATCACCCTGGGGCGCTCCAGTTCTGTTTGTTCGCAAAAAGGATGGTTCGTTACGACTTTGCATCGATTATCGCAAGTTGAATAACGCCACCATCAAGAACATATATCCATTGCCCATGATCGATGACTTGTTCGACCAACTTAGAGAAGCCAAATACTTCTCTAAGATTGATTTACGGTCCGGTTATCACCAACTCCGGATCCGAGAGTTGGACATCACCAAGATGGCGTTTAGAACTCGGTACGATCAATACGAGTTCTTAGTTATGTCGTTCTGTCTAACAAATGCACCTGCTGCATTCATGGATTTGATGAATCGCATATTCAGGTTATACTTAGAACGATTTGTGGTGATTTTTGTGGACATCTTGATATATTCCTCAACCGAGGAAGGCCATAAAATACATTTGAAAATAGTCCTCCAGACCTTGAGAAGCCACCGACTATATGCAAAGTTGAGTAAGTGCGAATTTTGGGCGAAGAGAGTTCAATTTCTAGGCCATGTGGTTTCAGGCAATGACATTGAGGTAGATCCTTCTAAGGTTGAAGCCGTTTTAAATTGGAAGCAGCCTACCACTGTTACTCAGATTAGGAGTTTTCTTGGGTTGGCTGGTTATTACATACGCTTCATCAAGGACTTCTCAAAGATTGCTGAACCTATGACCAAGCTCACTCGAAAAGACGTGCGATTCATCTGGAATCCCGCCTGTGAAGCATCATTTCAGGAATTGAAGAAACGCCTCACGACGACACTTGTACTTATCACTCCAAGAAATGCAATTGGATTTTCATTATACACCGACGCCTCTCTCCAAGGCTTAGGTGCCGTACTAATGCAAGAAGGTCAAGTTGTTGCATATGCCTCGAGGCAACTAAAGATTCACGAGGGTAATTACCCAACACATGACTTGGAACTTGCAGCTGTTGTGTTTGCAATACATTGTCCTATTTTCACTTATCAATAACATGATGAAACATTATTACACTTATCTTAGTACATTGTTTCACTAGAATAACTACACCGATGTCTGAAACTAACATCCATGGATATCGTGATGCACACACGCAGTGGCCTCCTTGGCAACTTGTAACTACTTCTCAAGAAGCAGAGTCAGGTCACTACTACTTTGCATCACCAACTCCATCACTGCACAACGATCATTATCGCCAGAACGTGCATGACTTTTTTGCAACAATCCCGTGCCCTCACCTTGGTAGGACCTTCTACCACAATTGCCAAGAGGTCGAATTCAAGCACTAGCACGAAAAAGTATTCCACCGCTCAACCTACCTCCCCTCAAACGATGTAACCATCGCCCTCCACCACCATCTGTTATGCAAATGTAGGAATCTTCAGAGGATGAGTCCGATTCCATTTGCTCTCCATGGTTTTATGATGATGAGGATTCCACCGGCCACAGTGCAATTCAGGGACCATACTAGCACTATCCTGAACTCGCAAGAGATGACGCCGGTAGTGGATCTCAAGCAGATAACCCTCATAACTACTTGAATTGATTTCGAGGGCGAAATCCCTTTAAGGGGGGTAGAGTGTAATACCTTGTATTTCACAAAAAAAAAATAATAATAATAATAATAATAATTTTTTTAGGATAAAGCACATGCCTGGAAGTCTAGGCACATGCCCGGAAGTCCAGGCAGCCCGCCTAGACTTCCAGGCGCCAAAAACTCTACATAAACCAACCCTCCCCTCTTCATTTTTCACACCAAATTCACTCCAAATTGTGATTTTTTCTCCTCTTTTCACTCATATTGAGTTTTTAGTCTTTTGAGACTATCTGTCCGAGACTCTCAGTGCAGTACGACAAAGTTCTGTCCGGAGGAAAGCGCTAGATCTGAAAGAGAAGTTCTTATCTGAAAGTAGGGAACGAAACATAGGTTTGCGTGTTTTATAACTTTTATTAAAGTTTACATTGAATTATTATTATGTCTACTGTTCATTTACACTGCATTATGTCATATAATGTTTATACTGCCGCACTTATGCCTGTACACTTGGAATTCACGTATTATACTGTTATAATGTCGGATTTGTGGTCAATCTGACTCAACTAGACTCGGTCTTGTCCTCAGTAACTTTAGATAGTGAACGGGAGGCAGCGGGCTGCTCTAGGCGATTGGTTATTTAAGCAGACTTAGTGTCTCACCTCTCAACTGGGAACTGATCTAGTTGGTCTTATTGAAAGCTATCAGCGTATACATGTAATACTGAATGTCCTAACCATGCACGTCGTGATACCGACTCTGATAAGGGTCACTAGTCGTTGCCAAAGTCAGTCTAAATGTCAAGAAAAGACCATACCAGCAGACTAGACCAGTTCATGCATTGGCATCATACATATCACCACCTAAGGACGTATATGGTTAATGACTCAGAATAGTTAGGAGCATTGCTCGCTATTCATTACATTTCTCTGGAGAGGGACGTACATTAGAACCCGGCTACACCTGGGGAGGGACATCAGTACGGGAATCCAGAGCATCGTTCCTGAGGAGGGACGTATAGTGAGAACCTGGCTATGCCAGGGGAAGGACACCTATACGTGAACTCAGGCGATGTACGTTCATCAAACCATTATGAGACGGTGCCATGAATACATACATATTGATTGATTATGATGCTCACATGTGTATTTAAGGTATAGAAGATTGAAGTATGTTTTATTAATTGTTATACTCACGAACTATTTATCCACTGAGCGCGTTAAGCTCACTCTATTATTATCCAATCTTTCAAAGAAAATTAGGGTGTAGTGGGTGCAGGTTATGGGACCCGCATTTTGTACCCTTTGTATGATTCATTGGGGATTTTGGGGAGTATGTTCCCTTGACCATTTTATGTACAAATTATATTCTGAATTAAATGAAATCAGATTTGTACTGTGTGACATATATTTCTGTTGCGCACTCTGTTGTTACCATTGTTATTGTTCCGCGCCGTCCGCGAATGTACCGCCGATTTAGGCGCGTCCTGTCAGGACGCCCCTGACGTAGGCTGACATCATGACCGGCACAGTGTACTATACACTGTACATACCCGTATACAGTATACAATACACTGTCAGCCTTCACGTACTCTCACAATCCATCCCAAACTTCCAGAATTTTTTTTTTTTTTTTATTTTTATTTTATACCACAATTCAAATCCAATCAACTAGCTATATAGATGATCATTCCATTCACATTCATTTCATTCATTCCACAAAGTAAATTCTCAACTGATAAATACATTTCATCATCCCAAGCATTATATAAGATTACCACACAACCCATCTAGGTGATAGTACATATATATAGTGTGTGATAATTATATATATCAAAATAACAAAAATATATTTTATTTCCTCCAAACATACATACACGTACCAGACGAAGGTTCACGTGATTATCACTCACGGATTTTTCTTTTTCCCTTCGACTAAATACCTGAAATATTGGAGGAAATGGGATGAGCAAACAACAGCTCAGTGAATATAGTTCTTGAGATGGCAATTATATACATTTAGAGAAATATGACATTTAAAATCATTTCAAACACTTATTCAACACATGCATCATTCAACGAATATATCATACATGTCAACAACATAAATTGCATAAAATTTCAATAACATAATGCACAATCTCCCTCCTCCGCAAGGCAAGAGAGCGGGTCTAACCCTTGTATGGCCGTACAAGGTAGACACAGCTTCTTATCACCCAATTCACAGTCATTTCAAGGATCGCAACCCTTGTTAGGACAGACCTACTGACAATGAGGACTCGCAAAACCTCATCCGAGTCTAATTCCTAACGAAATGACAATGAGAATTCGCAAAACCTCATCATTACAAACTCCAATTGTTAAAATCAGTTTGCATGATCCATAAAACTCAATGTATATATAAATATACCATGCATACAATCAAACATTTTGTATATATATAATGTCATACAAGAACCAAATCAAGGAAACTATACTCACATTGGTTACACAGGGTTTCTAAACCAACCTCTAAAATCGAGCAACAATAAACGTCATTGCTTCCTCAACTCTTAAGCCTCAAATTAAACACTGAAATTACTCATAGAGTATCATTAGAATCATCATTTACCATATCAGTAGCTACTAAAATATCAAATCACCGTTTACAGTACTATTCATTATTTTACTATTCACTTTTCACTATTCACTATACACTATTCACTATTCACTATTCACTATTCACTATTCACTATTCATCCGAAAGATGTAAATTGTATTAAAATTGTCAAATGGTCTCCAAAAATCATAACATTGAATCTAATTAACCAACTCATTCCACTCATTCCATCTATTAATCAATTTAATTCAACTCCAATTCACATATCTAATTAACCAACTCATTCCACTAATAAAACTTATATTCTTTATTTAATAATTTTATTTATTTGCTCATATTCCTTACATATAGTATGTATTTCATACACGCGTATATCCTACACGCATGTATATACGCGTATCATACATCTCGATATACGTATAATATATCGTATGTATTTAATTAAAATTACGGGATGTTACACGTCCGGGCAGGATGTGACAAAATTGGCTAAGTCTGTTGGCTACTTTATTTTCCTCCCTAAAAGTAAAACTTATCCTCACCTCTGAAAAAGAAATGAGAAGCCTGAGAGAGTAATCAATTAGCAACCCAAATTCATCAATCATATATCTCCCTTGATATTAAATGCATTCACCACTGCAGATGAATCGCTCTCTATTTCATGAACTTGCAGTCCAATCTCCTTAGCAAAAATTAGGCCTTCCCGAATGGCAATGGCTTCCACAAATTTAACTTCAAAACAACCATCACATCTCTTTGCAAGGGCAGCAATAGGCAATCCTTCATCATTTCTTATGATAACTCCAACACCGAACCAGGTAAGGGAGTCTCTATCAGCAGAATCCACATTCATTTTTAGCTTACCCGTGTCTGGAGGAACCCAATGATATTTGTTCCTTTCTCCCCTTTCAGCCACGATACCATGACATTTTTTAAAATCAGAGATGAAAGAAAGAGCATTACCCACATTATGGAACATGTCCTGCCTTTTATTGGAGAATAGGAGGCAATTTCTCTCACCCCAAATCCACCGGCAAATAGCTATGGATCTGTCAAGCTCCTCCTTATCTATCTGAGACACCATGTCTCTATAATTTGCATTAGAAATAAAACCATATAAGCTAGCATTGAGGCCAAAATCAGCCATGGAATCCCATACTTCTTTGGCATGGAAACAATCCCCAAGAGTATGACCAATGGATTCAACTCCTTCCTCGCCAAGGCTGCATATTGGAGAGGAGATAATTCTCCTACTACACAGATTAAGTCTTGTAGGAAGCAAATTGTGGAGCACCTTCCAGAAAAAAATCTTGATCTTTGGAGGGAGGCATAGACCCCAAAGCTTCTTCCAGCACCTATCAAAACCTGAAGAAGAGGATTGGTTTCCTTCCATTAAGGACATTTGAAGCCAATAACCACTCTTAACTGAATAGTGCCCATTGCTAGTATAATGCCAAATAAGAGTGTCAAGAGTCTCTATGATACGGATGGGAATTTTAGTAATTGTTATAAGGTCTTCTTCCCACACAACTTGCCTCAAAGCTTCCACATTCCATCTTCTTTCCGGAGTGATGAATTCATTGACATACTTATCATTAGCTAAAGAGGGTGGTGTAATAATTTTGAAAGAGGAAGGTCGTGGAATCCAAACACTTTTCTTTAGATGAATATGGCGACCACCTCCAACTTGCCAACGCACACCTTCCCTCAACAATTCCCGCCCACAACAAATACTTTTCCATATTAATGAAGAATCTGGTAGCACCTTTGCATCCCAAAAGGATGAGTATGGGAAATAACACACTTTAAAAACCTTAGAGATAAGAGATTGTGGATGAGTTATCAAGCACCATCCTTGTTTGGCTAGAAGAACCTTATTGAAAGCTTCCAAGTCTCTAAACCCTAAGCCACCCATAGCTTTGGGTTTACAGAGTTCACTCCACTTTTTCTAATGAATTTTTGGTCCATTGGAAGAAGAGCCCCACCAGAAATTAGCCATCATCGAATTAATCTGCTTGCACAAGGTGGATGGGAATTGGAAGCAACTCATTGTGTATGCCGGGAGAGCTTGAGCCACAACCTTGATAAGAATCTCATTTCCTCCTGCTGAAAAGAGCTTATCTTTCCAACCTTGCAAAGTCTTCCACAGCTTTGACTTGACATATTCCAAGAGTAGCATCTTTCTCCTATTCCCCACCAAGGGAAGACCCCAGATATTTGAAGTGCCCTACAAAACCACTGATATTGAGAGTATCTTGAAATATCTTTCTGTTCTCTTGAGATACATTGCTGCAGAAGCTAATCTCCTACTTTCCATAATTTATTTGTTGCCCCGATGCCAACTCATATGTATGAAGAATACTATAAATTGACCTTTCATTACTACTGGAGGCTCTGCAAAAAATGAGACTATCATCAGCGAAAAATAGATGAGAGATAGTAGGGCTGGAACGAGCAATTTTAACCCCTTCAATCTGGCCACATAGTTCAGCTTTATGCAAAAGATGAGAAAGGCCTTCAGCACATAACAAGAACAAGTAAGGAGAAAGAGGGTCTCCTTGGCAGAAACCTCGACTTGGAGATATGTCTCCATGCACAGATCCATTAACTAATATAGAAAATTTGACTGAGGAAACACATTTCATAATCAAATGCACCCATTTTTCTGCAAACCCAAATCTAAGCATAATAGCCTTAAGAAAATCCCATTCTACACAATCGTAGGCTTTACTCATGTCTAGTTTGAGTACAGTTAAGCCTTTCTTGCCCTTTCTTTTATTTTTCATGTGATGCAAAATTTCATGGGCAATAATAATATTATCTATTATTAATCTCCCTCTAAGAAAAGCACTTTGATTTGGTGAAATAATCTGGCCCAAAAGAGGTTTCAGGCTATTAACCAAAACTTTTGCCACAACTTTGTCAGCAACGGTACATAAGCTTATTGGTCAGAAATCAGACACTTTAATAGGATTAGATTGTTTGGGAATGAGACAAATTAAAGTTCTATTGACCTCCCCAAAATCATCATTTCTATTTAAAAAAGAGACATGTTAGTTAGATCATTACCAACAATTGGCCAATATTTTTGATAAAAAAGGGCAGGTAGGCCATCCACACTTGGGCTTTTGGTAGGAGCCATTTGATCAAGAGCAGTTTTAACCTCAGTCTTATCAAAAGGGCAAAGGAGCCTCTGATTCTTCCAATCAGCAACTCTTGGAGAAAGGCCTTCCAAAACACAATCAATGGCCTGAGGAGTTGGCTTGCTGGAGCTGAAAAGCTTTTGGAAGAACTGGACTATGGTTCCTGCAACTTTCGTTGGTGATTTAGACCATCTACCATATTCATTGAGAAGCCCATTTATATGGTTTCTCCTTCTGCGCCCACTTTCTTTTGCATGAAAAAACTTAGTATTCATATCTCCACCCTTGAGCCAGTCAACCTTAGCTCTTTGACTCCAGAAGGATTCTTCTTTTGAATACAAAGATGCGAGTTTTGCTTCCAACCTGCTAATAGTTTGTCAAACTTGAAAAGTTTGAGTCTCTTCATAAAGCTGATCGAGTCTCTTTCTGACTAGACTAATGGTTCTAAGAAGATGACCATACTTATTGCTACTCCATTGGCTTAGAGCTTTTAGACACTCTTGACTGTCTCCTCGACACTTAACACTATGAGAATGTCTGCAATGATTAGACCAGATGCTATGTACCACCTCTTTAGCTTCATCATCTTCAGCCCAAAAGAATTCAACCATCAATCTTTTATGGTTCATTCTACGTACATTTGAACTTAGGCTATCAGTATTGATCAATAGGACTCTATGGTCCGAGCCACAAAAACCAAGGTGGGTACAACAAGCATCAACAAATCAATGTCTCCATGAAGAAGAGCATAGGCCCGGTCAAGTCTCTCTCTTATATTCATTTCTCCAGCTCTCTTGTTGCACCAAGTGAACTTTGGCCCTGAGAATCCCAAATCCTGAAGTTGGCAATCATCCACCACCCTTCTAAATTCATTGATCTGTGAAGCTTCCCTCTGGAAACCACCTCTTTTTTTTGAAGGATCTAAGATTTCATTAAAGTCTCCTATTACTAGCCATGTCGGATCTCTGATAGCAATTTGTTGGTCCACCTCGTGGGTGGCTGTCAAATAGGGCGGCCAGCAACAATCACGTGGGGCGGCCAGCAAAATATAAGTCAGAAGTCGGCGCCGATATATATGAAAATATATTTTCTAAAATTACAAAATTGCCCCTGAATACTCCTGTAAATAGAGCCTTACTTTTATTCTTGAAATTCAATCCTAGAGATTCAAATACGAGAGATCTAATCTGAGAGATCTAATTCTAGATATCTAATCTGAGAGATCCAGAGAGCCTCAAAGAGAGTTTCTTTGAGAAGAAAAAGTGTGAGCCAATTTGTGAAGTTTTATCCACAAATTGAAGATACATATGTATTGTATTATTTGTGAGAGATCCACCGAAGGGTAAAGTTTGTAATCTCATTTTATTATAGTGGAAGTTTCTTACGCGGCCTACGGGTCCCGTGGTTTTTACCTCATCTTTGGAAGGTTTTTCACGCTAAAATCTTTGGTGTTATTTTATTGTATTTTAGTTTGAGAAATTATCTTGAGATTGTGGAATTAATTTCATTACAACCATCGATTTTCCCAACAAAGTGGTATCAGAGCCAGGGTCGTTTTCAGCAAAAGTACTGTTCACACATACAGTACTATTCACGTATACGACACTGTTTTGTCGGCAGGACTATTTGGAATAGTGAATAGTAGTACTATTTATTGAGTACTATTCACAGTGAACTATTCATCGCCAGAAATTCATCACCGGAAAAGTGTCAAGCTCCGCGAAACCTGTTGACTGACGACTCAAATGGAGGATAGCACAGACAATATGATCAAGTTGACTGCATTTAATTATGCAATTTGGAAGCCGAAGATGGAGGATCTTTTATACATTAAAGATTTGTGGAAGCCGATTGTAATGCCGAAGGAGAAAGCCGTGACTACAACTTCGACAGATGACAAGACACCAAAAACAACCAGCACAGACGCTGACTGGGCCGTGGTGAACCGAAAGTGTGCTACTCAAATCAGACAATGGATCGACAAGAGCATTTTCCAAAATTTTGCTAATGAACACGATGCTTACGTTCTTTGGCAAAAGTTGGAGAAAATGTATGCGAGGACAACCGCACAGAATAAAGCTAATCTGATGCGACGATTAGGCAATTTGAAGTATAAAGATGGAAGCAGCGTATCAGAATACATGAGCGAGTTCCAAGGCATTGTAGATCAACTGAACTCTATGAAGATGACCGTAGATGACGAGCTACAAGCGTTGTTGATGCTGAGTTCTCTACCAAAAAGTTGGGATACTCTAGTTGTGTCAGTTAGTAACTCAGCTCCTAACGGCAAGCTTACCATGGATATGGTAAAAGACAGAATGCTGAACGGAGAGTCTCGACGAAAAAACGATGGATATACTCCTGAAACTGAAGCACTTGTCATGGAAAAACAAGGCAAGCAAGAATGGCACGGAAGAAGTAAAAACAGAAATCCTCGTAACCAAAGTCAGCAAAGAGGACGCTCGAAGTCCAGAACGTGGCATGACAAGAAGTGTCATCACTGCGGCACGCCCAGACACTTCATTCAAGAATGTCGAAAGTTAAAGGCGGAACGATCTAGAAATCAAGAAGCAGAAACCTGAACAAATGACACCGCAACTGTCACTGAAGAAGTTGTCATTGTTCGAGATGCTGATTATGTCAACCTTGCATGTCAAGACTCTACATGGGTAGTTGACTCATGTGCTTCCTACCATGTCACCTCACGACAAGATTTCTTCTCATCCTACACTCAAGATGATTTCGGACGAGTGAGGATGGGAAATGATAATGCATCCAAAATTATCGGCATCGGTAATATTTATTTAGAAACTAACCTTGGATGCAGGTTACTCTTGAAAGATGTGAGGCGTGTTCCTGATATCCGCTTCAATTTGATCTCCACCGGAATGCTTGATGACGATGGCTACAATAATAACTTTGGTGAAGAAAAATGGAAGCTCACCAAAGGAAACTTGGTAGTAGCCAAAGGCAAGAAAGATACAACACTCTACCTCACAGAAGCCAAGTTGTGTAGAGAAGAAGTAAATACCATAAGGAAAGAAGTTCCCACCGAGTTATGGCATAAGCGGCTCGGCCACATGAGTGAAAAAGGTCTCAGAATTCTTTCCAAGAAGGAGTTCTTGCCAGGAATTAAAGGTACATCTTTACGTACTTGTGTTGATTGTATTATGGGTAAACAACATAGAGTTACATTTCGTAGTTCCCCACCATCTAGAAAGGCAAATAATCTAGATTTAATACACACAGATGTCTGTACAATGAGTTGTAAGTCACTAGGAGGTGCTCATTATTCTGTGACTTTTATTGATGATCACTCTAGAAAAGTGTGGGCCTTTGCTTTGAAAACTAAAGATCAAGTGCAGGAAGTTTTCAAGCAATTTCATGTAAAAGTTGAAAGAGAAACTGGCAGACGTTTGAAGTGTGTACGATCAGACAATGGCGGTGAGTATCGCAGATCATTCAAGGAGTACTGCAGAAGTTTCGGCATCAGGCTGGAAAAATCGGTACCAAAGACACCTCAACACAACGGTGTCTCAGAGAGGACGAACAGAACCATTTGTGAAAGAGTCAGATGTATGCTCTCAAATGCAAAACTACCAAACTCCTATTGGGGGGAGGCAATGAGGACAGTAGTCGATTTAATCAACCTTTCTCCATCAGTTCCACAGAACTACGACGTACCAGAAAAAGTTTGGACGGGGAAAGACGTTTCTTACAAACACTTGAAAGTATTCGGCTGCAGAGCATTTGTTCACATCCCTAGAGATGAGAGGTCCAAGCTGGATGGAAAAGCGAAGCAGTGTATCTTTGTGGGATATGCCCATGAAGAATTCGGCTACAAATTTTGGGATCCTGTCAACAAAAGGATTGTCAGAAGCAGAGACGTGGTGTTTCTTGAAGATCAGACGATCGAGGATTTTCAGAAACCTGAGAAGCCACAATTAGATGAAATTCCAGTTAATCTGGGACTAGTCTCTCCACCAACAAATCCAGATGACAAGGGAACTGCACCAGATACTGATGATGATGTTTCACCAGCTCACAGTTCGGAACCAGAACAAGTCCAACTAGAAGCACAGCTAAGGAGATCCACCCGAAAGCGACAACCAAGTCGAAAATATTCTCCTAACGACTATGTGATGCTCACTGACGAGGGAGAACCGGAGAGCTATACCGAAGCTATCACTGACCAGCATAAAACTGAGTGGATGAAAGCCATGCAGGAAGAAATGAAATCTCTGCATGAGAATCACACATTTGACTTGGTGAAATTACCGTAGGGAAGGAAAACCCTCAAGAACAAGTGGGTGTACAGGATCAAAAGCGAAGAAGGTAGCTCACAACCTCGATACAAAGCAAGATTGGTTGTGAAAGGATTCAGGCAGAAGAAAGGCGTTGACTTCGATGAAATCTTCTCACCGGTGGTAAAAATGTCTTCAATCCGAGTTGTTCTTGGCTTGGCAGCTAGTCTTAATCTGGAGGTTGAACAACTTGATGTAAAAACCACATTCTTACACGGTGATCTTGACGAGAAAATCTATATGGAGCAGCCCGAAGGTTTCCAAGACAAAAGAAAAGAGAAGCTGGTATGCAGGCTAAAGAAAAGTCTGTACGGTTTAAAATAGGCACCGAGGCAGTGGTATAAAAAGTCCGACTCGTTCATGGAAAAAATGGAGTACAACCGAACGACAGCTGATCACTGCGTCTTCATCAAGAAATTCTCTGATGGTGATTTTATTATTCTTTTGCTTTATGTTGATGATATGTTAATTGTAGGCCAAGATATCGGCAAGATTAACAAGTTGAAGAAAGAGTTGAGCAAGTCATTTGCAATGAAAGACTTAGGACCCGCAAAGCAAATCCTTTGCATGAAGATTGTTCGTGACAGGAAGAACAAGAGACTTTGGCTATCTCAAGAGAAGTATATTGAGAAAGTTTTAGAACGGTTCAACATGAGCAAAGCTAAACCTGTTAGTTCTCCACTGGCAAGCCACTTCAAGCTTAATGCGAGCCAGTGTCCTTCAAGTGAGGAGGAGAAATCAGAGATAAGCAAGGTGCCTTATGCATCGGTTGTCGGCAGTCTAATGTACGCTATGGTGTGCACCAGACCAGACATTGCTCATGCTGTTGGTGTTGTGAGCCAATTTCTATCAAATCCTGAAAAGGAACATTGGACAGCAGTCAAAAGGATACTCAGGTATCTTAGAGGTACTTCTAGTCATTATTTATGTTTTGGTAATGATAAACCTGTATTAGAAAGATTTACAGATTCAGATATGGCTGACGACGTGGATACGAGAAAGTCGATATCCAGGTACCTAATAACATTTGCAGGGGGAGCTGTCTCATGACAATCACGATTACAGAAGTGTATTGCCTTAAGTACCACAGAAGCAGAGTACATTGCAATCACTGAAGGTTGTAAAGAGATCTTATAGATGAAAAAGTTCCTACAAGAATTGCATCAGAACCAAGAAAATTATGTTCTTTATTGCGACAGTCAGAGCGCAATTCACCTCAGCAAGAACTCAACCTTCCACTCAAGGTCCAAGCACATCGACGTGAGGTATCATTGGATTCGTGATGTGCTGGAAAATAAACTGCTGCAAGTTGAAAAGATCCACACTAATGACAACGGGGCAGATATGATGACAAAGTCCCTGACCAGAGAAAAACTTGCTGTCTGTAGAGATATTGCAGGTGTGGAGGAGTCATGTTCCACATGAGTTGGAGGGGGAGATTTGTTGGTCCACCTCGTGGGCGACTGTCAAATAGGGAGGCCAGCAACAATCACGTGGGGCGGCCAGCAAAATATAAGTCAGAATTCGGCGCCGATATATATGAAAATATAGTTTCTATAATTATAAAATTGCCCTTGAATACTCCTATAAATAGAGTCTTACTTTCATTCTTGAAATTCAATCCTAGAGATTTAAATACGAGAGATCTAATTCTAGAGATCTAATTTGAGAGATCCAAAGAGCCTCAAAGAGAGTTTCTTTGAGAAAAAAAGTGAGCCAATTTGTAAATATTTAACTACAAATTGAAGATACATAGGTATTGTATTATTTGTGAGAGATCCACCGAAAGGTGAAGTTTGTAATCTCATTTTATTATAGTGAAAGTTTCTTAAGCGACCTAAGGGTCCCGTGATTTTTACCTCATCTTTGGAGGGTTTTTCACGCTAAAATCTTTAGCGTTATTTTATTGTATTTTAGTTTGAAAAATTATCCTGAGATTGTGGAATTGATTTCTTTACAACCATCGATTTTCCTAACAAAACCCGAAGCTGCCGCAAAAGTTCCCGTGATAACAATCTGACTGAAGTGTCCGGTTCACCATAAAACCCTGTTAAGCGCCACCGGTCCATCTCTATACCCTTAACCCAAACACAATATGCCTCTCTGAGAAAGATCTTAAGGTAATCTCCATGGAATCTTTCCACAACAGAATAAGCTCACTACTACGGCCTTGACAACCACTAGCAATACACCCAGAGAAACCCAGTTTGACTTTTATTCATCTGCTTTGTCCTAAGACAATTTGGTTTCCATTAAGAAGAGGATGTCGGGATCTTTACTTCGGACTAGGTCCTGTAGTTCCCGGAATGCTCGGGGTTCCCAAGCCCTGAACATTCCAACTGATGATCCTCATTGCTCCCTGCAGGGCTGCAGCGCAGATCCTGCCGATAAGCTTTGGTTGTCAAGTTGGGAAGTGTTGTGAATACATAACCTTTTGTGAGATTGGAGAGATTTCCACAACTCTCTTGGCGCCGATGGTGTTTACATTAGTTGAAATCTGGCTGTTCTGGTAACCTTTCATGTTCTGCCCATCAGACTTATGAATCCTCCTCCACGTTGGCCGTGATTTAGACTCTGGTGGGCCGTTATTTCTAAGAGAGGCTTCATTGTTCAGATGATTGGGTCCAAGAGCCTTTGCTGGACTGGACATCTCCATATTAAGAGAATGGGCATTGGGCTTAATTAAATAATCTCTTTCCATCTGATGGACTAAGGCGTGGGCCCTTTTGGGTGCATTAATAGAATCCACCTATATTTCAGACCTACATTTAGAAGGCCCGTGTAAAGGGGTCTTACCTGACCACGTGCTCACCATTCCTTCATTAAATGCAGCCTGACGCTAAAATGGAAAATCCTTCAACGCCAAGATTTTGTCAGGGTCTGGCTGACATGGCGCCAGCTGGTTATTAATGCACCCGCCCTCTCTCTCACACCTCATCATGCTCTAAACGTTGCCAGAACTTCTTCGCCGGAGATCGGAACTTTGCACCGCCAATTCCTTGCACCGTGTTTCCTCCGATGCCAACGAAACATCCCCTTGAATGCTCTTTCCTCCTGCGTTCCTTGGACCCACCTTGATCCTGGAAGCTTCATTGAACCGTAGCCATGTACCATATTGGAATTGGCTTCTCATCTTCAAGCAAGTATTTCTCGCACGATTTTAGAGTATGAGAGATTTTCCCACAGTAGAAACAAAAATCTGGCAGCCTCTCGTACTTGAAGGAAACCCATAGAGGTTCACCTTCCGACATTTTTATTTTCATACGGCGGCGGAGAGCTTTGCTTATATCCATCCAAACTCTAATCCTCAAGGATTTTCCCCAACAACAATGGCGGTGATCCTCAGTAATTTCCACAAAATGCCCCAGCGCGTTGCCAATAATCTTACCAGTCTCGTTGTTCATATAGGCAATAGGCAAGTCATAAACATGAACCCAGAATTTAGACCAAATCATCTCCACCTCCGAAGGTCTTTTAAGCCCATCCACCTCCGTCAAGACGACAAGAGCTTTGTCGAAGTGCCACGGCTCGCCCTCAAGGATTTTTCGCTTGTCTACTAGATTCCCAAACTGTAGGATGAACAACCTATCACCAATCCCTTTAAAGGTAATAGGCTTTGAAGTCTTCCAAAGTTGCTTCATTTTCGAGATGAACCGTTCTCGGCTCACAGCTTTGGGGGAAATCACTTTTGCATAAAGACACTGTCTAAAATCCACATTTTCCGCCTTACCCTTTGAGTCGCTGATCTCGTAAACCTGTTCCTCTTCATTTGTAACTCTCAGAGCATTCCACATACTCTCAAAATCATCCTCCATACTTGCACTTCCTGCTGGAAGACTAACACTCACCACCCGTGAGACGAAATATATCGAGAAGACAACTTCCGAGAACTCTTATGAAGAGATGAGATACCTTTTCTTAACTTTGTTTACAAATGTAAATCATTGAATTCCTTTCAAAAAAAATAAAAAAATAAAAAAAATCGTTGAATTGGTTCTTTTTCTTTATTTTCCAAATTTGTTATAATAAATACAATACCAACAATCTAAAGCGAAAACGCTTTTGGGAGAGAGTTGATTTTAACAAAATGGAAATTGTGTCCATTTTTTAAATTTCATGCATAATGAAAAACCAAAAGCAATTGCCAGAGTTTCAAAACTTGGTAACAGAAGATGCTTTATTTAACATTACACTTGACGCATATGGTCAAGGGAGTTTTGAATGACTAAGAAACTGATCAAATAAAAAGTAGCAGATATAAAATGAGATCATTTTGAACTGATGTGTTGAAATTATATTTTAAATTAGACTTGACAGTATTCCGAAATATAAATGTTATAGTTGTAAACTTACAAGTAGTTGGGGAAAATATATTATAATAAAAATAAAATTGTTCATGTGGTAAAATCAGAAAGAGAATGGTCCATTAAGTAGAACATTATTTCATGGAAAATAGTTGTTTAGTTTATGAAGATTTGTAGGCATTCTACTTCTCATATGTAATGGAAATAATGACGAAATGTTAATACGAATTACTAAGGTAATTTTAAAGCGAAGAATGTTGACCTAAGTGGTTTTGCACTTAATTTTCTCATAAGTATTTTGATGCTAACAAATAATATGACAAATGATGTTAATGTTTCTATCTAGTATATTTCAACACCTAAAGCAAAGATGAGCAAATACAAGACTAAAGTACTTCAAGTCTCTCAAGTAAAAGGATCAACCATACTTAAAGCTTGGACAACTTGAAGGAAAAAAAAATTATGAGGTTAAGAGTCTTTATGTGTCCAGAATTATGATATAACCTTCTTGCATTTCATATTGCTCAATCTTTCTTAGAAATCATGCATTCAAACCTCACATATGCATAGTTTTGTTAAATTTCATTCATGCATTAAGTTTTCTTTAAAAATGATCTTCAAACCCAAATAAGCCCATAAACTTAGAATTTTGAAATATCATGTTAACCCAAAATTTTCACACTCAAAGTATGCCCAAATAAACTTAAATCCTTTAAAAATATTTGATAGTTTTCTCCGATGGCTTTGAAAATGGTTCTAATGGATCCGAAATGATCTTTCCATAAAATTTAAGCTATTATATGCTTATATTTGGTTTAGAAAAAGTCGGGTAACCAAACGGAACAAAAATGCAAAACTGTCAAACCATGGAGCGCGCTCCATGAGGTGGTTTTCCCGGAACTGGCTTCATGGAGCGAGCTCCATGCTTGGCGACTGAAAATTTTGATTTTCTATTATTTTTGAAATTCCACTTTTTGATCTTGGATTCCTGGCCTTTGATTTTTCTTTTTCAATTTCAAATCATTCAATCTTGACCCTTCATTTCAAATTAGTGCTTTTACATGAGAAAGAAAATTATTAATATTATTTTTAAAAACTATTACACAAACACTCTTTCTTGTCCCCCCATCCAAATCTGAAAATATGGAGCATTTTCTCCATTAGAGGCAAAGATCCAGAAAACATGGCAATCACAAAAACATTACTGAAAACCCTCCCCAGGTTTTTGCACATCTCAATGGTGTTTATATGAAACTTCTTGTGCTCAAACAATCACAACTTACAGCTTGATCAAGAAGACAAGTTCCAACACTATTTTTCAATTTTCTGATTTTTCATACTCATGTTTTGTTCTTGAGAGAAAAGTTTTGAGTTCTTGAGGGAAAATGAGTGCACCATCTTTGAATTCGAAAATCCCCTTGAACTAAAACATTTTTGTGAGAATGAGAAAATGAGCCTTGAACTTCATCTTGCATCTCTTCTCATTTTCAACACATCTAGAGAGAGTTTTAGAATGAGAAAATCTTGCTGATTTTGGAGCTTCAACTTTTGCATCATTTATATGAATTTTCAAAGCATTCAATTGAGCAATATTGTGCAAGAAAGATATATGGTTGTAAGATCTCTTTATCCTTGAGCTTAATCATTTTTATATTTTGTATTGATTGATTTGTAATATTTAAGCTTCATTGTAATTGTTCCAACTATTTGGAACAAACATTTATCACTTAGTTCTTTGGTGTGTTTCAAGATTGAAACAGTCAAGTCAAGTAAATTTAGTTCACTTAGTGATTCCCTGGTTCGAATCAAGAGTAGTTTCATCCTTTATCTTAAAAAAGATCAAGTGGTTTTTTCTTAGCTCGTGAAAATGATATTTGGTTCATTTTTAGCCCTCAAAAGGATAGGTTTGTCTTAAGCCTCGAAGAAGACATTTGTAACGGTTTGTCCTCACCCATAAGAGAATTCATTAGTGAAGTTTGGAAATCCTAATCGGGAGATTAGGTAGTGGACCTAGGCGCGGCCGAATCACTATAAATCCTTTGTGTGCATTGTATTTATTTTCAGTATTTTTACTATGTATTGTGAATTAATTTGAGTACATAACTTGATTAATTAAAAGATTTCCACCAAGAATTTAAAAAAGCTAAAAATTGGCCATTACACCAAATTCACCCCCCTCTTGAGTGTCGAACACAAAAGTTGTCATTAACATGCAATACATCAATTAAGACAATTAAAGAAGTGAAATTAAATACTTTAGCAGAAGAAGTAAAAGTGGATTAAAAGGTAGGATAATGCTGAAGATGCGCTGGGTGCCAAAGTCATTTCCCGACGCTGACACCCAACCTCCATTGAATGTTGGGATACTGTGCAATTCACGTGCATCCCTAAAACATCATACGATGCTATGAGCAATTGTAAAGCATTACAACAATTGTTATAGAAATTTTGTTAGAAAGATGTTTGTGGATAATATTGATATTATTGTTTACTTCATTTGGCAGAAAGTCTAAACTATTATATGCTCCTTTCAAACATTGAGGTACATTCATGTGTTCTTGCAAGATAAACAAATCCATGTAAAAAAGATACCCTTAAGATTAATGAAAGACATGTAATTAGGCTTTATTATTAAAGTTTAGCATCAAACTATTGACATACCTTTGATAGAAGTAATTAAATAGATCATGTTATACAATAATCGGGATATATATGTGTATAACCATTATATACAAACAAGAATCTCTCTCTCTCTCTCTCTCTCTCTATATATATATATATATATATAAAGAATAGTTTACTAATGATAATAGCTCTCTATAAACAACGTTTTTTATTTTTTCATAATCATATTTATCATAAAGCATAGGCTTAATAAGAATTTTCACAGATGTTGATGTTGTAGCTCGTGATAATGCAACATAGAGTTGTCTGTGAGAGACTACGAGTTGAGATAATACGTACTAATAGAATGCAACGTTTGTCCGTGGGTTGTGTTTATTACATAGCAAAGCATATTGTGTTCTTTTGAATGGCAATGGAGATTTATCATGTTCATTTGAAATGAAAAGAATTATAGGCAAAAAATTCTTTTTCCGTAATAATGACCAACACTAATTTCAACATCAATAACATTCCTTACAAATTATCAATAGATTAATCGACTTCTAGTGTAAAATCCTTCAAATAGATTAATATTTTGAAGAAGTATGATAGAACAATTTGGTTTAAGAATTAATTCATATTGTGTGATACCCTAGGTATTATAACCATAATCGTTATTCCACTAAACATATGATAATCATTGCATAAAAGGAGCATTCTCTTTAACATAGATCTATTGCATACATCATTCATGAAACATGTAAAGAAAGCATAAACCCAGTTATGATGACCGTTTCTCTTAGACACGCAAACCAGGCAAAACGTGAAGGCTAGGATGCTCGTGGCCAAAATGTTCTTCAACAAAAGGTTTTTGGCCAAATGTTCTCGATTAGGATGTTATCTGTCAAGAATCCTATGACAATGCACGAAATATTCCGCATGAGAACGCTCTTGAAAAGAACATTTTGTCTCAAATTACCTATAAATTGGGGACCACTTCCTTTGAAACATCATTAGACTTGTGTTATTCAAGTAAAAGACGGCGTTTGCGCCCATTTGTGTTAAAAGACTCCACCGTTTGCTAAAAGACTTAAAAAAACCTATAAGGTGGGGATGAATGCATAGGTTTGCATGTTTGTACTTTTCCATAGACTTTTCATGACTATATTTATGTTGTCATGCATTCACTTGTATTAGATTATACTTGGTTGGTCCATGGACTCCCAGTGTTGGCCCAAAAATATGTTCCAGAGGGAGGCATGAGTTGGACAAGTTTAGCAGGTTAAGACTTTTTGAACTTTCAAAATTGAACAGTGATAAAAGATTAAAGTGCAGCAAAAAATAATTAGCGGACAAAAAAGATTTATCGTGGTTCAGCTATATGCCTACCAATACTACCTAACCTCAGTTAGGATTTATCAAACTTCCACTACTGATCACTTTTCATAGGTGAGGACCAAACCTATCAGAACTTTTCAACTTCATAAGTGTGAAACAACCTTTACAATACTTAACTTGCGGGTGTGAGCCTACCTAGACACTCAACTTGCAGGTGTGAGTCTAGGTATCACCACTAAGAACAATCGTGCAACGTAGAAAGCAACAATGAAATACAATTGATTATACAATACAAGATACAAATTGATCTTCTGATGCTTACAAAATAGACTTTTGATCCTTTACTCAATACTGATTCAGCTAAATGATAGAGATATTAAAACAACTGAAAACTGAGCAAAGTAAGAAATTCTTTGGATTTTCAAAAGAATATAAAATACGCTCTGTAACGCCCCATATGTACGAGTCAAACTTGTACGTTGACCAATACGTATTGTCAGACATATTTCTAATTTGGTTCTTATGTATGACATTGTATTAAATAAATTCTGTTTTGATGAATTGAAGCATGTTTGATTGCTCCATATTGCATAGTTTAAATTATGCATGTAAAACTTTTTGATTTGAAAATCGGACATACTTAGACTTACCCGTAGTAAGGAAAGTATGTGATCAATTTCAAGGAGGGAAGTTTGTTGACTAGACCTCAGAATGATCGAGAAAATGGTTTGTTAAGATAAATTCTCCCTATAAATGCATAATAGGGATACATATTCATTTACTTACCTGAGGGAGAGGATTTTATCTTTATGCATTGTATGATATGTATAGAGAGGCGAAAAAAATATTTAAATCATGTATTAATAATTACATTGATTTGCATATGAGTTTATAATGATGTTTTCTATTGATGCATATGTAAATCCAATGTTAGATTACTGACTGAGCTTGCTATAGCTAGGGGTGAAATCGGGTCGGGTCGGGTTGGTCGGGTTGGCCCTCATTAAATAGCCTAATTTTTTTAAAGCTTAATAACTATTATTTTAGCTTATATTAGTAATAAAATATGTTGAATTATCATGTATTCAACTTATTAAACTACTATTTAAGCTTTAAAATATGAGATTTCTCTTTTTTGGGAGAACTCATAAATATACAAGCCAAGCTACTCTTAAACTTGACTTATGAGAATGAGGATGAACTCATATATATATATATAAATTTTAAGAGGTCCGATCGGGTCGGGTTTGACCTGACATATCAATCAAACCCGACTCGACCCAACCCGTAATGGTCGGGTCGAGTCAGGTCGGTCGGGTTGCGTACACCCCTAGCTGTAGCTCACCCTACTCATTTTTTTATTACAGGTGTAGATCACAAGGGCAAGGGCAAGGGCAAGGCTCCAGGAGAGTTGAGCTTGCGTTTTGCTTTGTGAGTATGTGGTGTGTTTAGGGAGATGGGTATATACGCTTTTGTTTTTGGTATATGTATATATATATATAACACCAAACTATGTTTAATGGTTAGTGAGATGTATGAGTGACAAAGATACATGTATAAATGATGTATCATTTGGAAGGCTTGAGATGTGTATAAGTCTTGTGAGAAAGAAATGAATAGTAGTTGTGTATGGGAATGGTTACATAATTTTATATGCATGTGGGATAATATGGAATGGATGCATATGATTCATATGTGATTTTGTATTTGTTTATGTGCGATTTGTGATTATTAGGAATTTTGTGGAACCTCAGATTTATGGGGAGGTTCTGCTAAAATTTTTAGTGATTTTTGAGTTGTTGTCTTAAAGGACGAGGTTGATAGAGTATCGTATACATCTAGGTATGGCGTATATGGTATTCTGTGCCGGTCATGACGTCACCCTACGGAGGGGGTTGTGACAATTATTGGTATCAGAGAAAGGTTGTTGATCGAGCGTCAAGATTGGTAGGTTTAATTGCCTTAAAAAGATAAAAGCCTTATTATGTTATGTTTCTATGTATGGGTATATTATATGGGTAGTTAGAATATGAAAAATATCATGATCAATTGATTAATGATCTCTTGTATCTGTGATGTCAGATTGAAAAGAAATAATCAAGAAAGATCATGGATCCAACTGATCAAGAAAGGATCAGAAAGTTGGAAGAATTATTGGCTGCCCAACAACAACAAAATGCCTAACTAATAGAACTAGTGGCAAAACTGCAAGCTGACAGGCAGAGACCTGAAGCACCAATAGTTCCAGAGATTGGAGCTAGCAGTGTTGGTGTACCAGCAACAGTAGAGCATGTGGCTGAGGTCAATGCTCCAGCATTGGATGTTAGAGAAAACATCGATGAGAAAAAGAGATATGAGGAAGTTATGAAGGCCTTCAAGAGGTGAGATCCACCTGTATTCATGGGCGGATTAGAGTTAGAAGCTGCTGAAAATTGGTTTATGAGAATGGAGACAATTTTTGATGATATGCAAGTACTTGAGAGGGATAAAGTGAGATTGGCCAAGTTTAAATTTACTGATGATGCTATGAAATGGTGGAAGTCCATGGAAAAAACACATAATGAGATCAACACTTGGGCCAAATTCAAGAAAGTGTTCTATGATTTCTTCTATCCCAATGCTGAGTGTGATAAGAGGAGAAAAACTTTTATGAATCTGAAGGAAGGGAATATGACTGTGCATCAGTATGAGCACGAGTTTAATAAATTATCTGTTTATGCACCGGAGCTGGTACAGACTGATGAGAGTAGATTGAGGCAGCTTCGTGATGGGTTCAGAGATCCCATTAAATAAGGTTTGGCATTGTCAGGTGTGCAGACCTATGAGCTTGCCTTATGACAAGCGATGAACTTTGAGACTGTTAAGGCAGAAGCAATCAGACATGTTGTTCATACATCACCATCAGTACCACCTCAGCAGCCGACATATTCAGAGCAATATTTTCCATTCCCTGGAAAGAAAAAGGGTAAATGGGGGAAGAAGTTTGGGACAAAGGCAAAGAAGGCCAGAATGGCGGAAGCAGTTAGTGGTGAGCCGCAAATGACTCAGATGGCACCAGTTCCAGGAGTGCCATACATGGTTTCATCAGCAGGCAGAAGGACACAGACAGCAGGGAGACCTTAGAGTCAGAGTTCTTCAGTGAAACCATCGTGGCCACAGCTGAAGGGATCCGATGGTAGTTGGATTCCAGTGCCTGGTTCGGAGTCCCAGACTACATCTTTTACTCCCCGACCACCGATTACATGTTTCAGGTGTGACATCCTGACACATAATGCAAACTTTTTCGTTTTGTTCCTTTGAGGGCGCTCATGGACCATAAACATCTTGCTGAAATAAGAAGTGAGGGCGCTACAATAATGTAAGCGTCCTGACTTAATTAACGTTAAAAGCTACTTAAGCTGTGAGGGCGCTACTGGAAGGTAAGTGTCACACCCTGGGTTGCACAGCGTGCCCCTAACCCAGGTGTGGGCGCACCCCCTAGGGATGAACGCCTAAGCCATTATGGATCCATAAGATTGTCACATCTAGCCGAATTTGCGATACCCAACAGGGCCCTAGTAACGCACTAGATCATTTACCCCCACTATTTGTGAATAGTGAAGGGCCTCCCCCCAAGTCGAACTCGCAACCTCCCCTTTAAGAATTTAGATTTCGCACTTGGAGTAACCACTGAGCCATTTCGCCCCGAGGGGGTGCGCCCACACCTGGGTAGGGGGCACGCTGTGCAACCCAGGGTGTGATAGTAAACGTCTTGAAACACTTTAAAAATACTTAGAAATATAAGGGCGCTACTTACAACGTAAGCGTCCTATCTTTAAAGTACGAACAACATAAGGGCGCTACTAAAATGTAAGCGTCGTGATGCTTAAGACGATCAATGAGCTGATGTTGAATCAGTGTCCTGATAAGTTCATTGATTGACATAATGAGGATGCCACTGATAAAGTAAGCATCTTGATGGATAAGAACTTTTTTAACCTTGAACTTCATCAACGTTGTAATGTATCATTAGCGTCCTGATATGCAAGTGCTGGAGGGCGCTACTGAGACATTAACGTCGCGACTTAAAGACTGATTTTTAAAATTGATTTTTGTCTTTCAAAACTTAGTCAAATCAGTTAAAGATTCGATCAAATCAAACATTTAAAAAGATTAAGAATTTAAATCATTTGAAAAACCTTTCAAACATATTGATCAAAACATGCAATTTAGTAGATCTTAATTTGATAGATAAATTTACATTCTAAGTACTGAAAACTTGAAGCTTCGATCATTAACATTCAATGGACTTGAAAGCTCTGCTCTTTGATCTTGGTTCTTGATAGTTCTGAAACACTTAACATGATCATTGGATACACAAACATGAGTAGTTTGGAATCAACAAAACATTCTCATCTTGGGGTTCCTTGAGATAACATGAATTTGTTGTAAAGGATACAAAGTATTTGATAGCATGAGACAAATTCAACTATAATCTATGGAAATGACTAAAATTTCATAAAATTAAATATTTAAATCAAGATAGTCATCCTATATTAGTTTCCTTCAAGATGGAGTGAATAAATATAAATTAAGATATGTATCAATTTTACTCAATCACCCTAGAAGGATACTAGTCATGATCAAATACGCTTTCATGATTGTCTAAGATCTAAGATAAGCACTTCAATCACATATCAAAGCTCATAATGAATCATCAAGCTATATATGCAAGCTAAGAGTATCAAAGAATCAAACTTTTAGCATAGGAGCATGCATGGAGTGAACACAAGCATAATCATGACAAGAAGATAAAGATGGTAAGTACAAGTCATGACATAACAAAGTAGTTTAACATGTGTCGTTCTAATATGATAGGCAAATATAGATGTTCATTCAATCATAGAAGGAGACAAAGCATTCATGATATCATATAAGCATGATGATACGAGATAAGATAAGTTATACACATCAAAAGCTTAATCATGAAAGCTAACATGTTCATTTTTCAAGTAAATGACTATGATCAGTTTTGATTGAGGAAGTAAGATCCTTTTAGTCATTTGGACTTGATTATCTTTAACGGAATGAATATAATGAAGTATGAAATTAAGCATATGATATTCATTCAAATAGAACAAATGAGATCTAAGCCTTATAAAGTTATATGAATTATGTGAAGGCTTATGTGAGTGAGTTATTCTTAAGAGAGTAAAACATTTTAGGACAAGTCTTAATCTTGAAGAATAACTAATGATTTCTAGAGACAAATGATTTGATTTTAATACAAGGTCTCTAGGAAGATCATTTTTAATTTTACTTTGTTTGATCCTGAAGATATATATTTAATTAAGCTCAAAGAAAGGATCAATTTATCTTACCCTTAATAATTCCTTTTCTATGATATAACTCGATATCATTACAAAGCCTAGGGTTATATAAATAAGGTTTCCTTGGTTGAGATTGAGACAACCTTTTTGAGGTCTTCTCATAGTTGCTAACAATTCCAAATTCTTAGACTCGGTTTGATCATCTCCAAGGAAGTGAATAAGATAATGAATGATAATGATTGAATAATATTTAAAGTTCATGTCACTCCAACTATTCAATGTCTTGCATTTTTAAATGATATATATCATTTAAATCCTAAAATACAAGATAGGTGGACTTGAAGTGATAAACTAATGTTCTAGTCCAACTCCAAGATTATGAGCATATGAACATATATGAGCAATTAAAATTTAGTTTTAAGCAAGCTCATTTCATAATTAAATTCTTTGACTATGTTCATAGAAACTCATAGCTTACTAAATGAATGAAATCTCATTACATGAAGTCATGAAGCACATTCCATTTAGTCATGCATACAATTTACATGAGATAGTGAATGCCCATGGTATGCTGCAATAATAGTGAATAAGATACATGTATAATATGAACATGTTCACATAAAAGAATGGAAGTAACAAATATGAATTTTGCAAGTTCATACTTCCGAGTTGCATAACTATTATGCTTTGCATTGATCAATCATTGAACAATATAATTAGGCATTAAACAAGTTCAACGTGATCAACACCTTTAGGCAAGCATAAGCATGATAGATAAAAAATTATTTGATTGAGCCTAAAATACTTTCAAGTGTCACAAATAAGATGTAAATCAACATGTGTGACATAAAAATATGGAAGATGCCTAAGCTGATTAGTTTCCAAGAAACTAAGCATATGGTTAAAAAATTGAATCCATGATCCGGTGAACCATAGCCTTTGGTACTCATACTCCTTTAGATTTTGTAATTCTAGCATCTAGGAGTAATTCTTTAAGTACCCATGCCATTTTATTATATTTATCCTTAAAAGGATTTCTAGTGTTCCTATGACACGTTTTGGGCTTAAAATATCTAACTTTAGGTTTTCCCAATTGACTTTCTAATGTAGAGGTCTTTTCTTTTTCTAATCTCAATTGAAGCTCTAAGACCTCTTTCTCATTAGTAACATTAGCTACTAATTGAGTCAACTCTTCTAATTTTTCTTGAAGACAAATGTGATCATTTTTAATTTCTTCATTTTCTTCAAGAATAGTCTCTTTTTCCTTAAGAACATTTTCATAATCAATTTGGAGAGTTTCCAACTCATCCAAAGCATTGGTAATTATGTTCTTAAGTTGCTCATTCTTTTGGATGAGTTTGTCAAAATCATTTTGAAGCTTTTCATGAGCTATGAACAAATCATCAAAAGAAAGATTCATGACATTTGTAGAAAATTCATCAATATTAGAAATAAAGCATATATATTCTACATTCTCCTTGTCTTCACATGAAGAAGTGGAGGCACATGAAGTATCATAGAGTTCTTCTAATCTAAACCAAATATCTTTAGATGAAGCACAAGAAGAGACTCTATCAATGTCATTTTGGGAAAGGCATCTAAGTAATGTAGTTTTAGGTAGAATGTCAAGTCTAACTAATTGTTTTTCTTTCCTGTCCCATTTCCTCTTTGGTTTGGAAACTTCAACCCCATTTATGATTCTAATAGGCACATATGGTCCATTTAAAACAATATTCCACATATCACGTGATTGGGCATTAAGTAATGCATGCATTCTACTCCTCCAATATATGAAATTTTGGTCATTAAGCATAGGTAGAGTAAATAGGTTATCACCAAAGTCAAATTCTACGGTATTGGCCATTTTGATCTTTTGGCTCAAGGATGTTAAGCCTTAAATCACGAGCAATTGCTCTGATACCACTTGTTGGCCTAGTATTATAGTTCAAGAGGAGCGGGGGGTGAATTGGACTTGACGGATTTTCACGTTACTGATAAGTTGAGTTTTAGTTGTCAGTTTACATGTTAATTTGATATGTTTTTAGGTGCATTTAGTTAATCTATGTATTTTTGCATTAATTGTCCATATATAGTGTTTTAGGTCCAATTAGATATTTTCATGAATTTTATAGGTTAATTTTAGGTGTTTTCATGAATAAAATGCATTAGGCTAGCTTAGAAAAATAATCATGATTTTTATGTATTTTTTCCTAAAGTCAGTTGCATCATTTCCATATTGATATTTTCTCATTTTACATGTTAATACATACTTGCATACAAATTTTTATTATTTGATTAAATTAGATTACTTACATTTGTTTTTGTTTTGTTTCGTAGGTGAATAAGGAGCTTAAGGAGGTGCAATTGAAGTCAAAATGAGGTCAAGAACATGCTCAAGAAGTGGATCAAAAGCTAGCAAAAAGCAAGAGAGAAAAGCAAGAAGAAAATGCAAAAAGTGTGCATTTTGCAACACACTGGGCGCCGTGGCGCCAGGGAACAGCGCTGCGATGCCTTTACAGAAACAAGAAGAGAAGAAGAAGATCGTACTGGGCACCGCAACATCGTTGGGTTTATATGTGCACGATTTTGTGCATTTTGAGAGGATTTTCTTGGGCCATTTTGGTCATTTTTCGACATACACTTGTATATAAGCTCACGTAGGGTTTGTTTTGGGGGAGCTCTCTCATTTTTTGTCACACTTTAGAAGATAGAAATTAGGTTTGGAGAAAGAGGAGAGAAAGAGGAACAAGAGAAGAGACAAGAAGAAGAAGGAGTTGCATGTTGGAGTAGAAGAAGAAAAAGGAGATCTCACTCTTGAAGGGGGTTTTTCTAATTTCTTTCCTAATTCAATTTGTTTCAATGATTTCCTATTTGAATCTCTATCTTGTATCCATGGATTGGTTTATGAACTAAATAGATAATCTAGAGTTTGATTTAGCTATGTTGGATCTTGTGATTGGGTCATTGTTTATGTGTTTTTGAGCAATCTTTTGGGTTTATTTATGATTCTCCATGCTTAATGCTTTCAAATTGCTGATCACTCTTTGAATGAACATAGATTTGGTTTCTTACACTCGGGAGATGTGTTATCGAATTGGAGTAAGGGAATTGTAACCTAGGGTAGAGTATCGAGTCGGGAGACCTACAAAACCCTCAGAAATCCATTAAAATGAATCATAGAACCTAAGGCATTCTTGATTTAAAGGTTTGTCACTCGGGAGAGTGAATCGATAGATCGAGAGTAGATATTGAAGCTATCACTCGGGAGAGGGGTTTGAATGATAAAGGATTCAGGATTTATAAATTCCAGAAATTCATTCATTAACACAATTATTAGAAATCATGAGAGACAACATAGTGAGATCTAAACTCTAGAACTATAAATCCATTGATTTCTCTCTAATTTCCATTTAATTTGCATTGTTTTCTTAGATTTTGTTTAATTTTCATTTTATCCATTACTTCACTTCACTTTGATCACCTATATAATATCAAAAGCATTGTAGAATTGGGAATTAAGATTAGTAAAATCACCTTCCCTGTGAATACGATAACCCACTTACCATGGGTATTATAACTTGATATTCGTACACTTGCGAATCTAAATTTACCGCATCAGTTACCTTTCGGATTATATAATTTAACAGATAAATTGCACAGTAGGTAATAACAAAAAATAAGCAAATGCAGGAAAGATAATTGGACACCGAGATTTATAGTGGTTCGGTTCCCCTAGAACCTACGTCCACTACCCAATCACCACTATCAGGATTTCCCAATACACTATTGGCTAGTCAACTTACGAGTGTGACTAGAAGCCGTTTACACTAACCAACGTAAGGGCTTGGTTAGATAGGCACACACGCTAACCTACACAAGGGCTCGGTTAGAAAACTACAATCTAGCCTACACAAGGGCTTGTCTAGTAAGCCACACTGTAACCACTTACGGGCGTGGTCATGAGCTGTACAAGATATGGTATTAATCCCAAGTTGACAAATACGTCAACGATACATCAAGATTACAAATGATAGAGACGTGTTCTACAACACACTTAACAATATAAAGCTTACAATCTTGAATGAGTATACACTACTATTCCAACCACAATGATTTAAATGATACGATGTGTTGAAATAGTTTTTCTCAAATGCAATCAATTCAAATATATATGATATAAAATCGAGAATCGATTATGCACATGTAACAATATATTGATTCTAATTATGATAAGTTTAAAGCACAAGAATCAATATATGATGATGATCAAAACTTGATGATTCTAAAAGTGTAAATGATTAAGTTCAAGAATCATGCAAACCAAGTATTGATCTATGATTCAATATAGTATAACTTTAACACATGAATCGATACCACAAAATATTTATGAAACCACTAAACAAGATATTATGATATAAAGATCAAACTAGGATTTCACACACAATAATCAAGATGAAATCAGTTTTCAAGATATTGACTTAAGCATAAAACTGATTTGCTCAAACAAAATCACAAGAATTGAGTTAGAGAAATTTTACCCCACTTGGGTAAGGTTGATTCAAAGGTGATGTTGGATGAGAGATTCCACGTTTAAGAAACATCAAAACATAACAAGGTGTGTAGTGAACACTCAAAAATGTCTTGAACACTTGCTCAATGGAAACATACGAGTTTCTCAAACTTTTGAAAGATTTGGAGAACTTTTCAAAAGTATGAATCAAATGAACAAAGGTAGGTGAACTTTTGCTATAAAATAGATTTAAAATCGCTCAAGAACTTGTTGTTGGCTTGTAGAAAAACTAAGATGAAAATCGCACAAGTTCTCTAAGTTTTGTAAAAGTTGCTCTTCAAATGAGCAAGTGTGATATTTATAGAAAAACACTACACCGAGGCACAAGAATGCGTTCCTAAAGGAAGAAGCTCATTTCTGCTTTGAAATCTAAAAAATCTTAGATTTCCCTCCAATTAAGGAGCACGTTCCTCAATATGTCCGTTAGGTATAGGAACGGGTTCCTTCATCAAGAACCATTGACTTTATAAACTTTCCTATTTTTCCCTTGGCAATAGGAGCGCGTTCCTTCATGAAGGAGCGCGTTCCTTTTTCCTAATCAGAAAAATTCTGAGTCTCGGGAAAAGCCACTAGAGGGCGTTCCTCATACAAGGAGCGCGTTCCTCATACAAGGAACGCTGATAGACCATCAGGGCGCTGATGGTTTCTGGGTTCAAATGTTTATTATTCACGTCAGGACACTGATCGAGTATGAGCGCCCTCATTGAATGAACCTGAAAACCAGCAGCTGTACGTCAGGACGCTAATAGTGCATTAGCGCTTTTGTCTGAAAATCCAACATTTCTGGTTTTAAGCTTGTCAGGACGCTAGTGCCCTCTTAAAGCAAGTAAGTGAAAATCAAAATTTTAGAACAATTTATTTCAGGACGCTGATTGAACACTGTCTGAAAAAATTGAAAAAAGAACTGTCATCTGTCCACTGACATTTCAGTTACATGATTAGAGGATCTCTAACTATTTCTATTCTCATGCAAACTGAAATCAACCAGAACAATTTCACAAAAACTAAACTTACCATTTTTATGAAAGATTATGACCGTTTTGACTCAACGTTTTGAATTCAATTTTGAATTTGAACACAACGATCTTGGTGCACCATTTTTCTATAAAAAAGAGAATTCCAGATTCAAGAAAAAGAACTTTTGATCTGAGCTAAAATATTTTGAATGTTAGTCGATGTTTTTAACTTGGAAAGAAAAGAAGAAAATTAATTCGATTGCAAGTTTTCTTTCAATGAATGGTTTTTCATCTTGAGCATATTCTATATCTTATTTGTTTGAAAAACCTGTGAAGAAAAATATATTACTTTACTCAATTTTTCAGTTGATTTAATCTTACATTTTTCATTGCTGAAAGAAGTTTTTTCGAGTAAAAGGTTCATAGTATTCAATGTACTTAATTGTATATTTTTCATTTGACTTGAGTTGTAATTGCCCTTGTGAAAGTTGCAGAAATTTATCCTTATAAGTTAGGGAAGTTAGTGGTTGTCTCATACCCGTGAAGTTGTGAAGCCAAGAGTGTAGGTTGTCTTGCACCTATGAAGCCAAGAGAGTAGGTAGTCTTGCACCTGTAAGTCAAGAGTGTAGGTAGATCTCAAGCATGTAAGTTGAGAATGAAACGGTTATTCTCAAGCCCGTGAAATTGAGAAAGTGTAATAGTTTGGTCTTCACCCAAAAAAAGATCTGTTAGAGAGTTTTAAGATCCTGATTTAGGAGGTTAGGTAGTGGATGTAGGCATATCGCTGAACCACTATAAATTATTTGTGTAATTTGTTTATTTTCCACACTGTCTATTTTCCATTTCACTGCAAGTTTATTTAAAGTTTTAACTAACTATTGTGTCCAATTAACCCCCTTCTTGGACATTCCTGGGCCAACAATTGGTATTAGAGCAGTGTTATCATCAAAGGAACTTCACATTTTCTTTGATAGTAATGACAAAGATTGCACAAGGTCAAGTTCTAGAAGTAGGACAAGTTTTGAATAGACTACCATTGTTTAGAAAAGAATGTTTTGAGGAATGGATAAGAGTGACGAAAATCTTTCTCACATCTCAAAACGTAAGTGTATGGGAAATGATTGTAAATGGTTACATCACTCCCAACAAACTTCCAAAGTCATGGATAGATTATGAAAAACTTGGCTATACTCTAAATTCCCAAGTTGTATATGCAATATTTTGCAGTCTACCCAACGAGGAGTTGCAGAGAGTCAGCCATCTTGAAACAACTAAGGAAATTTGGGAAACTCTTAAAGAGATATATGGGGAAAAGACTGGAAACTTAAATGAGAAACTCAAGGAACTTGAAAAGTTATTTGATGACTTTGAAATCCTTGAAAAAGAGTCCCTAGATACAACCTTAGATAGGTATCAGTCCATCCTTGATGAAATGAAACGATTGGGTTAGGATATAACTATAGTCATAACCATAGTTTGCTTTAGTGATAGGCCTCCAAGATCATGAAATGATTAATTAGCTATTGTGGTAGAAACCTTAAATCCATGGGAAGTATCGTTAAAAGAATTTTGTGATTTGTTAAAGTCCATATAAGGAAGAGATGAGACTAGAAGTCAAATTAAAGCATTAGAAGATGCACTCACTCACTTCAAGTTTCTAAATAGAGAGTCTATGAATATAGCTATGAAAAGATTTCTGAGAATTTTGAAAGAACTTAAAAGTTTTGGAAAAACTATCTCTCATTCTATTTTAGTAAAATATTTGCTTGATAGCTTTTCAGAAAAATTGAAATACAAAATACAGTTCTTAGAAGAATATTCAAATCCATTTAAAGTCAGTTTCAGAGAAATAGATTATATATGGAGTGAATTAGAAACATCATTTGAGAGAGAAGATGAATTATCAGATCTACCAAGTGGAAATGCAAGTGAGATTGACAACGAGGATGAGCCAATGAATCTATACAATATAGAAGAATTTTCAACATCTTCAAGTGCTGTCAGAACATTAATTCCAACTGAAGATGAACGAGCTCCTGTTGAAATACAAACAAGAAGAACAACGTGGAGAATCAGAATGAGAAAAATTTTCAACTATTATTCAATCGTTAGCAGAAGAAGCCAAACTGCTCAAGTTGAAAACTTTGCAGTACCGTGAATCTTAAGGTATATTTCACTTTACTCATTACAGATTACTGCCAGGCCTATTTGCAATATCAAATCCTTCAGTAATCATTGAAATTGAAAATAATCGATATGACAGTTCTTTATCAAAATGACTTTGAAATGATTGAAATATTTGAATGCATAGTTGATAAAGATTATTATGATGATTTGTGCGAATTCTGATTTTTGATGATCTATGTATGAGAATGAAATCATTGTTAATGATTATCAACTCAAAAAATGTCTAAGTAAATTCAAATGAGAAAACTGGGAAATAGTTGCTAGAATTTAGTATTCAGTACAAAGGAGGATGCTAGAGAAGTTTTAGGAAGCTCATACAACAATCAATAAATAGTTCACTTAAAGCTATTAGGATGCTCATTGTCCATGAGGACGCTAAAGGGCAATTGTCTTTGTTAGTGCAACAATCATTATTAGGACGTTAATAGGTTTCCAGGACGCTAATCGAGTTGCAAAAGTAAAAACTCAGTTCGTGCGCATCAGGCGCTCATCTAAGCCTGAACAAAATTCTATAAATTGGAGAAGCTTTGTCGTTCCCTCATTTCAGCTTGCCCTAGGACGCTACTGCGAAAGGAAGAGAAAAAAGAAGCCAACACTGGAACTCAACAATTTTTGTCCTCAATAGATCTCTCCAAGTATTTTTCTTTTCCATCAGATCCCAAACTAGAGAACCCTAGGAAATTTGTTAGAGATCGAGTCTAGAGTAATGGCACCCAAAACCAAAAAGCTACCCATTCACTCTGCCCAGAAGAGAGCTTCATCTCCTTCTTCATCTCCATCCAAAAGAGTACGAGCAAGATTATTTGAAATTCCACATGAACCAAAAAGTCCAACCCGTAATATTCCCACTACTACTAAAACAGCTCCAGTGGAATCAACTATGTTGATGTAACTACTCTCACCCGGTTTTGTTTTGATGATTACAAACAACATACTTGTGATAACTAATCTCTTTGACGTAGTTGTTTCAGTGTTAACTAGATATATCAAATAGATTCAATTGCATTGTCAAAACATGTGGAAGGAACAACACCTTACAAAGATTCAAGAACTTCATGGTTGTATTTCTTTTTTAGAATCTTAGTGTTGTAAAGTAACATTTACATGTTCCAACCACAACATGATTTGCATCTTTTCAAAAATCATTCATGTAGTCTATCATTTTCATACATATACATTATTATATGATTAATCATGCATGCACACATTTTAGTTTGATAATTATGCTATCACATAGTTAAATTTGTTTATCATGCATATATATTGATCAGTGTTTGACATGCATTCATCTTGTCAACTTTGCATGGTTTTATCATTTCATGTGTATTGTTCTTATTGCTTTGATCATTGGTTTAATCGATTAAATTACTCATGTTTAACTTTGTTAATTGTACCTCAATCCTGTCAAAATTGTTTTTAAAATGTTAATTTATTTTTTTGACAATGTCCTAAACCTATTATGATTAAAAATTGAGTTTCTTTCACTTCTCAGTGAAGGAATGCGATCATCTAGGATGGAACACACTCTTGAGCATTTTCTCGAGACTCAGTATATTTTGATTAGGGTTTAAGGAATGCGTTCCTTGTAAGAGGAACGTGCTCTGGTGGCTTTTCATGAGACTCATAATTTTTCTAATTAGGAAAAAGAACGAGCTCCTTTAAGAAGGAACGCGCCCCTGTTGCCAACGAAAAAAATTGGAAAATCTTGAAGAGTCAGTGGTTCTTGTTGAAGGAACCTGTTCCTATGCCCAACAGACATATTGAGGAACGTGCTCCTTAAGAAAGGAACGGGCTCTTTGATTGGAAGGAAATCTGAGGTTTTTCAGGTTTCAAACCAAAAACGCGCTCCTGTGTTAAGGAATGCGTTCTTGTGCCTCGGTGTGGTGTTTATCTATAAATACTACACTTGCTCATTTGAAGAGCAACTTTTGCAAAACTTAGAGAACTTGTGAATTTTTTCGTCTATATTTTTACAAGCCAACAACAAGTTCTTGAGTGATTTAAATCTTCTTTCAAGGCAAAAGTTTAACAACATTTGATTTATTGATTCATACTTCTAAAAATCTCACCACATCTTTTAAAACTTTGAGAAACTTGGGAGTTTCTCTTGTGCAAGTGTTCAAGACGTTTTAAGTGCTATCTACATCTTCTATTGAGTCTTGATCGTGATTTCTTTCATCCAACATCACACAACAAGAATCTTGGAGCTTGAACCTTACCTAGTGGGGTATACATTTCTATATCTAGATTCTTGTGATTTTGGTTTATGCAAATTAGTTTTGTGTTTATATTATCATCTTTAACAGTGATTTTGTGTTGAGTTGTGTTTGTGAATATCTTGATCTCCATAATGTGGCGATCCCACACCCCAGACCACCATCCCCACGGGACGGCGTGCAGAATGTTGGGGTGGGACGCCTAACGTAGGGATGATCGGGACCTTACAATCCTCAACCAGACTCTCCATAGAGTCCCATTTTTTTTCCTTTTCATCAACCTGATAGACTTAACAGTTCTAAAATCAATGGCATGCACATCCACATAACTATGACAATAGTAATCTCCAAATAACACATAACAATGATCATAATTTCCAAAATAAACCAATAATAGTCTAGGGTCAACATACCCAGACCCATCATCAAAAGTCTAAGGCCCAAGGCCATATATACAACAATTATACAAACTCCTTACCGTCTAGGTTTAACAAGTGTTATAAATTACATATGTATCAAAATAAACAAAAAGATATACATATGTAGAAAGGAACATCCATCACCATACACAGGGCTTAGACTCATGTCAAGATGTCTTAGTTGTTGACTTGAGCAGTTCATCACTTAGCACGTTCCTAAGTATACTCGATGAAGTATATTTTGATGGTCACAAACGAAATCTCTTTCGGTGCTAATGAGATTTTATAAGGAACCTATCTCAACACCTCAGGAAAGCAAAAAGCCAAAGAATGATTCGATTAAGGAATTCAAGATCATATTAGACGTTCAAGATCGTTTCAATCAAAGGACCTCAAAGATCATATCATGATTTCAAGATCACACTACTCGACCGATTCGATCAAGAGCTTCAAGACTACATCATTTGATCAACATTCACGAAATTCAACTCAAGCATGAAGAGTTAGTTTTAAAGATTATGAGAGATACGAGAAATACACAATATTTAAGGTATTTTTTTCTCTAATCGATATTGCTTAAACGTTTTTCAAAACCATGCATAAATCACTTGCATATTTGCATGTTTTGGTCATACGCTTTACGGTATATCAAATGAGTTAATTTTTTATGTTTAATTTGAAATTTACCGAGTTTTTATTCGCATTCATCGTACTTTTAATTGTGAATCAAAACTACTCTTCAAGAGTCTTTGTAACGCCCGTACCTTAAAATGATGTCATCATGACCTGTAGAGTACCCGTATACGTGTATGTATACGTATTTGATGCTTGATGTGTGTTAGTTCAAGTGTATTTTCATTATTTTAAGTAGTTTAATGTGTGCGTAAAGTTTTGGAATAATCGGAGACTCGTTCGGTGTCGAAACATGTCGAAAACGGTGTTTTGGATCAGTGGAGCTCGCTCCATGGAGGAAGAAATTTGAATTACCGATTACATCAATGGCTTGATATCCTAGATCCGTGGTCCGATTGAGATGAAAGTTTGACATATTATTCTTCTCTGATAGATCTTCACTATGGACAGTGAAGATCTTGAAGATCTTGATCGGAGTTGTCTACTGTGAGGTATAATATTCCAAACACTGCTTCTCAGATTTGCAAATGTTCTTGCACAGTTTTGATCAAACTATTGGATGTCACATTGCCACCGTTGGATTGTGCTACAATTTTACCAGAATTTTGGTAACTGACTCATAACAATTTTGAACGGTTAGGATGTTAAGTTTCTAACTGTTTTGCAAGAAATTGATTATCTAAGTGCAAGTAATTGTAGCAGGAAAACTGTTTTGTTATTTAAGTGTGTTTTTATGCGTGGGCCTAAACACGTGTATTTAAGAAACCAACACTCATTTCTCATCCATTTTACACCAAATTGAAGGGAAAGAGAGGGGAAAAGAGGGAAAAGGAGAATAGGGTGCCTTCCAAAGGGGTTTCCACCCGAATCTTGCTCTAAGGTATAATTTCTCCATTTTCTTCCATTAGAATAACTTCATTGATTTTTGCAAGCTTTTGAATGGTGTATATTTTGCTATGGACCACGATTTTGTGTAGAACCAGGTTAGGGTTTGGTTTGTATGTGCTCATATGAGCTTGTAAATGGTAGTAATGGCTTCCTTGACCTAAACCTACACCCAAGGAGTGCATTCCACACTTGAATCTCGGATTTGAAGGGAGTGGTGAAAGAACACATGTTGGAGTTAGGTCTTGCATGTGAGATATATGCGATTAGAGGGTGTTGGGAACTCATTAATGGTGAAACCCCTAATTTCTAGAAAGAAATTGGTAGGGTTGTGTATATTTGACCGAAACCTAGGTTATGGACTTAGGGTTTTACATTCAAGTTGCATGTCATATATGTCGACCTAATGGGTAAATGTGGATGATTGATGATTCAATTTACTGATCTTGTTTGCTGAAAACCCTAGGTGTAGTGTAAACTTGGCCTAGGCCATGAATTTGAGGATTTGGCAAAATTTGAGGATTTTGACCTAGACTAAGTCATTTGATGAAATTGACATGGGGATTAGTCTAATTGACCCTAATTATGATTGAATGCATTGTATTATGATGGTTGGATCATGGGAATCAACCTATTGCATTCTTTTGGGTTAAATGTGGATTAATTAGATATAAAATGGGTTGATTGAGCTAATGGGTTAGCTCATGGGTGCAACCATTCTAGAGTCTTAAATTGGCTATTGAATTGGGGTTAATCATGGTTGAATGTCATGCATTTGGACTGATTTTAATGAAGAATGAACCATGTTATATGCAGGGTTTGTGAATTATCCAAGTGTCCCAATTAAGCCAATTGGAGGTTGAGGTGCATAGGAGTGTTTTGGTGGCATCCTAGTACCTTATTGGTTGGATTTGGATTGGCTAGTCTAGCCAATTGATTTGTGAGTGTTTCCTTACTTTTGGTTTCTATATGTGGCATTGTAGTATAAAAGTGTTTTAAATGCTTATCTAATGTAGTATGCACGATTTAATGATTCATGCAATGAATTTGATCATAGTCAAGTTGGGTTAGCAATTGAGTTATGTTGCATCTCATACGCATGAGATTCTTATGGAATTCCATTGGGCTGAATGGGGATCCTCAATTGTGGACCTTGCAGAGGGTTTCAATGGTAGGTGCAGATGGGATCTCCTAAACCTGAAAAAGGGTTTGGAAAAGATTGTATCCTGGTGGCATGCTCGATCCATGGAATCCTAATAGATTATGGGTAAGAGGTCAATCAGGCAATGGGTGTCGCGCACTCAGGCTCTTGTATTGATTCTTACTCAGGAGGTGTCTAGGATTGCATATGCACGTTTGGAAAGATGATATGCATTGTCTTGGTTAATGACATGATGCATTATATTTGGCATGTATGTAATCTTGTATATCACCATGTTATTTAAATTATTTTATTGATCTTGCCATGTTTTACCTAAATGTATATATATGTTGCACTTGTAGAAACATTCACTGAGCTTGTTGTAGCTCACTCTTTATCCTTATCATTTTAGGTTTGGATAGGAAAGGGAAGGGGAAGGTTTAGCTGCGGAACATCTCCCCGTATTTTTGGTGATGTAGGTGTTTTAGTACTTTTCTGTATTTTGATAATATGTACGAAATAACACCTATTGTTTATACTTAACACGTAGATGAGTTGTATTTATGGTTATATTTTGAACATTATGGACTTATGAAATTTTATGGTTGTCAATTTGGGATTGTATTTATATTGATGATCTGTTTATGTCCATATGTTTTGATGTTGTATTGGGATTATGGTGTGTTGTTAAGTGAGGCTGACGGGATGCTGGGGATATCGAGGGAGGATATACCCGGGGTTCCTTGCCGGTCATGACTTCACTGATTGTGGGTCGTGATAGTCTTTCAGGGGGTTAATGACTTAGCAGCGCTCTCCTGAACTTGATAAGTCAGGACACTGATGATTCATTAGGATGCTGATAACATTCAAGGTTGAATTGAACTGATTCATCAGGATGCTTACTTGTAAGTAGCTGCCTCCCTTTAGTCAACCTCTGAAGTTGTCAGGACGCTGACTCAGCATCAACTTACTGAAAGATTTTTAAGTTCTTCAAAGAATTTATCTTTGAGGACGCTGATAGTTATAAGTTGGATAAACTATTAGGACGCTACCTGGATAGGAACACCCTCATATTTGGGAACCAACTTAATAACTTTCAGGACGCTGATTGTCCTTCAACGCACTTGGTTTTGTTTTCAAATATTTTGAAATGATAGAACACTTACATAGTTGTAGTGCCCTTGTGTTTTATGTTTTAAAAGGTAGGACGCTTACTCGGAAAGTAGCGCCCTCATGTGTTCAAATGTTTTAAAAGTAAGCAGGATGCTAATTGTGCATTAGCGCCCTTAGGGTTTAGTTGTTTCTGTTGCAAAACAAGTTAGGAAGCTCACGAGTTAGTAGCGCCCTCACTTCATTGTTTAGTAGAACGCTTATACATAATGAGCACCCTTAGGGAACAAAACGACAAAGTTGATATTATGCGTCAGGACGCTGGTTGCAAAATCATGACGCTAATTCAACAACGGTCATTGTTCTAACAGGTACACTATATCACTCTACTTTTTTAAAATGGATCTTTGCACATAATTCTTTTTAGATTTATCAGCGATCTTCTCTGATGCATGAATCAAGTTTTCTAAAACTTTCCTTATTCATGGAATCTGAAAAGAACTAGATTGTTAGTGAAAAGTGCAGTTGTCATTTTCATATAACATTCTAGTCGTTGTGCGTAAAAGTTCACATTGTATTTGAACTTCAAATGTCTAACGACTATTATCCACTAAGTTTATAAATACCAACAATTTGAATCAAATAATTTGACCATCACACCCAATTCACCCCCCTCTTGGGTGCACCAACACTAGCTCTGCAGTGGCTAGGTCCTCAAGCAAATGATATGCCTTCGCCCTTATCTAAAAGACCTGAAAAGAGAGTGAGAGGGTGAGCCAACTATGCCCAGTGAATAGTATTCAATTATGCCATCAATTATACACCAATAAAAGCCATATATATATATATATATATGCATACATGAAATAATGCTCATGAATATGTGAAACATAAAACACATAATATAATAAGCATTCAACTATTTTCATGCATGTAAAACCATCCATCACCCCTTAGCTATAGAGACTTGAAAGTCAGTCCTCTCATGTTGGGGTATAGCTAGCTATAGATAGGGGTGGCAATTCGTGTTGTCGTGTTGCAATTGGTCGTGTCATAATCGTGTATAATGAAATATATTGTAAATCTAAACACGACACGATGAAATATCTTGTCATTATATATAAACTCAAACCCGACACGTTTAATAAACGGGTTAACTTGTTTATAACACTTAAAGCTTAAACAAGTTCATTCTAACCTATTTATCATATATAAATTCTAAATTAACATATAAATCAAAAATTCAAAATCATAATTATACAACCATATAGTAAAAACCAAATAAAATATTATAAAGTTAGAGTCTCAACACATGACATAAAATATTAAAAAGTCTTCACACATAACATAAGTCTCAACACAAAATATAATCATGTTAAACGAGTCAATTTCGGGTTTAGCAGATCTACCTGATTTTGACTGAAATTTAATCGTGTTTAATTGGGTTTAACCTATTTTCACTCGCACCTGTTTATGCAAAACCCAAACCCATTTATTTCGTGTTGGTTTCAAGTCGTGTTATCGTGTCATGACCTGTATTGCCACCCCTAGCTATAAAGACTCGTAAGTCGGTCCTCCCATGTTGGGGTATAGCTTACACTTTCGGGTTATTCATCTACTTTACCATATCATTTTCTTGCTGTAGAGACCAACTTATGGTCATCCCTTATTGGGGTACAGCTAACATAGAAATCATTCACTCTATCATAAGTGAAATGATCCTCCCTGGCGGGGTATGTCAATCTCATTCAATTCCACTTCTAGATAAGTTAGGTTGGCAATTTCTCAAGCTTTCAAGATATTCAACATCTAGAGACAACTTAGCTTGGCACATCTCAAGTCTTCTAGAGTCTCAATGCATGTCATTTCAAAACACATTGAACACATGCATTTTCATTATGATATTTCATGACTTTCAACATACAAGTATAATTTAATATGATGACACAAGCGAAAATCATAAGGAACAACTACTCACAACCAAGCGACGCAAGCTATGCTATCCACACACGGATCAACACCAATTCCAATCCAAATCAAGATCTTGTAAACCATATCACATGCACATACATCAATTATCATGATCAACCATACACAAATACACTAATCATGATCATTTCCATAACCAATAAGCCTATGTGCATCTAAGCCTTATCGTGAGTTTCATTTCTCATGATCAACCTCAACATCCACACAAGACTCATATTCAAATCCCACATAAGTCCAATCATTCTAAACCCACAATTCAATTCAATTTGGGTTCAATTAGACAAGTCCAATGTCAATTTAATCAATTGACTTTACTTAGGTCAAAAGCCCCAATTTTGGGCAAAGTCCCAAAATTATGACCTAAGCCAATTTTACACTATACTTAGGGTTTCCAACATGCGTAACCACCAAATTCCACCATCATTCATCAAAGTTTCCCAATTAGGACTCAATCATATATTATGATCCAAATTGGGGAGAAATCCCAACAATAGGCTTAGGCCAACACATGCTCAAAATGGGTTAATTTCAACACCAAGATAATCCTTACAGATCTCCTGGTCATGGACAAAAAAGACTTTGCATCATTCTTGGCATGAACTGGCTGACGTTGCTAAATGCTAAGATCGATTGTCGAAAGAAGCAAGTCCTGATAACCTTACCTACCGGAGAAAAAGTCAAGATCCACAGCAACCAGAAACAGATTCATAACTCAACTGTCTCACTCCTCAAAGTAAAACTCTGATATCTATCCATTAGTGACGACAATGAGCCACCACCACCATACCCTCTCGATGTGCACGACATCGAAGTCATATCTGCATTCCCAATGGTATTTCTAAACGACCTTCTTGGCCTACTCTCGGTTTGGGAATTCTACTTCAAAATCAAACTGGTACCGGGAACCGAACCCATTTCAATTCCACCATACAGAATGTCCAACGTCGAGCTGGTTGAGTTGGATAAACAACTAAAAGAATTGGAGAGTACAGGCTTCATCAGAAAAAGTTCATCACCCTGGAACACTCCAGTTTTGTTAGTTCTAAAAAAGGATGGTTCGTTACGACTTTGCATCGACTATCGCAAGTTGAATAACGTAACCATCAAGAACAGATACCCATTGCGCAGGATCGATGACTTGTTCGACCAACTTAGAGATGCTAAATACTTCTCTAAGATTGATTTACGATTCAACTATCATCAACTCCGGATTAGAGAGTCGGACGTCAATAAAACAACTTTCAGAACTCTGTATGGTCATTACGAGTTCCTGGTCATGCCATTTGGTCTAACTAATGCATCTGCAGTGTTCATGGATCTGATGAATCGTATCTTTAGACCACATTTAGATTGATTCATGGTAGTCTTTGTAGATGATATATTAGTATATTCACCAACAATGGAAGATCATAAGATGCTCCTGAGGATTGTCCTTCAACCTTAAGACACCACCAACTATATGCAAAATTAAGTAAGTGCGAATTTTGGGCAAAAAAAGTTCAATTCCTAGGTCATGTAGTTTAAGGCAATGGCAATGAAGTAGACCCTTCAAAGGTTGAAGTGGTATTAAACTGGAAGCAACCTACCAGTGTCACTCAAATTCAGAGTTTTATCAGTTTGGTTGGCTATTGCAGACGTTTCATCAAAGACTTATCCAAGATTGTTGATCCTATGACCAAACTCACTCGGAAAGACATACGATTCATCTGAAACGCAGCCTGTGAATCGTCATTCCAAGAATTGAAAAAGAGCCTCACGACAACACCAGTACTAATCACTCCAAGAAATGAAGTTAGATTTTCACTGTACACCGACGCCTCTCTCCAAGGCTTAAGTGCAATACTAATGTAAGATGGCCAAGTTGTTGCATATGCATATGCTTATAGACAACTAAAACTTCATGAGGGTAATTACTCGATGCACGAATTGGAAGTCGCAACTGTCGTATTCCCACTAAAGTTATGGCACCACTACCTATACGGTGAGTTGTTCAAGGTCTTCTCAGATCACAAAAGCCTTAAGTACATTTACACTAAGAGAGACCTAAACCTCTGCCAGAGAAAATGATTGGAATTTTTGAAAAATTACGACTTTCAACTCCAATATCATCCAGGAAAAGCCAACGTTGTGGCTGATTCCCTGAGTAGAAAGTCATATGTTGTTGCATGTACCCTCAACTTCGAAATGGGGGAGTTGTCTACGGAGATGGAGAATTACAACTTACAACTCATTGAGGAGGGAGGAAGATCAGGACTCTCCTAATTAACTGCCAACTTTGAGCTTATTCAAAAAATCTCAACTGCCCAAGTAAACGACCTCATGTTGATGGAGAAAAGAGAACTCATCTTCAACGGACAAGACTTTCCCCATTGGTCGGTCTTCGATGATGGGGCAGTTTTCTACAAGAAACATCTGTGCCTGCCGAACGACCCTGAAGTGCTCACGAAAATGCATTGCTTGAGGTTCGCTATGCATCCTGGGGGAGACAAAATTTACAGAGATGTCGAGCGACATTTTTTGTTCTATGGAATGAAGAAGACTATTGTAAACTATGTTGCTCGATGTCTCATTTTCCAACAAGTAAAGGAGGAACATAGACTTCCTTCCAGCCTTCTCCAGCCTTTACCTATTGGAGAATGGAAGTGGAAAAACATAGCAATGGACTTTGTTACTGCCTTACCTCAAAATAATAAAAGGAAGGATGCAATTTGGGTTATCATTGACAGACTTACAAAGTCTACACACTTTTTACCTATAAAGTTCAAGGATAACCCCACGAAGCTAGCCGAATTATATGAAAAAGAGATCGTGCGCCTCCATGGCATACCACTCACGATCGTCTCTAATCGAGACCCTCGATTCACATCAAACTTTTGGCAAAGCTTCCAGAGTAGAATGGGCTCCAAGATTACCATGAGCACAACTTTTAACTCACAGACCGACAAGCAGTAAGATCGTTTGACCCAAATTTTGGAGGACATGTTACGATGTTACATACTGGACTTTCACGATAGATGGGCTAAACACCTACATTTGGTTGAATTTGCATACAACAACAGCTACCAATCCAGAATTGGTATGGCACCAGACGTGGCTCTCTATGGTCGCCCTTGCAGATCTTTGGTATGCTGGTTAGACATGGTAGATCGATCGCAATTGGGGCCAGAACTAGTTCGAGAGACTTCTGAGAAGATCATATTAGTAAAGGAGGGACTTTGTGTGACACAGAGTCGACAAAAGAGCTACGCCGACAAGCAGAGACAACCTCTAGAATTTGAGAAAGAGGACTATGTTTTTTTAAAAAACCAGCCTACAAGAGGTGTCAAACGTTTTGGGATCAAAGGAAAGCTCTCTCTAAGATATATATAGGCCCATTTAAGATAGTCGAACGCATTGGCAAACTAGCCTATCGACTATCCCTTCCCTCATCCACGTCCAAAGTTCATGACGTTTTCTATGTATCCATGCTTCGAAAGTATCGTCCTGATCTTTCACATATCATCCCTCTGGTTAAAGTTCAGGTTGAAGAAGGAAAAAAATATTAGGAGAGAGTGATACAAATTCTGGATAGGAAAATTCAAGAACTTAGACAACGTAGTATTCCACTTGTAAAAGTACTTTGGGATCACCACAGAATAGAGGAAACAACTTGGGAACTTGAAGATAAAATCAAACAAAGATACCCTGAATTGTTCCAACAATAATTGATGATGTGATATATTGTACTTTTCACTTATCAATGAAATTATTATTTTACAACTATATTGTATCAACATCTAATCTCATTACAAAAAATGTAGATGTCTGCTGATAGCACAAACATGAGTAAATCACCATATACACCTTGGCCTTTTTGGCAACCTCGGGGGAACCCTTCAAGTCCAGAAGCAATCAACAACTTCTATACATCACCAACTCCCTCACCTCAGCGGTTACAATCCCCTTCGCCAAAACGTATATGGTTATATCGTGATGAAATTTTCTGAAACAATATTGGGCCCTCATCCTGGCAGGATCTCTGACCAAAACTACCAGGTGGGTGAATTCCGGCAGCAACACGTAAAAGCATTCCCTCACTCAATCTGTCTCCCCTGAAACGCAACAACTTGCATTGCCCTGCACCATCATCTGTCAAGCAAATGTCGGAACCTTCTACAGAGGAATCCGATTCCATTTGCTCTTCATTTTTTAATGATGTCGAGGATTCCACAGGCCAGAGTATAATTCAGGGACCTTACCAACAATACCCTGATTTAATGAAAGATGACCAAAGTAGTGAATCTCACGAATATAGCAATCATGACTACATGGACTGAAATTTCGAGGGCGAAATTATTTGAAGGAGGGTAGAGTGTAATACCAATGGTTCACAAAAAAATAATAATAAATAAAAATGGAAGTACCTGAACCTTCGGGTTTTCTGCCCGAACGTTCGGGCATGGCTTTTCCTTATGAAAGGGGGCATCTTCCCCCCCATTTCTCACACCAACTTCTCCATCTCTCTCGTCACTCCTTGGGCACTCTCTTTCTTTCTTTTGAGAATCTCTCTCTCTTAGAGACTCTCCACTTGTACGGTGCGGAGCCGCTGCTCGGCAAAGAACGTAGAACATCAATTGTCCAATTTGAAGTTGGGAACGAAATAAAGGTTTGCCCGTCTTATGACTTTTCATAAAGTTTTCATTCATTTATCATTATGTCTATTATTCATTTACGCTGCATTATTATGTATAGTGTTCATACATGCCACGCTTATGCCCTGATAGTTGGAGTCCACGTATTATACTGTTCCTACGCCGAATTAGTTGTCAATTTTATTAAACCAGACTTAGTCTTGTCCTCAGTAACTTTGAATAGTAAGCGGGAGGCAGTTTGCTACTTTAGAAGACTTGGTATTTAAGCGGGACCTCATGTTCCCACCTCTCGACCTGGAGACTGGTCTGGTTGGTCCCATTAAAAACTATCCACTTGTATAAGTGATACCGAACATCCTAACAATGCACTCTGTGATGTCGACCCTGATAAGCATCACCGGACGCTGCAAAATCCTGTCTAATATAAATAAAGACCGGGAGCGTACATGCATAGTCATCATACCTAAAATAAGAACCACCTAGGGATGTAAGTGGTTTGTGATCTATAACGTATTTGCTGGTGCATTTGTGCACACTATTATTGATGTTTCCCCTAGAGATGGACGTACAATGTGAACCCAGGATTACCTGGAGATGGACATTTTTACGTGAACCTAGGGCGATATACGGTCAAAGAGCCATTACGAGATGGTGTTATGTATACTTACCTATTAAGCTATGTTGCACTAATTATGATGTTATGTTGTGTATATTTGATGTATGATTATGATGTCTTCTGTATTAATTATCATATTCACGAACTATTTTTTCCACTGGGCAATAGCTTATCCCGTTGCTAACCATTTTACAGGAGTCTATGGTGGATTGGGCGAAGGTGTTTGGGCCCTCATTTTGTATTCCCTTACTTATTTGTTTAATTAGTTTGAGAGATTTTTGGGAGGATGTTCCCTTATTATTGGCAGTTCCAGACCACCTACATTCTGTACAAAATACATTTTGAAATTAATGAAAATAGACTTGTATTTAAATTGTGTACCTACGTACTCAACAACTGTTATAATGCATTCGCGCCCCGCCTGTGGGTGTCCCGCCGGTTTAGGTGCCCGGGCGGAGTGTGACAGTATGTGCACAAAATGATCTAGTCAATCAGACCAATCATACTAATCTCTCCCTCTTTTAAAACATAAAAAAGAGGGTGTGCCTATGACAGAGGTGATGATCGAGGATCAAGGGATCCTAGCCCAGCAAATATATCCGGTGAAGTCGAGGCATCGTCCGCCGTGAGAGTGGTACCAACATCCACATCAGGTATGACAGCGGTAGCAGCAGATGAGGTAGTCAAAGTGGAGCCAAAATAGATGACTAAATCACGTCCCGGTGATGGTGGAGAAATGTGTGAAAGTGAGAGAACTAAGTCTAGAGCTGAGTCTACCAAAGCAATGAAGGATGCAACCTGGGAGTGGGAATCCTCGGAGGTGTAGCTGATATAGGGATTAGAGCTAAGGCAGCAGTCACTGGTGGAAAACTGGAGGAGGGAGCAAAAGTTGAATCGTGACAAACAAGTGAAGCAGATCGATGAAAACTCAGTGATAGTGCGGGCTGCTCTCTGTCGCCAAAAACATCCTCCTGGCTGAAGCTGAACCCATGAGTCTCGTCTCCTGTAGATCGATCGAGAAGAATCTGAGGCAAGACTCCATGAGCACAGACATCTGAGGCCAGATCATTGTGCTTCCTCTCCATCGCCGTGAAGAACTAAAGCAATATCTGTTGCTGGTCTCGTATCTTCATCTGCATCTATAAAACGACATCGGAAGAAGCTGAAGAGGAGGGGCCTGGTATATCTACTGGTGGTGCGGTACCCGAAGATGAAGCACCGACATCTAAGAATCTTATTCTACCACGACCTCGTCTAGAGGGTGCCACATCCTGAGGCTGGGCTGGTGTTGCTCCTCATCCACGTGGACGAGCTACTAGAGTTGTACCCCGTGCTCCCTCTGTGTTAGGCTCGGGCAATGCTGTCTGCAGATCAAAAGTGATGAATCTGGTGCCCTCGCCCTGATGTATCCTGGAGATGTGCACCCATTCCTGGATGCGTCCTACCCACTAAAATCCAAGTGATCAGATAGTGTTCTCTCCAATAAAGTTCTTCTTGTTGAGCTTTGTCGAAACCCTGAAGCTCGTGAAGTTAACTCCTCCACCCTTGGCGAGAAATGTCACCAAATCATCGTAGGACAATGCCATGTTCCGATGATGTGATTAATGATGACGGGGGATAGGCGAATACCGCTGCAACTGTGCATGCACCAAAGCAAGAAGGCATCCAAGAGAATTAGCCTTCGCACAAGAACTCAAGTGAGGTATGATGACCCTCGAGATGATGTTGTGGAAGATCTTGAGCCGCAGTCCAAAGATGGTGTTGGACACTGCCAACACCCCATGTCCAGGCTCCACTCCTGACATGGTCCTCAATGCCGTGATCTGATCGTAATTAGGAATGACGATCTCGTCGTCCTCCCCGGAATAGGAGAAAGTAGGATCAACAGAAGAAAAATAAAATATCTTTGTTGGCCCAGATATGTCCAAGAGGGGGGTGAATTGGACACTTAGCAAATTTTAACTTTTCTTTTAAATGTAAGAAATATTGAAAACAAATTAAATAGAGTATAACAAATAAACACAATGAAAGTAAAAGAGACAGTAGAAACAAGATTTATAGTGGTTCGGCCTCGCCTACATCCACTACCTAACCTCCTCAGTTAGGATTTGTCGAAACTCTACTAAGGATCTTCTTTCGGGTGAAGACCAAACCGGTACACTTTCTCAACTTACGGGTGTGAGATCACCACGGAATAGAGGAAACAACTTGGGAACTTCAAGATAAAATCAAACAAAGATACCCCGAATTGTTCTAACAATAATTGACATTGTAATATATTGTACTTTTTACTTATCAATGAAATTATTCTTGTACAACTATAATTGTGTCAACATCTAATCTCATTACACAAAATGCAGATGTCTGTTGATAGCACAGATAGGAGTAAAAAACCATATACACCATGGCCTTTTTGGCAACCTCGGGGGAGCCCTTCAAGTTCAGAAGCAACCCACAACTTCTATACATCACCAACTCTCTCGCTTCAGCGACTGCGAACCCCTTCGCCAGAACGTATATGATTATATCGTGATGAAATTGCCCGAAACAATCCAGGCCCCTCATCCTAGCAGGATCTCCTACCAGAACTACCACTCAATTTGTCTCTCCTGAAACGCAATAACTCGCATTGCCCTACACCACCATCTGTCAAGCAAATGTCGGAACCTTCTGTGGAGGAATTTGATTCCATTTGCTCTCCATTGTTTGATGATGTCGAGGATTCCACAGGCCAGAGTATAATTCAGGGGCCTTACCAACAATACCCTGATCTAATAGAAAATGACCAAGGCAAAGAATCTCACGAAGACAACAATCATGACTACATGGACTGAAATTTTGAGGGAAAAATTATTTTAAGGGGGGTAAAGTGTAATACCCCTGGTTTACCCACAAAAAAAAGGGCAGTACCCAAATGTTCGGGCACCCCTTTTTTCAAACGGGGCCCCCTTCCCCTCATTTCTCACAACAATCTCTCCACCTCTATCCTCACTCCTTAAGCACCCTCTCTCCTTCTTTTGAGGCTTTTTCTCTCTCTCTTTTAAGACTCTCTCTCTCTTAGAGACTCTCCACTGGTACAGTGCGGAGCCGCTGCCCGGTGAAGAACGTGAAACATCAAGTGTTCAATTTTAAGGTGGGAACGAAACATAGGTTTGCGCGTCTTATGACTTTTCATAAAATTTTCATTCATTTATCATTATGTCTATTATTCACTTACACTGCACTATTGTGTATAATGTTCATACATGTCATACTTATGCCTTAATAACCGGAGTCCACGTATTACACTGTTACTATGCTAGATTAGTGGTCAATTTGACTAAACCAGACTTAGTCTTGTCTTCAGTAACTTTGAATAGTGAACGGGAGGCAGCTTGCTGCTCTAGAAGACTTTGTATTTAAGCGGGACCTTGTATTCCCACCTATCGACTTGGAGACTGGTCTAGTTGGTCCTATTGAAAACTGTCTGCTTGTATAAGTTATATTGGACATCCTAACAATGCACACGGTGATGATAACACTGATAAGCATCATTAGACGCTGCCAAATCCTCTCTAATATAAGTAAAGACCAGACTCGGACATGCATAGTCATCATACATAAAATAATAACCACTTAGGGACGTAAGTGGTCTGTGACCTATGCATTATTTACTAGTGCAACTGTACCCACTTTTATTGATGTTTCCCCTAGAGGCAGACGTACAATGTGAACCCAGGATTATCTCGAGATGGACATTTGTACGTGAACCTAGGGCGATATACGATCATAGATCCATTACGAGACGGTGTTATGTATAATGACATGTTAAGCTATGTTGCACTATTTATGATGCCATGTTGTGTATATGTGATGTATGATTATGATGTCTTCTTTATTAATTGTCATATTCACGAACTATTTTACCCACTGGGCAATAGCTCATCCCGTTGCTAACCATTTTACTGAAGTCTGGGGTGGATTGAGTGGAGGTGTTTTGGGCCCTTGTTTCTGTACCGCTTATGTTTAATTAATTAAGGAGATTTTGGGGAGGATGTTTCCTCATTATTGGCGGTTCCAAGACTGCCTACATTTTGTACAAAATATATTCTATAATTAATAAAAACAGACTTGTATTAAAATTTTGTACCTGCGCACTCGATAACTGTTATAATGCATTTGCACCCCGCCTGTGAGTCTCCTGCCGGTTTAGGCGCGTCCGGGTGAGTGTGACAAGTCCTATTTAGATTTAAAGGTTTATGTAGAAATCTATTCAGTTGGAAAGTGTGATGTGTTCTAGTATATATTGCGGGGAAAGCTAATTATGTTCGAAAAGATGGATGTTTATTTGGAATTAGAGTACGATTTACATTTCTTCTTTAGAACACTAGTTGGTAAGTATTGAATAGTACAAAGAACTAGTCCATTAGTACATCTGGCTAAATTATTCAAGTATGGCTTGAATGTGACTTTAAGCTATAAACCTAGTACCTATTGACAATATGTATTCATATTTGTCTTGAAAAAGTTTGTCCCATACTTGAATAAGGCTGAAATATGTGTGTGGCATACATAATTGGTTTGCATTGTATATTGAATGTTGCTATGAGATGTATATCTTGCATATTGATTGACATATGCTCATGCATACATGATGATGTGGATGAATAGATGATGGTATATATGATTTCTATTCACTGGGCACTGTTGGCTCACCCTATTCCCCTTTTTCAGGTCATTCAGTTGCTGATAAGGGCAAGGGAATAACATTCCATTGAGATACTAATGCCTTGCCAGAATCTTGTTTTGATGTAGGTTGAAAATGTTAAGAATATATGCTTGTATTTTAATATTTTGGAATTATGTAAATACATGTATATAACGCCCCATACTTGTTTATGTGAGCTTCGAATGGCAGAACAAATAATATATGCAGATCTTTTTATGATGGACATTGAAGACTTCGCATCATCCTCAACATGGACTGGCTCGCACCATTGAATGCAAAGATCGATCGTATGAAGAAGCAAGTTCAGTTAACCTTGCCCACGGGGGAGTTTGTTAAGATTCAGGGAACAAGGAAATTGATACACAACTCGACTGCTGCACTTCTCAAGGCACAACTTCGAACTCTATCCCTTGGTGATGAAAATGAATCGCCAGCATTGTACCCTCTCGAAGTACGCGATGTCCCGGTAATATCTGAATTCCCAACAGTTTTTCTAAATGACCTTCCTGGCCTACCTCCGGTTAGGGAATTCGATTTTGAAATCAATCTCATACCTTGGACCGGGCCTATCTCAATTCCACCATACAGAATGTCAAATGTCGAGCTGGTCTAGTTGGACAAACAACTGAAGGAATTAGAGAGTAATGGCTTCATCAGAAAAAGTTCATCACCCTGGGGCGCTCCAGTTTTATTTGTTCGCAAAAAGGATGGTTCGTTGCAACTTTGCATCGACTATCGCAAGTTGAATAACGTCACCATTAAGAACAGATACCCGTTGCCCAGGATTGATGACTTGTTAGACCAACTTAGAGATTCCAAATACTTCTCTAAGATTAATATACGATCCGGTTATCACCAACTCCGGATCTGAGAGTCGGACATTACCAAGACGACATTCAGAACTCGGTACGGTCGCTACGAGTACTTGGTCATGCCGTTCGGTCTAACAAATGCACCTGTTGCATTCATGGATTTGATGAACCGCATCTTTAGGTTATACTTAGACCGATTTGTGGTTATTTTTGTGGACGATATCTTGATATATTCTTCAACCGAGGAAGACCATAAGATACATCTGAAGATAGTCCTCCAGACCTTGAAAAGCCACCAGTTGTATGCAAAATTGAGTAAGTGCAAATTTTAGGCGAAGCGAGTTCAATTCCTAGGCCATGTGGTTTCAGGCAATGACATTGAGGTGGATCCTTCTAAAGTTAAAGCGGTTTTAAACTGGAAGTAGCCTACCACTGTTACTCAGATTAGGAGTTTTCTTGGTTTGGCTGGCTATTACAGACTCTTCATCAAGGACTTCTCAAAGATTGCTGAACCTATGACAAAGCTCACTCGGAAAGACGTGCGATTCATCTGGAATCCCGCCTGTGAAACATCATTTCAGGAATTGAAAAAGTGCCTCACGATGGCACCAGTACTAATCACTCCAAGGAATGCACTTGGATTTTCACTATACATCGACGCCTCTCTCCAAGGCTTAGGTGTCGTACTAATGAAAGAAGGCCAAGTTGTCGCATATGCCTTGAGGCAACTGAAGATTCATGAGGGAAATTACCCAACACATGACTTAGAACTTGTAGTTGTCGTATTTGCACTGAAGTTATGGCGTCATTACCTATACGGTGAACAGTTTGAGGTCTTCTTGGATCACAAGAGACTTAAGTATATCTACACCCAGAGAGACCTAAACCTCCGCCAAAGAAGATGGTTGGAATTCTTGAAAGATTATGACTTTCAACTCCAGTACCATCCCGGTAAGGCCAATATTGTGGCTGATGCCTTGAGTAGAAAATCTTATGTTGCTTGCAGTCTTAACTTCGAAATGGGGAAGTTGGCTACAGAGATAGAGAATTTTATCCTACAACTGATCAATAAGGGAGCAAAATCACGACTTTCTCAACTATCAGCCAACTCTGAGCTGGTTCGAAAGATTTCAGCAGCTCAAGCCAACGACCTTATCTTAATGGAGAAACGAGAACTTCTACTCAGCGGACAGAACCTTCATTACTGGTCGGTCCCTGAAGACGGGGCTATTTTCTATAAAAAATGTCTCTGTCTACCGAACGATCTTGAGGTTCGAAAAGAAGTGCTCACTGAGATGCACTGTTCGAGGTTCGCTATGCATCCTGGGGGTGACAAGATGTACAAGGATGTCAAGTGACAATTCTGGTTTTCTAGAATGAAGAAAGCGATTGCACACTTCATTGCTCGATGTCTCGTTTGCCAGCAAGTTAAGGCAAAACGAAGACTTCCCTCTGGACTTCTTCAGCCATTACCTATTGAAGAATGGAAGTGAGAGAACATCACAATGGATTTTGTTACGGCCTTGCCTTGAAATAATAAAGGGCAAGATGCTATCTGGGTTATCATTGACAAACTTACAAAGTCTGCACACTTCTTGCCAAAAAAGTTTACGGATAACCCCGCCAAGCTTGCTGAACTATATGAAAGAGAGATCGTACGCCTCCATGGCATACCACTCACGATCTTCTCTTATCGAGACCCTCAATTCACATCAAAGTTTTAGCAAAGCTTCTAGAGTAGAATGGGCTCTAAGATCACCATGAGCACAACCTTTCACCCTCAGACTGATGGGCAGTCAGAGCGTCTTATCCAAATCTTGGAAGACATGTTACGATGTTGCATTTTGGACTTTAATGACGGATGGGCAAAGTACTTACATTTAGCTGAGTTTGCATACAACAACAGCTACCAAACTAGTATCGGCATGGCACCGTGCGAGGCTCTCTATGGTCTCCCTTGCAGATCTCCGGTATGTTGGTTAGATATGGCAAATCGACCGCAATTGGGCCCTGAACTAGTTCAAGAGACTTTTGAGAAGATCACACTAGTAAAGGAGCGACTTCGTGTCGCACAAAGTTGACAAAAGAGTTATGCTGACAAGCGGAGGCAGCCTCTAGAATTTGATAAGGGGGACTTGGTTTTTTTAAAAGTTCAGCCCACAAGAGGTGTCAAACGCTTTGGGATCAAAGGAAAGCTCTCCCCACGGTATATCAGTCCATTTCAGATCATTGAACAAATTGGCAAACTTGCTTATCATCTGTCCCTTCCATTGTCCATGTCTAAGGTTTATGACGTTTTTCACGTTTCCATGCTTCGAAAGTATCGTCCTGATCCTTCACATATCATCCCTGTAGTCGAGGTTCGGGTTGAGGAAGGAAATAGGAATCAGGAGAGAGCGATACAGATTTTGGATAGAAAACCTCAAGAACTAAGGCGACGTAGCATACCACTTGTGAAGGTGCTCTAGGATCACCACGGAGTAGAGGAAGCAACATGGGAACTAGAAGCAACAATTAAACATAAATACCTTGAATTGTTTTCTCGTAATAACTGATGATATAATACATTGTACTATTTCACTTATTAATAAAATGATGAAACTTTGGTTACAAATATCTTAATGCATCGTTTCACTTGAATAACTATGCAGATGTCTGAAAATAATATCGATGGATATAACGATGCACACACGCAATGGCCTCTTTGGCAACCTGTGGCAACTCCTCCAGGATCTGAGTCAAGTCACAACCACTTTGTATCACCAACTCCACCGCCACACAGACACCGAACCTTATCTCCAAAGCGTGCATGGCTTTTTCGTAACAATTTTGCCTAAAACAATCCCGTGCCCTCATCTTAGCAGGACCTTCTACCAAAATTGCCAGGCGGCCGAATTCGAGCAACAGCGCGAAAAAGCATCCCACCGCTCAACCTACTTCCCCTTAAACGATGCAACCAGCACCCTACACCACCATCTGTTCAGCAAAGGTTGGAGTCTTCTGAGGACGAATCCGACTCCATTTGCTCTCCATGGTTTCATGATGTTGAGGATTCCACAGTGCCATTCAGGGACCATACAGGCACTATCCTGAGCTAGCAAACGACGACGACGACAGTGAATCTCAAGCAGATAACCATCATGACTACTTGAACTGATTTCGAGGGCGAAATCCTTTTAAGGGGGGTAGAGTGTAATACCCTAGATTTGCACAAAAAAAATTGTTGTTTGGGCACAACGCCTGAATGTTAGGGCGATTGCCCGAACGTTCATGCGCCAATTTTTCTATATAAAGAACCCCTCCCCCTCCTCATTTCTTACACCAAAATCACTTCTCCTTGTGATTTTCCTTCTCCTTTTCACTCATTTTGAATATTTGTCTTCTCTTTTGAGACTCTCTTTCCGAGACTATCTGTGCGGTGCAACGCGGTTCAGCCCAGGGAAAGGCACCAGTTCTCAAAGGAGTTTTTCTTTGAAGGTGGGGAACGAAACATAGGTTTACGTGTCTTATAACTTTTATTAAAGTTTACATTCATTTATCATTATGTCTACTATTCATTTACACTGCATTATTGCGTATAATGTTTATACTTGTCATACTTATGCCTGTATATTTGGAATTCATGTATTACATTGTTGTTATGCCGGATTTGTGGTCAATCTGGCTCAACCAAACTCAGTCTTGTCCTCAGTAACTTTAAATAGTGAATGGGAGTCAGCGTGCTGCTCTAGACGATTGGTATTTAAGTAGACCTGGCGTCTCACCTCTCAACTAGAGACTGATCTGGTTGGTCTTATTTGAAAGCTATCAGCTTATACAAGTAATACTGAATGTCGTAACCTTGCACGTAGTGACACCGACCCTGATAAGGATCATCAGATGTTGTCAAATCATGTCTAAATGTTAAGTAAAGACCGGACCAGTTCATGCATTGGCATCATACATAGCACCACCTAGGGACGTATGTGGTATATGATTCATAGAATAGTTAGAAGCAATGCTCGCTATTCATTATATTTCGCTGGAGAGGGACGTACAATGAGAACCTGGCTAGTCCTGGGAAGGGACATCCATACGTGAATCTAGAGCGTCGTTCCCGAGGAGGGATGTACAATGAGAACCCGACTACTCCTGGGGAGGGACATCTGTACGTGAACTCAGGCGATGTACAATCATCAAACCAATACGAGATGGTGTCATGCATACATACATGTTGGATTGATTATGATGCTCTGATGTGTATTTAAGATTTTTGATTATGAAGTTTGCTTTATTAATTGTAATACCCTGTATTTCACATAAAAAAAAAAAAAAAAAAAAAAAAATTACTTAATAATTCATTTGATATATCTAAAACTATATATATATATATATATATGACTTCTATATAGTTAAGATTAAAATTAACTATATATGATTTTTAATATAGTCTAAATTTCAAATATATATATATATAGTTGCTTTATGAAAACTATATATATAATTATGATGAGATATGTCTATACATTCATAGGTGAATATGACATATATGCATCAAATAACTAATGAAGAAAAAAAAAAAAAAATGTCATGATGGCATAAATATCAACAGAAAACTCGAAAATAATGTCTAGAAGACAAGACATAACTCTTAACAATATTTGGAATATATTTTGTGTCTTTCACACAAATTTATTTTCCTTTCAGCAAAAGAATGACCTCAAGGGAGGGAACAACTTCTACTAGTAGGGAACCAATTCCCACTAGACTAACGGAATTGTCCAAAAGAGAGATTGTGACCATGAGGAGCATCGACAATAGCGATCTCCGCCTCCGTCCAATTCTTCATGACAAACTCGCAACACTGGATTGGTTAAATATAACCAACGTCGAGGGTCAAGTCTCTTACAACTTGGTCAGATCTTTCTATGAAGCCATGACTTACGTGGGACTTCACGGAGATGAGTTCAGCCCTCACTTACAGACAACAATCATGGGAACGACAATTCCTATCAATATCGAGCTTATTGCTCGCCTTTTGGAGATCCCGATTGAGGAAATGATTATTGATCCACATGACCCCCAGACAGTTGCAGCGATCGCTGAATCTAATGCACAACTGTTCACTTCCCTCGCCAAAGAGCCATACACCCAATCAACATACACCAATCTCCCAAACAATCATCTTAAGCCATCTCTTGTCGGCCTTGGAAAGATTGTATACGGCAACATCTTGCCAGAAAGGGGCACTAGGGGCACTATGTCAAGGGCCCAACTCCTTGTGTTGTATTGCATAGAGAAGAAAATAAAAGTGTCCCTACCACACATCATCATCCAACAAATGTTAAGGGTAATTCAAAACCCTTTAACAAAGGAATTCCTCGGTTACGGAGTCTTGATTATGAGGATACTTTCCGCGGCAAACGTTGACACTTTCGATGGAACGTCAAAGCTGATCACTGAACCAGTTACCGCATCCTCTATCTTCAAGACATATGGCACAAGTGGAGGGGTAACTGACGAAGAATTATATGCCACACTAAATTCGCCACTACAAAGTCATGATAGACAAGGTCCACAAGCACATCCACCAACTTGGAACGTACAAACTCAAGGCAACACTTCGTACCAAAGAGTTCCACCTTCTGCGGTACAGTATCAGCCCGTTCCACAAGTTGCTGTAAACCAACAACAACAGTACTGGGCCTCACCAAATCTTGGAGGGCCAAACATTCCAATGAGCCCATTGTTTCCAACTTTTTCATCTCAAACAAACCAAATTATCCAAGGGGTTCCGGTTAGGGGATCCCCACACAATCAATACAACTATGTTCCCCCTATGAACCACCCATACAACCAATACTTTCCTCAAATGCCTATGGCCTACCCTTCACCTATGAGACAACCAACCTATCAACCACCAATGGGACAACCGACTAACCTACTTGAACGGTTAGATGAAATGGCATCCAATATTGCTGCACTGAAAGAGAGCCACAATCTTGTATTAACTCGTTTGCCAAACCCCAACGCAGAGCGGGCAAACTCTCAACCTTCTGTACATAACAGTAGATCTCGGAGAAATAATTATTTTTTTTTTTGAATAAATAATTTTTGAAAAATAAAATTTTTTTTATTTTTTATTTAATTTTTTTTTTTTTTTTTTTTTTTCGAATAAATAATTTTTGAAAAATAAAAATTTTTTTATTTTTTATTTAATTTTTATTTTTTTTTTTTTTTTTTATGTGAAATACAGGGTATTACATTAATTGTTATATTCAAGAACTATTTTACCCACTGAGCGTGTAGCTCACCCTGTTGTTATCCAATTTTTCACCAGAGATTAGGGTGGAATGAGTGCAGGTTTTTGGACCCACATTTTGTACCCTTTGTATTATTCATTGGGGATTTTGGGAGAATGTTCCCTTAACTATTTCATGTACAAATATATTCTGAAATTAATGAAACCAGACTTGTACTTAATCATGCTTTCGCGCACTCTGTTATCGTTATAATGCATTTGCGCCCCGTCCGTGAGTGTCTTGCCGGTTTAGGCATGTCTAGGCGGTGTGTGACAGAGCTTTTTTTGTGGTTTATTTAGCAGCAGTCATATACAAACCACAATTTTGTAAGTTTTGGTTATTTTTACAAACCTAAATAAACAAATTCAAGAACAACTTGGAAGCTTCAAGGGGATTCGAGAAGGTTGTCTACTCTAGGGTTCTTTGAAGCATAGATCGAGGACGTCAAACATCAACCTAATCTTTTGGAGATGAGATTCTTTAACCTCAATGTCCTTTATAGGAACCTCCGTTAAAATAAATAAAAAAATTCAAAGTCCTAAACTCTGTATTACATTTTCGCTCTCTTCTTCTTGCTCTCGCTTTTTTATTTCATATAGAAAAAAACTTTTAAGTGTAGCGTAAAAAACTAAAATAGAAGATAAAAAATTCAAACAAAAAAAATCCACCCAATCAAGCTATTTTATTCTTTTTATTTAAAAAAATATGTATTCTATTTTAAATTAAAAATATATTTTATTATAGTAAAATAAAAAAAAGACTTTTTAAACCAGATATATATATATATATATATATAATATTTTTTACCTTGAATCTTAGATTATTATTCTCTATTTGAGTTTTATTTAATAATTTTTTAAAAAAATTTCTTACTATTTTAAATTTTCTTAAAATAAAAAGAATGAATACTTTTAAATAAAAATAAAAAATTGATAATTGGCAATCATTTTTACCCTTTTATTTTTTTTAGTTTTCTGAAAATTAAATAATAAGTATTTTAAAATTGAAAGGATCCCAATAATTGAAAAATATCTATACCTTTTATTTAAACTACTCCATGGACACATGCATTATAGGTATATAAAAGAAGGTTAAAAGAATAAAAGAAGCTAAAAGTTGCCAAAAAAGAAAAAAAATAAATAAAATAAAAGGGGGCTGAAAATGATAATAAAGAGTAATTCTTAAAATAAGTCTTATTATTTTTTTTTTTAGTTGACTAAAATGTCTTATATTTATTAGCATTACAATTTTTTTTTTTATAGTGCCATACTACCTTTTTTTTGATAGAGTAGTTCCTTGCTACCTTATTGCTTATAAATGTGTTTTTTTTTTATATAAATTTATTTACTGTTTTATATTGAAAAAATTGTGGGTAATTTAAAAATTTATGGTAAAAATAGCACACCATGTATAAGGAGTTTTCGCTTTATAAATATATAGATTATATCGTTTATATTTTTTATCATAAAATAAAGTAAACATTTTAACATTAGAAGCAAGGATCGAAAATTCAATTTTGACTTGACTTCGGTCACTTGAAAATTTGAATTAATTCAGATAAGTTTAATTCAACGTGGAGAATTTTTGTGAAAATTAGCTAAATTAGGGAAGATTAGAGAGTTTTTGTATATATGCTTAAATATCTAGATTTATTGTAGTATAAGCTAAAAACTAATATAAATAAATACTTTTCATACATAAAAATATCAATAAGTGATCTAACAAAATTAATCTTGTTAAGTGGGTTGATGAATTTGAAATCTATTGGTCCTAATTCATTTTTTTTGTTTTGATATTTAATTTTGTGGTGACTTTGTCACACCCCGCGGATGTGATGAGTACCTCCTACTAGAGCGTACCCCAACCACTATGATCCTATAATATTGTCCCATCCCAGTACAGCCCGCCACACAAAGACGTCTCGTACCTGGGATCATTTGTCCATACTATTCATCATGAATAGCGCAGGGCCTCCCCATGATTCGAACCTCAAACCTCATATAGGTTGATTTCACATTCCAAGTAGCAATTTGAGCCATCAGTGGCTACTCGGATTGCGAAATCTACTCGGATTGCGAAATCAACCTATATAAGGTTTGAGGTTCGAATCCGGAGGAGGCCCTGCATTATTCATGATGAATAGCGTGGACAAATGATCCCGGGTACGAGACGTCCTTGTGTGGCAGGCTATACTGGGATGAGACAATATTATGGGATCATAGTGGCTGGGGTATGCTCGAGTAGGAGGTACCCATCACATCCGCGGGGTGTGACAAAAAAGGCCTTATGTAATGCCCGGACGTTCGGGCAGAGGGCCTGAACGTTCGGGCGCCCGCCCGAATGTTCAGGCGCCAATTCATTATATAAACCAAGCCCCCCTCCTCATTTTCTCACACCAAATCACCTTCTCTTGTGATTTTTCCTCATCCTTTTCACTCATTCCGAGTTCTTGTCTGTTTGAGACTCTCTGTTCAAGACTCTTGGTGCGGTATGACGAAGTTCTGTCCGGAGGAAAGCGCCAGATCTGAAAGAAGAAGTTATCTAAAAGTGGGGAACAAAACATAGGTTTGCGTGTCTTATAACTTTTATTAAAGTTTACATTCATTTATTATTATGTCTACTGTTCATTTACACTGCATTATAGCATATAATGTTTATATTGTCATATTTATGCCTGTATATTTGGAATTCACGTATTACACCATTGCTGTCACACCCCGCCCGGACCCGCCTAAACCGGCGGTACACTCTCGGATGGGGCGCGCATTTGGAACAATCATAATGGTAATAACAGAGTGCGCAGCGGAAATATAGTACACAGTACAAATCTGATTTCATATAATTCAGAATACTTTTGTACATAAAATGGTCAAGGGAACATACTCCCAAAATCCCCAATGATTCATACAAAGGGTACAAAATATGGGCCCCATAACCTGCACCCAGTCCACCCTAATTTTCTGTGAAAGATTTGATAATATTGGAGTGAGCTTAACGCGCTCAGTGGGTAAATAGTGCATGAGTATAACAATTAATAAAACATACTTCAATATCAAATATCTTAAATACACATGTAAGCATCATAATCAATCAATATGTATGTATGCATGACACCGTCACGTATTAATGGTTTGATGAGCGTACATCGCCTGAGTTCACGTACAGGTGTCCTTCCCCGGGCGTAGCCAGGTCCTCACTGTACGTCCCTCCTCAGGAACGATGCTCTGGATTCACGTACTGATGTCCCTCCCCGGCGTAGCCAGGTTCTCATGTACATCCCTCTCCAGAGAAATAATATGAATAGTGAGCAATGCTTCTAACTATTCTATGAGTCATAAACCATACACGTCCCTAGGTGGTGATATGTATGATGCCAATGCATAAACTAGTCTAGTCTACTGGTCTGGTCTTTTCTTGACATTTAGACTGACTTTGGCAACGTCTAGTGATCCTTATCAGGGTCGGTATCACGACGTGCAAGGTTAAGCCATTATATGACATAATGCAGTGTAAATGAATAGTAGACATAATAATAATTGAATGTAAACTTTAATAAAAGTTATGAAACATGCAAACCTATGTTTCGTTCCCCACCTTCAGATCTGATGCTTTTCTCCGGACAGAACTTCGTTGCACCGCTTTCAGATCTGGCGCTTTCCTCCGGACAGAACTTTGTTGCACTGCACCGGGAGTCTCAAAGACTAAAAATTTAGAATGCGTGGAAAGGAGAAGAAAAATCACAAGAGAAGGTGATTTGGTGTGAGGAATGAGAAATGAGGAGGTTTCTTATATAGAGATTTTTGCGCCTGAACGTTCTGGCATGCGCCTGAACGTCCATGCCAGAACGTTCTGGCATGGCGCCTGAACGTTCGGGCGTTGCCCAAATAGTAAAAATTTCAAATAGTATTTTTTTTTTTTTTTTTTTGTGAAATACAGGGTATTACACTCTACCCCCCTTAAAGGGATTTCGCCCTCGAAATCAAGTCAAGTATGGATGAGGGGTATGGCTTGCGAAGTAGCCGCAGGTTGCTAAGGAGTCACGGCGTGTGTGCATCACGATATCCATTGATATGATTTTCAGATATCTGCGTAGTTATTCAAGTGAAACAATGTATGAAGATAAGTGTAAACAATGTTTCATCCTGGTATTTATAAGTGAAAATAATACAATGTATCACATCGTCAGGTGGTACTAGAAAATAAATCAGGGTATTTCTGTTTAATTGTGGATTCTAGTTCCCATGTAGCTTCCTCTATGCCGTGGTGATCCCAGAGCACTTTCACAAGTGGTATGCTACGTCTCCGTAGGTCGTGAGTTTTTCTATCTAAAATCTGTATTGCTTTCTCTTGATACGTATTTCCTTCCTCAACCCGAACCTCGACTAAAGGGATGATATGCGAAGGATCAGGACGATACTTGCGAAGCATAGATACATGAAAAACGTCATGAACCTTAGGCATGGACGATGGAAGGGACAGACGATATGCAAGTTTGCCAATACGTTCAATGATCGGAAATGGACCGATATACGGCGGGGAGAGCTTTCCTTTGATCCCAAAGCGTTTGACACCTCGGGTGGGCTGGACTTGTATAAAAACAAAGTCCCCCTTATCAAATTCCAGAGGCTGTCGCCGTTTGTCAGCATAGCTCTTCTGTCGACTTTGTGCAACACGAAGTCGTTCCTTTACTAGTGTGATCTTCTCAGAAGTCTCTTGAACTAGTTCAGGGCCCAACTGCGGTCGGTCTGCCATATCTAACCAGCATACCGGAGATCTGCAAGGCCGACCATAGAGAGCCTCGTATGGTGTCATGCCGATACTAGTTTGGTAGCTGTTGTTGTATGCAAACTCAGCTAGATGTAAATACTTTGCCCATCCGTCATTAAAGTCCAAAATGCAGCATCGTAGCATGTCTTCTAAGATTTGGATAAGCCGTTCTGACTGCCCATCAGTCTGAGGGTGGAAGGCTGTGCTCATAGTGATCTTTGAACCCATTCTAGTTTGGAAGCTTTTCCAAAAGTTTGATGTGAAGCGAGGGTCTCGATCAGAGACGATCGTGAGTGGTATGCCATGAAGGCGTACGATCTCTCTTTCATATAGTTCTGCAAGTTTGGCGGGAGTATCCGTGAACTTTATTGGCAAGAAGTGTGCAGACTTGGTGAGTCTGTCAATGATAACCCAGATAGCATCTTGCCCTTTATTATTTCGAGGTAAGGCTGTAACAAAATCCATTGCGATGTTCTCCCATTTCCATTCTCCAATAGGTAACGGCTGGAGAAGGCCAGAGGGAAGTCTGCGTTCTGCCTTAACTTTCTGGCAAACAAGACATCGAGCAACGAAGTCTGCAATTGCCTTCTTCATTCCAGAAAACCAGAATTGTCGCTTGACATCCTGGTACATCTTGTCACCCCCCAGGATGCATAGCGTATCTCGAACAGTGCATCTCAGTAAGCACGTCTTTCCGAACCTCGGGATCGTTCGGAAGACAAAGACGTTTTTTATAGAAAACGGCTCCGTCGTCAGAGACTGACCAATGAGGAAAGTCTTGCCCGCTGAGTAGAAGTGCTCGTTTCTCCATTAACATAGGGTCATTGGCTTGAGTAGCTGAAATCTTGCGAACGAGGTCAGAGGTAGCTGACAATTGAGAGAGTCGTGGGCGTGGTCCCTCTTCGTTCAGCTGGAGGTTAAAGTTGTCCATCTCTGTAGCCAACTTCCCCATTTCATAGTTAAAAGTGCAAGCAACATAAGATTTTCTACTCAAAGCATCGGCCACAACAATTGGCCTTTCCGGGATGGTACTGGAGTTGGAAGTCATAGTCTTTCAAGAATTCCAACCATCTTCTTTGGCGGAGGTTTAGGTCTCTCTGAGTGTATATGTACTTAAGACTCTTGTGATCTGAGAAGACCTCGAACCGTTCACCGTATAGGTAATGACGCCATAATTTAAGTGCAAACACAACAGCTGCAAGTTCCAAGTCATGGGTTGGGTAATTACCCTCATGAATCTTCAGTTGCCGAGAGGCATATGCAACAACTTGGCCTTCTTGCATTAGTACGGCACCTAAGCCTTGGAGAGAGGCATCGGTGTATAATGAAAAACCAATTCCATTTCTTGGAGTGATAAGTATAGGTGTCGTCGTGAGGCGTTTCTTCAATTCCTAAAATGATGCTTCACAGGCGGGATTCCAGATGAAGCGCACGTCTTTTCGAGTGAGCTTGGTCATAGGTTCAGCAATCTTTGAGAAGTCCTTAATGAATCGTCTGTAATAGCCAGCCAAACCAAGAGAACTCCTAATCTGAGTAACAGTGGTAGGCTGCTTCCAGTTTAAGACTGCTTCAACCTTAGAAGGATCGACCTCAATGCCATTGCCTGAAACTACATGGCCGAGGAATTGAACTCTCTGCGCCCAAAATTCGCACTTACTCAACTTTGCATACAGTTGGTGTCTTTGTAAGGTCTGGAGGACGATCTTCAAATGTAGTTTATGGTCTTCCTCGGTTGAGGAATATATGAAGATGTCGTCGACAAAAACCACCACGAACCGGTCTAAGTATAACCTGAATATGCGATTCATCAAATCCATGAATGCAGCAGGTGCATTTGTTAGGCCGAACGGCATAACTAAGAATTCGTAATGACCGTACCGAGTTCTGAACGCCGTCTTGGTGATGTCTGACTCCCGGATCCGGAGTTGGTGATAACCGGACCGTAAATCAATCTTAGAGAAGTATTTGGCTTCTCGAAGTTGGTCGAATAAGTCATCGAACCTGGGCAACGGATATCTGTTCTTGATGGTGACGTTATTCAACTTGCGATAATCGATGCAAAGTCGTAACGAACCATCCTTTTTGCGAACAAACAGAACTGGAGCGCCCCAGGGTGATGAACTCTTTCGGATGAAGCCATTACGCTCTAATTCCTTAAGTTGTTTGTCTAATTCGACCAGTTCAACATTTGACATTCTGTATGGTGGAATTGAGATAGGCCCTGTCCCAGGTATGAGGTTGATCTCAAAATCGAATTCCCTAACTGGAGGTAGACCAGGAAGGTCATTAAGAAAAACAGTTGGGAATTCAGATACGACTGGAACATCGCGTACTTCAGGAGGGTACAGAGCTGGTGATTCATTGCCGTCGCCAAGAGACAACGCTCGAAGTTGTGACTTGAGAAGGGCAACTGTTGATTTGTGTATCCATTTCCTTGTTCCCTGAATCTTGACAAACTCACCTGTAGGTAAAGTTAACTGAACGTGCTTGTTCATACAGTCGATCTTTGCATTCAGTGGTGCGAGCCAGTCCATGCCGAGGATGATGTCGAAGTCATCAAAATCCATCACAAAAAGATCGGCATATATTATCTGTTCGGACATTCGAAGCTCACATCGAGAACACTGCAAATTCACGTCAGTACCCGATCCGAACGGTGATGTGACATGGAGTGTGATGTTTGTGGGTTCAGGATGCAGGCCTAAATGTCTTACCAATGCTGATGATATAAAAGAATGCGTAGCACCTGAATCAAACAAAACATGCACCAATGTATTGAACAAAGGAAAGGTACCTTCGACGACAGTATTGTCTGGGAGGGGTTGGTGAGCCATGGCATATGCTCTGCCCTGGTTCCGTTGACCCTGGTTCTGCTGGGTCTGCCTGGGGTGGGCATTAGCAGCAGGTGGTGCTTGTTGGATTGGAATAGCAGGAATAGGGTGCGGAAGGTGCGGACAAAGATGTTTGACATGGCCCTTCTGGCTGCAGTTGTAACAAGTCGGCCTGTACTGCTGATGGTGTTGCTGGCCATTCTGATGATTCTGCGGGCCTTGTTGACTGTGGTGTCGACCACCACCTCTGCCATTGCCGTTGCTACGGCCACCGCTTCCAGAACGACCGCCACGGCTATGATGTCGGAAACCTTGGTGGTTAGAGTTAGAAGGTTCAGTCGCAGGTGTTGTGGCATCATTCTTCGAAATCGGGGCTGGGAGGGCTGGGTTTTGATTGTAGTAGGGATTCTTCTTGTTGCCCTGTTGCGAGCCCTGTTGGGAAAATGTGGCAGGCCGTTTGCCTTTATTCATTCGCTGTTCCTGTAAGAGCTTTTCTTGTTCAAAGCTCATGGCCTTGTCAACAACCTCCTTGTAAATCTGCAGATCCAAGATCGATAAGGCTTGTCGAATGTCATGGCGAAGACCATTATAAAATTTCTCAGCTTTATCTCGCTCCGTTGAGATTGTGGAGAGAGAGTAGACTGACAATTCTTTAAATTTTCCAGCATATTCTCTGACGGTCATGGTGCCCTGATATAACTTAGCAAATTCCTGGCGCTTCTGCTTTGTCACCGCGCTTGGAAAATATTCATCAATAAACATTGACTCAAACTGTTGCCAAGTCATATCGGCTATATTGACCCTTGGGTCTTCTTTCACTGTAATCCACCATGTGTTTGCGGCACCAACAAGTTGGTAGGTTGCTAGTGGAATTTTACGAGTCTCATCGACTCCCATTGCATCAAGAGCCTTCTTGGACTCATCCAACCACTTTTGCACCTCATCAGGATCAATGGTGCCATCGAAAGTAAGAGGTTGTAGCCACTTGTATTTAGTAATCTGATCGGTTTGAGCTTCTGAGCCAAATGTTATAGATGGTTGAACTGTGGCAACTTGACTGGCAGCGGTCTCACGAACGGCAGTTTGAACAGTAACCTTCATCGCCTCAATAAATCCAGCGAAGAAGGTTTCAATGCTTGAAGGCATGGCAAAGGGTGCGGTTGGGGGTGGTATTGCCTGCCCAGATGTAGTGGAAGTGGTGGGTTGGGCCTGTGCTGTTGTCGGAGGCGGCGGTTCCTGAATCTCAGGAGGTGCCTCCACTGCTGGACGAACAGCACGTGGCCTTCCTCTCTTCCTGATTTGCATTGTCTCACTGGCAAAGAGAAAAGGAAAACCAAGATTTAGGAACTGTAGCCAAGTATAATGTTAGAATATGCTCAGCAACAATTTCGAGAGTACTGCAATAGTAAAATCACCTATTTTTCTAAGTATAGTGTAAGAGTGTTGTTGAGGAATCAAAGAATCTTATATAACTCGTATGTTTGGCCATGGTGTAAAAAAAAAACAAGGTTAGAATGTTTATATAATAAGTACAAACCTTTGCAAGTATTTAAAAATGATTTTGTTGTGGTCTTTGTGAACATACATATATGTTTGATTGAAAAGCCATACGAGTCATAAGAAATCTAAGATTTGCCTCGGTAAATATCCGGATCGAACGTTCTATCGCAATCTTATGCATTCATACGCTTACTCTTAGTCTGTTCAATTATTATCCAAGTTCATATGTCCCATACCACATGAATTCAGTAATAAGGGTGAAAACCAAGTTAAGTTGTATGAACACGGTCTCTAAAAACATTGGCTGAATAGAAGTTCACTAATAGTATCGTCCAAATTTACGCGTCCCATACCGTGTAAACTTAGTGATAATATTAGTAATGCAACTTTCTCCAAATGTTTCTTTTCACACAAGGTCATGGGTTTTCTTACTTCCACATTTTATTTAGTATCCTCCAATTTTGTTGTGTCCCATACCACTCCAAAGTTAGTGATACAAAAGAAAGAATGGTTGTAAGTCAGCCCACCAAATATAGTCTTTAAACAAAACAATTTTATTCATATATGTCAAAGAAAATTTGTACAATGCCAGAAATTAATGTTGACCTTCTTGCCTACTACCATTTCTTCGAGATCTACTGTTATGTACAGAATGACTACTAACAGAAGGTTGAGAGTGTGCGCGCTCTGCGTTGGAGTTTTGCAAACGAGTTAATACAAGATTGTGGCTCTCTTTCAGTGCAGCAATATTGGATGCCATTTCATCTAACCGTTCAAGTAGGTTAGTCGGTTGTCCCATTGGTGGTTGATGGGTTGGTTGTCTCGTAGGTGAAGGGTAGGCCATAGGCATTGGAGGAAAGTATTGGTTGTATGGGTGATTCATAGGGGGAACGTAGTTGTATTGATTGTGCGGGGATCCCCTAACCGGAACCCCTTGGATAATTTGGTTTGTTGGAGAGGAAAAAGTTTGAAATAATGGGCTCATTGGAATGTTTGGCCCTCCAAGATTTGGTGACGCCCAGGACAGTTGTTGTTGGGTTACAACAACTTGTGGAACTGGCTGATATTGTACCGCAGGAGTTGGAAATCTTTGGTACAAAGTGTTGCCTTGAGTTGGCACGTTCCAAGTTGGTGGATTTGCTTGCGTACCTTGTCTATCATGACTTTGTATAGGTGGATTTAGTGTGGCATATAATTCTTCGTCAGTAAGTGGTGGATCAATTGGATCAGTATTCAGGGCTGGGTCTGAATAGTAGACATAATAATAATTGAATGTAAACTTTAATAAAAGTTATGAAACACGCAAACCTATGTTTCGTTCCCCACCTTCAGATCTGATGCCTTTCTCCGGACAGAACTTCGTTGCACCGCTTTCAGATCTGGCGCTTTCCTCCGGACAGAACTTTGTTGCACCGCACCGGGAGTCTCAAAGACTAAAAACTTAGAATGCGTGGAAAGGAGAAGAAAAATCACAAGAGAAGGTGATTTGGTGTGAGGAATGAGAAATGAGGAGGTTTCTTATATAGAGATTTTTGCGCCTGAACGTTCTGGCATGCGCCTGAACGTTCTGGCATTGCGCCTGAACGTTCTGGCATGCGCCTGAACGTTCTGGCATGGCGCCTGAACGTTCTGGCATGGCGCCTGAACGTTCTGGCACGCGCCTGAACGTTCGGGCGTTGCCCAAATAGTAAAAATTTCAAATAGTATTTTTTTTTTTTTTTTTTTGTGAAATACAGGGTATTACAATTGCTATGTCGGATTAGTTGTCAATCTGGCTCAACCAGACTCGGTCTTGTCCTCAGTAACTTTAAATAGTGGACGGGAGGCAGCGTGCTGCTTTAGGCAACTAGAGACTGATATGGTTGGTCTTATTGAAAGCTATCAGCTTATACAAGTAATACTGAATGTCCTAACCTTACACGTTGTGATACCGACCGTGATAAGGATCACCAGACGTTGCCAAAGTTAGTCTAAATGTCAAGTAAAGACCAGACCAGTAGACTAGAACAGTTCATGCATTGACATGATACATATCACCACCTAGGGACGTATGCAGGTTATGATTCATAGAATAGTTAGGAGCATTGCTCGCTATTCATTATATTTCTCTGGAGAGGGACGTACAATGAGAACCCGACTACGCCTGGGGAGGGACATCTGTACGTGAATCCAGGGCATCGTTCCTGAGGAGGGACGTACAATGAGAACCTGGCTACGCCTGGGGTAGGACCTCTGTACATGAACTTAAGCGATGTACAATCATCAAACCATTACGAAACGGTGTCATGCATACATACATATTGATTGATTATGATGCTTTGATGTGTATTTAAGATATTTAATTATGAAGTTTGTTTTATTAATTGTTATATTTACAAACTATTTTACCCACTGAGCACGTTAAGCTCATTCCATTATTATTCAAATTTTCACAGGAAATTAGTGTAATACCCAGAAAATATATATATATATATATATATAAATTCAAATGAGTTGCTAGCATTATTCTTCACAAACCAAACAGAGAATCACTATTATGCTTTCACTAAAACTTAAATTATTTTCCTTCTCAATTACAATTTATCAATATGTAAACAAGCAAAGTAAGGCATGAAAATCAAATAACTTACATGGGCATGGATCATGTACATGCTCCTGTAATAATCAGAGGAAATGTGAGCAGTTACCACTTCAAGCTTATGCTTCTCTAGCACATAAAAAAAAAAATAGCAGCCAATAGCCCTGCCTTCTTAGATGCACAGACATTAATCTGTGCATCATCGCCAGAAATACTCAAAACAACATTAGGTGAAGACCATGTTTGTAATACCCAGAAAAAAATATGAAGATTGTAATACCCAGAAAAAAAAATTAATTAAGTTTTGAAAATCGGGGTGTTACATTAGGGTGGACTGGGTGCAGGTTTATGGGGTCCACATTTTGTACCCTTTGTATTATTCATTGAGAATTTTGGGGAGTATGTTCCCTTGACTATTTCATATACAAATGAATTCTGAATTAAATGAAATCAGACTTGTACTGTATTGTATTTCCGATGCATACTCTGATATTACCATTGTTATAATTTCAAATGCGCGCCCTGTCCGCGAGTGTACCGCCGATTTAGGCGCGTCCGGGCGGGGGGTGACAGACTTGCTTCTCAATCATATATTTTGCTAGTTTGAATTCTACTATGCTTAATTTATTAGTTTATTATTTAAATGTATTATTTTTTAATCTTGTTTATAAGAGTTAACAAAAAAAAGATAATTTTGCAAACTCTTTTAATTTATTTTTAAGTTTTTATCTTATTTCAACTTTATTTATTTGTTTATTTTTTTCTCTTTTTGGTAAAGCATATCTCATAAACTACATAATTTGTTAGCTAGTTAAATTATTTTTTAAAATTTATATTGCTATGTTGGTTGATGAAGTTAAAAATAATACATAATTATTAGTATTTTTTTGTTTTTTATTGATGAAATAACATTTTTTTACTTCTCTGTCGAATTTTGTCGAAATTTATCGAATTTTATCGAATTATTTTAGTAAATTTTTATATTTTTTATTTTACATCCATTTCGCACTTCAATGGCCAAAAAAAAGGAAGTAATTCATAGAAGTTTGTGAAATTTTGATGAATTTTTGAACCATGATTAGAAGAACAAAAGTCTTCAAGGATCATTTATTATTAATTATTTTAATTTAGTTTTTATAAATTCAAAGAGAATAAGTATTTAAATTAAAAATAATGGTCAATTGAAGATTTTTAATTTTTATTTTCAAAAAAATAAAGAATAAACCAATATAGGGTTGTCCCGCTTATTCGAAAAGTGAACCAGGAGGTATAAGCGAACTACTAGGCAAATCCTTGAATCCTTAAAAGAGAGGATGATTTTTGTTTGGTGTGGAAAAACTGGTACCAAAAGAAAAAATTGTCTAAGTGAATATATTTCTTCTATTATTTAATATTAAATAAAATCAATTTAATCTTTTGCAAATGGAATAAAATAAAGAATGATTTTTTATTCATTTGGAGATGCGTTCAAGATCCAAAGAACCCGCTTTTTGGAAAAGATTTGCTTTCCGTATGGAGGGAAAAGCGAGAAGGCAGAAGGAGAACAGAACTTTCTCACTACAACGTTAAAACTCACATCTCTAGAGTAGTCCCGGGACCCTTAACGTTCGCCTTTCTTCGCAAGAAGCTCTGTTACGCATTGACAATGGCCGGAAAACAAGACGACGCGTCTTCATCGTCTTCATCGTCTTCATCGTCCTACGAAGAAGAAGAGAAAGAACTCAAAGGAAAAGATGTCGAAGAAGAGCAGCTTGAAAAAGAAAATGGGATCAACGAGGTTGAAGAAGACGAACTAGACGAAGAGGAAGGTGAACAGGACAATGACGACGACGACGAAGGTGAAGCGGAAGATGAAGCCGAAGAAACGAAGAAGAGAAGTAGAGTCAAAGATAATAGTTGTACTGATGACGAAGAAAGCTCCGAGAAAGCGAAACGGCGGAAGAAGAATCGAACTGAAGAAAGCTCCGAGGAAGCGAAACAGAGGAAGAAGAATAAAATTGAAGATGAAGACGCTGAGCATCAAGATGCTGAGAACACGGAGACCAAATATTTCTCAATTCAAAAAATCTGGAGTCCAGAGGATGAGAACCTTCTTTTGAAGGGCATGTTAAATTTTAAGAGGAAGAAGGGCATTGACCCTAATTTGAACATGAAGTCGTTTTCAGTTTTCGTCTTGAAAGTTCTCACCGTCAAAGCGACTGAACAGCAAATTAAACGGAAAATCCGAAGTTTGAAGAAAAAATTCTTGAACAACTCTAAGAGGGCTAGAAACGGTGGCGACCCCACATTTTCCAAGTCTCATGCCCTGAAACAGTATAAACTTTCGAAAAAAATATGGGGCGAGATTGGGAATGACCAAGGGGATGAGGCTAACAATGTAAGGGGACAGCAAAATGTCCAGGGGCACCAATGCTCGAGTGAATCATTGATGAAATTTTGTGAAAATATTATTATGCCAACGCTTGGACTGGGGGAGACGTTATTCAAGAAAAATGAATTTTTCATCGAGAAATCTAAAGCGAAGGAGTTGGACTGCAAGTTCCGGAAGCTGCTGGTTGCACAAATTGAAATACACTTGATGTCGCTCGAGTTGGCTTGTGAGAAAACTCAGCTTGCGTTAGATGCACTTAAGTCATCAATGTCTCAAGGAGAGCTTGATTAGGTAAATGGTGGCCTAATATAACCTAGCTGATTAATTTTATTTTATTTTTCATGTGGGAGTTCTATCTTGAGTTGTCGTGTTAGTACCTTAGTTTCCATTGGTATGTAATTTGTGAGTTATAGTTTAAATTGGTATTTAATTCTGAATTCCAAGTTGTGATGGATTTCTAATTTTATCATTTAGGTCATACTAATTGGAGTCTAGTTTTTCTCCTTTTTTTGTTGCATTAAACAGAAAACAAGTTCATTTGGGATCTTGCTAGTGGTGTTTGTGATTTAGTGGGGTGTTATATAGATGTGTTAGATTAGTAGTAGATGATTGTGCGTGTTTGATTCAATCCTTAAAGTAGTGTTCATGTATCCTTCATGGTTTTTTTTCCTCCTTTTTTTGGGGTCATTTACAAAGCTATAACAATTATATCATATATGTAGCAAAATTTGGTCTGCGCTATTTTGAATGAATGACTAGGTTTTAGTTTAAGTTTTCCAGATGACCATTTTAACTGCTTCTCTTGAAAATCTTGAAGTAGACTGAGAATTCTTAATCATCATTATAGAAATGAGTCGACTGTTTTTTAGGGTGATAACAGTAGGCCATAGTCCTTCAATTGTTTGTTAAACTTTGAGCTTGAAGATTCTGTTTATTTGTTAGTTGGGACATAGTTTGAGTTCATGTTTTTGAGATTCATGAGTTACTCATTCCTTGCTCCTTTTATTTACAGGATTAGATCCTACTAATCCAATGTCTCCTAATGTTGACATTCCATCTTTTTCCAATGAAAATCTAAAATTTCACCAACTCCTTTTGTTTTTCATCTTTATCCTCAGCTCATAAAATTAAAATTCAAGTACAAGAAGGGGAAATAGTTGAAATAAAACATGATAAAGATGGATGAAAGAAAGACTATGGTCTTTTAGACTGAGTGATATCTTTTCCTTTTTTTTTTCTTAGACAACAAAATCTAAGGCTTTATAAGTCCCCTTCTTAACCCAAAACTCTTACTTCCTTCTATTTTCGTATAGATTATTGTTTTTAATTTTAAAAATCTCTTGGAATAACTATCACTTACGTTAGATCATAAGACTCATAAGTGATGCCTTTTCCTTTTCTTTTTCTCTATGACAAGAAGGATGTTTTTTGTTTCTTATTTCTGCTACTATAATCATACATTTAGATGTTCCCAAAAAACTATTTACAAAAAATTGAACAACTTTTAACATTACTTACATGACAAATACTAATTAATTAAAAAAAAATTCACTTTAAAAAATTCTTATGATAAACAATTGTGCAGAAGATCATGATGAACCACAACTTACGCACAAATGAGAAGATAGAAATTTAGTGATAAAATAGAGATATTTGGGAAAGATGATAAAAGTGTAGAGAAGAAAATTTATTTTTCAACTTCAAAATATCAAAATCTTGTAGTTAAGGTTAGGGGTGAGCAAGCCACCCAAAAGCCCGACCCGACCTAACCGACCCGCACAAAAAACACCGGGTCGGGTCGGGTTATCTCTCAACAGTCGGGTAGGTCAGGTCCCAAAACAAGGGACTCGACATTTTCTGATCGGGTGCGGATTTAGAGAAAAATCTATTTGTTTCACCCAACCTGACCCGAACCGTTTGTTAACTAAAATAAAATTAAAAAACCCTAACTCTAATTGGCTAACCCTAACTCCCTAACGCCCTTCCCCTTCTTCTTTCTCTGCGGCTGCAAACCCAACCCCAACCTCCCTTCATCTTTCTTCCCTTCTTCTCCCCCTTCATCTTTCTCCCCTCCTTTTTTCTCTGCGATTGCAGCTGCAAACCCCCCCTTCTTCTTTCTCCCTGCGCCTGCAACACCCCGGCCCCCGCAACACCCCGACCCCCGCCCTTCTTTCTCTGCGGCTGCAAGTCTGCATCCCCCCTTCTTCTTTCTCTGCGGCTGCAAACCCCAAACCCCTTCTTCTTTCTCCCCTTTTTCTTTCGTTGCAGGCTATGTTACCCAGACCCTTTACTTTAGCTCGACGTACCCGTGTCTGACACTTCATGATACGACATGGGTATGGGATATGTGCCCGACACTTTAGATTTTAGAATATTACTATGTAGACTCTTCAATGGAAAGAAGAGAAAGCATGAAAGAAGATAATGACTAATAGGTGAAATTTATTTAAGAGGAAGCACAAAAAGGACAATAAATGAGTGAAAAGAAGGAAAAAAGAAAAAAAAAACATATAATATAGCCGAGTCCTCGTATCTCAAAATTGGAAAATGAATGAGTCGGACCTCTAGATATGTACCTATATCCAACACCCATACCCGAGTCTAGGTAACGTAGGCTGCAACTCCCCCCACTTCTTCTTTTGCCCATTTTTTTTTAAAAATGACCGTGGTCGGGTTAACCCACCACTCGACCCGTACGCAATGGGGTCGGGTGGTCACCCTATTTTGGGTGATGTCAGGTGGCATCAGGTTAGTTGTGATGCCACCCGACATTTGCGGGTCGGGTGGAGTTGGGGCCAAACCCGACCCTAACCCAACCCGTGCTCACCCCTAGTTAAGGTATATACCTAAGTTTTGAATCACTTGTTTTAAATTGTCTTAAATGAGGTGTAATGGCTATAAATTGCACTTTAAGGTAATATTAAATTCTAATGAATAAATTGTTGTATGATGTTATATGTGATAATGAACATGAGGACTTCTAGACTTTGGGAGGATAATTGCTTGGTGTTTGGTTTGAGTGTTTTTTTTTTTTTTCTTCTTGTTATAGGAAAAAGTGAAAAAATTAGATTGAAGCTCATTCAAAAATTTTATAAGCTTATAAACTTGGTTTCTTATTTCTTTGTAGTGATTCAAACAAAAATTTGTTTTCTTTTTTTACTGTCTATTCTTGGTTGTCTAGTTTACCAAGACATCTATATGAATAAAGGAGACTTAGTGGTTGATGTTAAATGCGGTGATGGGCTAGAGGTCTTATGTTGCTTTCGGAATATAATTAAGATATATAGGACAATGTAAAAACTTTTTTTACAAAGATGCTCTATTGAATTTTTTTTTTTCCAAATTTAAGCTTGGGTTTTCATTTCTTTGTAGTGATTTATATAGTTAAATGCATTGTGTCACAGTATTTTTTTTTTATTTTTTTGAGAAGAAAGGAAAAGTATAGTGTCACTTTATAGTTTAGATTGTTTTGCATATTGTCTATACTGATGTTTTGGCTGCATCAACTTTAAATAGACACTTGTTCAATTTAAATGGAATCTCAATTTGTTCTTTCTTTTTTCTTTTTTCCATCCTTTCTATTGTTCTTTTAGTATTTGTTCATTTGAGAAGATATTTATGTGATCGATGAAGATTTAGTGATATGATGTTCAATGTGATGATAAGCAGGAAGTCTTATGTTGTTTTATAAATATAGCTTGATATTGGAGTGCTTTCTTCTTTCTTGATGCAGGAAAAAGGTTAAAAGTAAGGAGAAGTTTTGCCAAAATTTTGATAAAATATAACTTGTGTTTCTAATTTCTTTGTTATAATTTTTTTTTAATAGATATCTCATTCAATGTTAAATGTGATGATGAGCAGGAGGTCTTAAGTTCTTTTGTGAATATAGCTTGACTTTAGAGTGCTTTCTTTTTTCTTGATGCATGAAAAAGGTAAAAATTAAATGTTGTTCCCACAACAATCTCTATATAATACAAATATGTTTCCTGTAAAAAAAAAAAAGGTAAAAATTAAAGAGAAGTTTTGTCAAAATTTTAATAGAATACAAGTGCAGCTTATAGTTTCTTTGTACTAACAAAAAATATAAATACATATCTTGTTCAATATCGTTTTTTTTTTTTTTTTAACTATTTGTTCTTGGATACTTGCCTAGTTTGAGACGGAATTTATTTGAAGGGTGAAGATTCTGTGGTATTATGTTGAATGTGGTGATGGGCAACGTCTTTTACATTATTTTGAAAGAATAATTGTTGATACTAAAGGGTGTTTTCTTCTCTATTGATTCATGAAAATGTAAAAGATAATGGAGAGGCTCTGCTGGAATTTTGATAGAATAAGACAAGCTTCGTTTTTAATTTCTTTGTAATGATTACAATCGGTTTTGAATCTCAATTTTTTTTTTTTGGGTTTTTGATGCTACTTTTCCTTGGAATACTTATTTGAGTTTAAGAAATAATTTAAGTGTTGATGATGATTTTATGATATTATTTTAATTTGGTGATGGACAAGAGATGTTGTGTTACTTTGAGAAGATAAAGATTGATATTGAATTGTGTTTTTTTCTTTATACAGGAAAGTTAAAAATTAGGGAAGAGCTCTTAAAATTTTGATCAAATTTAAACTTGATTTTTTTTTATTGGTTATGATTGAAGTATATTAATTTATAGTAGTCTAGGTTCAATACTTTTGTGGGAGGATTGTAAACAGATCTCTTTTTCAACTTCTTTCAAGTCTCAATTATTTTTCCTATGTATTTGTGGAACACTTGTCTAGTTTGAGACTTTGAGTAGACATTTATGTGAATTATAGAGATTTTGTAATCTGATGTTGAATGTGGTGATGAGTAGGTGTTGGAAGATAATTGATTGATATTGTAGTCTTTTCTTGTTTTCTTTATACAGGAACACCTCAACAGTCAAGTGGAGTTTCTGTTCGAATTTTGATATATTTTCAAATTGGTTTCTAATTTGTTTATACTAAGTTTATGTGTTAAAGATTCACATTATAATTCAATTTCCTTTATTGGACAACCATAATACTTGTTTGTGGGAAACTTTTGTTTAATTTATTTTCTATTTTAAGCGGCTGTCTATCATTCTTTATTCTTTATTTTTCATAGGAATTATTTGTTCTTAATACACTTTTGATATATAAGTCTCATTTTAGATCTTGAAGCTATTATATGTTTATTTGTAAATGAGAGGTTTTTAGTTTTTAAATCATTTGTATTGCAGGGAAAAGTCTAAAAAGCAAGGGAAATTTGCTAGAAATCCGGTTGATTCCGCAATTTTTTGGTGAGTGTTCTTATTGCTAGCTCTTTGTATTTATATTTCAGTTACCTTTTAACAATGAATCTTAATACAATCTATATTTTCTACCTATTCTTACTTTACAGGTGAAGATAGATACTAAGAATATTTTCAAGAAGACCCGTATTTTGTGTTTGATGCTTTTTAACCTAAGGCTACTATAGGGAACTCTGTTAACAATATATGACATGTTCATTTTTTGTATACATTTTGTTGACAATTTGTCATTTAACAAACATGCAAAACAATAGTGCTTTTTGTATAGAACGATGGTTATACTAAAGATAGTTATTGGTGATGAATGAAGTGAAGCCTACCTATTTCTTCCTATCATTACAAGAAAAATGTTCAATAATATATTATACCCACAAATGAATGTCAAACTCAACCTAGTTACCTAGCAATTAGCATCATAATGTATAATCGGAAATGCTATTCTAATTTAAAAAAAAAAATGCAATTACACCTGTGTTCATTGATTATTTATTACATATATTGAGATGTATCAAATATAGATATTCAATGGACGTAAAGATGTAGTAATACTCGTAGTTAAATGATAAAATCTAGATAATGAGTTGGTCAAGCTTGAATCACTTTGTGCCTTTCACTTTTAACCAGCACCTCATCAATTCATCCACTGATGGTACTCAAGGGCATTTTATTTCACCTTACTTTTTTTGCATTACTTAATTAGCAAAAAAATTTCTCCTGAAGCTTTTGAATTAACTGATGGGAAACACTCTTTTCCATTATCATTTTTTTGCTTTCCCCATTAAAGTTTGAACACTTTTAATTTGAAGCATATATATAATTCTTGCAGATTTCTTCTTTTGTTCTTGCTACACTTTAATTTCTTTAGCAATAGCTACAGGCATTTATGCCTTTTTCCGCATTAATGAACCAATATTATTAAATTTGAATGAAATACTTGGGCAAGAATAATGGTATTGGCATTGCTTGAAAATGGGAAGAAGAGTCCTGGTTTTAGAGAGGTTTTTGAGTGAGTTTTTCAATGCTCCTCACCTACAATTAAAAGATGGGAAGCTCAAAAGGAGCAGCAAAGCAAATGAAATGAAACTAGAAAAATGGCAAGATCAAAAGCTCAAAAGATCAATCTTCGGCATTTGTTTTGCAGATGTTGTTCTTTCTTCGGTTTGATTTCTTAATGATTTTTTTTCATGTATAGATGGTTTTTCCTTTTGATTTCTAGTTACGTTTTTCTTTTGTAGTTCTTGTTGGTTAGTTGATTTCAAGTTTGTTTTCTACAAAGAAAATGTTGTGACAAATTGGAACCTCCATTTCCTTGTATAATTGGTGTAACAATGGTGAGAAACTGAGAATACCCTACTCTGATATAAAGTGAAAATAAATCAGGTAGATGATTATACATGCAGGGAAAGTGGATCCACTATAGGTACTGTGGCTGGAAAAACTTAATAACAAATATAGAAAGAACATAACTATTAATGAAAAGAAGATGGGCATAACAAATGAAATTAAATTGAAAAATAGTAAATATTGATGGTGTCAACATATATAGTTACGTTACTACATAAAAAGAAAATAAATTTTACTACACTTGTCTTATTTAAAATAATTGATAAAAGGCCTTCTAAGTTGATACCCAAGATTAGGAGTGTCATTGGTCTCCATGCTTCCATCTCACGCCACCTTCACTTTTCTTTCTTCATTTGAAGTACAATAAGATATGCAAATTAAGTTTCTCCACATGTGAAGTCTTTGCAATGAGATTTTTGACACTTAAGGTTTAAATTCACCGAAAACTTGTGCTTTTCACAATCCATGATCTCATCTCAAACCCAAGCATTCAACAACAGCAGAACCAAAATCTTGAGGTTTAACTAATTGATTTTGCAGTTCCAGAATAATAATTTTTCTCAAACTATATATTTTTCTAGTGTTCTTACAACAGAAAAGAAAGATAACATTTTCATTCCCATCACAATCCAAAACAAAGTTGTAAACAACTAACAAGGTTTTAAGATCTTCATATTCAAGGATACTTCCAATCATTTCAACAAACTGATCTGCAAAATCTCAAAAATATCCAATTTTTTTCTTCTTTCACCAAAAAAGTACCAAAATTTGAGCTCAAATTTGATATCTGAAGCAAGCCCTACAAAATGATGGAAACAGTTTCAGCATCAGACCATCTAATTAGTCATGAGGAGTCAGATTAGAGTGGTTGACCAAAGGTTTGGAACTTGCAACACTCACCTGTGAAACCATAATTACTTCATTCAGCTAGAGTATTGTGATTAGCACTCTCCTTTATTTCAAGCATATCTGCGCCGTAACGGTTTGCAAGCATATCCACTTGCTCTGAAAAGTATCTGAGCCCATGTTTACCCAACTCATTGCACATTTGTTTAAAACGCTTGCGGCAAACATCACCAGGTCTGAGGAAAGTCCAATATGACAATTAGTTTATATATATATATATATATATATATATATATATATATATATATATATATATGAAAACAATATTGAAAAGCATAATAAGAAATTCTACTGCTCAATTTAACAAAACATCTTCTTACGCATGTTGGAGTTGGCTAAAAAGCAAAAGAGATTGCATACATAAAAGCAAACGATGGACAAAAATATGGAAGTGAAATGATAGAATTTTGTCAATATTGCATGGGAAGACAGAATGGCAATCCCACAATTCAGATAATACAATATGACCAAAAAACACAATGGTAAGCATATACCATGCTAGCAATTAAACAGACTCAAATTTCACCTACCACCTCACAGCCTGCACATTCTACCTAAAACCTTAAATGCTCAACAATTTCATGAGTTAATTAACCTCTGGATGGTCAAGATTGAGATGCAGGTAAATTGCCTTTATAAGGAAGAAACTTTTCAATATCCCCAAATCAAAGAATTGAGTTGTTACGTAGTAGCTTCACAAAGTGAATCGGTTTTTTATTTGTGTGTAATATTAGATGAGCCTCGAAGAGATGTCCAATAAAACTGGAATGATATAGAGAAAGATTAGCGAGGATGACCAAATCGAGAAATTTCACTCACATGGAGATTTTCAAATTGATTTTTTTGAGTGTGCGCGCTCGCTCGTGTAAAGATAAGCCCCTGTGATCATTTTAGAATGATGATTTCTTCAACAAAGAAAATGTCCTCACAAGTTCAGATCATTTCCATACAAAACAATCCCAAGAGCCTTGTACATTGGACACACCCTTTGTATCTATATATAAAATTGGATAAGTATATAATTAGAAATTCCCAAAAGCTTTACATAATAACCATTATTATGTAAGGAGATCAAACGAAATATATACATCAAAAGTTTACTTATTAAAAATTGAAGAACGAGACATTAATTATAGTAGACATCTGCAAAACAATAAAAAAGTGAGATGAACATTTAAAACATTTATAAGTGGATCTTATAAAAACCACATAGAATTTTTCTCAATCGGAAAACTTGATGAAGTAGCATATGAAAATGGCAAGGTTATTCAAAGAAAAAGCTAACTTTGCAACATAGGATAATGATAGCAATATATCGATAAAAATAAAATCTAGGGAAAACGTAAAATAGCAACCCAAGATTTAAAAGAGGAGATTTCAAAGGAGAAAGAGTAGAAATATTTAAAGGGAAGCTAATAAGAGAAATAAGTCTGAGCATAGATAATAACCCCAACCTAATGTGGGATAAAATAACTAAATGCATAAAAAAAGTAGCAAAAGAGGTTTTAGGTGAATCAAAAGAACTAGGGCCATTAGGGGAAAAAACTTACTAGTAGAATGTAACTCCAACTACCATAAAACTTAAAAGAACAAACTATAAAGGTGGTAAATTATACTAAATAAGGAAAGACAATATATAAGCTAGCAAAACTAAGAACAAAAAACAAAAGATCTTCATTATCTTAAATGTACTAAAAGTGAAGATAAAAGAGTCTTAACAACGAAAGAAGACATCAAAGAAAGATACTGAACTTATTTTGAAAAAATAATAAATGGAAATCATTTGGACATTAACATTATAACTTAGAGGGAACTTATGAAAATAAATTCTCTCGTAGAATAAGCATTCCTATGGTAAAATAATTTAGAACTGGTCTTTTGGTTAACCAAATTGTTTAATAAGATTGTAGCTACTAAAAGAATATCCAAGAATTGGAGGAAAAGTATCTTAATACTTAAATGAGATATTTCAAAATTGTATAAATTATAGGATTAAATTGATGAGACATACAATGAACTTGTGGGAGAGTAATAAAGAATCAATTAAGAGCTAAAACCTGGGTATTGATCAACAATAATTTGGATTTTTTTGGAATGGGGTGGATAAGAGTGATGGCTCTCATTTGATCAATTGCAAAGGTGGGTTGGCTATTGGAAATATCATGGCTAGAAACAAGGCGCTTTGTGCAAAATGGATTTGGAGACTTCAAAATGAACACCAGTCTTTTTTGGCTCAGGTTATCACCAACAAGTATGGATCCATTGCGTTATGTAGAAGAATTGTCCCCAAGAAGTCCCTGGGAATTTATAGCCTCTCTTATCCTTGAAATTCTCCCTCATCTTATTCCAAAATTGGGTAATGGTCAAACCTTTAGATTTTGGGAGGACAGATGGATTGGAGACCTCCCCTTGGCTAATCGATGTCCTAGGCTTTATCACCTTTCATCTTTTCCTAACTTTCCTATTGCCCATTTCACCTTTAGCATTGATCCTTCGGAGACTATTCTTTGGAATCTTCAATTTCCAAATACCTTAACTGTTGGCCAACAAGTTGAACTATCATCATTATTGTCCCTTATCAGTTCAACTGACTTCTCCTTAGGTTCATACCGCTTCTCATGGGAGCTTCATTCCTCGAGGGCATTCTCAACCCAATCATTTTTTCAAGCCTTAATTGATGATGCCAATGTACCCTTGTTCCCCTATGCCCATTTTATTTGGAATGCTCAAGTCCCTTCCAAAGTTAAAGTGTTTGGGTGGATCTTGGCTCATAACAAGCTTAACATGGGTGACTATCTTCAAAAGAGATGTCCTCATATCTCTTTGCTCCCTCACTGTTGTTTTCTATGCTTTAAGAATGCAGATAATATAGATCATGTGTTCTTCAGGTGCTCTTTTTCAGCTAGGTTATGGGAGGAGTGGCATGCGAGATTGGGTGACAAATTTTTTATTCCAACGTCCGTTGATGAGTGCTTCTCAATGGCTAATTTTCAGAGTCTTTAGAGTAGAAGTGTGAATGTGATGAGATTGGCTTCCTTGGCGACGCTTTGGATGGAGTGGCTTGAGCGAAATAAGCGAATTTTTTATGGTGTGGCTAGGAATGCGGATACCCTTTGGAATGACACTATGGTTTTAGCTAGTTCTTGGTTGGTGGCTTTCAAGATCAACAGGGATTATTCAATTAATGATTGGGTTAGGAATTGGAAATTTTGCATAGGCTCTTGAAGTTTTTCTGGTGGTGGCTTTGATTGTCTTGTGTTTTGGACTATTTTGTTTTTGTGGTTGAGGAGTACCTCTGGTACTCAAGGGACTACTTTTGTTGTTTGTTTGTACAATATATGATATGACATGTAGGCCATTGAACTAGCAAAATAAGTTTGGAAAGTACAAGGCATAATAACTAGAGTTCTCTTACATACCTTTTGGAAGTATTATGAGTAGATTGCAGATTTGTTTATCATTTATGTCATCATATATATGTTGAATGCTTGATTCATGAATTTCTATGTATCAGTGTTTTTTATACTGCATTGAATGTTGTAAATAAGACTAAGTGTCTAATATGAGATTTGGATCTCTGGACATGTTTTATGGAAGTTATACTCCCTAGGTGGACAATCAGATCCTTATTTTACATTTGTGGGGATTAGATCTTTGGACTTATTATTTAGGTTGAGTCTTACTCCCTAAATGGGGTATCAGATCTACACCTTTATATTTATGAGAATATGATCTTTGGATATGCTATTTAGGGTTATATACTCCTTATATGGGCTATTAGATCTAGGTTTTTGTATTAGATTATGCAAACTGGATAGAAAGGAAAATGATTATGATGGAATACAGATCCTTGGATGGGCCCATTCAGGTATCACGAGGCTTAGAAGGGTCATTTGTTATGGAGTAGTTGGGTAAAGTTCAGAATCCAAAGAGTTATGAAATGCAATGTCACTATACGTCAATTAAACATGTCATAACTAAAAGATTGTAGACACTGGAAGTGGATCTGACTCAATCTCATGAACGCAACAACTATCAAGGTGGGTTTTATCTTGTGATATGCTATGTTACCTGGACTCTTTATTTTAGCCCAACGTACCCGAGTCCGACACTTCATGATACGATATGGTGGGTATGGGATATGTGTCTGACACTTTAGATTTTAGAATATTACTATGTAAATTCTCTCATGGAATGAAAAGAAAGCATGAAAGAAGATAATGACTAATAGGTGAAATACATTTAAGTAGGAGAACAAACCGGACAATAAATGAATGAAAAGAAGAAAAAAAAAAGAAAAAATAACATATAATATAGCCGAGTCCCTGTATTCCAGAATTTGAAAATAAACAAGTTTGACCTCTAGATATGTACCCGTGCCCGACACCCATACCCGAGTCTAGGTAACATAGGTGATATGTTATTAGAGGGGAGTATTGAGTAAAGTTGGTAATTATAAGAAAGAAATACCTCTAGACATATCATCACTAAGATCCATTAAGATAGTATTAAAGAATATTAAGGCGGACAAGGAGAAGGATAAGGGTTGACCAAGGTTGGACTTAGAAGTACACAATCCGTGAGCCAATGAACCTGCGGGCAATAGGGAGGCAAAAGCAAACATTACTATTGCTTTGTGTTTTTAAACTCTTGGTTAACTCTTGCTATTATGAGTATGTATTGATATATTCTATTTGAATATACGAATTGTACATGATTTTACGTTGAGTGTTACTAGTGAGTATGTAATGACATATTTGAAATCTATTCATTGAGCATTGTTTGCTCACTCTACTCCTTTATTTTTTCCCAGGTACAGCAACAGGTGTAGATAAAAGGGAAAAAACTAGCTTAAAGGACATAGTCAAAATCTTCAAGTGGTGTATATATATAATGAGACACAGGACAAATGTTTATGTACTTGTATATGTGTATATGATTTATTTTGGCTATGTATAAGTTATCAACTCAAACCACATATGATATGCATAAAAAAATAAAAAATATGTTTATAAAAACTCATCTTGAATAGGTGTTAAAGGTGATAGTTGGACTCAAGGATGACTTCGTTGAGGACTAATATGGTTTCAATCATTTCAAGAGTGTTGGAATGGTTAGGATCCTATGCCGGTTAGGATGCCCTAAAATGTGTGAAAGGGGTCCTCGACAACATGTTTACATCAAGGATCTAGATTAAGGCCTTATCTTTTTACACTAGCTATGGATGAATTGACTAAAATTTTAAGAAGATGTTCATGGTCATGTTATTTACGAATGATATAGTGTTGGTTGATGGAACAAAATCTGGAGTAAATTTCTAGACGTTTGGAGAGGGGCTCTAGCATCTAAAGGGTTCAAGATTGGTAGGACTAAGCTTGATTTTAAACATAATTTTAGAGGAAGTAGAAATGTAGATGAAGAGACAGTGAAAATTGTAAGTCGCGAAATACCAAGAAGTAAAAACTTTAGGTCTTGGCACGAGATTTGACCAACATTAGAATATATAGATGAAGTAAGTTGAGCTGGAACTGTGGCTTAGAGCTTCACCGCAAGCTAAGAACCTAGAACATGTGAGCTAGAAAGGAAGATAGGCTATCGTAAGAATATATAGATGAAGTAAGTTGAGCTGGAACTGTGGCTTAGAGCTTCACCGCAAGCTAAGAACCTAGAACATGTGAGCTAGAAAGGAAGATAGGCTATCGTAAGGTGATGTGGTGTTGGTCAAAGACCCTCCGATGCCTAAGTTAGGGTTAAACTCTCTGGAAACAATCTTGCATTAATTGGAACAGTTAATGAATTCCCCGTTTAATGGGGGTTAGGGGTATATTAATAGTCAAGGGTCCAAGGGCTAGGCTGGCAAGAAGACGTGGTGCTTCGTCATATGATGATGGTGGGACCCACAAGGGGGGCCTCGTGACAACTGTGTCCAACTGTCACAATGCAATAAGTTGAGCTCGGTATGCCACTACACTTTTCACATCTTTTCAAAAGTGGTGGTGTTGTGCTTAGGTTGGCAAATCAACTCAACATACACTTGGTCTTCACGACCTAGTTGGCATGTTGTCTAAATCTCAGGTAATCTGACATCGACTCTTATAATGTTGCTCGATATGCCACAAAATTGTCCTTCCCAAATCTCGAGGCATCCATCTTATTCCCTAACCTTTGGTTTCTAGAGTAGGCTTGAGGTTTTGGGATGCAACATCAGATGGAGAAAAGGGAGAATTTGAAAGAAATCAAAAAAGAAGAATTAGAAGTAAAAGAAAGGGAAGAAGAAGAAAAAGAAGAAGAAGAAGAAGAAGAAGAGGAGGAGAAGTAGAAAGAGAAATCAATAATCAATATATTTATTCCATTCAATCGGTCAATTCCAATTACAAACCTATTACTTATAGAAATCTAAAATATCTAATTTTTATCCTACTACAATTTAAAAACTAAGATCCTACTAAAATAAAAAAAACTAAAAATTCTATTAAAATATGAAACTAGTCTCCTAATAAAATAAATTACCTTAAATAATAATAAATAATAATGATATTTTTATTTATATTTTCATTCTGCATTATTCTCCTCTTGAAGAACTCATACCCGACATGTTGAGCTATGCCAAAAAATAGGAAAATGATCCTTCCACGCGATTAAGTATTGTTGAAAACGTCCAACAACGAAAGCCAATGGAACCTGAGAAAGAACTTCTTTGAAAGAAATTAAGGCAACATATGTGAAAAAAAATTTGCACGTGTACTTCAGACAACGACTTTGGTTGGCTTTCTCAACAAAAATCTTCACTAGATTAAAATGTTGCTTCAATACATCACTAGGATGCTCTACAACTACATCCTAAAATAGAATACTATGTTCTTGGTTGGAACTTTCTCAAACATTAACTTGTCAAGATCAATAATATTCAAAAAAGTATTACTATCTGCAACAATGTCTTCAAAAGCAAGAACAAGACTTTGGTTGGCAATGGGAAGTAGTTCTTGAGTCATACTAGGAAGTTGAGGTTCCTAATAAGTACTAGGACATTGACTAATCTCAGTAATTGGGTTGGATTTGCACTAGTGCCATCCATTGGTTGTAGCCCTAACATTGTTGACAACAGAGAGAGCCTTTGCTATTTAAGTTCGAAGTGCAACACGTAGCTCTTCTTTCTTTGGTTGAAGAGACTAAACCATTGACTTGATGACCCCCATGATGGATGTTTTGATAAATTAGTCTGTGGGGAATGGGAATTTCAATTTTTTTATCAAGATAATTCCAAATGGACAAGATAGCTATATTCTCAATCAAGAACAAGCATGAAGATTCATGTTATTCCTTTTTCTAATTTGCTTAGTCTTGATTAAGATGTAAAATCCTTTCTAGCATTCTCAGCCAAATCATCATGCATGCATATATTTGTTTTTCAAGTTTCTCAAAGGTTCTCATCATTATTTACAAAAATGTGTAAAAAATTATTTGAATGAATTTTGAGTTTTTGCACATGCCAAATAATCTATTTTCAAATCTTCTGAATCTTACTTTAGTCTTTGATTTGAAGAAAAACATGTTTGTGTCAATTTTGAAGAGGAAATCAAGTTTTAAGGATTCTAGATCATCTAGCATGCTAGTTCAACCTCTAGCTCGCTAGCGCCATCCAGAAACCAAGTGTTGGTCTTTGGAAAGTGACCAACGCATTAGTACAGAGACTAGCACAATAGTGAAAACCCAGAAAAATTGGTGCTTTCGATTAGTTGGACCAACGCGCTATTACAGAGAATAGCAAGCTAGTCCAATGCCCAAATTTTTGATTAATGCTCTAGTACAGAGGAATAACGCGCTAGTCTTCTATGTCACAACAAACTAACATTTTTGGGTTTCGAAAACAATGTTTTTACTTGACTTTCATCTTCCATGCAACTCCAAACGTCTAGGAGTTACAACGGCTTCATGCAAAATCAGATTCTTTGAACTAATTTTGAAATTCAAATATTAGGACTTTTGGGAGATTGAAACCCTAATCCCTGCAAATCTTATATAAGGAATAACATGACCGTTAGAAGCCATCTTTAAACACTCTTTGTAGGTTCTCTGCACTTATGCTAAGTTTTTGAGCTCAATATGAATTTTTGAACTTGCTTTCAAGATTTTCTGGGTTTAAACTTTGTTTCAAGCTTCATTCAAATCCTTTCAAACAATCCAAAGTAAAGGTCTCCTCAATTCAATTGTGCATCATCTTAATCATTTTGTCTAAGCATTCTAGAGGAGTATTCAATCTTTATTGTATTGCATAGTGAGGTTTGTTTCGTAAGAACAACCTCCAATCTTTGTCTTTTTGTAATTTACGTGGCTTGTTAGCCATTGTGAAGTTCCTTGTTCAAGGAACAATGCTTGTAATGGTTTCTCACACCTATTGAATGAGAGTTAGAAACTGAAAGTAGGATCTTATAGTGAGTTTTGGGAAATCTTGAATAGGGAGTTCGAGCCATAAACATAGGCTTGAAGAGCTAAACCACGTCAAAATACTTGAGTGTTGTTTTTTCTACTTTCCTGCACTTCATTTTTTTGTGTTGAAAGGTTTTAAAAATCTTGCGATAGTCCAATGCAGCCCCCCCTCTTGGACTTTAATATGGGCCAACATTAACTCATGAACTTGGCCTTTTCAGGCTTCAGTATTAGTTCAAACGCTTTCTTCAGTATTAGACATAGAACAAGTAGTGGTTATGATGTATAAAAGGTTTAGACAAGAAAAGGAATTACAACAACGTAGAGAGAAAGGGGTTTCGAAGAATAAGAAAGAGGGTAGTGGAGGATCAAAGAAGGCTTTGACACCAAACTGATGCAGAACAAGAAATAAAAGAGAATAGAGAAGATGGGGGGACAAAAATATATTCAATATTTTTCAATTCATTCAATCATGATCTTAACTCTATTACAATCTTTATTTATAAAGATCAAAACTACCTAAATTGATTCCTACTCAATTAAAATCTTACTAAAATAAAACTTGATTTCTCTTATAATTTAGAAACCAAAATCCTACTAAAATAAAACTCCTAGAATTAAAATAGAAAACCATATTAAAATAAATGACGATATTAAAATCTAAAATATTACTTTATTTATTTTCTATTTTCATCCTGCATTACTTCTTTTTTTTCTTAGATTGGCAGATCGAGTTGATGGCAAAAAAACCGAAGTTGTCATAAACCACATGATGGTCTTCGAAACACATAGTTGTACGGTCGGAGAGGAGTGGGGCTTTGGTTGCTCCTCCTGCATCCACTGGACGAACATCGAGTGGCTTCCGTTGATATTAGGCATTTGAGTTAAAATAGGTTGGATTAAGCGGAGGAGTGCTTCTAGTGTATTATGTGGTTGACACATCCCACATCTCATTGAAGTTGAAAGAATATATTAAGCCGACCATACTCTATGGAATTGATTGTTGGGCAATAAAGAAACATGTGAATAAACTAAGTGTAACAGAAATGTGAAGACCTTTGGATGTGTCAGTTAGAAAGAGTGAAACTATTAACAATCCACAATAATGATAAAAGGAATAGGAATAACTGAAATAACATGGACATTGATAATCTTGAAAAATATAACTATCGGTAATTCAAATATCGACTTAGCCCTTGATAGAGTAAAGTGGAGGAAGCGAATTCATGTCACCTACACCATGTAGCTGGTTAAAGCCTTAATCAAGTTGGGTTGAGTAAAGTATCTATTGGACAATCTATGACACCTTCTTTATTTATTTATTTATTTCAGTTTCAATTTCTTCAAGGTGTACATTTTTTTGTTGATGGGTTAAATCATGTGAATGGGTTGAAAACTTAAGACTTAAATCATGAATCTCATAATTGAACCATTTTTGGTAGAATTCACCATAGGATTACCAAGCATTGGAAATTGGTTTCAGTCAATGTTTTCAAGGAGTCACCTACGCAACGCCTAGACGTTTTAGGGAGAAAACGCCTAGGCGTTGTGCTAGCAGTGGGATTTTGTATAAATATTTAAAAAGTTTAGGGGGTCTCTCTGTAATACCCTGGATTGCACCAAATATATATATATTATTTTATTTTTGGGTGCAATCCAGGGTATTACACTCTCTAATTAAAAAAAAAACTTTAAAAACATAAATGTCCTCCTTTCTACAATAAACCCTCGAACCTTTCTCTCCCTAAGCCCATTCTTTCATTTGCTCCCACCAAGAAACATCGTTACAATTTTCACCGACCGTCAGTGACCCTCCGGTGATAGATATTTGAGTTTTGTACTTTTGAACCTTTTGGATAATGTGTATTGTTGTATGAATTAATGTTTTGTGGACATGATTTTAATTAATATGAAGTGTTTTTGATTATTTTATGAAACTTTAACATTTATTATAGAATACAGTTAGATATATATAATTTTGTATATTAACTATCCAAGGACTTATAAATAAATAACTAATTATTTAGGGACCTATAAATAAATATTTTTTATCACCTAGGCCACGTCTAGGCTTCACCTAGGCTACGCCTCGCCTAAACAGGGCAAATCGGCTTGGCGCCTTGAAAACATTGGTTTCAGTTCTTGATGCTCTAAAACAAATTTTGACTTCATGGATTGAAAAGAGATTATTGGAACCATGTTTGATTATGTATACTAATGCTCAACAATTTTTTGTTGGATTAAACCTATTACGTCATGAGTGAATGAATTATGCTAAGTGGCAAAATACTCTAGGCCATTATCTTCGTCAAAGATCAATCCTTTCATAGACAATGGCTTTATCACATACAAATCATGGGAAGATAAAATTCTTGAGAATTTATTTCATCAGTAATGAATTAAACCTTATTTGATGAGGTTTGTAATTTCAATAAATGGCCAATTCAGGTAAGAACAATTTTCATCATAACTTGGTGCTCAAACCGAAGGTTAGTTCTTCATAGAATTGGGCAAGAGAAAGGCTTTGAACATATTTGTGTGTGTAACAATGTGTGTTCTACATAAAAATTGAAGGTTGGTTAGTTGTATAAATAAATGAAACAATATAATGTGTGTGCCCTCTACAAAAAGCACTTCACTAGAATTACCTATTCGGAATAAGATCATCCCAATTTACATCTTCCATACAACAAGCATCCAAGGTAAAAAGTCTGCGATAATCAAAAGCACAAACAGATAAATTCCACACATGAAAAACAAAGGAAACAAAATAAAAATAGACAAACAAATGTATCAAGCTCCGTTAGTGGTAGATAAAATAGCAATTGGACTCTCCCTTCTCCAAAAGTACACCTCAATCAATGAGCACTTAAGGCTCTTTCAGCTATTTAGTTTTGATAATCAATAATATTATAATGCAAAAATTGGAGAACTCACAATGTAATCATTTTTTGCATTCTTCTTGAAATTCCCTTACAAACTTTATTATTACTATTATTTTAAAATTTAATTTTAGTGATGTAAAGGGTAATTTAGTAATTTAACATGCTACCTTTTCCTAGACTACTACACATCACCTTGACCTTTCTAATAAGCTCAAATTGACATTTTCTTAGGTAGAGCATTTAATTTTTTGTGCCCCTATTTTTCTTTTAATAAATAAGAAAAATTTTAGCTTTTAATTTCATTAAAGGACTATCTTTTCCGACAAAAATTAATAATACAACAAAAAATTTATAAAACTTAAAGTTGTGTTTGGTATATGGTTTAAAAATAGTTCACCAAAATCGAAATATGATCTCATTTGTAGTTGATTTATAGTTTATGAAACTATGTTTGGTATTATATTTAAAAATTGTTTTTCAAATTTGAAAACAATGAAAATTTGTTTGGTTTGTTTTAAGACTTCACAAAAATTAAGGGAAAAAAAACTAATGTGGGTCCCATCATTTTTCACATTTTACATACCAACAAAAGAAAAACTCAAAATACAACTTTTATATGTTTTCTGAAAACAACCCTTTTCCTCAACTTTTTCCCAAACAAGGTTTTTGAGTCACAATGAACCAAACAAGTTTTTTCCAACTTTTTTGACTCTTCATTTTTAAATATAGAAAATAGAATTTAAATAGGATACCAAACGCAACCTAAAATTTCATAAATAGTAGAAATCACAAGCAATGCATTTGCACACACAATTGTCCACCATAAGAAAAATTACAATTAATTTGAAACATATCAATAAACTTAATCCAATAGGAAACACCTACACTACAATTAGCAAAGATCAGAATGGAGAAAGCAGGAATGTAGAAGAAAAGTGTGGACTCTGCGTTTTTTTATGAAAAAGTAAAATGAAATAAATTTGCTAGACCAAAAACTGCTTTGTTTCTACAAATCAAATATAAAGTTACTACTGCTACTCTTGGCCGAACGACTAATGTTGGCTCCTAGGAGGGTCAAGACTACACATACCCTAACCCTTGGCATTTTTTAAACACACTGACCACCTCTAGGACAAGAAGTTGGAGAAATTTCATAGCTTAAGACTCATTATTGTACCAAGAAATGAGCCTAATTAAGTAAATTTAACCATATCTTTTTCAATAGCAATAAATAGAGCATGTCTACTTATTGATTCATGGAAGAGCACAACACCTACCACAACTGCATCACAAACCAAATTAGGACAACATCTTTGACGCCCCAAAAATTATTTCATTTTGCCCATTACCCAATTATATTTTGCCCAAACTCTATGTGTTTGCCTTGATATGTTTGGTGTTTGTTTGATGGTTGTTTAATGTTTGTATATTTGATGTTTGATAATGTATATAAATATGTGCATTATAAATTGTATATGGGTCATGTTAAATTAAAGTATAATGCATGTGTTATTATTTATGCATGGGCCCATTAAACCATGAATTGATATGGGTTAGGATTGCTTGAATAAAAGGATAAATGAGAATGAAAATTTGGTGTATTAGATTGATTGGACATTTAAAATACATGGGAGCATGAGATTGGTTAAAGTACATGTGGTTGGTATGGGTAGTATGAGACCAACACATGTCAAGTTAGTGCATGAGAATGGACAAGTGTCCCATGCCCCATTTTTCTTCTCCAACACATGTCAAGTTGGTGCATGAGAATGGACAAGTGTCCCATGCCCCATTTCCCTTCTCGAATACATGCCAAGTTGGTGCATGAGACCAGCACATGTCAAGTTGATGCATGAGACCAACACATGTCAAGTTGGTGCATGAGAGTGCACAAGTGTCCCATGCCCCATTTCTCTTCTCCAACACATGTCAAAGTTGGTGCATGAGAGTGGACAAGTGTCTCATGACCTACTTCTCTTGTCCAAAGAATTCCTAGAGAGTGGGATGAGTTGAGGGAAAGGAAAAAAGAAGAGAAAGGAAAGAAGAAGAGAAAGAAAGAGGAAGTTGCTTTGAGAGAAGTCTCAGCAACGTTTTCATCAAAGAGCTGAATCTTGGTAATATATGGTCGGCTTGAGCTCAAACTTTGTCAGCACGTTCATATCTTATGGTTATTCATTCCGGCCGGTGGAGATCTTGATTGGAGTTTTCTTCTGAGAGATATAACCTCCCAAACAAAGCTGGTCGGAAAGTCTAAATTTTTCGCACAGTTTAGATAAAACTGACAGATCTCCTAAACCTACCGTTGGATGGTTCACAACTAATATTTCTACATTATAAACGGTTAAGATGTTGATTGGTGATGTATTATGTGTGATATAGTCATCTGAGTTCAAGTATTTGTAGCAGGAAAGGAAAAATTGTCTGATTAGAGACTTGTTCATCAAAGAGGCTCTTCGATCCACCGTTCGATTGAGCTGATTTTTGGACAGAAGTTTTGCTTCTTAACATACTTCAATCAGTACGGTTGATTTTGTGATTAAATATTTCTGTTGGCAGCTTGATACATCTGAACAGAATATTAAATGGAAAATTGGTAGGGTTGTTTGTATTAGACCTAAATTTAGAATATAAACTTAGACCTTTCCAAATAGCTTGCATGTCAACCATGTTGACCTAGTTGCCATTGTTGATGAACCCATGATGCAAAATCAGTGATATAAATGGTTGAACATGGTGACCTAGTGTAAATCGACAATATGGCCTAAGTATGAAAATTTTCATATTTTAGGGCTTTTGATGCTTTTGGCCTAGAATCATTGAATTGATGCAATTTATGTCTAATTAAGCACGATAAGGGTTGATTATGCTACTGATTAGGTGGTTGTCACCATATCATGGGTTAGGCCTACTTGTGATCAAATGGCCCAATTTGGGCATGTTTATGCCTAAGGAGTTGAAAATCAGTATTTTTGATTAATTGAATGGTTTATGAATGAGAACTATGCATTAGAGGCCTAAGTCATGTGATTTGAGTTGAATGATGGGATTAGATGAGATTTAGGCCTATTGCCTATATGTGGGCTGATTTAGGGTTGATGTGTAATGTCTATGCGATTGAGCATAGAAATTGATGTATGGTTGGATATTGATGAACGTTTCAGGACCTTGATTGGGTTGATTAGATTTGGTGTCCGTGTGTGGTTAAATACTCTCGCGAGGTTGTGAGTAGACTTCATTTATGATTATATCTCTTATGTCATCATATCACTTATATATATTGTATGTTGAAAGCATGAATGTGTTCTAATGTTTTGAATGATGCATTGATTTGAGAAAACCTTATGACTTTGGTTGGACCCATCTATCTGGCTAATAGGGGGACTTAACCATGTCATAGGAGGGTTTTAAAAAGGAAATATTTGGGGATGAGAACGGTACGGTGAAATAGACGTGCATTAGTAACCCCAAATCAACATGATTGGGGATGAGAACGGTACGGTGAAATAGACGTGCACTAGTAACCCCAATGCATGTGGAATGTGGATCCAAATTGATAAGCTTTTACTTGCATCGAACTTATTATAAATGCTTGATATCTATATGTTATGAGCTTTTAATCATGCTACACATTGACATGCATACATGATATTTATTGATGGGTATTGATAGCATATTTGAATTCTATTAACTAAGCACCGTTGGCTCACCCTCATTTTCCTCTTTCAGGTCCTTCTGTCCTGAATAAGGGCAAAGGAGTAGTCTTATCTTGAGGGCCTTGCCGGCGAGAGAATCCAAGGCCTCGATGTGAGTTGAGAGGCATTTTGATTGAACTGTGTTTTAAATTATGCCGTTGTTTGGGATAAGGCTCGTAGGGTCTCAACTACCTCACGGGGGTTGAGGAGCGATTGGAGATGCCTACGCCGGGCGTCCCGCCCCAACATTCCACACGTCATTCCTTGCGGGGTTGTTGGTAACAGAGCCCGGTTTTACTAGGTTTTGTCTATGTATTAGACTTAGATAACTTTGACCTAGGAATTGGGTGAGAGCTTTAGGTGATCAAAAAGCTTAAAGAAACTAATTTAAAAGCCTTACTATCATATTTTATGTGTGTATTATCTGATATGGGTAACTATGAGGCTTTGTTAATGTTTTAAATTCTTTCATTTGTGATGGTTGCTCGTATTTTTACTTCTCAATGTCATGAGGAGGAGCGGGAGATTGGGACAACCACACATTGGGCCATCCGATGACCGGATGGGGAGGATGGAGGAGATCATTTAGGCACAGGGCCGCTTAATGGTAGCCCAGACTGCACAAATACAGGCGTTGGTGCAGTAGGTCAAGGCTGTTGCTCGACAGTCGCCTCAGCCAATACCTCAGGAGGAGGGCACTAGTTGGGCCGAGGTGGCCGGGGCTAGTAGAGTTGCAGGGGCGGCAGGACCTCAGATGGTTGTAAGAACCCCACTGATCGGCGGATCAGACTGCTAGAGAAGTTCATGAAGCTGAAGCCTAAGGAATTCACTGGTGGGGTTGACTTGAAGAAAGCCGAAGATTGGCTGAAGAATGTCGAGAAGATCAGTCGCTCTTTAGAGCTTGATGAGGAGTCTCAGGTTTTATGTGCTGCTCACACACTGGAGAGTGATGCAGAGGACTGGTGGCTTTCAGTGCTGGATACACAAGGGGCAGTGAAGAGTTGGGACACCTTCAAACGGTTGTTCTTACAGGTTTACGTTCCAGAGACTGAGAGGTAGGCTAAGCAACTCGAGGTTCTAAATCTCGTACAGGGCACCATGTTAGTCAGGGAGTACGAGCTCAAATTCAGGCAGCTCGCAGTTTATGCCCCTGGGTTAGTACAGACAGCGAGTGACAAGATTATGAGGTTCTCTTTGAACCTAAGGCCTGCGATCCGGCAGGCCTTGTCTGTGACGAAGATAATTGATTTTGTCACAGTGGTCCAGAGGGCCAAACAGTATGAGTTGGCTGGGCGGGTTGACGATATGTCTACACGGGCAGCTTCGGGTGTACAGACTTCACAGGCAGAGTCTGGGGGACTGTTTCAGACTCTATGGAAGAAGGGAAATTGGGGAAAGAAGAGAAAGTTTTATGGAGGTGCACAGTCCGAGGGTGCTCAGAGTAGGGCATCCCAGATTCAGACTGGTGTGATGACGTCACCAGTGGTTTCCTCTCCTGTCTCGATTCTCATTCAGGCACCGAGTGCACCGAGACCCCCATTCCCACAGACTGCTGGCCGAGGCAGAGGCAGAGGCCGAGGAGGCTATGTGGCGACATCTCAGACTGGATCATCTGCGCCCAGGGCTCCGTTCATATGTTATCAGTGTGGACAGGCTGGGCATAAGAAGTCAGAGTGTCCACGTCTTCAGAGGGCTCCGGGATTTGTGCAGCAGTTAGTTGCCAGAGAGACAAGGAAGGCAGCTACTGAGCCAGACCTGACAGCATCCAAGACCTTGGTGGAAGGTACTCTTATTATTTGCGGTGCTTCTATGCATGTATTATTTGATGCTGGGTCTACATTATCATTCATATCCGGACGCATGGTAGATAGTTTGCATTTGACTCCCATTAGGGCTAGTACATGGTTAGTGGTGAGTACTGTAGCTGGGAAGAGGATCTACCCGAACATGATCTGTAGCCAGTGTGTGGTTCAGATTGGTGATGTTGAGATGTATGTTGACTTTCGAGTCCTAGAGTTTTTAGAGTTTGATGCGATTCTAGGGATGGATTGGCTCGCGGCTTATCATGCAGTTGTCGATTATTTCGCGAAGAGAGTCATTTTCCAGATCCCAGAACACCCAGTGTTTACACTTAGAGCTTCAGACCAGACAGTCACGAGGGGTAGATTTGTAACTAATGGAGATAGGGAGATTTTGGCTGGGTTAGTGCCTGATGAGGAAGAGACTAGTGAGGTGATACTTGAGGATATTGCCATTGTTAGGGACTTTCTAGATGTGTTCCCTGCGGATCTTCCAGGATTACCATCGAAGCGAGAGATTGATTTCATTATTGAACTAGTCCCTGGCACGAAGCCTATCTCCATGGCACCATATAGAATGGCGCCAGCTGAGTTGAGAGAGTTGTAGAAACAGCTCGAGGAGTTATTGGCTAAGGGCTTTATTTGCCCGAGCGTGTCACCCTGGGGAGCTCCAGTTCTTTTTGCGAAAAAGAAGGATGGGAGCTTGCAGTTGTGCATCGACTATCGCCAATTGAACAGGGTAACCATCAAGAACGAGTACCCTCTCCCAAGGATTGATGACTTGTTTGATCAGTTGAGGGGAGCGAGGTATTTTTCGAAGATTGATTTGCGCTCCGGGTATCATCAGCTGAGGATCAGGGAGGAGGATGTGCCTAAGAGAACATTCAAGACCCGCTATGGAAATTATGAGTTCTTTGTGATGCCATTTGGTGTGACTAATGCATCGGCGATGTTCATGAACCTGATGCAGGGGGTCTTTAGGCAGTATCTTGATAAGTTTGTCATCGTCTTCATTGATGACATATTGGTGTATTCCAAGACTCGGGCTCAGTGTGAGGAACACCTTAGAGTGACCTTGCAAACTCTGAGAGAGCATAGGCTATATGTAAAGCTGAGCAAGTGCAAGTTTTGGATCACCAAGGTGAAGTTCTTAGGTCATATGGTGAGTTCTGAGCGGATTTTAGTTGATCCGTCTAAGGTTGAAGCCATTATGAATTGGCCTAAGCCTACCACAGTGACCGAGATCAGAAGCTTTCTTGGGTTAGCTGGTTACTATGGGAGATTTGTTCAGGGATTCTCCAAGATAGCTACGCCTATGACTAGGCTCACCCAGAAAGATGTGTCCTTTGTATGGACTGAGAAGTGTGAGAATACCTTTTAGAGCTGAAGAAAAGCTTGACATCTACGCCAGTGTTGATTTTGCCAGAGCTTGATCAGGAGTTGGTTATCTACATTGATGCCTCTCGTATCAGCTTGGGTTGCGTGTTGATGCAGAAGGATAGGGTCATTGCTTATGCATCGAGGCAGTTGAAGGTGCATGAAAAAAACTATCATGTTCATGACTTAGAACTGGCCGCAGTGGTTTTTGCTCTGAAGATTTGGAGGCATTATCTCTATGGTAAGAGATTCACTTTGCATTTTGACCACAAGAGCCTCAAGTACTTGTTCTCTCAGAAGGAGTTGAACATGAGGCAGAGAAGATGGTTAGAGCTCCTCAAAGACTATGATTTTACATTGGAATACCACCCTGGTAAAGCTAATGTAGTGGCTGATGCGTTGAGCAGGAAGCGAGTAGAAACAATTATGGTAGCACGCACGATGTCTCATGAGTTAAGACTACTTGAGGCGGCTACAGTGATGAGTATATATGCTACCCCTTCAGATTAGATTGTGATATGTGCTCAGATGAGAGCTCAGCCTACACAGGTCCAGGAGGTGATTGACCAATAGAGACTTGACGTTGATTATGTGATGTACAAGTCTTGGGCTGAGAGTAGTGATTTTACTGATTGGCACGTGTCATCTGATGGTGCCTTGAGATTTAGGGGACTTTTATGGGTTCCCGCAAATTCACAACTCAGACAGAGTGTGCTCCAGGAGGCTCACAGATCTCATTATGGTATTCATCCTGGCGGAACCAAGATGTATCATGATATGAAAAGGATGTATTGGTGACCCGACATGAAGAAAGAAATAACTCAGTTCATTCAGAGGTGTGAGATTTGTGAGAAAGTTAAAGCTGAGCATCAGAGGCCTGGAGGGCAGATGCAACCACTTGCCATTCCTGAGTGGAAGTGGGAACATGTCACTATGGACTTTGTTGTGGGATTACCTAACACCCCGAGGAGACATAATGTTGTTTGGGTTATTATTGATCGCTTGACTAAGTCCGCTCACTTTCTACCGGTGAACACTAGGGATTTTATGGACAACCTGAGCAGACTCTATATGTTGGAGATAGTCAAATTACATGGGGTGCCAGTTTCGATTGTGTCAGATAGGGATCCGAGGTTTACATCGGTATTCTGGCAGGGGTTGCAGAGGCAGCTCGACACTAGACTAGATCTCAGTACCGCTTTTCACCCTCAGACGGATGGCCAGTCTGAAAGGTTGATATCGATTTTGGAGGATATGCTTCGAGCTTGTGTCATTGAGTCCAGTGGTAATTAAAAGAAGTACATACATCTGTGTGAGTTCGCGTACAACAACAGCTATCAGTCCAGTATTGGCACGGCTCCTTTTGAGGCATTGTATGGTCAACCCTGTAGATCTCCGGTATGTTGGACGGAGGTAGGGGATATTGCAGTGATGGGACCAGAGTTTGTACAAGAACACACAGAGAAGATTAAGAGGATCAAGCATAATATGAAGGTAGCCCAAGATAGGCAGAAGAGTTACGCTGATGCCAAGCGGAAGACCGTAGAGTTCGAGGTGGGCGACCAAGTTTTATTGAAGGTCTCACGAGATTTGGGATAAAAGGCAAACTCGCTCCGAGATTTATTGGGCCGTTCGAGGTTTTAGAACGAATTGGCCCCGTCGCTTACCGATTAGCCTTGCCACCTCAGTTAGCAGCAGTCCACAATGTCTTTCATGTGTCAATATTGAGAGTGTACAAGAGTGATTTTGATCACGTCTTGGACTGGAGGAACATTGAGCTGAGGCAGGATGAGACTTATGATGAGGAACCTATTCAGATACTTGACAGGAAGGTCAAGAGGTTACGTAACCGCGAGATTCCAATGGTTAAGGTGAGATGGCAGTTCCATGGCGAGGAGCAGGTTACTTGGGAGTGTGAGGACTACATGATGGAGCACTTTGTCGAGTTCATAGGCTTAGGTAATTTCTTAACTTTAAAACTTCGAGGACGAAGTTCATTCTAAGGTGGGTGTGATATGACGCCCCGAAAATTATTTCATCTAGCCAATTACCCAATTATATTTTGCCCAAACTCTATGTGTTTGCCTTGATATGTTTGGTGTTTGTTTGATGGTTGTTTAATGTTTGTATATTTGATGTTTGATAATATATATAAATATGTGCATTATAAATTGTATATGGGTCATGTTAAATTAAAGTATAATGCGTGTGTTATTATTTATGCATGGGCCCATTAAACCATGAATTGATATGGGTTATGATTGCTTGAATAAAAGGATAAATGAGAATGAAAATTTGGTGTATTAAATTGATTGGACATTTAAAATACATGGGGGCATGAGATTGGTTAAAGTACATGTGGTTGGTATGGGTAGTATGAGACCAACACATGTCAAGTTGGTGCATGAGAATGGACAAGTGTCCCATGCCCCATTTCTCTTCTCCAATACATGTCAAGTTGGTGCATGAGAGTGCACAAGTGTCGCATGCCCCATTTCCCTTCTCCAACACATGTCAAAGTTGGTGCATGAGAGTGCACAAGTGTCTCATGCCCCATTTCTCTTCTCCAACACATGTCAAAGTTGGTGCATGAGAGTGGACAAGTGTCTCATGCCCTACTTCTCTTCTCCAAGGAAGTCCTAGAGAGTGATATGAGTGGAGGGAAAGGAAAAAAGAACAGAAAGGAAAGAAGAAGAGAAAGAAAGAGGAAGTTGCTTTGAGAGAAGTCTCAACAAAGTTTTCATCAAAGAGCTGGATCTTGGTAATATATGGTCGGCTTGAGCTCAAACTTTGTCAGCACGTTCATATCTTATGGTTATTCATTCTGGTCGGTGGAGATCTTGATTGGAGTTTTCTTCTGAGAGATATAACCTCCCAAACAAAGCTGGTTGGAAAGTCTGAATTTCTCGTGCAGTTTAGATAAAACTGATAGATCTCCTAAACCTACTGTTGGATGGATATGATATTTTATAGCATGGTTCACAACTAATATTTATGCATTAGGAACGGTTGAGATGTAGATGGGTCATGTATTGTTTGTGATATACTAATCTGAGTTCAAGTATTTGCTGCAGGAAAGGAGAAATTGTCTAGTTAGAGACTTGTTCATCAAAAAAACCTATCGTTTCGGTCCACCGTTGGATTGAGCTGATTTTTGGACAGAAGTTTTACTTCTTAACATACTGCAATCTGTACGGTTTATTTTGTGATTAAATGGAAAATTGGTAGAGTTGTTTGTATTAGACCTAAATTTAGAATATGAACTTAGACCTTTCCAAATAGCTTGCATGTAAACTATGTTGATCTAGTTGCCATTGTTGATGAACCCATGATGCAAAATCAGTGATATACATGGTTGAACATGGTGGTGACCTAGTGTAAATCGGCAATAAGGCCTAAGTATGAAAAATTTCATATTTTAGGGTTTTTGATGCTTTCGGCCTAGAATCATTGAATTGATGCAATTTATGTCTAATTAAGCATGATAAGGGTTGATTATGCTACTGATTAGGTGGTTGTCACCATATCATGGGTTAGGCCTACTTGTGATCAAATGGCCCAATTTGGGCATGTTTATGCCTAAGGAATTGAAAATCAGTATTTTTGATTAATTGAATGGTTTATGAATGAGAACTATGCATTAGAGGCCTAAGTCATGTGATTTGAGTTGAATGATGGGATTAGATGAGATTTTTTGTTGCCTATATGTGGGCTGATTTAAGGTTGATGTGTAATGTCTATGTGATTGAGCATAGAAATTGATGTATGGTTGGATATTGATGAACGTTTCAGGACCTTGATTGGGTTGATTAGATTTGGTGTCCGTGTGTGGTTAAATACTCTCGCGAGGCTTGGTTGTGAGTAGACTTCATTTATGATTATATCTCTTATGTCATCATATCACTTATATATATTGTATGTTGAAAGCATGAATGTGTTCTAATATTTTGAATGATGCATTGATTTGAGAAAACCTTATGACTTTGGTTGGACCCATCTATCTGGCTAATAGGGGGACTTAACCATGTCATAGGAGGGTTTTAAAAAGGAAATATTTGGGGATGAGAACGGTACGGTGAAATAGACGTGCACTAGTAACCCCAAATCAACATGATTGGGGATGAGAACGGTACGGTGAAATAGACGTGCACTAGTAACCCCAATGCATGTGGAATGTGGATCCAAATTGATAAGCTTTTACTTGCATCGAACTTATTATAAATGCTTGATATCTATATGTTATGAGCTTTTAATCATGCTACACATTGACATGCATACATGATATTTATTGATAGGTATTGATACCATATTTGAATTCTATTCACTGGGCACCGTTGGCTCACCCTCATTTTCCTCTTTGAGGTCTTTCTGTCCTGAAGAAGGGCAAAGGAGTAGTCTTATCTTGAGGGCCTTGCCGGCGAGAGAATCCAAGGCCTCGATGTGAGTTGAGAGGCATTTTAATTGAACTGTGTTTTAAAATATGTCGTTGTTTGGGATAAGGCTCGTAGGGTCTCAACCACCACACGGGGGTTGAGGAGCGATTGGAGATGCCTACGCCGGGGTCCCGCCCCGGCATTCCGCACGCCATTCCTTTCGGGGTTGGTGGTCCAGGGTGCGGGGTCGCCACAACATCCTTGACGATAGGGATTACCGATTGTTTAATTTTTATTCATTGTCCAACGAATGAATTTTTAAATCTTTAAAGAACAAAATTTTATTTTTTTCTTACTAATGCCACTGCTTGTTATACTACACAAAAACATCTTGTCTAACTCACAAATTTGTGGAATCTTTTGAACCATTCAATAAGAGTCGCACCATTCATCTTTTGCTCCATTTGAATAGTTCAAGACTCGAGTAAAAAACACAACTCCACACAATCCGGCCAAGTAGCTAGGTTTAGTTTAGGAAAGAGATGTCGATGAGTCCTGCCAACTGGGCAAAACTTTGTTCACAGGCCGGAAATTCCAAATTCAGATAAAGGAGAATGATTTTATTAGATTGCTATTCATGCAACAAGCATTATAGCCAAGGAAATAACTCTACGTAGCGAGTTGTCATGGCACAAATGTGCAATCATCTCTTCTGCCCTAAATATTGCATAATTTCATAAAGTGACAATTCTTCCTAAGGTCGACCCCATTCTTCACTTAATGTTTCATGTATTTTTTTTCTTGAAATATTTTCGTAAAAATATGATCAATGATAAGTCATCCTAACTAAATATGGCGAGGTAACTTCAATTCATTGTAGCCTAAGTAGTGTAACACAATAATGAAAAATTAGTAAACTAATATTTTTTATTATTTAATTTAAGGATGCAATTCTTATAATTTATTTTTAGTAGAAGTTTGTTCTTGTTTGAAGTCTAGTTGTTCTATTTTAATAGGTTCTAATTTTGTTATGGAATTGGATTTTCATTTCCAAATTCTTATGGAATTTGTTAGTGATGGAGATTTGCATGTTGGGGTTGTGGGCAATCAGGGCGCCTAAAGAAGGATTGCAAAAATTAAAAAGGAAAAAGAGCAAGTTCAAAAAATGGCTCCAAGTCGACAAACAAGGATGTCGATGGTGACAATGCCAATTCTGAATGTCGTCGAGTTTAATGATGATTTCGTTCTTATGGCATCCGTTAGTGATGGAGATTTGCATGATAAGAATAGATGGGTGATTAATATAGGGGCCACACATCATATGTGTACATTAGACATGGTTTGGCAAGTATGCAAGGTGTACTGTGGCGAGTTTGTGTCGATAGTTGATGGCTCCCAAAGGCCAATTATGGGAATGTGTGAAGTTCAGGTGAAGTTGTTTGACTGACGCGCTATTACAATTCATGATGTTCGACATGTGTCGAGTTGTACTCAAAATTTGATTTCTCTTTCCAAGTTAGATTCTGCAGGTTATTGGGTACTTTGGTAAAGATGGAGTAGTTTCTTGGAAGTCCACTAAAATCATGAAAGGTGATCAAGATAGAAACTTGTATCTATATGTATTGATAGACAAATCGGGATTAACACATAGAGCAAGATTTGGGTCTAAAAGGTTGATTAAAAAGTGGGTTCCAGTTGGCAAGTTCAAGGACTTGGGTGATTCTCAACATTGAGTGTTATGGCTCATGAGGGCAAAGAGGCAAAAACCTGAAATTGAAGCAAATAAAGCATCGGTGTTTTCACCAAGGTGAAGATTGTTGAATTGTGGCTCAAACATGGATTTCTTATTAGATTAGAACATGAAACATGTATTTAGAAAGTTATTAGGACTTACTAAATATCAATAGTTGTTTTATGATCTAGTTGTATTTAAAAATGAAGAATCCTTGTTTGGTAATAGTTTCTAAATATTGTGGCTGGAGAGTCTATATAAAGGAGGTCTCTTATTGTTTATTTATTAATCCCAATAAGTCAGTGAGATCTAGGACTTGTGAAGCTTTGTCCTTAGAAGCTTTGTAAAAGAGAAGATTTTAGAGTTTGTGTGGGTGACACAGTTGAAATTTTGCTTTTATTTTGGGTATTCTCTTTCTATTCTTTTTCTTTACCAAAGTTTCAAAGTTGTTTACTATCTGATGTAGAAGTACTTGAAGTGTTTAATTCTTATGAGGTACTTATCAATTGACAATGGAATTGATTTTTTGCCTGCGTTTTTTTCCTAATTTTAGGGTTTTTTCACGTGTATCTTCGAGTTGTGGGTGTTGATTTCTATTGTTCTTTTCTTTAATGAATCTACAAGATTGGAGAGTTTTTGGTGTTTTTCCCAACGGCCACTCTCACTCTTTACACACACACACACACACACAAACACACACTCAAACACCCAGTCTCATTTTTCTCATCTCAAAATCTCCTTTTCCCTCTCATTGCTTACCCTAACTTTATCCCCATGGTGCAAAATAGATAATTCTTGCAGTGGTGATTGTCACACCCCGCCCGGACTCGCCTAAACTGGCGGAACACTCACGGACGGGACGCGAATACATTATAATAATAACCGAGTGCGTAGGAACACAATAATATACAAGTATGATTTTATTAATTTCAGAATATGTTCTTGTACATGAAATAGAAAAGGGAACATCCTCCCAAAATCACCAATGAACAAACAAAGGGTTACAAAATGTGGGCCCAAAAACCTGCAGCCAGTCCACCCTAATCTCCTATGAAAAATTGGATAACAACGGGGTGAGCTACACGCCCAGTGGGTAAAATAGTTCGTGAATATGACAATTAATAAAGAAAACTTCATAATCAAATATCATTAATACACATCATAGCATCATAATCAATACAACATGTATGTATGCATGACACCCCCTCGTATTGGTTCCATGATTGTACGTTGCCTGAGTTCACGTACAGATGTCCCTCCCCAGGAGTAATCGGGTTCTTATTGTACGTCCCTTCTCAGGAACGACGCCCTGGATTCACGTACAGATGTCCCTCCTCAGGTAAACCCGGGTTCTTATTGTACGTTCCTCTTCAGAGAAATATCAATAATAGTGAGTATTGCTTCTAACTATTTTGTGGATCACAAACCACATACGTCCCTAGGTGGTGCTTATGTATGATGCCAATGAATGAACAGGTCCGATCTTTACTAATATTAGACAGAATTTGACAACGTCTAGTGATCCTTATCATGGTCAGTATCACTACGTGCACAATTAGGACATTTAGTATTACTTGTACAAGTTGATACCTTTCAAATAAGACCAACCAAATCAGTCTCCAGCTTGAGAGGTAAGACACGAGGTCTACTTAAATACCAATCGTCTAGAGCAACACGCTGCCTCCCGTTCACTATTTAAAGTTACTGAGGACAAGACCGAGTCTGGTTGAGCCAGATTGATCACTAATTCGACATCACAACAATATAATACATGAACTCCAAATGTACAGGCATACGTAAGACATGTATGAATATTATACGCAATAATGCAGTGTAAATAAATAGTTGACATAATGATAAATGAATGTAAACTTTAACAAAAGTTATAAGACATGCAAACCTACGTTTCGTTCCCCACCTTCAAATATTAACTCCTTCGAGAACTGCTGCCCGAACGTTCGAGCATTGCCCGAAGTTCAAAATTTATTTATTTATTTTTTGTGCAATCCTAGGGCATTACAGTGATGATGTTTACATATCTTACCATATGAAGCCATTGGATGAAAAGATTCTCCTAACCTAGATTAATGACACTCCATGGCACATGACTTGCTTGTCAATTCTGTTGAAGAACCCACTCTCTAGTTCTCTATTGGATAATGGGAGAGTCAAGATTGCTCTCCAATCACTTGTAATACCCCTGGTTTACACACACACACAAAAAAATCAGAACATTTGTGCACAAACCCTAACGTTTGGGCAGGGAGCCCGAACCTTCGAGCATGCCTTTTGCTATAAAAACTCCCCTCCCCTCCTTATTTCTTCACACCACTCCTTCTCACTCTCTCTCCCTCTTCTAGAGACTCTCCCTCTCTTTTTGAGACTGTCTTTGTGGTGCGAAGTGGTTCTGCTTGGGAAGAAGCGCCAGTTTTTGAAAGTAGTCTTATCTGAAGGTGGGGAACGAGACATAGGTTTGCGTGTCTTATGAATTTTATTAAAGTTTTCATTTATTTATCATTATGTCTATTATTCATTTACACTGCATTATTGCGTATAATGTTCATAAATATCATAGTTATGCCGTAATAGTTGGAGTCTATGCATTACACTGTTACTACGTCGGATTAGTGGTCAATTTGACTCAACTAGACTTAGTCTTGTCCTTAGTAACTTTAAATAGTGAACGGGAGGCAGTTTGCTGCTCTAGAAGACGTGGTATTTAAGCGGACCTCGTGTCTCACCTCTCGACTGAAGACTGGTTTGGTTGGTCTTATTTGAAAGCTATCTGCTTATATAAGTGATACTGGACATCCTAACAATGCACGTGACAATGCCGACCCTGATAGGTATCACCAGACATTGCCAAATCCTATCCAATATTAGTAAAGACCGGACTTGCTCATGCATAGTCATCATACATAACCACCTAGGGACATAAGTGGTTTGTGATCTATGAAATAGTTATTGGAGCAATGCTCACCATTATCGATGTTTCCCCTGGGGAGGGACGTACAATGTGAACCCAGGATTATGTGGGGATGGACATCTGTATGTGAACCCAGGGTGACAAACAATCACAAAACCATTACGAGATGGTGTCATGCATACATTCTTGTGAAGCCACGTTGTACTGTTTATGATGTTATGTTGTGTATATGTGATGCTTGATTATGAAGTCTTCTTTATTAATTGTCATATTCACGAACTATTTTACCCACTGGGCAATAGCTCACTCTCATTGTTAACTATTTTTACAGGAGTTTAGGGTGGACTGGGTGGAGGTGATTGGGCCCTCATTTTGTATCCCTTGTTTTTTTATTAGGGAGATTTTCGGAGGATGTTCCCTAAATTACATTTTGTACAAAAATACATTCTGAAACTAATGAAATCAGATTTGTACTCACATGTGTACCTGCGCAGTCGGTAACTATTATAATGCATTTGCGCCCCGCTTGTGAGTATTCCGCCAGTTTAGGCGCATCAGGGCAGGGTGTGACATCACTGTTGAACCAATGGCGACGAACGTTGATCCCTTGGTTGCTTCCTCAGACAATACTTATGTGACATTTGGTAACTCTAATTCTAACTTCTAATTTTTCCAATATCTAATTAAAATAGAGGTTAGACAAAATTAGAGCCTTTGGTAATAAATTGACAACCTCTAAATAAAATAGAGGTTGACAAATAGTAGAGGTCAAACCTCTAAAATAAAAAAGCAAAAAAAGTTTGTTTTTTTCTTGTAGAGGTTTATCCTCTACTTTAAGTAGAGGATGACACAACTATATTAGGAATAATTTGTAACATACCAAATTTACATTAATCATTATATAGAATAATTTGTCACACTTATAGAATTTGTCACAACTTAAATTTAGTTAGTGATAACTACTACTAAATAATTTTTAATTTAACCAAATGTGATTACAATATAATAATTAATTTCTATTTTTAATTCTTTAAAATAAGAGGTTGGAGTATTTTTGGTACCAACAATACTTTTAAAATAAGCTCTTATAAAAGTAGAGCTAAAAAAATTAGAGCTAATTATTTTAGAACTAAAAATTATAGAGCTAAGAAAAGTAAGAGTTACCAAACACTAGCTTAGTCAAGTGGAAAGATCATTTGGTTGTTCTTTGGCGCATTTGAACTCACGAGAGCGGAGTTCTTCAAGACAAGGAGATAATGCGGCACAACAATGAAACATTAGTAACATAATGTTAAAAATATTTAATTTTAGAACTTAAATCTTATGATTTAGTTTTAGGAGTTTAACATTATTTGGAATCAAGTCATTTTATTTCAACAAGATTCTATATGTTGTAGAATAGGATTTCAATTTCTAAATTGTAGTAAAAATCAGATAAGGTAATATTCTAATTAGTAATTGAGTAGGATTTTAAAAAAAAAAATTGAGTAGAATTTTATTTTTGAATCATCATAGGAATCAAATTTGGTGATTTGGGTTTCTATAAATAAGGGTAGTACTAAAGTGAACGGATGATTGATTAAATGGAAAAACATTATGCTTTTATCTCAATCTCTTCTTCTATTTCCTTTGCTTCTCCTAGTTCTACATCAATAGTTCACATAATCTAGATTTACAAAAAGGGAATGACAGATGCGTGGCCTAGAGGATCAAACCTTGCATAACCCTAAAGCCCAAAAATCTCATTGGAACAAACTTAGACCTGGAAAAAGTAAAACAAATATTAGTTCCAACTCTTAACAGGTCAGGAAAAATAAGCCTTACGCATTCACCAAGTGGTAATCATCTACAGGAGCCCATTTACCATCCTTCACCAAAGATGGGGCCAACTTACGATACCTGAAAAATTGTGAGAATAAGGCACCCAAACAAAAATATGTTTTAATAGAAAGTATACACAACCCCACTATATTTTCACAAGCAATTAAGAGAAAAGGAAGAAACAACAAACTACTACAATTACAGAATGAAATACATAGCGTTCCCATTTATAATTTCAAAACAAGAGAAAAAGAAAAAAAAGTGTCTTTCCTTAATAGTTTGAGAACAAAACTACCATAATCAGATTCTATAGAAAATTAAAGCAATATCATTTAATGATGTCAGTGTCCTAGCCATAGTTGTCAAATTGTAGTTGAAACATAAAATCTTAAAGGACGGGATTGGATTCAAATTGCAAAGGTAGGTTCTTCAGATTTTTAAGGCAAAATACAAAGTAAGAATGTCAGAAAAGAAAAAATAACGAGTCATTTTTCTAGTGATTCCACTTATTTTGGAACAATTTACACTCATACTCAAGATTTCCAAATTCATGGCCCATAATTATTGTGGTTTTCTTGAATGAGGTGAAACATAAGTTGAACTAAAAAGACGCCCAAGCCTCACATTTTTATGAAAATACATGAAAGAATAGACAAAAACTTAACTCAACTCTCAACTAAGCTTTTTCCCAACTATATGGAGTCAGCTACATGAGTACGCTTACTCCACTCTGCACTATCAAGGTTAAGTCGACATCCAAATTACAAGAAGTTAAATCTTTCTAAATTATCTCTATCCGTGATATTTCACGCCGTTTTCTACTTTTATAATTACCATGTACTGTTAATACGTTACTCTTCCTAACCGGTGCATCTAAAGGCCTACATTGTATGTGTCTAAACCATCTCAGTCGGCTCTTTCTCATTTTATCTCTAAATCATCTCAATTAGGTTACTCTTCCCAACTGGTGTTACTCATACCATTTCTTAAATATGCTTATTTCTAACTTTATCTTTGAAAATTTTACAACATATCCATCTTAGCATTTGCATTTCAATTATACTTTGTTTGTTAACATGTTTCGTAATTGCCAACATTTTGTGTCATATTCCATATAGCATGGCTGACCTAATAGTCTATAAAATTTTCCACATAACCTCTATAGAATGCACTTATCACATTATACTCCATAAGCACTTCTCAACTAACCCATGTATTTCTCCTTCTTTATGTATAATGGATCCCGAAGAGTAGATAAAAACATGCAATTAAATTTGAATGCTTTTTTACTTGAATAGTACAATTCAGGTTGAATTGATTATTATTCGATTTTGCGAATAAATCGCAATATCCCAAAAAATGAAAGATATTTGGTTGAATAATAAGATTCGATTTGAATCATAGGATTCAAATAGAAGCATAAGATTTATTAAAATAATAATAGGCTTAACTCTATAAGAATAGGCTTAACAGCTTTTTTTAAAAAAAATTAGTTAACAACTCTTCTAAGTTAACTTATTTATAAACCCTAAGGGAAAAACTTGAGCTTTTTAAAAGATTAGGTTTTGGTCCCTACATCTTCTCATTTAAATAATAAACTTATTTTTCATCAAAACAAAATCAATATTTCATAATTTTAAAAATGGTAAAAACTTTGAACTACTTTGAGTTGGGAAAATGGCTTTATAGTGCACCCAAATAATAAAAACTATTTGTTGAGTTGTATTTAATAAGAGAAAATGGATTAAAGTGGTTTGGATCCATACAAAGTACGCCTTTAAAACCACGATCAGTTAGGAAGGGTGACCAATTAACACTAGATTGTAACAATAGAGGTAAAAGTAGACTTAAAATAACATTGACAAGGATAATTAAGAAAGATCTAATGTAATTTTAATATTGACTTAGTACTCGTGGAGGAAACGACTTCATGTAACCGATCCCATGCAGTTGAGAAAAAGCTTAATTGAGTTAGATTAAGTTGTAATTAAGAATGGTGCATCATCTTGCAATGATATGCAACAATGTTAAGCATAACTGAAGCCATTTGATGTTAATTCATTCTAAAAGTTAGTGCAAAGAAAGGAAAAGAAGAAATAAGAAAAAGATAAAATGGAAGAATAAGACAAAGATAATGGAATGTTAGAGGTGGACAACGTTTGAGCTAATATAAACCAAATAAGTAAATAAAAGATTATTGTATTATTTAAGATTTTTGAAAAAAAAGTTAAAATATTTTTGTAATTTACCAAAAGAAAAACTAATAATTTACGATTACCCTCAACAACTTTATGATGGGATTTCAATTTAACAACTTTCGACAGTAGTACAACAATTACGAAAATACAAATAATTTGAAAATAAATAAACATAAAATACAAGCAAAATATGAGCTCTTTATGGTACCATATTATTATATAATAATACCAAGCACTCAAGATATAAACTAGATACATGAATTTCAATTGATGGTTGCTATTTGAACCCCACTGGACCACTATATTTACCACACTGAAAAAAAATTAATTTCTATATTATCTTTCTGAATTTGACCAAAATGACCTTACACTAAAATGTTTTCCCATCTCTCAAATAATTTACTAACCTTACCTACCACCATTGCCACCGAAACCAACGTTAAGGCATTCAAAAACTCCAATCATCAACACATTTTGGTAGCATTACGATAAAGAATTCAAGCTTGGGTGACGATGCACACCAATCTAAGGTCAGTTTTTTGGTTTATTTTACTAGTTATTCAAATTTTTTTCCCCAAAACTTGTCCTCTGGTTTGGCCCTGCATGGCAAGTTTTTATTTAACATAAAAAATAATATATATTAGTTATTTTGTATGTACTTAACTCAATCAACTAAGCCTTTTCCCTTCACTTTACTTAATCAAGGGCTAAGTCAACTCCTTCATTACATGTATATATAATGCAAGGGTTACACCTCACGCTTTTTTAAACCTTACTTGTGTCAATTGATGACATCAAAAATATTTGCTACTAATATTGATTCACCATAAGGTTTATGAGTTCTCTCTTGATATGTTTTACTATTTTTCTTTCTTTGCACGTTTAGCATACCCAACATTACATAATTTAGTAGTTTGCCATGTGAGTTTTGTTTTTTGATATTGTTAAGTGGTTTGAGAAAATTTGAGTTGGTTCTTTATCAAAATTTTTGACGTTTTGCATTTTTTAATTGAATATGTTAACTACTAATAAAAGACACAAAGATGTAACGTGGTTCAGCTACAAGGCCTACGTCCACAAGAGAAGAGAGGAAATATTTTCTTATTCTTGATGATGTCTTAATGGAGGGACGCCATATATATAGACATACAGGACTATGCACACATATAACTATAATTACAATTTTAGTAACTGCTAAATAAAACGACTACTAAAATTATCATCTTTCTTTAAAGGAAATAAATTCTACAGAATTATCATATTTCCTTAAAGGAAATAAACCTTAAAGGAAATAAATCCTTAAAGGAAATAAATCTCACAGATTATGCTCTTCTCCACAACATTCCCCCTCAAGCTGGTGAATAAAGGTTTACCATTCTCAGCTTGGACACATTTGCTTGAAATGCAGTATAGTTTAACCCTTTAGTGAGCACATCGGCGAGCTGATTATTGGTAGACACATATGGAGTACAGATCAACCCACTATCAAGCTTCTCTTTAATAAAATGTCTATCAATCTCTATATGCTTGGTTTGATCATGTTGAACTGGGTTATGGGCAATGCTAAATTGCAGATTTATTGTCACAATAGAGTCTCATAGGGCCATCCCAGTATATCTTCAAATCTGTCAAAATTATCTGCAACCATAATAGCTCACAAACCCCTTATGCCATTGCTTTTCTTTATTGAAAAATTTATGTTCGGAGAGAAATGAAGTGTTACTCTTGATAGGATGTACTGGTGTCTCAAGGTAATACAACCCGTCCTGTTCCTTAGCATGTCCAATCATCGTCCCCAAGTCCTGGTCCAAAATGGGCCAATGAACAGGTACCTGAGGGTTTGTCCAGTGTGCCAAGTAAAGATTTCAATCTTTCAATGTCGTCTTGGTTGAATCCGTCTGACACCGGGGAGTTTGCAACTGTTTGTTCAGTAGACAGATGTACTTGTCCACTGGTCTTCTGTTGTCCTCCTTTTGTAGCCCTATTCTTTACTGGAAGTTGAAGGCTTACCACGAAGTTTCCAACACTTCTCCCTGGTATGTCTAGTCTTCTGACAATAAGTACACCATAAATTGTCCCTATTGTCTTGATTTGAGACCTTTGATGATTCAGCGAGCGGAGTGTGTGTCTTCTGATCATTTCCCCGATTGGCAACCATAGCTGAGCCTTCCATCTTCTGAGGTGTGAGCATAACACTTCTTCTGCTTTCTTCAGTCCGGATAACTGAGATAGTCTCATTCAGAGTTGGCAACTCTTTGCTAAGTGTTTGAACTCTTACTTGATCAAACTCTGCATTAAGTCCAACCAAGAAGTCATAGACCCGATCCTTCTCAATATAGTTCTTTAAAACTACAGCATCTGCAGGGCATTTAGTCTCAATACACCTATAATGGTCAAGTTCTTGCCATAAATTTTTCAATACATTGGCATATTCGGTGACCGTCATGTTGCCTTGTTTTGTTGTTCCAACTTTCACTTTGATCTCATACACTTGGGCTGCATCATGGGCCTTAGAGTATGTCTGATGAACGACATCCCAAATGTCTTTGGCGGTAGTTAGAAACATGCATGTATCACTAATGTTTGGTGTCATTGAATTCCATAGCCACGCCATTATAGATGCATCTTTGTTATCCCACGCTATAGACTTAGGATCTCCAGGTGTAGGTCCAGTGCCCAAAAGATGACTTAATTTCCCTTTGCCCTTCAAAAAAGTACGCACCAGCTGAGACCACTTCAAATAATTCTTTCCATCAAGTTTGTATGCTGCCTGAATGTTTGGTAGTTCTCTTTTCTCTGTTTTGTCAACTGCTTCTTCAGTTTGCACCGTTTCGCAAGTAACCAACATTTTTCTTTTTCCCCTTTTTTTTATAGGTTACAAACTCAAAAAAGAAAAAAATAAAAAAAAATAAAAGAAGAATATCAGATGATGAAGAAGAAGAAGGTGAACCAGGAGCTGCAGATGGCGATGGAGATTAGAGAGATGCAGTGATGAGAGATGCAGTGATGCGCAAGAGAGATATGTGAGAGAGATGCGCGAGAGACGACGAAGATCAGTAGCAACGTCAAAGATAAAAAATGGTGGGTTCGAGCAGCGGCGACTAAAACACAGTAGCAATGGAGACGAAGGTGTCGACGACGATTAGGACATCGATAGTGCCAATGAGGAAGACGCAGTAGTCGATGGTGATATAGTAGCAGTGATGAAGACGTACGCACCAATCAGCAACACGAATAATGGTGATGAAGGCCAACGAGGAAGGTTCCAGCAATGAAGGCAAAAATAAAACAATTTCGACGATGAAGGTCGGAAGAAAAGAAAAATTTTCCAATTGTACGAGCTTAAAGCTCTGATACCGTGTTAAATACTAATAAAAGACACAAAGATGTAATGTGGTTCGGCTCCAAGGCCAACGTCCACGGGAGAAGAGAGAAAATATTTTTTTATTCTTGATGATGTCTTAATGGAGGGACACCATATATATAGACATACAGGGCTATGCACACATATAGCTATAATTAGAATTTTAGTAACTGCTAAATAAAACGACTACTAAAATTATCATCTTTCCTTAAAAGAAATAAATCATTAAAGGAAATAAACTTTAAAGGAAATAAATCCTTAAAGGAAATAAATCTCACAGATTTTGCTCTTCTCCACAACAGAATATATATATATATATATATCAAACTTTTATCAAATTTTTGCATTTTTGAAATTACCTTTACTTTTTAATTTGACAAATTTGACATCGAAAAATATGCTAAAAATTCAGTGAATTTTGCCAATTTTTCATATATTGTGCACCTCATTACTTTCTCCTACTCCGAGAGACCGTAATGTGCTGGTAGTTCACGACATGCGCCTCTAATGTATGAAACCACTATTCATCTTGCATGTGTTACTCCAAATAACAGTTTCCATGATTGAGCAAATAACAACAATGGAGAATCAAAACCTAAACCTTCCATTTAGGTGGCTCATGCTCTGCATAGCACACGTGTACATATAGCATCTATCTTCATATAAACAAACAAACAAACACGAAAGGCATATTCAGTGAGCAAAACACCCACCATTCGAGGTTTGAGAAAGGCACAATGTATACAACCTGACCTCAACCTTTACTAGGTTGTTTCCAAATTCAAAGATTTGAGCAAAAGTCACAATGGAGCATATATATACCTAAAATGAAATCCAATATCACAAGATTATAAGGCAGATATATACCAGTTGAGGAAGCAATCCTTTGTAGTCCGAGTGCCCATCTTGGTACTAACTGCTTCCCAAGAGATATTATCTCGCAACTGTATAATATCATACTAGCTAATAAATAGCAAAATCTCCATATCTAAACTTTAATTTTGATGAAAAATAAAATGAACATTATAACAACAAAAAAAAGACAAGAATGAAAGTGGAAATCATTATACACAAGGGAGAAGGATACTAATAAATGAGTAATTGTAATACTACAAACCATAAGGTACTGACCTGTAGATTGTTGGATTTCCTTTCCTCATAGGCCTTCATTCGCAAATCTGTGTTTACTAAATCAGATAAGGTCTGATACTCCTCTTGGGACCAAGGCCCTGTGTCCAAGATGGATTAAAATAATAACATTGCAAGATAGGACTTAGAACTTGTAATAGGAATGTGGATGCCATCAACTGATCAAACTATATGAAAATTTTCTCAAAGAGCTAACCAATACTTAGAGGAGAATCCAAAAGGAAAAAAAAAAGAATAAATTTTTTAAAAAGTATCCACTAGCATATCCAATTGTTAATATTGTCCCACGGGGACAATATTAACATTTAAAAACATTAAAAGTTATTACTATGTGATTAAAGGAAAGCAAATTTAAAGTGAAGCCAGTCAAGTTCCATTAGAGAAGCTCCAAAAGCTAGTTCTCAATTATAAAATCTAAGGAACATAATAACCAAGAATTGATATAAAATAACCTTTTTTCAAGTTGAGCGGCTTTATCCTATGCCGTGTATCTTTCACATGAACGACAGCTTTGCCATGTTCCTTTTCCAGTGTTCTCCATTGTGGTCCATTGTCTTGGTGAAACCTGAAGATCATAAAGTAATCATATGCTGGTAGATAAAGCCTCAAACACATACAAATCTTGTATATCATATGCGTTTTACTTGACATTAGACACCAAAAGAAGCATTGTTCCACATCTGGGACAATCCAACTCTCCAGAATATCATAGGCCAAGCCTACAAGAGGTCATTGACACTTGGAGAAAAAACCATTATCATCTTTAAGAACTAGGCCGAGCTTTTTGCATAGGAAATACATCTAGAAAGGTCATGAAATGACTCTTGGCCTTAACCTTTCTTTTAATTGACACAACAATAGACTAGATGAATCTACTCTTATCTTCTAACCATATGATCTCAACAGTTTGCTTTGGGATCCAAACCACAACAGAATTAAATGAAGAAAGCAACATTAGAGCTCAACTACACCAAGGACCATACTTTTTGACAGATTCTTTCTCGTTGGGAGTCCATTTACAGCTCTCGTCTTTATTGAATAAAGTATGTGCTCGATGTCTCACACTCTCGCGAGATCTCCAAGGTAGGGCAACACCTATAATCAAAACAACATACAATCAACCACATGCAAAATTTTCATCTCCAAAGTGTGAGCTTGGCAAAAAAAAAATGACACAAGACCTCTTACACAGGTCTTGCAACAAATTATATGGAAACATAAACAATCATGTTTCTGCAGCTTTTCTTTTTTCACCACTCTTCAGATATAAGGATTTTATTAAGAGAAATGCCAAAGAAAAAGCAAGATGCTACATAGAAGATCTCTCCAGTAAACAATTTTATCTCGTATTTCACTAAGTAAGACTTGAAGAAGAGGATTTCACCACCTAATAACCTTAGACCAAAAGAGTGGAGCCTCGAAATTGACAACAACAACTGTTGCATCTCCTTCTTTAACAACAAAAAACTTAAATATCAAAAAAGTACTGCTAGAGAAATCCCAACAATGCCACAAATAATTGCAATGGGAGAAGTCCCCATCATCATTTATACCTCCGTAAAATGGAAGTTAGTGTCATTAGGGCATTACATAAGCATCAAGAAAGTCAGAACCAAGGGACCCTCAACAAAAGTTTCCTTGGAATCTATGCATGTACTGAAGGCTTCTATGCCATTTTAAAATTTTTAGTTATTGTAGGGATCTCTAATAATGTATTAAATATCTTTAAAAGAGTATAAGAAGGAGGTCTCAACCATTTCTTCCATTTACTTTTTTCCTTTTAGATACATAATAAACTAAACCCTAGATATATACTAATCATAATCATTCTAGTACTAATAACTAATATATAATAATTATATATCTCAAAACCCCTAATATACAAATCAACTCAACTCAATAAAGTTATTTCTTTACTACATGGGTGGGAACCATAAAATTGCTTTTCCATTTCCCTCTACTAAGCTTCCTATATCACAAGTGATCATATCTCTTTCAATCATCCCTCTGCTATGCTAATTTAGGTTTTCCTCTTCCTCTATCAATTTGTTATGACACTCTTCATTAAGGTTGTCAAGTTGCCAAGGCGACGTCTAGGTGATTGGCCCCATATAGGCAAAGCAATGGCTAGTCATCCCCTAGGCAAGGACTAGACATTGCAAATAATATTTCTTTATAACCTATGTATATATGATTACATACATAGTCCAAAATATAGAAGTCATATCTTTTGTAAAAAAGATTGATTATATCTATACACTCTTCAATTTTGTGTCGACAAATTAAAAACCAAAAAAGAACATATTAGAAAATAGGACATGTTGATATATATGGAAATATAAGTCTAAAACTAGAATTAGAAGTATGCCAATGTTTAAGCTTTACAATCACATATATTGTTGTAGCCCGTTTTCGAAGACTAGTAGCTCCAGTTGCTAAAGTTGTTGTGTCAGTTGTCATCCCTGAACCTAATTACGCTTGTGGCTTGAAGACAAGACTCAAAGTTCGACTCTATTTCTTCTGTTTCAAATCTTCCATCTCTTCTTCGTCTCCTATAATGGTTTTCCCAGTTTAAAAGAAGAAAGAGACCACTATTGTTGATGTCTTTTTGAGAACACCAATTGTTGTTCCTATTTCAGAGTTCAAGCAGGTAAGGTGCCTGCGTAATAGGGGTAATAATATAGAAAAAAAGGGACCTTACACTTTTTATACTCAACTTTAAAAAAAATTTAAACAGCCTCATTGCCTATCTTAAGCATGGCCTAAGTGATTTCATTGCAAATGGCCTAGGCAATGGACTAGTCGTTGCCTAGGCATGGCCCAGACAATAATGCTCTTCATAATTGATAGTTTCATACTAATGTTCTTCATTGTATTTATTTAAGCCACCATAATTAGCACTCTCTCATTTTATTTCTTCATTTTTTGAATGCTTTCAATCATATTTTTGATACCTCATCACACATCCATCAGTAAAATTAATATTCCATTATGCCTAGTGTATTAATGTATTTTTTTATTGCCCAAAATTTTGTTCCATAAAGCAATGTTGTCAAGGTGTCTCCCATGTATTTTCAACTCAAATCACCAAAGTGGTTTTCTAGAAAACAATGGGGTTTATTTGTAATTATAAAAAAATTTAAAAACTTTTCTTTCATTTTTATCTCTTTTTGTACACTTGCATACATTTAATATTGGAATCCTTGTTCTATCTTCAAAATCAACATCTTTTCTCCTTAGAAAATTAATCAGTCAATTTCAACTCAGCGAATAATTGAGACATTTTAAGAGAGTATATTATTTTTCAAGTTTTAATTGTTCTTTCTTAGGAAGCAAGAAGGCAAGTCAATTGCTCATATTTTCTCAACCTATCTTCTTTCTATGGAGGTTTGGATAGATGGAAATCTAATTTCCTAGTGACTTTGAGACAAGAGAACACTCAAGGTGAGGGTATTCTGTTCAATTTCCTTGATCAAGTTTTTTTGAGGTGAAAGAGACATTGGGTTGTGGTTAGTATGGCAATTGTTTGCCAAATTGACTATTTGTCCCTTTCTTGGAGGCGTTGCAGAAATGTCTAAATGTTGATAGCAAGATCGTACCATTCTGGCCTTTTCTTTTCATGCTTTTCTCAATGGCTCCTTGTTCAACACTTTGAAGTTATTGGATCCTTTTCCCATATCAAAGCTTAGCTCAAATGTAGCTCACAACAAAGGAAAGAAATAAGGATTCCCCACGTATAATTAGATCTTGCTCTAGGTTCCCCTCTCTTCACCTAAATGTTGGTGTTGTATTAATAGGTGATGGTTTTGTTGACCTAAGTAGATTCCCACTTAGATTTGTCCTAAGTGTTTTGATGCTAACAAACAATATAACAAATGACATTATGTTTTCATTGAGTCTGCTTCAACACCTGAACTAAGATGAAAATTCACAAGATCAAAATTCTTTAAGTTCAGTAACACTTAAAGCATGAAGAAATGGAAAACATTAAGAAAAGAGGTTGAGAGTCCTATGTAAGTCTAAAATTAGGATGTAGCCCCCTTTCTCTATGTTGCCCAATTGTTTCTAAATCACATTTGCATATGTTTTCTGTAATACCCTAGGATTGCACAAAAAAAAAAAAAAGAACTTCGGGCAAGGTGCCTTCAGGTGCCTGACGTTCAGGCGCCCGCCCGAAGTTCAAATTTTCTTTTTTTTTTGTGCAATCCTAGGGTATTACACTGGTGCCCGAAGTTCAATTTTTTTTTTTTTTGTGCAATCCTCGGGTATTACATTTTCCCAAAGTGCATAAGCTTTTCGAAAGTCAAATTTGCATAAGTTTGCAGATTTGAGATAGATGGAGATCTCATTTCTCAGTGACTTTGTGAGGGCATTCTATTCAATTTCCTTGATCAAGTTTCTTAGAGGTGAAAGAGATGTTGGGTTGTGGTTGGTATGGCAATTGCTTGTCAAGTTGACTATTTGTTCCTTTGTTAGAGATGTTTCAAAAGTGTCCAAAGAGGTGACAACAAGATCGTACCATTCCAGCTTTCACACTTTTCCCGATGGCTCCTTGTTCAACTCTTTCGAAATAATTAGATTCTTTTTCTATCTCAAAATTTAGCTTAGGCACAACTCACGACAAAGGAAAGATATAAGGATTACCCACGTATAATTAGATCCTGCTCGAGGTCCCTTCCCAAAAAATGTCGGTGTTGTATTAATGGATGATGGTTCTATTGATCTAAGTGGATTCTCACTTAGATTTCTCCAAAGTGTTTTGATGTTAAAAAAATATTATAACAAATAATGCTAATTTAATTTTCAAAAATTTTCTCCTACACAACACTTCCACAAAACACACTTGGCCTAACAGTAATTTTCTAAAATTTTCTTTCAAATACAATGAGATAACTGATAAGCCGCAAGCACAATTTACTTATGCGAGGAAAAATATAGGAAAGAATACGGAGGAATCAAGGGATGTGGGAGCTTAAATGGAATGAGCATGTGGTTTTTTTTTTTTTCAGTGTACTGGTGTGAAAGTAGGGTGATTTTTGTATCAGGTGTAAAGGGTATAAATAGAGATTTAGTGAGGGAGTGAGGACATTCTTTTGGTGAAGTTCATTTGTAAATGTGGAGAGTGTCAGACCTCTCGAACTTGTCTGTAATATTAGGGCTGAAACATTGCTCTTCTTTCTGTAATAAAATTCGTTTGATTCTTTGAATTGTTGCTTAATAAAACTAGATCTAACAAATTGGTATCATAGCAAAATCTTGAAAATGGCGGGAAAATAAAAAAGAATCGAGATTGGAACCGATGGAGGAGAGAAATGATTCGATACGAGAGGATTGGCGGAAAGAGTTTGAATGAAGGTTTAGATAGGATTCCTGTTTTGGAGAAAAGCATTAAGGCGATCATGCACAAACTCGATCAGTTGATTCATCCGCAGATTGACCCAGGTTCTGCTCATGTTTCGAGGATGGATGATTTAAACCCACAAAGAGTGACTGATCCCTGTCTTGATCAGACTACTCATTGTTATGATGATCGTGTTCGTAAGCATCTTCCAACGTTTGATGGAGAAAACCCTGATGAATGGTTGTTCCGTGCGGAACGATATTTCACTGTGAATAAGATGACGAATGGGGAGAAATTAGAATCAGCTGTTGTTTGTATGGAAGGTGAGGCGTTAGCTTGGATGCAATGGGCTAAAAGGCTGACGCACGATTCGACATTGGACAGAATTTCATGATATGTTGCTCGATCGGCACAAGAAGGCAACCTTTATGAACAGTTCTTGGCTATTCGTCAAGATGGTACGGTGCGAGATTTTCGGCGTCGATTTGAAGAGCTCGCAGCACTGTTGACAGGTGTGAGTGATCCAGTGCTTGAGAGCAGTTTTATCAATGGATTGAAATCAGAAATTAGGGCAGAAGTCCGTTTACTCAAACCTAAGGGTTTATCACAGATTATGGACATTGCTCAACGAATTGAAAATAAGAATCATATTTTTTTCCCCCATCTTCCTCTTGATCATTTTTTCTGGGCAAATGATCTTTTCACGGCGTTGATTCTGTCAACCCTGGTTCTTCTCGCAGTCTTTCTTTGTCAGCAATCCCTGACCATTCTCGCTCTTCTTCATCGTCTCAACTCACAATAGTGCTTCCTTCTTCAGTGGAGAAGAGTGGTCGTGCTCAGCAAGTGGGTTCTCAATATCGGCGTTTGACAGAAACAGAGATGCAACAACGACTAGAAAGTAGGCTTTGTTTCCGTTGCGACAAGAAATTTACTTCGGGTCATCGTTGCAAGAGGAAGGAGTTACAGGTGTTGTTGGTTGGTGATGACTTTGCCGTTGATGATATTGAAGAAGGGTTACAGGTGCAACCAGAATTCGAAGATGGTGTGGAGGTGACCTTGAATTCAGTGGTTGGCTTGACAACTTCAAGAACTATGAAGCTTAAAGGCTCTATTTGCCAACATGAGGTAGTCGTATTGATTGACAGTGGTTCCACTCATAATTTTCTTTCAGAAACACTGGTGCAGAAATTGGGGCTGCCATTGACAAAAACCACAGGTTATGGTGTAGTGATGGGTACTGGTATTTCGGTGAAGGGCGAGGGCATATGTAAGGGGGTCCAACTCTCGCTTTCAACAGTAGAAATAGTTGAGGATTTTCTACCATTGTCTTTGGGCAGTGCTGACATTATCCTGGGCATGCAATGGTTGTCGACTTTAGGCACCAACATTAATTGGACCACCCTTACCATGCGGTTTACTGTGGGAGTAACACAGGTCACTTTGCAAGGTGATCCAAGTTTTAGTCGCACGCAGATTTCATTGAAGGCGATGATGCGAGCAATTCGACATGAAGGTGAGGGCGTATTGCTGGAATTGAATTATGTGGCATTGTCATCGCTATCAGATCAGGCTGAAATTTCAAGGGATGTACAGAGTTTGTTGCACAATTTTGAGGACATCTTTCACCTACCGAACTGTCTTCCTCCGGCTCGTTCAAGAGACCATGCTATTGTCTTGAAGGTGGGTACCTCTCCTATTAGTGTACGCCCATATCGATATGCACAGTCACAAAAGGATGAGATAGAACATTTAGTTCATGAGATGCTGGCTACTGGGATCATACAACCAAGTACTAGTCCATTTTCCAGCCTGGTTTTATTGGTTAAGAAAAAAGATGGGAGTTGGCGCTTTTGTGTGGATTATAGGGTGTTGACTAAGGAAACTGTTGCTGACAAGTTTCCCATACCAGTGATTGATGAACTTTTAGATGAACTCTATGGGCCGACGGTGTTTACGAAGCTAGATTTGAAGTCCGGTTATCATCAAATTAGAGTCTAGCCTAGTGATGTTCCAAATACGGCCTTCCGGACGCATCATGGCCATTATGAATTTTTAGTTATGCCTTTTGGTTTGACTAACGCACCAGCTACTTCCCAAGCTTTGATGAATGATGTGTTCCGAGATTATCTTCGGAAGTTTGTGTTGGTATTTTTTGATGATATTTTAGTTTACAGTGCTTCTTTGGACGACCGTTTGGACCATTTACAGAAGGTGTTTGAGGTGTTGGGACACCATCACTTGTTTGTTAACAAGAAGAAATGTGCTTTTGGGCAGCCATCCGTGGAGTATTTGGGTCATATCGTGTCGTCGCAGCGGGTAGCGGCTGATTCTTCTAAGATTGATGTTATGTTACGTTGGGGGCAACTGCGGAATCTTCTTGAGTTGCGTGGAATTTTGGGTTTGACGGGGTATTATAGAAAGTTTGTCAAGGGTTATGGTGATCTTGCTTGGCTGTTGACGGAGCAACTTAAGCGAGATTGTATTGTGTGGACTGATGTGGCTGAGGTTGCATTTCAGAAGCTGCAATCGACTATGGTTTTTATTCCGGTATTGGCCCTTCCCGACTTTACTAAACCATTCGTTATTGAAACGGATGCTTCCGGGTATGGGTTGGGGGCAATTTTAATGCAGAATAGCCGACCAATTGCTTACTTTAGTCGGGTTCTTTCGACTCAAGAGTGCCAGAAATCAGTTTATGAGAAGGAGCTTATGGCGATCGTTTTGTCTATTCAAAGATGGCGACCGTATCTTCTTGGACGCCGATTTATTGTGCGCACAGATCAAAAGAGTTTATAATTTCTACTTGAGCAGCGGATGGTTAGTGATGAGCATCAACGATGGTTAACAAAATTGTTGGGTTATGATTTTGAAATCCAATATCATCTGGGATTGGAAAATAAGGCTGCAGACGCTCTTTCTCTCGTTGAATCCTCAACGTCTCTCTTGGTTCTTAGTTTGCCATTTGTACTGAATTGGGCTGAATTGCATCAGCACTTGTCTAATAATGATCATTTGACTCAGCTGCGTCTACAGGTTCAACAATATTCTGCAGCTTATCCAGGTTACTCGGTGGACAATGACCTTTTATGTTTTCGGGGTCGTCTCGTTTTGCCACACAATTATGTTTTCATTCCGACTCTTATTCATGAATTTCATGCGACAACAATGGGTGGTCATTCCGGTGAATTCAAGACTTATAAACGCAAAGCTGTTGAGTGGTATTGGCCAGGCATGTGCAAGGCTGTGCGTGATTTTGTTGCTCAGTGCGAGATTTGTCAATGAAATAAGACATTGGCGCTGTCTCCTGCAGGTTTGCTGCAGCCTCTTCCATTGCCGCAGCAAGTTTGGGATGACGTTACCATGGATTTCATTGAGGGTCTTCCTCGTTCCGATAGGTTTGACTCTATTTTTGTTGTGGTGGATCACCTATCCAAATATGCTCATTTCATTGCTCTTCGCCACCCATTTACTACCCAATCTGTAGCAGCTGTGTTTGCTAAAGAGGTGGTGAGATTACATGGCATTCCACGTTCTATAATTTTGGATCGCGACCGGGTTTTTCTCAGCCTTTTTTGGACTAAATTGTTTCGTCTGCAAGGGACGAGTCTTAAACGTAGTACCGCATACATCCCCAAACGAATGGCCAAACGGAAGTTGTAAATAGATGTTTAGAGGTCTATTTGTGATGATTTGTGTTCGAGAGACCAAAACTGTGATATAGGTGGTTGCATTGGGCGAAATTTTGGTATAACACCTCTTTTCACTTGTCCACACGTATGACCCCCTTCTTGGCTCTGTATGGGCGTCCTCCGCCACCTCTTATTCGTTATGGTTCAGATTCCTCGGTTGTTTCTGCGGTTGATCAACAGTTAGTTGATCGTGATCAGTTGTTTGATGTTCTTAAGGCCAATTTGGGTCGTGCTCAACAAGCAATGAAAGCTTATGCCGATGGCAAACAGCGGGATGTTCAATTTTAGGCAGGAGAGTTTGTTTTTCTTAAACTTCGCCCTTATCGTCAATGTTCGTTGGCTCGTCGTCGGAATGAGAAATTGGCTCCCTGTTTTTATGGTCCTTTCAAGGTGTTCCAAAGCAAAATTAGGACATTAGATGTAACATCCCTCATTTTCTTAAAATGGAAACCCAATTTGTTTTGCCAATCAATGTGCTTGTTTGTTGTGTTTGGTTGTGTTTTGAATGAATGGAGAATATGTTTTGCATGAATTTCAAGGTATAGTACATTTATATATGATGTATATTGGGTTGTATGGCCAATTGGGCGGAAACAAAGGAAGAAGGCAAAAACTGGGGCAATCCAGTCGACTGCATGAGCCCATAAAAGCTTTTTTTTTTAATGATGGTCAGTGGGGGCGGTGGACCATCATAAAAAGGTTGGGAACTGCTTATTCTTTTATTGTTTTAATTTCGAAGAAGGGAGAACGAAGAGGAGAAGAAGGAGGAGCTATGCTTTGAGGAAACAACAACCCATTTCTAGGTGAGTCCTTTCTCCATTTTGCGTCCTCTTTTTTAATAAAAGCAATTGTTTTCATCACCAAGTTCAAAATGGGATGAATTGATGTATTGTTTCCACCAAGGGTACCTATAAAACCTGGAAGAACATGTGTAATACCCTAGGTTTGCACCAAAAAAAAAATTCAGGCAAGGTGTTCGAACGTACGGGCACCATGCCCGAACCTTCAGGTGCATGCCCGAACCTTCCGGCTCGTGCACGAACTTTCAGGCATCTTTTTTTCCTATTTAAGGAACCCCCCCTCCTCATTTCTCACACCAAAATCACTTCTCCTTGTGATTTTTCTTCTCTCTCTCACTCATTTTGAGTTTTTGTCTTCTCTTTTAAGACTCTCTGTGCGAAGTAACGCGGTTCTGCTTGGGGGAAGACGCCAGTTCTCGAAGGAATTTTTATCTGAAAGTGGGGAACGAAACATAGGTTTGCGTGTCTTATAAATTTTATTAAAGTTTACATTTATTTATCATTATGTCTACTATTCATTAATACTGCATTATTGCGTATAATGTTTATACTTGTCATACTTATGCCTGTATAATTGGAGTTCATGTATTACACTGTTGCTATGCCGGATTAGTGGTCAATCTGGCTCAACCAGACTAAGTCTTGTCCTCAATAACTTTAAATAGTGAAGAGGAGGCAGTGTGCTGCTCTAGACGATTGGTATTTAAGTAGACCTCGTGTCTCACCTCTCAACTGAAGACTGATCTGGTTGGTCTTATTTGAAAGCTATCAGCTTATACAAGTAATACTGAATGTCCTAACCTTGCACGTGATGATATCGACCCTGATAAGGATCACCAGAAGTTGCCAAATCCTGTCTAATGTTAAGTAAAGACCGGACCAGTTTATGCATTTGCATCATACATAAGCACCACCTAGGGACGTATGTGGTTTATAATTCATAGAATAGTTAGAAGCAATGCTCCCTATTCATTATATTTCTCTGGAGAGGGACGTACAATGAGAACCCGACTACTCCTGGGAAGGGACATCTATACGTGAATCCAGAACGTCATTCCTGAGGAGGGACGTACAATGAGAACCCGGCTACTCCTAGGGAGGGACATCTGTACATGAACTCAGGTGACGTACAATCATCAAACCAATACGAGACGATGTCATGCATACATACATGTTGGATTGATTACGATGCTCTGATGTGTATTTAAGATATTTGATTATGAAGTTTGTTTTATTAATTGTTATATTCACAAACTATTTTACCCATTGAGCGTGTAGCTCACCCCATTGTTATCCAATTTTTTCACAGGAGATTAGGGTGGAATGGGTGCAGGTTTTTGGGCCCACATTTTTGTACTCTTTGTATTATTCATTGGGGATTTTGGGAGGATGTTCCCTTAACTATTTCATGTACAAATATATTCTGAAATTAATGAAATCAGACTTGTACATAACAAAATTTAATAAGATTTATGTTAGGAATTTGTGGGAGATTGGTTTTATGACCCAATTATGACTGTAAAATTATAACATGTGGTATGGAACCATGCTCAAGCATGAGTATGGGATGACCTACCCTTTAGTTGAAAGTGTTAGGTGAAGTAGTTGTGCGAAAATAGAGTCTTGGAGGAACTCAAATGATTTCCTTAATGAAATAGGGGAATCCATGTCCCTGATCATAATTAAGGTGATAAATGGGAGATATAGAAACTAGAAAGTAGAATTAAAGATGAAAATTTAATATATATATATATATATATATATATATATATGTGTGTGTGTGTGTGTGTGTGTGTGTGTGTGTGTGTGTGTGTGTGTGCTATGAATGGAATTGCAGGAACAAGGGAAGTGATGTGTATCTAGGTTGAGTGACTAGGGAGGCATAATTCAACTTGTTCTCAAATTCACTCTGGCATATGGTGAGTAGATTTCAATTTGATTATCATTTATGTCATCATATTTATATGTTGTATGCATGATACACGTAATTGTAAATTCAATGGAGTTTACTTGTATTAAATGATGTTTATGCATTGTTGGTTTTGAAAATGTGACTTAAAGTGTCTAATATGGAGTTTGGATCTTAGGACATGCTATTAGGAATTATACTACCTAAATTGATTATCAGATCCCAATTCCCGCACATATGAATATAAGGTCTTTGGAAATGCTCTTTGAGATATGTTCCCTAGATGAGCTATCGAATCTAATAATATATCCATCATTATGGAACTTGGATTTTTGGAACTACTCTTGGGGTTATACTCTCTAGATGAGCTATCGGATCAATGTTTTCATATCAATGGGGATTTGATCTTTGGACTTGTCATCTTGGTTGGGTTACTTCTCCTATACTAGCTATCGAATCCAAATCTTCATTTGGGATACTTATGATAGGATAGGACGGAAAGCAAATGGAGATTATAATCTTGACCACCGGATGCACTATCATTGGTTGAGTTTTACTAGGTAGAATATCAGGTAGGATTATGAAATAAAGCAGATTTTTGGAATGATCCTTCAAGTAATCTAAACTTGAAGCAAATTTGGTTTTGACTTATATTGTGCACCTAATTCCTAGGACGATGGGTCTACGTTGGATATGTTCTGCAAGGAAAATATTGAGTACAATTAGTGAGTTGAGAATACATTGCCTCTCAACATATCACTAATAGAACTCAATCAAAGTAGCACTTGGAACATCGAAGGATAAGGAGGAGGATAAGGGTTTATTGAGGATAGACTTAGAAGTACACAATCCGTGAACTTGTAGGCAATATCGGGGCAAAAGTGGACAGTACCCTTTATTTAAATGTGATTTAAATCCTTGGTTAATTTATGCTATTATAAAATATGTGGCATTTTAATTATTTGAATATTTGATTTGTGCATGACTTATCATTTGGCATATGGTGGCATGACTCATGACATGGAATGTCATTGGTGAATGAATGAATGATAACATATTTAAAATTTATTCACTAGGCACCATTGACTTACTCTTTTCTTCCCTTTTCCATGTCCTTTCAAGATAGATAAGGGCTAAAGAATTGCGAGAGAGTGAACTAGGAGGCCTTCCAAAGAGTGTTTTAATGTAAATACTTGAGAACTAGTTATGGATTATGTATTTGTGTATGTACATACTTGGTTATTTTGGTTATGTATATACATATCACCCCAAACTTTTGTATATAAAGACATGATGTTTCAATTAGGAACGAAGATAGATGTTTTGTGGATGTTCTTTAATTGTACAAGTTAATGAATAGGTAAAAGGGAGTGGGACTTGGGTTGAGTCTGGTCGAGGCTTATGGGATTCCAATCATTTTATAAAGGGTCAGATGGTTGGGATTCTATGCAAGTCAAGATGCCCCAGTGGTGGTGAAAGGGGTCTTGACATCAGAGAACCATAATAGCCATTGGTAAATCAAGATGACCTTTGGTGCAACCACAACAAGAAACCAAGGCATACTAAGGAGAAGTGTTGGAACTTGGAAAGGAAAACATCATTTGGCAAGAACAACAAATAAGCAATAACCAACAACAATATGTCTCACCGAACAACAAGGCAAATATAGTTATCACAAATGCCAATTCTCAACAAAATCCCACCAACAATGAACCAGAGATTAGTACACAAACAAAGAAGAGATTGAAAAGCTTCAAAGCAATCTAACTTCAATAGAAATACCGGTTGGTTCATGTTCATCGGCACATTCAGGTAAACATTCCTTATCCCATGCTCTTAGTGTCTAAAAGTATTATAAAATCCAGAAAACTTGGGTTGTTGATTCAGGAGCTACTAATCACACGACCAACTCATCATATCACTTCACCACATACACCCCATGTCTCGAAAACAAAAAAAATAAGAGTTGTTATGTTATATTGGCACCATTCCGAGAAAAGGGACCATTTCCCTCACATCATCTCTCTCACTAAAATTTGTGCTTCATGTGCCTAAGCCTCTTGTTAATTTGTTGTCCATTCATATGTTAACAAAAGATCTAAAATGCAAAGTGGTATTCTCTTCTAATCATTGTTTTTTTTTCAAGGACTGGTTATAAGGAATCTGATTGGGCTTGCTAAGGAGGGTGGTAGTATTTTTTGGATACTAGTAGTGGCAAAGATGGTGGTCAATAACCTCTATCTCATTTCTCCGAAATACTTTCTCCAAGTAAATCCCAAATTTGGCTTCATCATTTTCTTTTAGGACATCTGCCTATCTCAATTTTAAAAACTATGTTCCCTATTTTGTTCACGGGCGTGGATAATAGATCATTTCATTGTGAAGTGTGTCTATTTGTCAAACATAATGCTTCATTTCCTTTGAGTGGTAATAAATCTTCATATCGATTTTCATTAATTCAAAAAGATGTTTAGGGACCTTCTAGGACTCCAAATATCACTGGAACTTGTTGGCTTATCGCTTTTATTGATGATTACACTCGTGTTACTTGGTTGTTTCTCATGAAAAATTAATTTGATGTTAGCACAAGTTTTCCCAACTTTCTAAAAATGATTCAAAACCAATTTGGTGCTCATGTTAAGAATATTAGATCAGATACTAGGAAGGAATACATCAATTAGTTTTTGCCAAAAAAAAATTTCGAATAGAAAGGATCATACACCAATCATCATGTACAAACATACCTCAACAAAATGGGGTTGCCAATAGAAAAACTATCACTTTCTTGAAACAATCCGAGCCGTATTGTTTGAAAAGCAAGTGCCTAAATAGTATTGGACGGTAGTTTTGTTAGTTGCAGCTCATCTTATAAATAGATTATCTTCAAGACTATTGGGAAATAAAGCTCTAATAAGTGTTCTTTCACAGTTCTACCCAGGATCTAATAAATCTAGTCATTTACCAACAAAAATATTTGGTTGTTTGTCCTCTATTCACATTTATACGCAAAATCATCGTAAATTATATCCAAGAGCTCTTAAAAGTGTCATTCTTGGGTATTCTTCAACACATAAAGGATATATGTGTTATCATCCAAAGTCCATAAAATTGTTACAAAATATGTTACTTTTCTTAAAATAAATATTTTTTGGGGGAATCTTATCTTCGACTTCAAGGGAAGAGGTCCTTAGAATCTCAAATTAATTAATTTAAGACTTGTGTTCACTGCAATTGCCTTAAAGCCCTTGACATACCTAAAACACCCCTAAAAGTCGAGAAAAAGCCCCTATAATTCTAGAAACAGCCCCTAGAATTCTTCAAAAAGTCGCGAAAATTCCGAAAGCAGCTCCTCTAGCAGTCAATAATCGATGCAAGTTCAAAATTCTCATCCCATAACATGTAATGAAGTCTTGCAAATTCCTCTTCAAAACAAAATCTTCCTCACTGAGTTTATGAATCTTAATATTTCAATTGCCATTAGAAAGGACATGTGAATATGCTTACAACACCTCATAGCCAATTCCATCTCCTTTAATAGATTCTTTGCTTCACATAGGTCGTTCCTCCCAAAGCTACACACCTCTCTACTTCACATAAAGTGTCCCTCAAAACACTACACACTTTGTGTGTGTGTGTGTGTGTGTGAAAAAATTTTAAAAAAAAACCATTAGGTTGCAAATGGGTGTATACTATGAAATATAATGCTGATGGGACCTTCGAGAGATATAAGGTGAGGCTTGTAGCATAGGGGTAACTCAAACGTATGGGGTGGACTCTCAAGAAACATTCACTCCAATTGAAAAAATGAATATTGTCAGGATTTTGTTGTCCGTACCAGCTAAACTTCAATGGTCCTTGCAGCAATTTGATGTAAAAAATGCATTTTCTTAGGGTGACTAAGATGAAAAAGTTTATATGGAGGCACCTCGAGACTTTACCACAGATTTTTGGCCTAATAGTGTGTGCAGGTCGAAAAAAGTTCTATATGGATAGAAACAATACCCCAAAACGTGGTTTGGGCGATTTACTAGTGCGATGAAAAAGATCGAGTTCAGAAACTCACAAGGCGATCATACAGTCTTCATTAAGAGATCAAGCATTGATAAAATCACTATCTTGATTGTCTATGTTGATGATATTTATCATAATTGGAGAGGATCAGGAAGAAATTGAGAAGTTTAGAAAGTAGTTGGCCGAAGACTCTAAGACAAAACAAAAACTGGAAAAGCTGAAATACTTCTCAAGGATTGAAGTTGCATCCAAAAATGGCATATTCATCTCCCAACAAAAATACAAAGTCTACTTCAGGAAAAGGTGTTCTTTAGAAAGCCAGAGAACTTAGGATAGAAGTCTACACAAATGTAGATTGGCCAAGTTCTGTGGTGGATCGCAGGTCAACTTCTAGTTATTGTGCTTCTTAGGAGGGAACTCTGTTAGTTGGAGTAGTAAAAAACAAGTTGTGGTAGCTAGAAGCACTGAGGCAAAATTTGCAGATATGGCAAATGAATTTGTGAGCTTTTGTAGCTCTAGATTATCATGTTAGACTTGGGTATTAAGTGGGAAAGGGAAATATGAAACTATATTGTGATAACAAATCTGCAATTAATATACCTCACAATCTGGTACAGCATGATCGCACCAAACACATAGAAGTGGATCGACATTCGACACTTTATCAAAGAGAAACGCTTTGTAACATGACCCATGGCTAGTGTTTGTTGTTTTCCACGGATATCCCTCAATCTATAACTTGCCAATTCAAAAGTTAGAATTGTAAGGAATTTTCCCAAGGTTCGCAGAAAAAGTGATCATGGAATATAACTCCTTTTGTTATTGCTAGAGTATGCTGAAGGAGGGAAATAAATGCATATTTGACGATGGATGATCAAATCTTTTTTAAATTGTTCTGTAGAGAAAGCTTCACTTATCATTTTCAAGCCCTTGCTCTTTTTAGTGATGGTAGCTAGATGAAAAATGTTTTGAATTTCGATCAGTGATAATATGTTCACGTGACAATGACAACACTAATTTCCCATTTACTAAGACATTTCATTTTTCTTTTCATTTGTTCCTTCTAAAAAAATTAACAAATAAGATTAATAGACTAATGCAACATATTCCCCTTACTTGCTTCAAAAGTGCTTTTGCATATCCTACTTCAATAAGAAAAAGATTTTAACAACTCCAAGATAAGAGTAGTAAAAAGAAAAAAAAATAAACAGGAAAAATAAAAATTAAGAACTATATAATCAAGAATAATATAATCAAACTATTTATAGAGCCCAAAATGAAAACTTGGTAAAGAGATTCAATCAAACCATTTCAGGAAATAACACTGATTTGCAACATATAGAGAATGGTATAGCATTACTAAGGACCAACTAACAAAGTTAAACAAATAAAAGAAATTCTATGAAGTGCAAGATTAGCTTCCAAAGGTGAAAAGCTTTATTTTGTTTGTCCTTAAAAAGTATTGTTGAATGAATCTATAAAGGAAAACGTGTTTCATAAATGACATAGTGAACATAACAGAATAACATGGGCAAATTTAAAGCTTGAAAATAAGAGGATGTAGTTCAATTATGAAAAAGGCCACTCACATATATCCTTCCAACAGTTTCTGATTTGTGGATATGATTTAACATTCATAACCATTTCCAAACCCTCCTCACCCAAGCCGCACATCTAAGACACAATGCATCAAATAAATCCATGACATGCCTCTTGTTCAACTATGAATTCAATAAATTACTTGGCAAAAACATTGTTGTCAAAGTAATGAATTTGAATTAAATTGCCTGGCAAAACAACAAACGAAATTGAGATTCAAATAGTTGAATCATACTTCAGAATCCACAAACTCAAGATATGACTTGTACTACTTATAACCATTTGAACCAATTTCAAGTATTAAAAAGGCTATTTTTTGGTAACAATCATTCTCTTTACTAAAGAGTGGGCGGCCTTAGCTCAATGGTTGAGATTGCTCCATTGTCGCTTGGAAGTCACCAATGCAAATCTAGAAACATCCTCACACCAAGTAGAGATCAGGCTCATACATCACCCTTAATGGGGGGAGAGTTGTGCAAAGGAACAACATTTTTTATGATTCTCTTTACTAAGGAGATTGTCCTAACAAATTTCATTCTAGAACTTGTAAACAGATCAAACTTTGTCCAAATTAAAAATGAAATCAGATAATAAATAGTAGTTATGTCTCATTCACCTTCACCTTTTCAAAGAGACATATTGTAATGAACTAATGTATTTCAATGTAGTTTTTTTTTATAGAAGATCCGGTACAAGCAACAAAAAAAAGTCAATTTATTCAAAAACATTTCAAAAGCCACATCCAAAACCTCTAATCAATAGCCATACATTTCCAAATTGCAAATCAAAATGTAAAACGGGAAACTTGCTTAAATTCGGATGTTGAGGCACTAAGTTTAACAATCTATAACACAAAAAAAAAGTATGTTCTTTTATTCTTTACAAGAAACATTTGAGTCAATCAAACACAATACTTGTGATGTAATGCGTATGGTAAGAGTAAGATTCTAGCATTGAGATTCAAAAGGAATCAAATGTTTTCCTGTGAATCAATTTCATAGATTTTGGATTTGAAATAAAAGATGTCTTTTGACAGTAGGATTGATTCAAAATGAAAGGAATATATATAACAAATAAAAGAACTCTTAAAAATTAAAAAAATAATAGAAAAAAAATACCTCATAGTATATTATGCATTAAAGGATGCAAACTTAAAAAACAAGACTAGTGATCAAGAAAATAAGAATTCATGCCTTTGCATGTAGTCAAAAATCAACTATATGAGCTCCCTGCCAATACAACATGTCGTGGTTGATGATTATAGGTGTGTATTTGACATTGTACCATGCAAAAGGATAAGCAAGAAATCACAAGGTATAAAGGGTAATTATATTTGCAATGGGATGCCCAACGCTGGTGAGGAAAATTCCTTTTCGTTAAAGTAACCTCATTCATGCATCCATTACTTACTTGTCTAAAAGTTTATAACAATGGATTCCATGGATGATTATAAGCATGTAAGTTAAGAGGAGGAATTATTCTACTCACAAATTCACAACAAGAGGTCAAAGCTCAACCTAGTAAACTGGACAACACAACCTAGACCCTTTATGACTTGGTTGGCTTATCCAGGGTGGGGGAACCAAGTGATCCCAATACTACTCTTGATGTTACACATTTCCAAAAGGACGTTATCACAGGAAAAGATAATTAAGCTAAACTGAAGTGATATATTACAGTACAATACTACAACAAAGAAAATGTAAGAGAGATAGCTGGAAAACAAACTATTAAAATACGAGAAGCCAAACCATAAAAAAATAAAAATAAAAAATAAGTAGTAGAGGAGAATCTATCCAATGTTGGAAAATAACACATCTACGTCAAGCCGTAGAGCCTAAGAAGAACGGAGAATTACAATTCACATCCATCAAAAAATTTTAATAGATTTTTTTGGACTTTTTAAATCACCTAATTATATAAAGGGCATAACCATGCGAGAGGCTCCCACCATCTCAAAAACAAGGAAGAGTCAATGTACACAATCTAACCAACTTTATAGAGATTATTTCCATATTTGAACCCATGCCATGACCACTAAGTCACAATAAAATAACCGTTACCAAATTAAATATTAAATATAAATAAAAGTTAACAAAAATCTATTGTGGTCAAGAAAAAAACAAAATAATTTGCAACGTCACAAAAAAACATTGGAATTTTCATTTTTTTTAAATGAAAAATCATAAAAATAAAACAATTACAATTTTTATTTTTATCAAGCTATAAAGATTGTAGATATTTATGGTTAAAAGCTTATTCTCTAGTAAAATGGTACGAACTAAGCGTTCAATAGAGAAAGAAACCAAGAAAGAAAAAACTGAAAACACTAATGTTGGCCGAAAAACATATTGAAGTATAAACATTAATCAACTCATAACGACCTACATGTACCAAATATTATATTTTAGTGTGACAAGTGACTAAAAAAAATAGTCATAAAATAGCTCATATATGACAATTTAAAACTACATTATTTTGAAAGATACAATTCCAAACATTAAAGCAAAAAATGTCAATAAGTTCTCTAAGATAACAAATTTATGCACAAAAAAAGCTCAATGTTAAATCGGAGATTCCAAAATTAACTATGAATTTTAAATTACCAAAGTTCAAAAAAAAAATCAAATTCTCAATTCATGGCAAAGATTACATTATGATAAACATGTAGATGATTTGAGTACTTCCATGACTAGCATTTTCATGCTTCCATTTCTACATTTATGCCACTATAAGAACATAAATTTCAAGAAAATTTTGAAAAAAGATAATTGGGTAGCAATTCAAGAACTTGCATGGTAATCATATCATATAATATATGTGGGAATTGGTACAATGTTCTAGTTCTAGATTGCTGCTTTAAGAAGTTCCCAAGAGAAATTAACTAGGTGAAATGTTCAACCCAAGTCACTGATCAGTGATAAAAGTCACATCATACCTGTTTCTAAAATTATGTTAACAAAACAAGCTAAGGCCTAATTAAAAATCAATGATAAGTGTAATCAATGAAACAGTAAACCCCAACTAGTAGGGAAAGAAGAAACAAATAAGTGATAAGTAACAAAATGTAGGTAAACCATCAAGCAAATAAACCAAAAGTACTTCATTACTATTCTAATCAAGAAAGCAATACCCTAGCAAAGTCCAACATTATACATATTTCAGAAACCGACAACGTGGCTTTTCTTATTTATTTCTACAGAGAGGGAATTACCGATTGCTTGTAACTATCAACAACATAAATTATAAATCCTTTCTCAAACACATTAATTAAAGTGTACGTGTTAACTATTAATTTACCTCTATAAAGTTGAACACAGCATCCTTGATCATCTTGTCTTCCTCTTGTGAGTACCATTTACGAGGACACGACTTCTTTTCCTGATTTTCCTCTTCAACGTCTACTCCATTAGATGCAGGGAATACCTCTACATTGCTTGAGAACTTTACTCTCTTATCTGGTTTCCTATGACCAGAATTAATTTTAAAATCATCAGCATTTTGATTTGATCTAATTTTTGTACGTGACTCTCCCAAATCAACAATTTTCTCCCCAACATCGTCTTTGATTGACTTGGCTTTCTTCCTTTCGATATGATCTAAGTTCTCCATTTCAACAAGTGATTCTCTCTCTCCGTCCCTCTTTTGCTTAATACTTGAAGTACTCAAATGTCCATGGCTTGAGGCCATGTCATCATCTAATGCCACACAATTTTCCTCAACAAGCTTCTTAACCGTTTCTCTATTATAGTGTTTGGCATCATCCCTATATTTATTTCGTCCTTTCTTGTTTTTCTTTAGATGCACTACCTCAATCACACAACATCCTCCAACATGATCCTTCTCTTTATCAATGTTTTTACCATTGCTAACCTTATTCATGTCCTTGTTCTTTTTCTTCTTTAGAATGTCTCTGCCATCTCCTTGCTTCATATCAAGAATCTCCCCCCTCTCACAGTTTTCCAATCCATGGGTTTTTTTATCCTTCCCCACCTTCCTATCCTTGATGATTTCTGTTGAATATGAATATATGGCCTCTATATTATTGTTTTTCTTCTCCTTCTTCCGCTTCTTCTCATCATCTTTCACCGTTTCTAACATAATTACTTTGTCACCAAATTCCATGTCATTCCTAATTTTATTCGAACTTCTTCCTACTTTCTCTGTTTTCAAATATTGGCTCTTTCCATTAGGATCACTTTTGTATTCGTTGATCTCGCAGTCTCCATCAAATCCACCATCATTGTCTCCCATATTGTTCCGCTTTGCTTTCTTCCGATTTCTCTTCTCTTCAGTAACCACAATTCTGAAATCATTCTTCTCTTTATCTTCAAGTCCAACAAAAACACCCTCATCTCTCTCCTCCCCCTTTCCCTTCTTTTTGCCATGCTTCTTCCTTGATTTTACACCAATATCCTCCACATTTATCTTTGTTGCTCCTCCATCAACAATGTTAGCATCATTCCTCTTTTTCTTCTTCTTTTTCTCGCTTCTTTGATGTACATCCACCTCTTCTTCTACTCTCTTGCACATGGCCCTTACACAAAAAGTTTTGCTTTTCAAAATAGATGGAGTACCAAAACCCGGAAATCCTGTAGCAAAAATTAAAATAAAGTAATGTACAAATAACGAACAACTAACATCCTGCAGGTAGAAAACTATGAAATCAGAAATTTTCAACTTTCTATAATCGTGATCTAATAAATAAAAGGTGAATGTGCAAAATTGAAGGAGAACATTAAATACATGCGCCCACATGTTGCCACATTAGTTCTCTTTAATTTCTAAGCAAGCAACAATCATTCACACATACATCAATTTTCTGACATTATTTGGGTATCACTATTTCTATTATCAGAATTCACATAATCAAACAATAAATGACGCATTTCTCTAATAAAAAACAGAGGAAACAACAAATATTATTGGTCTTCAACTTATAAAAAACCGTTCATAACTTCTATTCAACCTGAAAATCTTCACAAATAAAAAAGCCTACCAAAAATTTTAAAAAAAATAATATGCAGCTATTGAATTGCAGAAATGGCTAATAAGTTGTAACACCTAATAAAGAAAAGAAAAAAGATGATAAAGAAGGAGGAAGAGCATTGACGTTGAGGAAGAGAGAACGTTCCGTTACCAGCTTGGTGCCTCCTCGCTACTAGTTGCTCTCTTAGTAATTTCAGTTGATCAACTACGAAAGAAAGAAAGATCAAACAAGTCTCTGCGTGCATGGATATGTGTTCAAGCTCCACCGCCCAACGGAAGACGAGGAGCCAACTACAACTCCCGCCAAAATTAAATTTTTTAATGCCTTGTTAATGATCTCATCACTCTGCTCGAGGTGTATTTATATAGCAGCTGAAATTTTAATCGTTTTGTCTTTCAGAAAATAGCATTTTTATTTTTATTTTATTTTTTTTAAGAGGAAATTAAAACTCTAACGGAGCTTATCCTTTGGGTCAGATAATTATGGTATACTTTAATAGCTCATCAAATAATACTTCTTTAATTATCTTATTTAATAGCTCATCAAATATTTTCTTTTACGTATATTATATACTTTCTAGTGATTGTTACGATACAAGTTGTAAAATTATATTTAATAATATTTTAACAAACATGTAATTTAAATAAGCTATCTTATTGTTTTCTTACGGATATATTAATTTAAGTTAGTGCACAAACTGTTTACAAGTATTTAATAATATTAAATAAGAATTTGGATATTAATTTTTTAAGTAGATTATTTTATATATATAAAAAAATCTTGATGCCGTAAATTAAGTTCTAAAAATTAACTTGCTAACTAAATTAGTTTTTTTAATACAATTTGGCAGATGATATTAGCTATTAAGATGAAGAATGATATAATATTTTAGTATATTAAGTTTACTATTAAGTTCTAAAACAAAATATTATAATATTTTAGTATATTAAGTTTGAGAGCAGCTAGATGGACTCCATTGATGGACTATCTTCACCCCCAATTACTAATACAACCACACCCTAACATATATAAATTATTCCTACCCTAGACAAAAAACAAGAAATCCCTAAACTACCCTTCCTTCGTTCATACCCCACTTCTCTTCTCCACTGTTTCTTCTTTTCCATTTCTCCTCCAAAACCCTGTCTCCTAACTTCAAAGCTCATTATTTTCATCTTCTTGTCTTCGTTGGAAGAATATTGGAGCTAGAGAAACATCGTTTGAACCGCATTTGGAGCAAATCGCCACTCGTTCGTCTTCGAAAGATTTTCGACGTTTGATCCATTGAATCGGTAAGAAAAGCATGTTTTAATGATTTTTTTTTCTATGCAGTTTTATTCATGAAATGGAGCATGTATAGGTGTTTTTTGGTGTGTTTTGCGTGAAAAAAAGGACAAAAACAAAGCTCATCACCATGGATGAGCTCCGTCCTAAGGTCGGCCACGCAGGGCCGATCTGTACACAGGAGGGTCGCCTACACTAGGCCAACCTACATAGTAATAGTCGGTCAGAAGGGGCCGACCTTACTGTGTAAGGGTCGGCCATGAAGTTGTTAGAGAATTTCCTTTGGTAAAAACCATCAACCAAAGAATAGGAATATTCACATTAAATCATCAAGAATCACTAAATTAAAAGCGGAAGTGTACCTAAATCCATAATGACTGATTTTCTTTAGAGCTGTGCGGTTTGTCTTCCAAATCAACATGTTTCCCCAGGAGAATCCTTTAGCTTTTCTCTGTATTCTATGTTTGATGACGGGACGTCATAAATAGAATAATAATAATGATACATGTGATCTGGGGACCATAACCACCTTTTATAGATAGCTTCCCTGTTATTTATTGATATCTCTATTTTACCCCATCATAAAAATAGAAAGTATTATTTAAGTCTCTACACATTAAAGGTTCACATCCTATCAGATACATTAAAGCCTAAATTATCTAAAACTTAGTAAATCACTTTTAATTAGGCTTAACTTTATTTGACAGTCCACAATACATAATTATTCACGTATAAGCCCAATGCTATATTAATAGTCCAACAATCTCCCACTTGGGCTATACGTGTAGCTTTATAATTATGCTTTGCAAAAATAACCGAAGGAGCTCAACTTTACTGTCATTACCAAAATGTATCTATAACCAATCCGGTCCATCAATCATACCAACATAGGATCAAAACGGTCTTTATTACAGTTATCGTAACTCAACCCAATAATGGTCACGTATGCCGATACAACTGAATGACATGAATCATGATGTGGATGTGTAGCATGGAAATTTCATTTAATGTGATCTTAACATGTTTATTTCCAACTAGTTCACCCTTAAACCTTAGTGAGATCAAACCATACAAAAATCAGAGTGTAAATAAACCAAAACTTTATTCATACAAAAAATAACCTCAAAATATCCACAAACTGAAATAACTGAAAAAATGTCTATATCATAAACACATATAAAAGTATAAACTCCCACTAAAACTGAATATCATCAATAAACATGACACTCATACGAGCAGTGTGCTCATGAAACACTTTGGGTGGCAATCCCTTAGTAAGCGGATCCGCAACCATAGAGTTTATTTCTATAAAAGACTATCCACTCTGAACACTTTCTTTAACAACCAGGAACTTGATGTTTATATGCTTTGACTTCGTCGAGCTCCTGTTGTTGTTGCAATATAGAACTGCTGACTTATTGTCACATAATAACTTGAGTGGTCTTTCAACACTGTCCACTATGCGCAGCTCCGTGATAAAATTCTACAGCCATGTTCTGTGATTGGATGTCTCATAACATGCTATGAACTTTGCTGCCATGGTAGAAGAGGATATAAGTGACTGTTTAGCACTCTTCCAGGAGACAACACCTCCAGTTAGCAGATAAATATAGCCAAACATAGATTTCATACTATCTTGGAATCCCGCAAAATCAAAGTTAGTATACTCAATGATGTCAAGCTGATCCAACCCCTGATACGTGAGCATGTAGTCTTTTGTTCTCCGTAAGTACCTCAAGACCCGTTTGGCTGCTTTCTAATGGTTTATTCCTGGATTGCTTAAATATCTGCCCAACATCCCAATAATGTACGCAATATCCTGACGCGTACAAAAACCTGAGCATACATTAGACTCCCTACTATTGAGGCATAGGGAATCTTCTGGATTTCTTTTTTCTCAAAATCATTCTTAGGGCACTGATTGAGACTAAACTTGTCTCCCTTAGCCACAGGGGTATCACCTGGTTTGCAATCTTGCATGCCATATCGCTTGAGAACCTTTTTGATATAACTCTTTTGTGATAATCCAAGAATACCCCAAGAGCGATCCTGGTGTATCTGAATGCCTAATAGAAAAGAGGCATCACCAAGATCTTTCATCTCAAAATTCTTAGCTAGAAATCTCATACTTTCGTGCAATGAGCCTATATCGTTGTTGGCAAGTAAGGTGTCATTGACATATAAAACAAGAAAAATGTGTTTGCTCCCATAGAACTTATGGTATATACAATCATCGACCAAATTCATCTAAAAAACGAACGAGATGATCACTTGATGAAACTTGAAATACCATTGTCGAGATGCTTGTTTGAGTCCATAAATGGATTTTTTTAAGTTTACAAATCATATTCTTTGGGTTGCCCAACACAAAGTTTTCTGGTTGCACCATATAGATTGTCTTTCACATCCATCTGATGTAACTCAAGATTGAAATGCGTCACCAATGCCATTATAATTCTGAGCGAGTCTTTCGAAAAAACTGAAGAGAATGTCTTTTTATAGTCGATGCCTTCTTTCTGTGTAAAGCCCTTTGCGACAAGACGAGCTTTGTACCTCTTCACATCACCTTTTGAATCGCTCTTGGTTTTAAATATCCATTTGCAACCAATGGGTTTCATACCTTCTGATAATGGGACAAGATTCCACACGTCAATGTTTTTCATGGACTTAAGCTCTTCATTCATGACATCAATCTACTTATGAGAGTTAGAATTTTGCATGGCTTGACGGAAGTTGATCGAATCATTTTCCATCACTCCAATATCTATCTCATGTTCTTGGAGATATACAATGTAGTCGTCTGACACTATATTTCTCCTCTCTCTAGTGGATCTCCTTAATGGTATAGGTTCTTGAGGTGCTAGAGTTTGTTCTTCTAGAACAATTTCTTGAATGGAAGGTTTTATGACATTGTCTTGATATGTTGTGTCTTGAACAAGGTCAGGAATAGGATCCTAATCAATGTCAATAACACTTGTGGGAATGTCAACATATTCCTTTTCAAAGACAAAGTCTTTAACTGTATCTCCCCTCGCAAACCCGACATCTTCAAAGAACGGGGCATTTCCCAACTCAAGAATTGACTTAGTTGTGGGATCATAAAACTTGTACCCCGTGGATCTTTCAGAGTATCCAATAAAATAACAACTCATAGTCCTTGAGTCCAGTTTTTTTTCATTAAGCCTATAAGGCCTTGCCTCAGCTGGACATCCCCAAACATTCAAGTGTTTTAAACTAGGCCTTTTGCCCGTCCAAAGTTCATAAGGGGTTTTGGTAGTCGCCTTAGTTGGAACTCTATTAAGGATATAAGCTACAATCTTAAGTGCTTCTCTCCATAGTGATTCTGGTAAGGTAAAATGACTGATCATACTCCTCACCATGTCCTTGAACGTCCTATTTCGTCTTTCAACAACACCATTCACAGTGGGCGAACCTGACATAGTGTACTATGGGACGATACTGCATTCCTCTAGGAACTTAGCAAACGGTCTTGGACGTTGTTTACTTGAACCGTCATATCTACCATAATACTCACCACCAAGGTCAGATCTGACACTTTTTATTCTTTTACAGAGTTAGTTCTCAACTTCAGCCTTATAATTTTTTGTCACATCCAGCGACTGTGACTTTTCATGAATGAGATATATATAGTTATATCTGAAAAATCATCTATGAACGTTATAAAGTATTGTGTAATACCCTAGGTTTGTACAAAATAAAAAAAATAAAAAAAATTGTCTCGGGCACCAGCCTGAACTTTCGGGCGCATTCCCGAAAGTTCAGGCACCGCTCCCGAATGTTCGGGCGCCATTTTTACTATTTAAGGAACCCCTCCCCCTCCTCATTTCTCACACCAAAATCACTTCTCCTTTTGATTTTCCTTCTCTCTTTCACTCATTTTGAGTTTTTATCTTCTCTTTTGAGACTTTCTTTCCGAGACTCTCTATGCAGTGCAATGCGGTTCTGCTCGGGGGAAGGCGCCAGTTCTCAAATGAGTTTTTATCTGAAGGTGGGGAACAAAACATAGGTTTGCGTGTCTTATAACTTTTATTAAAGTTTACATTCATTTATCATTATGTCTACTATTCATTTACACTACATTATTGCGTATAATGTTTATACTTGTCATACTTATGCCTGTATATTTGGAGTTCATGTATTACACCTTATGTCGGATTAGTGGTCAATCTGGCTCAACCAGACTCAGTCTTGTCCTCAGTAACTTTAAATAGTGAACGGGAGGCAGCGTGCTGCTCTAGACGATTAGTATTTAAGTAGACCTCGTGTCTCACCTCTCAACTGAAAACTGATCTGGTTGGTCTAATTTGAAAGCTATCAGCTTATACAAGTAATACTGAATGTCCTAACCTTGCACGTGGTGATGCCGACCCTGATAAGGATCACTAGTTAAGTAAAGACCGGACCAGTTCATGCATTTGCATCATACATAAGCACCACCTAGGGACGTATGTGGTTTATGATTCATAGAATAGTTAGAAGCAATACTCACTATTCATTATATTTCTCTGGAGAGGGACGTATAATGAGAACCCGGCTACTCCTGTGAAGGGACATCTAAACGTGAATCCAGAGCGTCGTTCCTGAGGAGAGACGTACAATGAAAATCCGGCTACTCCTAGGGGGGGACATCTGTACGTGAACTCATGTGACGTGCAATCATCAAACCAATAAGAGACGGTGTCATGCATACATACATGTTGGATTGATTATGATGCTCTGATATGTATTTAAGATATTTGATTATGAAGTTTGCTTTATTAATTGTTATATTCACGAACTATTTTACCCACTGAGCATGTAGCTCACCCCGTTATTATCCAATTCTTCAGAAGAGATTAGGGTGGACTAGGTGAAGGTTTTTGGGCCCACATTTTTGTACCCTTTGTATTATTCATTCGGGGTTTTGGGAGAATGTTCCCTTAACTATTTCATGTACAAATATATTCTGAAATTAATGAAATCAGACTTGTACTTAATTGTGTTTCCGAGCACTCAGTTATTGTTATAATGCATTGGCGCCCCATCCGTGATTGTCCCGCCGGTTTAGGCGCGTCTGGGCAGGGTGTGACATTTAATGGTATCAGAGCGTAAGGTTCACGGCCCGCTCAAGTCCACCAAATTAGGGGAAGAAATTATTTATTAGATATATATATCTCTAGAACTATATAGTTTTTATATAGTTTAGATTCAAATATATAGTTAGTTATGATTATGTATATATATATATATATATATATATATATCTATGTATATATATATATATATCTATGTATATATGAAATATATATATATATTATATTACTAATGGAAAATTAGGATTAAATGATGGCATAAACATCAAGAGAAAAATAGAAAGTATTGTCCAACGGACAAGGCATAAATCTTAAAAATGTTAGGAATATATTTTGTGTCTTTTACAAGTTTATCTTCCTTTCAGCAAGATAATGGCCTCAAGTGAACCCAAGACCTTGTGTAAAAATAAACATTTGGAGAAAGTTGCATTACTAACATTATCACTAAGTTTACACGGTAAGGGACGAGTAAAATTGGACGATACTATTAGTGAACTATTATTCAACCGATGTTTTATAGAGACCGTGTTCATACAACTTAACTTGGTTGACACCCTTATTACCAAATTCATATGGTATGGGACACACGAATTTGGATAATAGTCGAAAAGACTAAGCGAAAGAGTTTGAATACATAAGATTGCAATAGAACGTTAGATCATGATATTTACCGAGGCAAATCTTAGAATTTTTATAACTCGTATGGATTTTCAATGAAATATATATGTATGTTCACAAAAACCAGAACAAAAACATTTGAAATACTTGCAAAGTTTTATACTTATTATATAAACATTCTAACCTTGTTTTACACCATGGCCAAACATACGAGGCACATAAGATTCTTTGATTCCTCAACAAAAACCTTACACTATACTTAGAAAGATAGGTGGTTTTTATATTGCAGTACTCTCGAATTTGTTGCTGAGAATATCATAACATTATACTTGGCTACAGTTCCTAAATCATGGTTTTATTTTCTCCTTGCAAGTGAGAAAATGCAAACCAGGAAGAGAAGAAGGCCACGTATTGTCCGTCCAGCAGAAGAGGCACCTCCTGAGATTCAGAACCAGGAACAGCCGCCTCCGACGACAGCGCAGGCCACACTCGACACTGTCACTACGTCTGGGCAGGCAGTGCCACCCCAACCCACATCCTTTGCCATGCCTTCGAGTATGGAAGTATTTTTCGCCAGATTTATCGAGGCGATGAAAGTAACTGTTCAGACGGCCGTTCGTGAGACCGTGACCAATCAGGTTGTCACTGTTCAGGCACCTGTGAGATCTGGGTCGGAGACTCAAACCGACCAGATTACGAAGTACAAGAGGCTATAACCTATTACTTTTGCTGGTACCATTGATGCTGAAGAGGTGCAGAAATGGCTGGATGAGTCAAAGAAGGTTCTCGATGCAATGGGAGTCGATGAGGCTCGAAATATTCCACTTGCATCCTACCAACTTATTGGTGGAGCAAGTACATGGTGGATAACAGTAAAAGAAGGACCCAAGGGTCAACACCATGGACATTACTTGGCAACAGTTCGAGTCATTGTTTATTGATGAGTACTTCCCTGGCGCTGTGAAGAGGCAGAAGCGCCAGGAGTTCGCCAAGCTATACCAAAGCGGCATGACAGTCAAGGAGTATGCTGGCAAGTTTAAAGAATTATCGGTCTACTCTCTCTCCACCATCTCAACGGAGCAAGATAAGACTGAGAAATTCTACAATGGCCTTCGTCTTGACATTCGACAAACCTTGTCGATCTTGGATCTCAAGATTTACAGGGAGGTCGTTGACAAGGCCATGAGCTTTGAGCAGGAAAAGATTGTGCAGGAGCATAGACTGAATAGGGGAAAATGGCCTGCAACGTTTTCTTAATAGGGCTCGCAACAGGACAACAAGAGGAAGCCCTACTATAATCAAACCCAGCCTTCCCAGCCCCTATTCAGAAGAATGAGGCCACGACACCTGCGGTTGAACCATTTAACCATGGCCATCAGGGTTTTCGCCATCATGGCCGAGGAGGCCGTAATGGCAGGGGTGGCAGTCGAAATGGAAATGGCAGAGGTGGTGGTCAGCACCACAACCGGCATGGCCAACAAAACCATCAGTAGCAGTGGCTGACGTGTTACAACTGCGGCCAGCAGGGCCATGTAAGAAATGCTTGTCCGCACCTTCAGCAACCTGTTCTCGTTGTTCCAATCCAACAAGCCCCACCTGCTGCTAATGCCCAACCCAGGCAGATTCAGCAGAGCCAGGGGCAACAGAACCAGGGCAGAGCATTTGCTATCGCTCAACAACCCCTCCTAGACAACAATGTAGTCGAAGGTACATTTCCCTTGTTCAATACAATCGTGCATGTCTTATTCGATTCGGGTGCTACGCATTCTTTTATATCGTCTGCATTGGTAAGACATTTAGGGTTGCATCCTAAACCCACAGACATCATAATCCATGTCACATCACCTTTAGGATATGGTACTGACGTAAATTTTCAGTGTTCTCGATGTAAGCTTCGAATGTCAGAACAGATAATATATGCAGATCTTTTTGTGGTGGACATTGAAAACTTCGACATCATCTTCAGCATGGACTGGCTCGCACCACTGAATGCAAAAATCGATTGTATAAAGAAGCAAGTTCAGTTAACCTTGCCCACGGGGGAGTTTGTCAAGATTCAGGGAACGAGAAAATGGATACACAACTCGACTGTTGCACTTCTCAAGGCACAGCTTCGAGCTCTATCCCTTGGTGATGAAAATGAATCACCAAAATTGTACCCTCTCGAAGTACACGATGTCCCGGTAGTATCTGAATTCCCAACAGTTTTTCTAAATGACCTTCCTGGTCTACCTCCGGTTAGGGAATTCGATTTTGAAATCAATCTCATACCTGGGACCGGTCCTATCTCAATTCCACCATACAGAATGTCAAATGTCGAGCTGGTTGAATTGGACAAACAACTGAAGGAATTAGAGAGTAATGACTTCATCAGAAAAAGTTCATCACCCTGGGGCACTCCAGTTCTCTTTGTTCGCAAAAAGGATGGTTCGTTACGACTTTGCATCGACTATCGCAAGCTGAATAATGTCACCATTAAGAACAGATACCCGTTGCTCAGGATCGATGACTTGTTCGACCAACTTGGAGATGCCAAATACTTCTCTAAGATTGATTTACGATCCGGTTATCACCAACTCAGGATCCGAGAGTCGGACATTACCAAGACGACATTCAGAACTCGGTACGGTCACTACTAGTTCTTGGTCATGCCGTTCGGTCTAACAAATGCACCTGCTGCATTGATGGATTTGATGAACCGCATCTTTACGTTATACTTAGACCGATTTGTTGTGGTTTTTGTGGACGATATCTTGATATATTCCTCAACCGATGAAGACCATAAGATACACCTGAGGATAGTCTTCCAGACCTTGACAAGCCATCAGTTGTATGCAAAGTTGAGTAAGTGCGAATTTTGGGCGAAGCGAGTTCAATTCCTAGGCCACGTGGTTTCAGGTAATGACATTGAGGTGGATCCTTCTAAGGTTGAAGCGGTTTTAAATTAGAAGCAGCCTACCACTGTTACTCAGATTAGGAGTTTTCTTGGTTTGGCTGGCTATTACAGACGCTTCATCAAAGTCTTCATCAAAGTCTTTTCAGGAATTGAAGAAGCGCTTCACGACGATACCAGTACTAATCACTCCAAGAAATGCATTTGGATTTTCATTATACACCGACGCCTCTCTCCAAGGCTTAGGTGTTGTACTAATGCAAGAAGGCCAAATTGTAGCATATGCCTCGAGGCAACTGAAGATTCATGAGGGTAATTCCCCAACACATGACTTGGAACTTGCAGCTGTCGTATTTGCACTGAAGTTATGGTGTCATTACCTATACGGTGAACTGTTTGAGGTCTTCTCAGATCACAAGAGTCTTAAGTACATCTACACTAAGAGAGACCTAAACCTCCGCTAAAGACGATGGTTGGAATTCTTGAAAGATTATGACTTTCAACTCCAGTACCATCCCGGTAAGGCCAATGTTGTGGCTAATGCCCTAAGTAGAAAATCTTATGTTGCTTGCACTCTTAACTTTGAAATGGGGAAGTTGGCTACAGAGATGGAGAATTTTAACCTACAACTGATCGAGGAGGGAACAAGATCATCACTTTCTCAATTATCAGCCAACTCTGAGCTGGTTCGAAAGATTTCAGTAGCTCAAGCCAACGACCCTATGTTAATAGAAAAACGAGAACTTCTACTCAGCGGACAGGGCCTTCCTCACTGGTCAGTCTCTGAAGACAGGGTCGTTTTCTATAAAAAACGTCTATGTCTACCGAAAGATCTTGAGGTTCGGAAAGAAGTGCTCACTGAGATGCACTGTTCGAGGTTCGCTATGCATCCTGGGGGTGGCAAAATGTACAAGGATGTCAAGTGACAATTCTGGTTTTCTGGAATGAAGAAGGTGATTGCACACTTCGTTGCTCGATGTCCCGTTTGCCAGCAAGTTAAGGCAGAACGAAGACTTCCCTCTGGACTTCTCCAGCCGTTACCTATTGGAGAATGGAAGTGGGAGAACATCGTAATGGATTTTGTTATGGCCTTGCATCGAAATAATAAAGGGCAAGATGCTATCTGGGTTATCATTGACAGACTTACAAAGTCTGCACACTTCTTGCCAATAAAGTTCACGGATAACCCCGCCAAGCTTGCCGAACTATATGAAAGAGATATCGTACGCCTCCATGGCATACCACTCACGATCGTCTCTGATCGAGACCCTCGATTCACATCAAAGTTTTGGCAAAGCTTCCAGAGTAGAATGGGCTTTAAGATCACCATGAGCACAACCTTTTACCCTCAGACTGATGAGCAGTCAGAGCGTCTTATCCAAATCTTGGAAGACATGTTACGGTGTTGCATTTTGGAATTTCATGATGGATGGGCAAAATACTTACATTTAGTTGAGTTTGCGTACAACAACAGCTACCAAACTAGTATCGGCATGGCACCATACGAGGCTCTCTATGGTCGCCCTTGCAGATCTCCGGTATGCTGGTTAGATATGGCAGATCGACCGCAGTTGGGCCCTGAACTAGTTCAAGAGACTTCTGAGAAGATCACACTAGTAAAGGAGCGACTTCTGAGAAGATCACAAGAGGTGTCAAACGCTTTGGGATCAAAGGAAAGCTCTCCCCACGGTATATCTGTCCATTTCAGATCATTGAACGTATTGGCAAACTTGCTTATCGTCTGTCCCTTCCATTGTCCATGTCTAAGGTTCATGATGTCTTTCACGTATCCATGCTTCGAAAGTATCGTCTTGATCCTTCGCATATCATCCCTCTGGTCGAGGTTCGGGTTGAGGAAGGAAATAGGTATCAGGAGAGAGCGATACAAATTTTGGATAGAAAAACTCAAGAACTAAGGCGACGTAGCATACCACTTGTGAAGGTGATCTGGGATCACCACGGAGTAGAGGAAGCAACATGGGAACTAGAAGCAACAATTAAACAGAAATACCCTGAATTGTTTTCTAGTAATAACTGATGATGTGATATATTGTACTATTTCACTTATCAATAAAATGATGGAACTTTGTTTACAAATATCTTAATACATCGTTTCACTTGAATAACTATGCAGATGTCTGAAAATAATATCGATGGATATAGTGATGTACACACGCAATGGCCTCCTTGGCAACCTGTTGCGACTCCTCCACGATCTGAGTCAAGTCACAACTACTTTGCATCACCAACTCTATCGCCACACAAACAACGATCCTTATCGCTAGAGCGTGCATGAACTTTTCGTAACAATTTTGCCCAAAACAATCTCGTGCCCTCATCTTGGCAGGATCTTCTACCAAAATTGCCAAGCGGCCGGATTCGAGCAACAACACGAAAAAGCATCCCACCGCTCAACCTACCTTCCCTTAAACGATGCAACCAGCAAAGCCCTACACCACCATCTATTAAGCAAAGGTTGGAACCTTTTGAGGACGAATCCGACTCCATTTGCTCTCCATGGTTTCATGATGTTGAGGATTCCACAGGCCACAGTGCCATTCAGGGACCTTACAGGCACTACCCTAAGTTAGCAAACGATGACGACGGTAATGAATCTCACGCAGATTGCCATCATGACTACTTGGACTGATTTCGAGGGCGAAATCCTTTTAAGGAGGGCAGAGTGTAATACCCTAGGTTTGCACAAAAAAAAATTGTCTCGGGCACCTGCCCAAACGTTTGGGCGCATTCCCGAACGTTCAGGCACCGCACCCGAACCTTCAGGCGCCATTTTTCCTATTTAAGGAACCCCTTCCCCTCCTCATTTCTCACACCAAAATCACTTCTCCTTGTGATTTTCCTTATCTCTTTCACTCATTTTGAGTTTTTGTCTTCTCTTTTGAGACTCTCTGTGCGGTGCAATGCGGTTCTGCTCGAGGGAAGGCGCCAGTTCACAAAGGAGTTTTTATCTGAAGGTGGGGAACGAAACATAGGTTTGCGTGTCTTATAACTTTTATTAAAGTTTACATTCATTTATCATTATGTCTACTATTCATTTACACTGCATTATTGCGTATAATGTTTATACTTGTCATACTTATGCCTGTATATTTCGAGTTCATGTATTACACCGTTGTTATGCCGAATTAGTGGTCAGTCTGGCTCAACCAGACTCAGTCTTGTCCTCAGTAACGTTAAATAGTGAAAGGGAGGCAACGTGCTACTCTAGACGATTGGTATTTATGTAGACCTCGTGTCTCACCTTTCAACTGAAGACTGATCTGGTTGGTCTTATTTGAAAGCTATCAGCTTATACAAGTAATACCGAATGTCCTAACCTTGCACGTAGTGATACCGACCCTGATAAGGATCACCAGACGTTGCCAAATCCTGTCTAAATTTTAAGTAAAGACCGGACCAGTTCATGCATTGGCATCATACATAGCACCACCTAGGGACGTATGTGGTTTATGATTCATAGAATAGTTAGAAGCAATGCTCGCTATTCATTATATTTCTCTGGAGAGGGACGTACAATGAGAACCTGGCTACTCCTGGGGAGGAACATCTGTACATGAATCCAGAGCGTCGTTCCTTAGGAAGGACGTACAATGAGAACCCGGCTACTCCTCGGGAGGGACATCTGTATGTGAACTCAGCCGATGTACAATCATGAAACCAATACGAAGTGGTGTCATGCATACATACATGTTGGATTAATTATGATGCTCTGATGTGTATTTAAGATATTTGATTATGAATTTTACTTTATTAATTGTTATATTCACGAACTATTCTACCCACTGAGCATGTAGCTCACCCCATTGTTATCCAATTTTTCACAGGAGATTAGGGTGGACTGGGTGCAGGTTTTTGGTCCCACATTTTGTACCCTTTGTATTATTCATTAGGGATTTTGGGCGAATGTTCCCTTAATATTTCATGTACAAATATATTCTAAAATTAATGAAATAAGACTTGTACTTAATCGTGTTTCCTCGCACTCAGTTATTGTTATAATACATTGGAGCCCCGTCCGTGAGTGTTCCGCCTCTTTAGGGGCGTCCGGGCAGGGTGTGACATATTGTTTTCCAAGCAAATGTAGGAAATGGACCACAAATATCCGTATGTATAAGTTCTAAGACGTCCAAAGCTCTGTTGGCTTCAAATCTCTTTTTGTTGGTTTGTTTTCCCATTATACAGTTAACACAAACATCAAAATCTGTGAAATCTAAGGGGTTTAAAATTTCGTCTAACACAAGCATCTCTATTTTCCGTCTGGAGATATGACCTAATCCCTTGTGCCATAACGCAACCGAATTCTCATTGGTTAATTTTCTTTTGATACCTTGTGTACTTAATTGTAGAGATTCATTAAATGAAGCAATTGTTTCAATTAAATAAAGATTATCATATTTTGATAAAGAACCAGAACCAACCAATTTTGAATCATGAAACAAACTAAATTTTTCATTCTCAAATGAACAAGAATAACCAAATTTGTCCAAAATAGAAATAAAAATCAAATTCCGTCTAAAAGACGGTACAATAAATGTCTCAACAAGATTCAAATAAAATATAGTCTTTAACAATAATCTAAATTTTCCTATTTCCTCAACTTGAACCGTCTTGCCATCACCCATATAGATGTATCTTTCAGCATCACTTGGTTTTTGGCAACTCAGGCAAGCCTGCATGGACACACTGATGTGAGTTGTTGCACCAGAATCTATCCACCACATGTATCTAGGTACTGAAATTAAATTAACCTCAGAACAAACCAAATTAAGAAGCATACCTTTCTTAGGACGCCATGCATGATAGTTGGTGCATTGCTTCTTCTTATGCCCTTCAGCTCCATAGAAGAAACAATCAGTACCTCCTGATTCATTTGGTTTCTTTTGTTGTTTATTTTGAGGTGTCGTATCTGCAACATCCTTATCCTTCTTTCTTTTTCTTTTCCTTGTCCTTAGAGGTTGAGGCCAGGTGAGCACTCTCTGTCGTATCTTGCTTTAGCCTTCTTCTTCCTGAACACAGTGTGAGATGAGCTCTTTCAGAGACCAAGTCCCTTTCTGACAGTTGTAGCTCACCTTAAACTGACTAAACTGTATCGAAAGGGATATCAAAACCAGATGCACCACTAAGTCCTCAGAGAGTTAGAGCTTAAGTGTTTTCAACTTTGAAGCAAGATGAGACAATTCCATGATGTACTCTCGTATATTGTTTTTTCCCTTATACCTCATTGAAATCAGATTTGTCAAGAGCGTACCTATTTCAGCCTTTTCGTTCTTGACAAACCTTTTTTTCAATATCCGCAAGGAACTCCTTAGTCGTAGTTATCTTTTCAAACATTGTGCCCCTGAATGCTTCTGGAATGCCCTTTTCATGATCATCATACCTATGTGATTTGATTTCTGTAGCGACCCCTCTCCGTGTGACGTCACGACCGACACAATACCCCAGATAATGGCACAACATGACAAGACCTGAGGCACTGATAAGCCTTTACGCAAAAAGTACCTAATAAACTCAAATAGATAACCTCTATATGATCAAGATAATTGAACCAAAAATAAATAATACATCATCATCCAAATAATTATCCTAAGGTTTAAAAATCCTTAAGACTACATGGAACTCAAATAATAGTCAATCATATACAGTCCAAACAAACCACAACTATCTATGTTTTATATACATAAGTACTTGTGATATTTATATACAGTTCCAAAAGAACAAAACAATTAAAACTAGTCCCAAGTCCCCAAAATATACAAACCAAAACCTACATTCAAAAGGATAAGAGGAAGGCCACACAGACTTTAAGCCTTGCCCTTTCCTTTTTGATCTGAGCCTGAAAAAGTAGGGAAAAATGGGGTGAACTTAACTAGCTTAATGAATAATTCTTACAATAATCTCTACAAATGCATTTATAAAACATGTATACCATTGAAATAACATTGATAAACTTAAATGCATCAATGAAGTATATGATACATACTTCCAAACTAAATATATAATTATGAATCATTTTCATAAAAGATATGCAGAAAAACCTCAACAGGAGGTAGCGTCAGGATAACACTTACCTACACTTCCCCCATTGCGCTATGGGTTCAGACCAACACATTATCCATGACAATCCTTCCACCCTTGCATTCCTCAGCTAGGAAAGGTCTTTTCCCTAAAGGACAAGTAAATGGAAAGAAATCAAATGCCTAGATATTCAATCCTAAATACCTAAAGCCATTCCAATTCATAAAATCCGTGCTCATGATCATAAATACAATGCACACATATAATGGATACATATCATTCAACAATTCAATTTCATATAAATACAATGTCATAAATGGAGAAATAAGGTGAGAAATACTCACTAATAGTCCAATAGCCAATAATACAAGTCGAATAGACTCCAATTGGCCAATCAACTTACATAAACCTGAAATGAATCTTATACATACTGGTAGTGATCAATTCCAAGTCAATTATGTCTAAATACATAATTATTAGCTCAAATCACATCTAATCCACACTAATTTGGATTAGAAACACCTAACACAATTCAATTGATCAATTCCAGTTCAAATGCCTCAAATTGGATAAATTTCATAATATTCCCAATATTTTCAAATTCCTAACTTAAGTCCCAACATATCTAACTTAGGCTAATTCATCAATCACCATCATAGTCTATGTAGGAATACTACATAGCCCCACAATTTCCAAATGCACATGAACACATCCATAATTCATGATTCAACCCAAATTATGAATGTCCAACTCATAAGCATCCATCATGGCCAATTTCATCACTTAAGTCAACACTTAAGTCTAGGACCACTCATGTTCATCATAGGTCAAACACATCATCTACCATTTTAAAACATGCTTAATTCATTAATCCATCATCAATTCATAAGACTCAATAATAGGGATTAACTATGCAAAAATGCATAATCAACCCAACACTTAGGCCTAGGTCATAACATATCCAACATGGGCCAAATATGACTTGAATCAGCCCAATTCATGTCCAATTATACATAATCCACCACAATTTACCATCTTAGGTCAATTAGAATCAAAAGCCCCAATTTTGGAAATTTCCTACAATAGGCCATATGGGTCAATTGTACTAATCACCCTTCCATAACAAGAGAAACCATCAATTAACGCTATGGATCATCGACATTCATCCAAATGCATGACATAGTTCACATGCATGCCATTTAGAAAGCCCTAAGTCCATATTTTAGGGTTTAGGTCAAATACATGGTTTCACAAGCAAGCCTTAATAAAAATCATAGCAAATGCCTCTAACTAGCTCAAAGACATCATAGAAATCCAATAGAAATACATTCATACCATCTCCAAGCCAAACTTAGCTCTAGGCATCAAAACCCTAGGTTGGGTTTACTCAAATTCGTGGCCCATAAAGAAGATTACACCATTCAAAACCTAACAATCACCTTCATAGGTGATTTCATGGAGAAAAATAGAAGAAACCCTTACCTTGGGGGTTGATTTGGGTGAAATCCCTCTTGGAAACCCACTTTCCTCCTCCTTCTTCTCTCCTTTCTTTTTTTTTTTTTTTTTTTTTTCTTTTTTTCCTTTTGTTCGAAAACGTTGGAGAGAGAGAAATATGGGAGGTGGGTAAGTGAGATTTGATATGACTTGTATTCCATGCTCCAATGCACAAGCCACTTAAATAACACCCCATCTCAACAACCCAATGTTTAAATAACATTTTTTATACATTAATTTCACCAAATTACACAACCAACCCAATAAATTTAATTTATGTGTTGGACCCATAATATTGGATCAAAATCTAAGGTTGAAAGGGTGAAAATAATTAATGCATTAAATAAGTTAATTTGTTAGTGGCATTCCCATAAGCCACTAATAATAATAATAATATTATTATTATTAATATTACTATTTTTTTTCAAGCATACAAAATACACGCAAAATATGAGTATTATACACATCAAATACATACACAAGACCAAGAGTCGGGTATACCATGTCATCATGACATCATGTGCGAAAGTGGGTCGTTACAATTTCTCCTACCTTTCCAAATCCTTCTTGTCATCAGAAGTACTATTAGTCGTAAGAGGTGGAGGAGAATCAGTCTTTAACGCAAGGTCGAGATCCATGACTTCGAGAACTATTAAGAGGTTCTCTTTCCATGACTTGAAGTTAGAGCCATTTAGCAAAGGGATAGAATTGATGTTGGCATTAATATTAGCAGAAGTGATAGCTGAACAGAGAACAATAAACAAACAAAACAAGCTCATATAAGTCTCAAAACAAAAATTAAAATCAAATAAAGGTAAACCCCATCTCAAGATACCAAAAACTCCATTAGTATTTTGCCTTTAGACAAAATATTAACTTGTAAGTTATATCTTGGTGTAGTAATCAAACATTGATAATAAGAACATATCGAATAATAAATTTTCCTTTAGGCCGATTTATTGGTCACATATAAAATTGAATAATAATCATGTATTTATTACCACAGGTGCACATATAATTCTGTTAAATATTAATCTTCCTTTGGGCCAATTAATATTCACATAAGTTACATGCTCACAACCTTTTATATATCAAAACAAAATAATTTCCACAAGAGAGGCCACTATGGCGACATGTTGTTTCAATTAATTTATTTCGACATATATATAAACGTACCAATATTTGAATTTAAAATTGCACCAAAATTGAATTCTTTCAATTTTTAATTTTTTTTGTTCTAATGGCTGCCCTTTTTCTTTAAAAGAATTTTTTTTCTTTTTTTTTTATTTGCTGCTCGCAACCTTTAAACCCTTTAATATATATATATATTATATATATATATTGAGTTTGTTAATTACTGCGGGCATAAGCCCGCAACCTTTATACCTTAAAATTTTTTATTTTATTTTATTTGATCATTGTTGCGGGCTAAAGCCCTCAGCACTATACCTATCATTGGCCCAATTGGGCCCGTGTATGGGTGTTGCGGGCCAAAGCCCGCAACCCTTTTAAGAATTTTTTTTTATTCTTCTTTACGATTTCCTTTTCACGGGAAACCCTAAGAAACCCGGCAACCACCCTAGTTCAATGTCGTGGCAAGATGTCGCGACAGCCCTCACCGACGCGGCCTGAGAGTCGTGCCAGTATTTTTTCCTTAATGCCGGCGGTGTTGAGACCATAGGCTTCCAAACAAGTTTTTTTCTTTTTTTAAACTGCAGCGGCAGCCATGATCGTCACTGCATTTGCAACCACCACGGCCAAACGACCGCGGCTACCCTTACCGGCGCAATCTGCACCAATGTCCCCAGTACCGGCGGTGGTGAAAATCGCCGGCCCTTAATCTTTAATTTTTTTTATTCCTTTTTAAATGTATTCTTAATCATTTAATATCAAAATATGATTAATAAAATCAAGAACGCCCAAAAATTACTCATTGATCTAAAAAAATTCCTAATTTGTTCTCGATGATTCATTATGAAGAGTATTTGATACCACTTGTTTGAGAATTTCTTTCGGTGAAAATCATCAACTAAAGAACATGAACATTCACATTAAATCATCAAGAATCAATAAATTAAAAGCCGAAGTGTACCTAAATCCATAATGACCGATTCCCTTTAGAGTCGTGCGGTTTGTCTTCTAGATCAACACATTTCTCCAAGAGGGTCATTTAGCTTTTCTTTGTGCACTATGTATGATGATGAGACGTCAGAAATAGAATAATAATAATGATACATGTGATCTAAGGACCATAACCACCTTTTAGAGGTAACTTCCCCGTTATCTATTGATATCTCTATTTTAGCCCATTATAAAAATAGAAAGTATCATTTAAGTCTCTACACATTAAACGTCCACATCCTATCAGATATATTAAAGCCCAAATGATCTAAAACTTAGTAGATCACTTTTAATTAGGCTTAACTTTATTTGACAGTCCGCAATACATAATTATTCACGTATAAGCCCAACGTTGGATTAATGATCCAACATGGCCGACCCTCCTATATCCTGATTTTTTTTTGCATTTCTCTTTTGACCAAAACATCTGAGCCCGGAAATTATTGGCAACGGAGTGAGCTATCGCCAAAGTAGGTCAAGCAGATATTCCATGGATTATGACAATTAATAAAAAGAGCATCACAATCCCAAATATCAGATAAACTCAACATGAACATCGTCAATATTTTATTTAGCCATTAACCAGTAAACACTCATAACACGACGTCACGTAAGGCTTCGTGGCCAAGCACCATCCTGGGTTCACGTATAGATGCCCATCTCTAGGGAAATCTGTCTTGGGTTCACACTATATGTCCATCCCTAGGGAAATTCATATAACCAATATTTCAATAATAAGGTACAACCTAATCTGTACATCTCCTTTTGGCTGACACAATAAAGTTTACAGCAGAGGTGAACCGCCTAGGGTTGACTCAATCAAGTGGGCATTCATGCACCACAGGCGATTCTCATGTGCCAAAATTTCCAATAATCAATCCACAGGCCACGAACGGCTTACGTCCCTAGGTGGTTACGTTGTCTACTAACTTTCATGGTGAAGCTTCAAAGACCAAGGAAGGATATCGTCCCGTGCATAAGCTTGGCATATACCTTTTATAATGTGTTTCAATGTGAAATCAAAGGTTGTGCACTAGGACATATTTTAGCGACGTCTGGTGATGCCTAAATGATAGTCATAAGGATTGGCCATCACCATCGCACATAATCAGGATGTCACAGGAAAAATACCGTATATGTGAATAGAGTGTTATGTGAATAGTATTGTATACTTGAATAATATTGTATGTAAATAGTATCATATACATGAATAGTAACATATATGTGAATAGTAATATATACATGAATAGTATGGCATATATGTGAATAGTCTATATATGTGAATAGTATTGTATGTGAATAGTAACGTATCACAAGCTGCACCAAAGGAATAGCTCTCAATAAAATCAACCAGACTAGTCCCTAGGCTAAGTGGTGGAGTCACAATGGTTTTGCTTAAATACCACTCTTCTAGAGCAGCAAGTTTCCTCACGTTCACTATTCAAAGGTACTTGGGAGAAGACTGTGTCTGGCTAATTAAATCAATTACTAATTTAGCAGAGTAATGGTATGTAAGATGGATTCCATATACCAAGGTACATGCATAAATGGTATGGTGTAAGTGAATATCAGACATAATGAATAGTGCATGATAACTTTATGAAAAGACATAATACATGCAAACCTATGCCTTCATCCCCACCTTCAATTTCGCAAGATTGAGGTTCCACCAGAGCTTCCGCTATGCCCAAATAGGAAAGTCTCCAAGAGAGAGTCTCTAGAGGGAGAAAGAGAAAATACTTCAAAAGAGGAGAGAGTACTCTAGAAAATATTTTTTGATATAGAAGATCAGTAAAAACTGCAACCACTGAACATATTAAGATTTCAAGAGAGAGTCTCCAAGAGAGAACAAAGTTTCTAAAAGGGAGAGAGAGAATGATGGAGAGGTTGTGAGAAATGAGGGGGAAGGGTTTGCTTTTTATAGAAATGAAAAGTAGAATATTCTTTCAAATAGTAACATAAACAGTAACTTAAATAGTTACTTGGAATAGTAGTATAAATAGTTACTCAGAATAGTAACATAAATAGTGAAATGAATACTTACTTAGAATTATAACATAAATAGTTACTCGAAATAGTGACCTAAACAGTAATATAAATAGTTACTCGAAATAGTAACATGAACAGTAACATAAATAGTTACTTGGAATAGTACATAAATAGTGAGTCTAATTCCGGAGGTATTACACTCTACCCTCCTTAAAGAATTTCCCCTCGAAATTCAGTCGATGTTGTACCATTATCGTTATTAGTATTGTGAAATGATGAATATGAAGGAGAGAGCTTTTTGAGTTCAAAGTGGGCGGGAGGGTCGAGCAATTTTGATATGGCTTTGTGCTTCCCTACTTTATGAAAGTTACCAATCATTTTTCAATGTTCATCCTTTACTCCTACTTAGCCTTTTCTTGCTCATAAGTGGTAGCTATTTTGACAAGCTCTTGATAGTTCTTATACTTAAAGAAGGTAGAGCTTCGGTGGAAAATCTTAATTATATTTGTTTCATTTGGCACTTTATCTCGATACTTCATAGTCATTTATCTACTTCTTTAGTTATGAGTGGCTTTCCTTGATAAGGCTAACTAACTCCGTGTTCGTTTGACACTGGAAATCAAATGAACTAGAGGTTGTGGACCTCTTCCTCAATCAACGACTATGTTCTTTAAGATTATACGGTTTGTCTGTCGCAACTGGATTTCATCGTTTATACCCTTTACTGTAGATATAGTGATAGTTGTTCATTAGCACCAATGATCTCGTCATGTGCTATTGATTTCTTCATCTACAGTTAGATGAGGTCTAGTCTTATTTTGTTGGATGCATCTACGTTTTATTTAACATGGAATTGTAAATTCCCATTTCTAGCTTATGTTCTTAGGTATGGTTATCATGGGTCACTGTTCCTAACTTTTCTAGGGTTAGGGACTAGAGTTATGACTTTTAATTAGGTATCTTTGATTTCCAACTTAATCCCGATATCCAATCCTAAAATCCAAAACATGACACACTGGGTTGGCCAACTTCAAAAATAGTTTGGTAACTTGACTAAAATAAGGTGTTTGGTTCAAAACCAGATGAAAAATCCTCCAACTTTTGGATTGGTTCCAGTTTCAAGTCGTCAACCAAAAATGTCTTTGTTCCACTTATAATTATCCTGATGCACTATCCTACACGAATGCATCGCAAAACAAATGTAGCAATCAAGTTCTGTGAATATTCAGATCCCAAGCCATAATAAATATCCTCCAAGTTTGTCCGTCCCATACCATCCAAGCTTGGCGATAAAAGCTATATCCTGGTTTCTAAAAATTCACACACAATGCGAACCATCCAAAAACTTGGTGATACAAGTTATAAACTGGTTTTTAGAAATTCACCACATAGGACCACAAGTCCTCCATGTCCAAAATATTCCAGGTATCCTTTACATTCGTTGCGGCCCATACCACCCCGAATACAACAATAAAAGGTCAATCAAGGTCATGAAATTCCCGTCAAACATTCTATCCTAAATTTTCCAATGGTAGTATCATCCATTTTCCATGTTCTTCCTTAACGAACTCGTATTGTAGCCTACCAACTGCACTGCATTTTACAATGGTCTTAACCAGCTTGAACCATATGGTATCCTTCTTTCGAACCCCTTTCTTTTTCCAAAAAGGTTCATGTTGTGTTATCACAGCCAATATTCGGATGCTAGGGCGAAAATACCTCTCGGTTAAAGTTCTAACCGGTTTGTTAATTTCAAGTGCCTCCAAGAATGAGGACACTAGTGCATTAAGGCTTTGAATTACATTCCTTTAAATCAGTTTGATCAATATAACATTTTTCTTTGGATGAAATACAATTGTTTGCTCGTTCGACATTTTTCTCAAGAACCTGAAATGTTGCAAGCTTTCAAGGTTTTCTATCTTTTCTTGTGCTCGCAAGCTTCTAAGACTCGCTGCGAAAACCATCGATTCAACACCTCAGGTTATGGGTCTTATTTTATCAAATCTTTGGTCAGATCTGGTCATTAGATCCAACCACTCCTTATGTCTTTTAATAATCTACTTGGTTAGTCTGCAAGTATGCAAGTGATTTGTGCATGGTTTTAAAAAACGTTTGGGCAATATCGATTAGAAAAAGAAATACCTTTAATACTGTGTATTTCTCATATTTCTCATAATATTTAACTCCAACTCTTTATTACGAGATCTTCAATGTGGACTTTGCGCTAGAGTTGAATGTCTTGAATGTTGATCGAAAGATGTACTACACATGAAGCTTGATCGACTCGTTCGAGTGGTGTGATCTTGAAATCATGATATGATCTTTGAGGTCCTTTGAATGAAGTGATCTTGAACGTCTGATTTGTTCTTGAATTCCTTGATCGAATCATTCTTTGACTTTTTGCTTTCCCGAGGTGCTGAGATAAGTTCTTGATTAATGCTCGTTCGCACCAAAAGATATTTTGTTTGTGATCATCAAAATATACTTTATCAAGTATATTTAGGGACGTGCTTAGTGATGAACCTCTTAGGTTAACAATTGGGAATTCAGATATGACTTCGATGTCGTGCACATCGAAAGGGTACGGTGGTGCAAGCTCATTGTCGTCACTAATGGATGAGATCAGAGTTTTGCTTTAAGGAGTGAGACAATTGAGCTGTGAATCTATTTCCGAGTGCCTTGGATCTTGACTTTTTTTCTGGTAGGTAAGGTTATCAGAACTTGCTTCTTTAGACAATCGATCTTAGCGTTTAGCGGCGTCAGCCAGTCCTTGCCAAGAATGATGTCAAAGTCTTCTATGTCCATGACCAGGAGATCTGTATGGATTATCTGTCCTGACATTCTAAGTTCACATCTAAAACATTTCTCGTTAATGTCAGTACCAGGTCCTATTGGTGTTGACATAGATAATGAAGTTGGTTGGTTCAAGTTGCAAGCCTAATTGTGCTACCAATGTAGAAGATATAAAAGAATGTGTGGAACCTAAATCAAATAATACATGTACCATTGTATTGATCAAGGGAAATATACCTTCCACCACATTATTATCATCTGGAAGAGGTTGTTGGGTCATAACATAGGCTCTTTCTTGCTGCCTTTGTCCCTGATTTTGGTGGTTCTGCCTGGGCTGGGCGTTTGCAGCAGGTGGAACTTGTTGGACTGGGACTGCGGTAACTGACTATTGCGGTTGTGGAAGGTGGGGTCAGAGCCTTTTTGCGTGGCCCTGTTGGCCATAATTGTAACAAGTCAACCTCTGATGGTTAGGCGCTTGTTGTTGGTTCAGTTGGCCCGGTTGATTATGGTGTTGTTGGCCACCACCTCTGCCATTTCCATTGCGGTGACCGCCCCTTCCATTGTGGCCTCTTCTGTTATGATTTTGAAAACCCTGTTGGCCAAGGTTAAAAGTTTGAGCCGCAGGTGCAGTGGCCTTTTGCTTTTACACGTGGGCTGGGAGGGCTGGGTTTTGAATATGATAGGGCTTCTTCTTGTTGCCCTGCTGGGCAAAATTTGCCACCTATTTTCCTCTATTCTTTCTCTGTTCTTGCTCAGTTTTCTCTTGTTCGAAGTTCATGACCATATTGACTAGCTTCCTGTAATTCTTGAGCTCCAAAATTGACAAGGTTAGTCGAATTTCTGGACGAAGGCTATTATAGAATTTCTCAGCCTTATCTAGCTCCGTTGAGATGGTGGAGAGAGAGAAAACTGATAGTTCCTTGAACCTGACAGCATACACCTGGACTGTCATGCTACCCTAGTAAAGCCTGTAAACTCCTAGCGTCTTTGCTTCTTCACTGCGCTAGGGAAGTACTCATTAATGAATAGTGACTCGAATTCTAACCAAGTCATGTCTGTTACATTGACCCTTGGGTCTTCCTTCACCGTTATCCACCAAGTGTTAGCTCCACCAACAAGTTGGTAGGAAGCTAGTGGAAATTTTTGACCATCGTCGACTCCCATAGCCTCAAGGGCCTCATTTGACTCATCAAGCCATTTCTATGCTTCATCCACATCAATGGTGCAGGAAAAGGTAAGGGGTTGTAGCCTTTTATATTTCGTAATATGGTCGGTTTGGCTCTTCGACCCAGATCGAACAGGTGCCTGGACAATAATCACTTGATTAGCCGTAGTCTCACAGACGACCGTTTGTATAGTCACTTTCATCACCTCAATGAATTCAGCAAAAAAGTGTCCTTGCCCGAAGGCATGACGACCTTGTGTAGGTTGAGGTGGCATTGCTTATCCAGAAGTGATGGCAGTGTCGTGTGCGGCTTGCTCTATCCTCGAAGGCAGCAGTTCCTAATTATGTGTCTCAGGAGGTACCTCCTCTGTGGGACAGACTATGCATGACCTTCCTATTTTCCTCGGTTGCATTTTTCTCACTGGCAAGGAGAAAAAAAATAGAACTCCGCTTTAGGAAATGTAGCCAAGTATAGTAATATGATATTCTCAGCAATTCTTAAGTTTGAGAGTTTTGTAATTATAAAATCACCTATTTTTCTAGGTATGGTGTAAGGTTTTTTTGTGAGGAATCAAAGAATTTCATGTGTCTCGTATGTTTGAACAAGGGATAAAACAAGGTTGGAGTGTTTGTATAATAAGTATAAAGTCTTGGAAGTATTTCAAATATTTTGTTTTTGGTTTTATGAACATACTTTTTTTTTAAAGTCCATACGAGTCATAAAAATTGTGAGACTAGCCTCGGCAAATTCCCTAGTCTAGCGTTCTATCGCATTCTTATGTGTTCAAACTTTTTTCCGTAGCTTTTTCGATTATTATCCAAAGTCCTGTATCTTATACCACACTAATTCGGTAATAAGGGTACAAGCAAGTTGAGCTGTATGAACACGGTCCCTAAGAAAACATCAATTGGATAGGAGTTCACTAATAGTATCGTTCAAGTTTACTCGTCTCATACTGCACAAACTTAGTGATTCAACTTTTCCAGATGTTTTCCACACGAGGTCGTGGGTTTTCTTATTTCCAAAGTTTTATTTGGTATCTACCAATTTTGTTGTGTCTCATACCACTCCAAAGTTAGCGATACGAAAGAAAATAATGGTTGTAAAGTCAGCCCAAGAAACATAGTCTCAAATAAAAAATATTTCATTATAAAAATAAAAAAAGATTTACAATGCCAGTAAATATTTTTTTAATTTTCCTGTCTACTATTCCGCTTAGTTCTCCTACTAGTCACAAAGTGACCACTAGAAGAAGGCTGAGAGGCGTTATGTTGTTCTTCTAAGGCTTGAATTTTGTGTTTCATAGTTCTAAACTCATCACGCATTTCATCAAAACTTGACATAATAGTTTGAAATCGATCATCTTGGTTGGTTGGTTGTCCCCTAGGGGAAAGTAGGCCGGTTGTCCCATCAATGGTGGGTAGGTTGTGGGCATTGTTTGAAATTGTTGGCTGGTTGGCTGACCCATTGGTGGAGGGTAGTTGGTTTGATTATATGAGGTTCCCCTAACTGGAACTTCTTGGAAGGTTGGATTTGCTTGAGTCGGAAAGTCTTGAAAAAGTGAACTCATCGGGGTATCCTGTCTTCCGAAGTTTGGTGTAACCTAATTTTGAGATGGTTGGTTCATAGGGAATTGTGGAGTCGATTGGTAAGGCACTTACTGAATTGGAATCCCTTGAGACGTCATATTCCCTTGGGCCGAGGGGTTCCAGAAAGGTGGATTTACTGGAACTCCCTGTTCATCAAGATCTGTATTGGGTTGGTCAAAATTTCCTTCTTGGTTCTCAAAGATTTCATCTTCTGTGAGCCATTGTTGATTGGGTTGTTCATTGTTTGAATCTGGGTCTCTCTCAGTCATTTGTCTTGCTTCTTTATTTGGCACTTCTCTAGTAGGAATTTTTGGGCTACTTTGGCCATCTACTGAATGATGATGTGTGGCTAGGGAGACGACAATTCCCTTGTTTAGGCAATATAAAACAAGGAGTTGAGCCCTTGTCATCATGCCCCAACTCACCACTTCGGGCAGGATATTATCCACCACAATCTTCCTTAGGCCTCCAAGGTTTGGTCTTAAGAGTGTATTTGGGAGGCAGGCGTATTTTTTTTCGGTGTATGCCATCTGAGTGAGGGAGGTGAATAGTTGTTCTCTTGATTTTGTGATCTCCACAACGACTTGAGATCCATGTGGATTTATGATTTAGGTTCCTGTGGGGATTTCCATTAGTTGAGCAATAGCTTCGATATTGACAGAAATTGTCACTCCCATAACCTGTGTCTCCAAGATACGGCTACTTTCGTCCTCCTAAAGTCCCGCAATGCTCATGTTGTTGTAAAACAACCTAACCAAGTTGAGAGAGACATAACCCTCAACATTAGTTATGTTTAGCCACCCTAGTTTCGCGAGCTTGTTGTGAAGGATTGGGTGTAAGCGACGATTCTTCATGTCTATGTTCCTCATTAAAATAACCTTCCGATTGTAAAGGTCCGTCAGTCTTGCGAAAACCTATTCCTGACTACTGGAAGTCATTCCTTCACTAACGGCTATTTTCTTGTTGAAGGAAGATAAAATTTGTATAGTGCATAAAAATATATTCCTGAAATTTTTAAGATTTACGTTGGACAATATTTTTCACTTTCCTCTTGATGTTTATGCCAACATTTCATCTAATTTCTCATTGGCAACAAATTATATATATATATTTATTTATTTATTTTTCTCCTAAGTGGTGGTTTGGGGTGGGCTGTGGACCTTTCTCTCTGATACTATTTAATGTCACACCTCGCCCGAACGTGTCAGGACCCTTTTCACAATCCCCCATGGCATCCTGACCGGCACAGAAATCTAACCATCATATCACCCATAGGACCATTAGAGTCCTGTTAAGCCTCAATCAAGACTCGGACAGAGTCTTCCCTGTAAACTGGACATCTCACAATCTCAACAACCTGATAAACATCTCATATAAATCATCATCAACACATATATACATCACATCAAACCAAATATACATGTATCATCATCCCCATCAAAAATATTTCATCTCATACCTAAAGATCATCATATCCATTATTAAATTCTATACTTTGTTAATATCTAACAGTCACTAACTATTACAACAACATGTCCATCTACGTAATTATATATGTGGGGTTATATACATCTATTCACAAAAACAAAATACATGTATACAACTTCAATAACCTACATCAAAAAATAGCTTTTCTAGCAAGACACAGTTCTAACTTTGATAAGCTATTCCTTTGCCCTTATCTGCCACTGAAGGACCTGAAAAATTTTAGGAATAGAATGAGCCAACGGTGCCCAGTGAAATAGAATATTCAATCATACCATCATCTACACATCTACATAATCATGTATGCTCGTGTATGTTATGTAAAACAACATGCAAACACCCATATATATATATATATGTATGCACATTCAATACAACATGTAAATCACATTCATTCCCATTCACATTTCAATTAGCTTTCCCAAGACTTATGTACTGCATAGTCAATGGGTACTCACTACAACCTTTCAGCCAGATGGTAAAGTGGTCTAGTTCTATATACTATCCAGGAGCACTAAAAACTATTCTAAAGAACGAATGTAACAGTACTTTAGTTCCGAGAAAACATTCTCCTTTTTTAACTTAATTAGCTTTCGTCGCAAATAATACTAGAACAATGACTCACTTCCCAATCGAATAGATTCCCATATAGACCTTTAAATCTAACTAGGATCACTAGACCCGATTATTCTCGCAGGGAGCAGCTCAACCTACTTCGAATGTCCAAAAGTCTAGCTCCAATAGATTTATCAGTCAATATAGACAATCTATGCCTTTTCTCATGTAACAACCATCATACACATGTTTAAACATTCAATTACACGTAATATGATGACATAAATGATGAATAAAATTGAAATTCTACTCACAACCAATTTTGCTAGAAGAACTTTCTCATAGTACCAACTCACTCCGCACTTCTACTCAAACCTTACAAATATTAACTTATTCTCAAAATCAACCTATTACCTTTATGTACAAACCCCCAATTATGCTTATCATTTCAACCATGAAAAATTCATCAATTGCCCATTTTTTTAATTCAATTATAATCTATACTATGGTAGAAACACTAAAAATCATCAATTAAGTTATTTTCTCATGTTCCTAACTTAATTTCCCCAATCTCTTTACTATTTCCAAAAATCTGGAAATTCTTTAATTCAAGCACTTAGCTAAATTTTCAGCTCATACAACACTAGAATTTTAACTCTAGCTTTTCAATTCAGTCCTATAATTATATTTGAGTCTCCCAGACCCGTGATGATCAGTCTAAATAATTTCTACCACCCTCTAAACTAGTTTCAAAGTGAAAGACAATAGAAATAAGTTTTTTTAACCTTATTTTTATAAGTCTCTAAGTCCAACATATTTACTAGAACCATTCAATCGCATACTAAAAATATCAATCGATATCCAAAAATCATGATCTTGGTATCGAAACGTCCGAAATTCAGTCCTCTACGTTTGATGGTTTCAAATCAAAATTTCACTGGAGTTTGACATGGTTCGAACGGTCTCTAGTGTCCAATTTGGCTTCTTGCAGCTGTACTGACACCAATAGTACACATGAACATAAACAAACTACATATTCGCGATCTTACGTGACTATATGAGTGATAATATATAATTTTTACGTATTTCGAGTCAAAGTGGGTCAAAACCCCATTTTTGAAAACTCTACAAAACACCTCCTATAACAAAAAGTAATCTACTAGAATAGTCATACACTAGTTAAAGATCAATTTCAGGACAAAAATAGTGAAAATCACTTACCGGCACGACGGATTTGGCCGCAAAACTCGCGAAACCTCCACGTCTTTTTTTCTTTTCTTCTTTTTGTCTGCTACTTTCTTCTTTCTCTTCATTTTCTCTTTTCTTCTTTAATTCTTTTTTTTTTGTTTTTTTTGTTTCATTACATTAAAATCAAAAGCAAACAAAAGCAACATGTTAATTTCACTCCCATGCTTTACATGTAATTTAGTAAACTAACTCCCACCATATAATGTAACATATAAGTTTTTGTTTCATAATTAAATGACAACAACTTATACTTTACTATAGTTTAAATTAAATGAATATACTTCAACTTCCATTTAATTAATCCACTCATCTCATTTCATCCACCATATGTAATCAACTACCAGTGTCACTGCTTTAGCTTTCTCTCTACTAATAGGCTGAGGAGTGCTTCCTTGAGATACTATTGGTGGATTCGGACACTCAAACCTTCGATGTTCAGGCTGTCCACACTGATAGCAAATATATGGTGCTCTAGGTGTAGTAGATCCCATTTGTGAAGCAGTGTTAGGTACTCTAAAGTCTGACTCTCACTCCCTCTGCCTCTACCTCTGCCTCTGCCTCTGCCTCTGGCATATGTCTACTGAACTGGTGGCTTAGTCGCAGTACTCTAAATCTGTATAGCAGCCAGTGTGGATGGAGTAGTCGCAGACTGAATCACAACTCCTCCTGGTACAGTATGGAACTCACTCGGTGCACCCTTACTGAACTTTTGTCTTTTCCCCTACTTCTTCTTACCCCACGAAGATTGTGGCTTACTACCAGAAGTTGCATGTATCTGTGGTGCCCCACTCTGAGTCACCTGCACCATACTAGTGCTACGCTGCTCTGCCAGCTCAAATTTCAAAGCCCTATGAACAACTTGCCTGTACTGATCTATCCCAGTCACGGACAATGCCTGCTGAATCACTAGTCTCAAGCCCCCACAAAAAGTATGAAATCCTTTTTTCCTCATCCTTAACTAACTTAGGTGCATAAGCAATATTATCTAATAATCATAAGCCATTTACATACACAACATCTACAAATTCTTGGGGTCCCATTTTATAAAAATGAGGGTCGTTACAGGACGCGCCTAATGCATTATAACAGTTATCGTGTGCGCTGGTACACAATTCAAATACAAGTCTGTTTTTATTAAATACAGAATATATTTTGTACAGAATGTAGGCTGTCTTTGAACCGCTAATAATGACGGAACATCCTCCCAAAAATCTCCTTAATTAATTGAACAATTAAGTAAGGGATACAAAAACGAGGGCCCAAAACACCTCCACCCAATCCACCCTAAACTCCTGTAAAATGGTTAAAAAAAGGATGAGCTATTGCCCAGTGGGTAAAAAAGAAGACATCATAATCATACATCGCATATACACAACATGGCATCATAAATAGTGCAACATAGCTTAACATGTAATTATACATAACACCGTCTCGTAATGGCTCTGTGACCGTATATCGCCCTAAGTTCACGTACAAATGTCCATCTCCAGATAATCCTAGGTTCACATTATACGTCCATCTCTAGGGAAACATCAATAAAAGTGGGCACGGTTGCACCAGTAAATAATCCATAGGTCACAGACCACTTACATCTCTAGGTGGTTATTATTTTATGTATAATGATTATGCATGTACGGGTCTGGTCTTTACTTATATTAGACAGGATTTGGCAGCATCTAATGATGCTTATCAGTGTTATCATCACCGCGTGTATTGTTAGGATGTCCAGTATAACTTATACAAGTAGACATCTTTCAATAGAACTAACCAGACCAGTCTCCATGTTGAGAGGTGGAACACAAGGTCTCGCTTAAATACAAAGTCTTCTAGAGCAGCAAGCTGCCTCCCGTTCACTATTCAAAGTTACTGAGGACAAGACTAAGTCTGGTTTAGTCAAATTGACCACTAATCCGACATAGTAATAGTGTAATAAGTTGACTCCAAATATTAAGGCATAAGTATGACATGTATGAACATTATACACAATAATGCAGTGTAAGTGAATAATAGACATAATGATAAATGAATGAAAACTTTATGAAAAGTCATAAAATGTGCAAACCTATGTCTCGTACCCACCTTCAAATTAAACACTTGATGTTCCACTCTCTTGGCCGGGCAGCGACTTCGCACCGTACCAGTGGAGAGAATCTCTAAGAGAGAGAGTCTCAAAAGAGAAAGAAAGCCTTAAAAGAGGGAGAGAGGGTGCCAAAGGAGTGAGAAGAGAGGTGGAGAGATTGGTGTGAAAAATGAGGGGGAATTTTTATAGAAAAAAGGGGTGCCCGAACATTCGGGTACTGCCCTTTTTTTGTGTGTGTATAAGCCAGGGGTATTACAGGACCACTATACCCGATTATGCTTGTAGGGAGTAAACTCAACCTACTCGATTATATCCAAATGTCTACCTCCAATAGATTTATTAGTCTATATAAAAAATCTCTGCCTTTTCCTCGTGCCACAATCAAACATGCACATGTACAAGTATTCACATATAAATATTATGATGATATAAATGACAATATAATAAAATTCTACTCACAACAATTGCCGGAAATAATGCCCACACTCAATACGGAGTCATGTCGCTTTACCACTGCCTGCACATATCATTTCATTTCATATTAACATCTTTCTTTATTATTTCTGATTTCACATAATCTCTAACTCATTATAATTTTAACTCTAATTTATTTACGTATCTTTTATTTTATATTAATTTCTAACTTCCCAATTCATTCAACTAATTCCATAATTCTATTCCAGTTTCACATACACATAATGGTTAGCCTAAATAATTTCTACCACTCTCTAAAATATATTCAAAGTAAAAGACAGTAGAAATAAGCTTTTGAACCTTATTTCTACAAGTCTCTAAGTCTAACGTATTTACTGGAACCATTCAATCGCATACTAAAAATATCAATCGATATCCAAAAATCATGATCTTGGTATCGAAAAGTTCAAAATTCAGTCATCTACGATTCTATAGTTTTAAACTGGAATTTCACTGGAGTTTGACATGGTTCCAAAGGCCCCTAGTGTCAAATTTGGCTTCTAACAGCTTACTGGCGCCAATATTACACATGAACACAAACAAACTACATATTCGCAATCTACGTGACTATAGGAGTGATAATATATAATTTTTACATATTTCAATTCAAACTAGGTAAAACCCCGTTTTTAGAAATACTACAAAACACCTCCTTTAGCAAAAATTAGACCACTAAGATTGTTACACGTTGCTTAAAGATTGATTTTATGACGAAAGAAAGTGAAAATGACTTACTGGCGTGACGAATCAGCCGCAAAACCGTCACTTTCCCATTTCTCTCTTTCTCTCTGCTCGTACTTCTTCTTAGCGTTTTTTTTTCTTCTCCTGGACGTGATGAGCAACTTGAATGAGCTTTATATTATCTTATGATCCCATGCTTTTCATGCTACATACTAACCAACTCCATTTAATTAATCCACTCATCTCATTTGACTTCATTTAATTCATATCATACCATACTTTCTCATTTAAATATAGTTTTCATGCTTCCATTTGCTCGATTTAAACTTTATAAACACATGCACTACATTTAATAAACCAATATTATATAATATTCATAGCATAAATACACTCATAAGCAATTTACGTCATAAGAAACATACCACACAACATCTAAAAATCTTAGGGTCCCATTTTATGAAAATGAGGGTCGTTACAATCTCCCCACCTTAAAAGAAATTTCGTCCTTGAAGTTTAAAAGTTAGGAAGCATACCTCATTTCATAAATTCTGAGAAATGCTCCTTCTTATAATCTTCATGTTCCCAGATATATTGTTCCTCACCATGAAATTGCGACTTGACCTTGACCATTGGAATTTTTTTATTCCGGAGCTTTTGCACTTTCCTGTCAAGAATCACCACTGGCATTTCATCATAAGTCTCATTCTGCCTCAAGTCTAGATGCCTCCAATCCAACACATGGGTAGGATCTGGATAACACTGCTGAGTAGGATCTGAGTGATACTTCCTCAACATCGAAACATGGAATACATTACGTATTGTTGCCAACTGAGGCGGTAAGGCTAACATGTACCCAACCAAACCAATCTTCTCAAAGATCTAAAAAGGTCTAATGAATCTAGGCGCTAATTTCCCTTTTACCCCAAATCGAGTCTGCCCTTTCTATGGTGGACCTTTAATAGTACACGGTCTCCCTCATCAAACTCTAGGGCTCTCTTTTTGATATCCACATAACTTTTTTGTCTATCTTGGGCTGCCTTCATGTTTTGTTTAATCTGCTTTATTTTCTCTGTGTATTCTTGCACAAAAACAGGACCCATCAAAGCGGTATCCCCCACCTTAGTCCAACAAACTGGAGACCTACATGGCCTCCCATATAACGCTTTAAACGGAGACATACAAATACTGGATTGATAACTATTATTATATGCAAACTCACACAGATGAATATACTCTTCCCAATTCCCACCAAACTCTAAAATACAGAATCTGAGCATATCCTAAAATATCTGAATCGGTCTCTCTATCTGACCATTAGATTGGGGATGAAAACTTGTACTGAGATTCAGCCGAGTACAGAGCTGCCTCTTCAACCCCTGCTACAATCTCGAGGTAAACCTCAGATTCATATCTGATACTATCGATACTGGTACTCCATGTAATCGAACAATCTCACGTACATACAATCGGCTCAGTCTGTCTATAGAATCTTTAGTGTTCGTCGGAAGAAAGTGAGCAGATTTAGTCAGTCTGTCTAATATGACCCAAATGGCATCATGTCTCTGTTGCGATCTAGGAAGTCCCATCACAAAATCCATAGCTATATGCTACTACTTCCATCCAGGAATGGCAAGTGGTTACATCTGCTCTCCAGGCTTCTAATGCTCAGCCTTCACTTGCTGCATATTTCACATTTCCTGATATACTCAGCTATATCTCTTTTCATATCTTGATACATCTTGGTAGCACCTGGATGAAAAGCATATCTGGATTTATGTGATTTCTGAAGTACCTCTCGTCTAAGCTACGGACTTGTAGGAATCCATAATCTCCCTCTGAATCGCAAAGCACCATCTGAAGTCAATGACCAGTCCTCACGACTGTCATCAATAGCCCAAGTCCTGAGCATCACATAATCAACAGCTAACTGATGTTGATCTATCACCTCCTGAATATGAACTAGTTAAGCCCTCATTTGAGCATATATAACTGTATCTGTGGAGATAGGATGAATACTCATCATAGTAGCATCCTCTAGTAGTCTCCACTCATGAGACATCTGACTAGCCATAATAGCAGTCTCTACTTTCTTTCTGCTCAACGCATCAACCACTACATTAGCCTCCCCTGGATGATACTCCAGTGTGAAGTCGAAATCCTTGAGAAACTCGACCACCGCCTCTGCCTCATATTCAGATCTTTCTCTGAGAACAAGTATTTTAGACTCTTATGATCTGAATAGAGCGTGAATTTCTCCCCATAAAGATAATGTTTCCATATTTTTAGTCCAAAGACAATTGCAACCAACTCTAAATAATGTACTGGATAGTTCTTCTCATGCACCTTCAGTTGTCTTGATGCATAAGCAATGACCCTATCCTTCTGCATAAGTACACAACCCAAACCTGTATGAGAAGCATTTGTATAGATCACTAACTCTTGGCCAGGTTCTAGTAAGATCAACACTAGTGCAGATGTCAACTTTCTTTTCAGTTCAACCAAGGCATTTTCACACTCATCTGTCCACACAAATGACACATTCTTCTGAGTTAGCTTGGTTAATGGTGCAGCTAGCTTTGAAAAACTCTGCACAAACCTCCGGTAATAACCAACCAATCCTAGAAAACTTCTGATCTCTGTCACTGTGGTGGGTCTTGACCAACTAAAAATAGCCTCAATCTTAGCTAGATCAACTGAAATTCCCTCTTAGCTCACCACATGACCAAGGAATTTCACCTCTGATATCCAAAACTCACACTTGCTAAACTTAGCATATAGTTTGTGCTCTTTTAAAGTTTTCAAGGTCATCCTGAGGTGTTTTTCATGCCCCTCGTGAGTTTTGGAATATATCAGAATATCATCAATGAAAAAAATAATGAATTGGTCTAGATATGGCTTGAACACTCTCTGCATCAGATCCATAAACATGGCTGGTGCAATGGTCACACCAAAAGGCATCACCAAAAACTCATAGTGTCCATATCTAGTTTTGAAGGTTGTCTTAAGTACATCTTCCTCTCTGATCCTCAACTGATGGTAACTTGACCTCAAGTCAATCTTCGAGAAGAATTTAGCTCCCTTCAGCTGATCAAACAAATCATCAATGTGTGGAAGAGGGTACTTATTCTTCACAGTCACCCAGTTCAACTGTCTGTAATCAATACACAACCTCAAGCTCTCATCTTTCTTTTTAACAAACAAGACTGAAGCTCCTCATGGTGACAGACTTGGGTTTATGAAGCCTTTAGCCAACAGTTCTTCTAACTGTATTTTCAACTTTGTAATTTCTTAGGCGCCATTCTATACGGTGCCATAGAAATAGGTTTAGTACCAGGAATTAGCTCAATGATAAAGTTAATTTCCCTTCTAGGAGGTAATCCAGGTAAATCTGCAGGAAACACCTCTGGGAACTCTTTCACAACAGGAATGTCATCAAGCTTAATCTCGCTGGTCTTTTCATCTTCTGGTATCAAACCAGCTAACACTTTTCTCTCATCATCTGTCACCAATCTACCTCTAGTAGTTGGTTTATCTGATGCTCCTCCTTTATACTCAAAGGCAGGATATCCAATAATTTGGAATATAATTTTCTTAGCAAAGCAGTCTGCATAAACATGACAGGTTACTAGCAAATCCATTCCTAGGATAGCATCAAATTCTAAGAACTTTAGAATTCTATAGTTCACAGGCATCTCATAATTACCCAATCTAACTATGCAGTGCTCACAAACCATATTAGGGCAGGTTCTCTCTCCTGATGTTGTACTCAACATCAACCATGCACTAGCTCTAACAGGAGTAAGTTTTAATATATCTACCACATGCCCAAAAATAAAAGATAATGTAGAACCAGCATCAATAAGCACATACATAGGCATATCACATATAGTGATCATACCTTCTACCAATGTCTTTAATGCTTCTGGGTTGGGTTTTGTCACTGCTTTAGCTTTCTCTTTGCTGATAAGTTGAGGTGTGCTACTTGGAGACACCACTAGTGGATTCGGACACTTAAACCTCTGGTGTCCTGGCTGTCCACATTGGTTGCAAATGAATGGTGTTCTGGGCACAAAAGATCCCACCTGTGAAGCTATGTCATGTACTCTAAAATGCTGACTCTCACCTCCTCTGCCTCTACATCTACTGGTGGTTTGGTCACAGTAATCTGAGTTTGTATAGCAGTTGCTTGTGTCTGTGGTGCCTTACTCTGAGTCGCCAGTACCATAATATTGCCCTTTTACTCTGCCAGCTCAAACTTCAAAGCCCCATTAAAGGCTTGCCTGTACTGCTTCCCCCAGTTACTGACAATGCCTGTTAAATAATTGGCCTCAGTCCTCCACAGAAATATGAAATCTTTTTTTCCTCATCTCTAACCAATTTAGGTGCATATGTTGACAGTTGAGTAAAATGAATCTCATACTCACGTACTGTCATATCACCTTACCTAAGAGTAAAAAATTCAAGCTTTTTCCTTTCCCTTTTAGTAGGAGGAGCATACATCTCGAGGAACAGTTCCTTAAATCTAGCCCAAGTCTTCACATGGCCTTCAGTAGTTAGCACTAATATCCACCACTGCCCTGCATCACTTTTTAGCATGTGTGTAACAAACAACACCTAAGTCTCATTATCAAGTTTTAAGGATCTTGCATTATTTTCCATGTTGAAGATTCAATCCTCTGCCTGCTTGAGATTTACACACCACCATAAAACTTCTGGGGTTTCATTCTTATAAACCTCTGCATCAATTCAGATTGATGCATCATCACATCACCTGCTGATGTGAGTATAGGTGATGGTTCTGGTACAGCTGCAACATGCTCTATTGCAATCTCAACTCTACTAGTACTTGCCTCAACTTTACCAGGATCAACTGCTGAGGCACTGCTAGAGTTGGTTGCCGCATACCAGTATCCATCCTAACCATCCACTCTTGCATTTGAGTGTTCTGGGCCGTTAACAATCGACCATGTGCCTCTACCAGATCCTTTAATCTCTTAATCTTGTCCTGATTTGTTTGCTCTGGGCGCTCCATATGAGTACCCCTTGGTCTACCTCTTCTTCTCATCCTCATTTGAAACATCAAATTGAGGCGACCTTCACATATAAAAAAAGCAAAATAGATCATCTGTCATCATATCTACCATACTATATTAATACACACAGAAAATAATACAGTAAGGCTTATGCATTATCTTGAAGCTTTTACAATCCTAAGTCTTACATAACCTAGGCTCTGATACCAACGCTGTCAGGACCTCTTCACCAATCCCAGAGCATCCTGACCGACACAGGAATCTAACCACCATATCAACAATAGGACCATTAGACCCCTGTTAAGCCTCAACCAGACTCTAACAGAGTTTCCTTTGTAAATATGCCATCTAATACTTTACAAAACCTGATAATCCACAAATAGCTACAAACTCAATATATTCAACATCTAACCACATTCATCTAATTATAAAATCCACATCGTATGACATCCATCTAATATAAACAAGTATGGGGTGTTATATACATGTATTTACATAATTCCAAAATATCAAAATACAAGCATATATTCTTAACATTCTCAACCTACATCAAAACAAGACTCTTGCAAAACACTAGTATCTCACTGGAATGCTATTCCCTTACCCTTATCAGCAACTGAATGACCTAAAAAAGGGGAATAGGGTGAGCCAACAGTGCCCAGTGAATAAAAATCATATATACCATCATCTATACATCTACATCATCATGTATGCATGAGCATGTTATGCCAATCAATATGCAGTATATACATCTCATAGCAACATCCAATATACAATGCAAACCAATTCCATATGCAACACGCATATTTCGACCTTATTCAAGTATGTGACAAACTTTTCCAAGACAAATATGAATACATATTGTCAGTAGGTACTAAGTTTATAGCTTAAAGTCACATTCAAGCCTTACTTGAATAATTCAGCCATATGTACTAATGGACTAGTTCTTTGTACTATTCAGTACTTACCAACTAGTGTTCTAAAGAAAAAATGTAAATCGTACTCTAATTCCAAGTAAACATCCCTTTTTTCAAACATAATTAGCTTTCCTCGCAAACCATACTAGAACACGTCACACTTTCCAACTGAAAAGATTCCTACATAAACCTTTAAATCTAAATAGGACCACTAGACCCAATTATTCTTGTAGGGAGTAAACTCAACCTACTCGATTATATCCAAATGTCTAGCTCCAATAGATTTATTAGTCTATATAGAAAATCTCTGTCTTTTCCTCATGCCACTATCAAACATGCACATGTACAAGTATTCATATATAAATATAATGATGATATAAATGAAAATATAATGAAATTCTACTCACAACATGTCACGACGCCCCTGACGTAGGCTGACGTCATGACCGACACAGTGTACTATACACCGTACATACCCATATATAATATATAATACACTGTCAGCCTCAACGGACATTCACAATAATTCTCAACAGTTTTTGGAAATTTCGATAGCATCTCCCCATAAAATGGACATTTCACATTTTTTTTCCTAATATACCACAAATCAAATCCAATATAGATATATATAATCATTCCATTCATTCACACATCAAATTCTCACATAATAGATACTTACGATCATCCCATTCCATCATCACAAGCCTTGTATAACTAAAATATTTAACTATAATTCACATTACCACACAACCCATCTAGGTGATATTATGGATATAGTATGTGATAATTATACTTATCAAAATAAAGAAAAATAACTCATATCCTCCAATGCATACATACACATACTAGACAAAGGCTCACGTGATTATCACTCACGGATTTTTCCTTTTTCCTTCGACTCAATACCTGAAATATTGGAGAAAATGGAGTAAGCAATCAACTGTGAATATATCTCTTGATATGGCAATTTTGTGCATTTAGGGAAACATGGCATTTAAAATTATTTCAAAAGCACATATGCAACATTCATTAAAATAAGATACATACACACAAGATATAGTTATGCTCATTCAATAAACCAATGCACAGTTTCATAAAAAAAAAATTACCATCTCCCTCCTTCAAGGCAAGAGAGCGGGTCTAACCCTTGTATGGCCGTTACAAGGTAGCCACAGCCTCTCATTACCCAATTCACAGTCATTTCAAGGATCTCCAATCCTTGTTAGGACAGGTCTATTGACAATGAGGTTACGCATAACACTCATCCGGGTTTAATTCCTAACGAAATGACAACATATGCGATCTGCCTTCGCACGTCTCGCATACTCCAAATGCCAAAAAAATCATTTATGAATGCAAATTAAAACACAATGCAACAATATATGCATAGCATATTTACATTCAAACATTTCATATATATAAAATGTCATATAAGAACCAAAATCAAGAAAATATACTTACAGTACAAGACTTTTCAACTTAAATACCATCACCGTCGCTTTCGAGTCCAGCTCCAATATAAATCCATAAATCCAACTAACGCAACCTGTCACAACCACTTCATAATTCAATTTTATTTATTCATATCTATTTACATCTTCAATTCCTCAACTCACGTCAAATCACCAATAATAAAGATCAATCTTAAAAATATTATACGCATTCTGTGACTTTAGATTCCAACTCAATTTAGGACTCATAAGCAGTTGAAGAAACTACTATCTCGTTTCTGTGGTCAATCTAGATATTTCCACAAGAAAGAACAGTGAAAATAGATTTCCAATTCATATTTTCATTAATTCTCAGTTTATTTTTCTACTGGAACATATATCAATTTTATTAAAAATCTAGAACATTCCTAAAATTCTTCTGTCCACATCGACATGTGTAAAATCAGTCATTCTATCATTCTACTACCTTCAACAGGTATTTTATTGAGGTTTTACACGTTCGCGAAGGCATCCAAAGTCAATTTTACTCACAAAAATCATATATTTAGTTACTAAAAATATCAAATCATATCAAAAATCACAATCTTAGCATCGAAACGTCCGGAATTCAATTCTCTACGATTCTATGATCTCAAACCGGAGTTTCATTGGATTCCAATTCCGTTTTATTCACTAGAAACAATTATAGTACTGTTCACGTCACTATTTATGTTACTGTTCATTGGAAACATGAAAATTTTTACTAAAATTGTCAAACGGTCTCCAAAAATCATGAAATTAGCATCGATGGACTCGCAACAGTGCATTCTACCATTCTATAGCCTTAAACTGGAGTTTCATAGGGTTTTAAATGATTCAAACGGTCTTCAATATAAACTCTAACTTTCAACAACTTCCAATGGCTATAAAAATTCCAAATGAACACATAATTGAAATCGAACCACATATTCGGGGCTCTTACAGTCTAGGGAGTGTTTTTCCACCTTTTGAACAAATTTTCATTCAAGTTGGGTCAAAACCCCACTTTTAAAAACACTCTAAAACAACTCTCACAGCTAAAATTACTCCGCTAGAATCGTTACATCTAGCTTAGATATTAATTTCACGAAGAAATAGAGATAAAATCACTTACCGCAAGTCCCGATTTCGCGCGAATCCCTCGTTTCTCCCTTCCGTTCTTCTTCTCCTTCTCCTTCTCTCGTTCTTCGTTCATTCTTTTCTCTCTTTCTTTTGCAACTTCTTTTCTTTTTTCTTTTTTTTTTCTTTTTGTTGCAAACCATCGGAGATAAGAGGGAGATTAGAAGTGAGAGTTGATATTTATATATACAAATGATCCAATGTACCTAGACTCCCTTTAATAACCAACTCCTCCATCAAATTTTATTGAATTCAACTCATCTCATTTATATAATTCAATTTCAATCTACACAATTTTCTTAATTTAATTTATAACTCAATTCACTTATTTCACACGTATTCATATACACATGCATTAAATCATATTATTCATTAAGTCATTAAATCATACTTTAATCCACATATTTAACTAACCAACCCCATAAATTAATCAATTTAATTCAACTTCATTTTTTCAAATTGTAAGCACCCATATAGGATGATTTCATATGTATCATCTTCATTTAATAATTTTATTTATTTACTAATACCCCTTAAATATAGCATGTATTTTCATACACGCATATATTTGACTTATATGTATAAAATATATGTATTATACATCTTGATATGCGTATAATTTAACGTATATATTTAATTAAAATTACGGGGTGTTACACAACAATTGCCAGAAATAATGCCCGCACTCAATACGGAGTCATGTCGTTTTACCGCTACCTGGACATATCATTTCATTTCATATTAATAACATCTTTCTTTATTATTTCTTATTTCATATAATCTCTAACTCATTATAATTTTAACTCTAATTAATTTACGTATCTTTCATTTTATATTAATTTCTAACTTCTCAATTCATTCAACTAATTCCATAATTCTATTCTAGTTTCACATACACGTAATGGTTAGTCTAAATAATTTCTACCACTCTCTAAAATATTTTCAAAGTGAAAGACAATAGAAATAAGTTTTTTAATGTTATTTATACAAGTTTCCAAGTCCAACATATTTACTGGAACCATTCAATCGCATACTAAAAATATCAATCGATATCCAAAAATCATGATCTTAGTATCAAAACGTCTAAAATTCAGTCATCTACGATTCTATGGTTTTAAATTAGAATTTCACCGGAGTTTGACATGGTTCCAAAGGCTCCCAATGTCAAATTTGGCTTTCGACAACTGTACCGACGCCAATATTACACATGAACACAAACAAACTACATATTTGTGATCTACACGACTATAAGAGTGATAATATATAATTTTTACATGTTTCAATGTGGGTCAAAACTCTATTTTTAAAAATACTACAAAACACCTTCTATAGCAAAAATTAGACAGCTAAAATTATCACACATAGCTTAAAGATCGATCTTATGACGAAAGAAAGTGAAAATGACTTACCGGTCTGATGAATCAGCGGCAAAACCGTCACTTGCCCCTTTCTCTCTTTCTCTCTCTCTCTTTCTCTCTTTCTCTTTTTCTCTCTGCTCGTACTTCTTACCGTTTTTTTTTCTTCTGCTGGATGCGTGATCAGCAACTTAAATGAGCTTTATATTATCTTATGATCCCATGCTTTTCATGCTACATACTAACCAACTCCATTTAATTAATCCACTCATCTCATTTAACTTCATTTAATTCATATCAAACCATACTTTCTCATTTAAATATAGTTTTTATGCTTTCATTTGCTCCATTTAAACTTTATAAGCATATGCACTACATTTAATAAACCAATATTATATAATATTCATAACATAAATACACTCATAAGCAATTACATCACAAGAAACATACCACACAGCATCTACAAATTCTTAAGGTCCCATTTTATGAAAATAAGGGTCGTTACAATATGAGTTTCAATTGAAACCCTAGAAAAGAAAATTAATACTCCATAATTATTTCTAAAAACTCAAAATTATATAGGTTCAATATCATAAAAGGAAAAGAAATTAAATACAAAGGAGAAAGGGAGAAAAGATTAAATTAGCATTAATTCACCAAATCTGGATCTAACTTCTTCGCGTTGGTTCGATGTAGTTTTCATTTTCTTCCAATGTTTCAATTGTCTCTTCTCTTCATGAATATATCTTTTGAGCTTTTCTATCTAGAGAAAAAGGAAAGAAAGAATACACAAAAATCGCAACACAAAAATCCTAGTTCTACCCAGATTCCCTGGCGCCGCAATGCCCATCGTGAGCGCCTATCTATACAAGTTTTCCTGATCTACATGAGGGCTTATGATTCAAGTGATTTTTATCTTCATTGGAGAATTATTCTTATAAGTCAATTATGGTTCTAACTTATTTATTTTATTTTTTTCATGGTACTTTTGCATTGGAATAAAAGATAAATAAAGTTCCAAAGTAACAAAAACTGATTCTTGTAAAGGTTATACTTCAATTAAAGGTTAAAAAAATAATAAAAATATGTGCCTAAAATTTAATCATTATCCTCTACTTTTTTAGGGTTGCAAGTAGGGTTAACAAACATTACTTAAGTGTTATTTCATAGTTGGGTTCGGCAAGAAGAATTTATTTCATCATTCCAGTTTATTTGTGCTTATATTTCTAGTAAGGCATGTATCATATGGTGTTCCTTTTGTGTTTAATTAATTACGAGGCCTATTAATATATTTGGAATTTGGGTTACGGGTAGCTATCATCTTTTATGAAATGATATATTCAAACCTATTAAAGGTTAGCTTTTGAAGGTAGCATAAGTCTCTAAAGGTGGTGGGAGAAAAGCTTTTCATTGTCCAATTTAGTAATCTGGTGGATTGAAAAAGAGTACTGGAACAGGAACCATGGCATTTCGATAAGGCTTTGGTGTTGTTATCTGAAGTGGATGGTTTGAAAAAGCCTTCGGAAGTTGAGATGGTGTGGTCAAAGTTTTGGATACCTATTTATGATCTTCCTATTGCCTATATGACAAAGGAGGTGGCTAAGATGATTGGTGATGCCTTGGGCAAATTTGAAGAAATCTCAGAGGATCAACGATTGTGTTGTTGGGGTAAATCGCTCCGAATAGTGTGGAGATGGACATCCGTAAACCGTTGAGAAGAGGGTTGAAGGTTAAAGCAGCTCAAAGAGAAGACCCACTTTGGGTATCCCTAAAGTATGAGAGATTGCCGGATGTTTGCTACTACTGTGGCAGCCTCTCGCACACAATAAAATTTTGTGAAAAATTTATCTTGGATGGTGTCGATGCACAGAATACTAAATGGCAGTATGGGGCATGGTTAAGATTTAATGATGGAAATCCTTCTACTGGGAGCAAATCTTCGAAAAAGGCAGATGTATCAAAAGGGAAATTTGTTCCCAATGGCGATCGGCTCTCCGGCAAGAGTGGCTCTCCCCAGCAGCTCCGGCGAAGGCGGTAAGGAAGTTGGTGATGTCAGAAGCCATAATGACATATGCAGAGTTCTTGAGAACGAGCTGAGGAAATCTACTGCTCAGACGACGGATTTGTCAGAGAAAACTTCTAAAAATCTTCTAGATCTAACGAGAGATGTTGATCAATTGGAAAAGGTAATGGGTGGCCGAACAGGCAGGCCCAATATTAGATAAAACAAAAAGCCCATGATTCTATGAAGTCAGGTGAATTAGAAGACCAGGTTTGTGTGAGCCAGGTCTTATAAGAACAGAGAAAAAATTCTTAAATCAGGGCTCCCTGGATGTAAGAGAGGTTGGGCTTTTGGAAAAAACCCAAAGTAATTATAACCAAAAGGGAGCCAAGTCCATGGACTTCCAGACTGAAACTTCAATGGCTGATATGATGGTCTGTGAACTTCCAAATCAGAAGAGCCAAATGACATTAAAGAAGGTCTTGCAGCTGCTCCAGTCCAACCTCGCAATGAAGGGGATGGCAAAAGACAAGGAGTGAAGCACCAAGTCAAGTGGAAGAAGCCGGTGAGGGCGTTCCACAGTACTAGCGAAGGCAAGACAGGGGATCGACTCTTCTCTCATGGAAAATGCCCATTCCAAGGAGAAGACATGGAGTTTGATAATGAACCAAAGAGGGCGAAATCTCAATTCCCAACACAACCATGTATTAATGTGCAATCGGTGTGGTCTGCTGGGCAGCCCTGCCAGACGGCATGAGGCTCCTCAACTAGAATGTCTGAGGGCTTGGGAATTTGTGATCTCCACGACCTGGTTCGCTTTAAAGATCCCATGTTTGTGTTTCTTTTTGAGACCAGACTTTGTAATGCTAAGGCGATTTTTCTGAAGGTGAAGCTGGGATTTGATTGTTGCATATCAAGCTCCGTAAAAGACAGAGGAAGGGGTTTGCTAGTCTTATGGAAAAATCCTGCTCATGCAAATCTTAGGTCCATGTCTAAAAATCATATTGATTTATGGATTAAGATGAAGAAGTTCTTGAATGGTAATTAACAAGTTTCTATGGCAAAATATATTCGAACCTTAGGTGTCATTCTTGGGATCTCCTGAGGTGGCTGAAAGACAACTCAGATTTAAAATGGTTAGTAACTGGTGATTTTAATGAGATTTTGGATCATAATGGGAAAAGAGGAGACTCCAGAAAAGCTTCTAAACAACTGGAAGATTTTAGACAAACTATAGATTTTTGTGAACTTCAAGATTTGGGTTTCAATGGCCCAACTTTCACTTGGACCAATAAAATATGTGAGGAAGCTTGTGTCCAAGAAAAACTTGATCGTACCTTTTGCTTAGAAGCCTGGAAGAACTAATTTGTCTTTGCGGAGTGCCATCATCTTGGATTTTATAGTTCTGATCACAGAGCTATTCTTATTGATACTAAGGGCCAGCTCGACAAAAATATTGAATGGAAAATAGGGAAAAGGAAAATGTTTAAGGCTTTGTGGACGAATGAAGATCAAGCTTCAAATATTGTTAAAAATGTATGGCAACATTATCATTCCTCATAGGGCTGTTTCAACCTTACTCAAGCTAAGTCTGTTGGACGGGGGTGAATTGGGTGTAATAGTCATTTTTGAACTTTTCTAAATTCTTAGTGAAAATCTTTTAATTAATCTAGTTATGTACTCAAATTAATTCACAGTGCACAATAAAATTACTGAAAATAAATACAATGCATACAAATGATTTATAGTGGTTCGGCCGCACCTAAGTCCACTACCTAATTTTCCGATTAGGATTTCCAAACTTCACTAATGAATCCTCTTACGGGTGAGGAAAAAACCGTTATAAATGTCTTTTTCAAGGTTCAAGACAAACCTATCCTTTTGAGGACTAAGGATGAACCAAATATTCTTTTCACAGGCTAAGGAAAAACCACTTGATCTTTTCTAAGATAAAGGATGAAACTACTCTTGATTTGAACCGGAGAATCATTAAGTGAACTAAATTTACTTGACTTGACTGTTTCAATCTTGAAACACACCAAAGATGTAACACCTCGTAAATTTAATGAAATACATACGTTGAAGTACACGTATATCGAGATGTATAATACACATATTTTATACGTAAGAGTTAAATATACTCTTGATAATACACGTATTTTATACGTATGAACCAAATAAACGCGTGTATGATTAGTAAATAAATACAATTATGAAATAAAGATGATATGGGATCATCCTATATGGGTGCTTACAAGTTAAAAATTGGAGTTGAATTAAATTGATTAATTTATGGGGTTGGTTAATTAAATATGTGGATTGGAGTATGATTTAATGGCTTATGATGAATACATGTGAAATAAGTGAATTGAGTTGATGGTACATGGTTTAATGAATTAAAGGGATTAATTTAGGGGGAAAGTTGTTTTGTTAACTTGCATGAGGAGCATGGGATAAAATGGGAAAGTTGGTTTGTTAACTTGTATGAGTAGCATGGAATCATTTGTATATATAAATATAAACAAAAATAATAAAAACAAGAATAAAAAAAAAAAAAATGAAAGAAGTTGCTAGTTGTTTCCAACGAGATTTAAAAAAAAAGAAAATGAAAGAAGTTGCTAGAATGCAACGAAAAAAAAAAAAAAAAGAAGAAGCAGAGAGAGAAAAGGAAGAACGGCAGAGAAGAAGGAAAAGGAGAAAAAAAAGGAAACGACGGATTTGCAGCCAAATTCGACGTGCCGTTAAGCTATTTTTACTATTTTTCGTCGTAAAATTACTATCTAAGCTAGATGTAACCTTTCTAGCGGAGTAATTTTTGTTGTGGGAGCCGTTTTACGGTGTTTTGAAAAATTGGGAGTTTTGACCCAATGTGAATGAAAATCCGCTATAAAGGTAGAAAAACGTTCTCTGGACTGTCGGGACCTCGAATATGTGGTTAGATTCAATTTCATTATTTTTGGAGACCATGACAATTTTAATACAATTTACATCTTTCAGATGAATACAAAGAATGAATAGTAAATAGTGAATAGTGAATAGTGAATAGTACTGTGAACAGTGATTTGATATTTTAGTAGCTGCCGATATGGTAAATGATGATTCTCATGATAATCTATGGTCATTTCAGTGTTTAAATTGAGAGTTTAAGGGCATGGATAAACGCTCTTGAGGAAGCAATATTGTTGCTCGATTTTAAAGGTTGGCTTAGAAAACCCGTGTAACCACTGTGAGTATAGTTTTCTTGATTTGGTTCTTGTATTGCACTTTACGCATATAAAATGTTTGATTGTATGCATGTGATATGTATATATAATGCATTGCGTTTTATGGATCATGCAAACTGATTTTAGCAATTGGAGTTTGTAATGATGAGGTTTTGCGAATCCTCATTGTCATTTCGTTAGGAATTAGACCCGGATGAGGTTTTGCGAGTCCTCATTGTCAGTAGGTCTGTCCTAACAAGGGTTGCGATCATTGAAATGACTGTGAATTGGGTGATAAGAAGCTGTGTCTACCTTGTACGACCATACAAGGGTTAGACCCGTTCTCTTGCCTTGCGGAGGAGGGAGATTGTGCATTATGTTATTGAAAACTCATGAAATTTATGATGTTGACATGTACAATATATTCGTTGAATGATGCATGTGTTGAATAAGTGTTTGAAATGATTTTAAATGTCATATTTCTATAAATGTATATAATTGTCATCTCAAGAACTATATTCACTGAGTTGTTGTTTGCTCACCCTATTTCCTCTAATATTTCAGGTATTGATTGGAAGGGAAAAGGAACTTGTTTGGTATGTGTATGTATGCTTGGAGGAAATAGATTATATTTTTGTTATTTTGATATGTATACTTGTCACACATTATATATATGTATTATCATCTAGATGGGATGTGTGGGCATAGATAGCTTAATATATTGGATGATGAAATGAAAATGTGATGTGTGAATGAATGAACTATATTGGATTTGATTTGTGGTATAGAAAAAAAGAAAAAATTATGTAAGTTTGGGACGGATTGTAAGAGTACGTGAAGGCTGACAGTGTATTATATATTGTATACGGGTATGTATAGTATATAGTACGTTGTGCCGATCATGACGTCAGCCTACGTCAGGGGCGTCGTGGCAATATTGGTATCAGAGCCAAGTTTAGGATTAAAAGCCTAAAGATTGAAAACTTTATGATATTATGATTGATTGTATGGGTATACATATGTGTAGTCCTATTATGTTGAGCCTAATCCCATATGTTATCTTGACTGAGACTCACCTGTGTCGGCGAATTCTAGATTTGGAAAAGAATAGTCAAGATTAACAATGAAAATTGCTGATCAAGAAAGGATCAGAAGGCTGAAAGAAAAGGAACTGGATGTAATCCAGTGATAATAAATTATGCAGCTTATATATGACTAGGAATTACCCAACAACAACGAAATGCATAGCTTATGAGCTTGTGACAAAGTTGTAATGTGAGAATGACAGAGGCTTGAACCATTGATAGCTCCAGATGTGGGTGCCAATGGTGAGTATTTCTGAAACAAAAAAAAAACATCTATAATGGAGACTGAAGTCAAAAGAAAATAAATAGACGGTCTCAATGATAAGCCAGATGAAATGAAAAGATATGTGAAAGTCATGGAAACTTTCAGGAGAAGAGACTCTTCTATCTTAACTGACAGTCTGCTAATAGACGGAGCAAAGAATTTGCTACTCTGAGTGGAGACCATCTTAGAGAAGGATTAAGTCTCTGAAACTAATAAAGCAAGTTAGCTAAGTTTAAGCTAACTGATGATAAGAGATGATAGAAAATTGGGTTAAGGACTCCGGAGATGGGCATGGGATTCATTACAGAAGCTATTTTATAAGGGCTTCTATCATCATGTTGACATTGATGTAAGGCATGAAAAATTTTATCTTGTTCAAATGTAGTGCCATGCCTAACCATAAATACAAACATGAATGAAATAGACTGGTATAGTTTATTTTTGGAATGATCACGATATTCTGAGAATGATAAGGATCTAGAATACATTTTGGGATCCTATATGGCAGGTTTGAAAATTGTTGGGTTATAAATATATGCGTAGGTTAAAAGTTGTGGTGAAATTGTTAACCCAAACAATATTAATGATATAGCTTGTACCGCCGTTAGAAGCCGAGTCATCAACACCAGTGTTAGGTAAAAAGAGAAATAAGTAATGTAAGGAAATGTTGGGGCAAGAATATGAAATTCAAGATAAGCGAAACATTAAGTAAGGTTGAGATTTTGGCAGTATTAGTGACTCTAATTTTGTTAGTACCTAACCCAATAAAAATGGGAAAAAGAAAAGTGATGTTAACGAATTATGAAAACCAGAATTGGTTTCCCTTGCCTGAGCAGGAGTCACAAACTGCGTACATTGTATCTCGACCTATGATTGTCGATTATCAATCTGAAAAAAAAAAAGACACGAGATGTGTTAATCTCCAGTTAGTTGATATGGAATGCTCCAGTAAATTTTATTAATGTGACTCCACCAGATTTTAGAGAATAACTTAAAGTAAATACAAGACCAGATCCAAAGATAGTAAGACATTGATAACAGGTATGATCAACATTTTGTTATTGTGTATATTCTGATGTCTTGCTGGCTCTACCTGGTCTTTTATCTCTGGTGATATGGTAGACAGATGGTATTAGTTTAGATTATAAAGGCATCATTGATTGTGAGTATGCCTACTGGAGAAAGAATCTATTTTGATATGTTAGCAAAGATTATGTGGAATAAATATGAGGGTCATCAAGTAATTATGGACTCTAGAATCTGAAATTTTTAGACTTGGATGTTTTGTGGGTATGAGTGGCTGGTCACCTCTCATGCTAGGTGGAGCGTCTCTCCGAAAAGAAGTAATATGTGGCATAAGTGAAAAATTCTCATTTTGAATCTCGAGAAATTTACACCCTCAAAATCTTGTATCTAAGCGAAGATAGTTATTGACGAGGAAATGAAGCATATGGCTAGTACAAAGCCATTTAGAGTAATGTCATTAGGCATGCAGTTGATTAAAATTCCTGTGGTGAGCTGGTATATTGGAGTATTCTCTGATGAATTATTAAAAATTGCCACCTGGACAGGAGATTGATAGCATATAACCTTGATGCTAGTATAACATGTATCTCAATTCCTTCATATAAAGAGTACCTGAGGAATTGTGAGGATTGAAGGTGTAGGTAAATGTGTTAATGAGCAAAAGATTTATTATTCTTAACATGCCACCTTGGAGAGCATTTGCGATAAGATGGAAAGAAGGGATAGTGAAATATGTTTAAGTATGAATTATTGTTAATTGAGCAGGATAATAAGAAAGAATGAATATCCTTTACCATGGATAGATGGTCGAATTCGATTAACTAAATGGAGCCAAAGTTTCGTTAAGATCCTTTTGAGATCTAGGCACCATTAGTTAAGAATTCGAGAAAAAGATGTAATGCAAAACTATTTTAAGACAAGATATGGATCTTATGAAATGTTGGTAACCTTGATTAATGTGTTAATCACGTTTATATGATTGATGCAGTGGGTATATGAACAATATCTTGATTATCACATAGTCTTCGATGAGGATATATGAAATTGTCCCAAGAAATGAGAGGAACATGAATAACACATCAGAATTATCTTGTAGTCACTAAGAGAGCACCGATTGAGTGCCAAGCTCGGTGAATCGGCGTTTTGCATAGAATTAAGATGATAATTTTTGGATCACATGACTAGTTTAAATAGTCTCTTTAAGGATGTTGGGAAGGTCAACGTGATCATAGAACTGTTAAAACTGAGTTAAAGGATGGAAATCAGAATATCTCTGGTATTAGTTGTATGTTATAGAAAGTGCATGGAAAGATTATTGAAGTTATCTGTTCCACTCACGAAACTAAACCAGATGAATGTTATATAATGTGTGGACCATTGTGTATAGGAAAGCTCTCACAGTATTAAATGGTATTACGATTTTCAGAACCTGGAAGTAATTGTGATTGATGAATATCATGTCCAGATCTGGATTTTGCATTGATACAAAAGGATAGGTTAATTACTTGTGCCTTCAGATATTTGGTAGTGCACGAGAATAACTATCGTAAGAGTGAAGAGAAATTTGTTGGTAGTTATTTTGAAATGATGAGAGCTTTGCCTCTATAATAAAAATGTCACATTATCTTCAGATTTTTAGTCTGAAGTAATTATTTGAACGAAAATAAAAAAAAATAAAATTGAATATGAGGTAATAAATGTGGCAAGAATTCCCGAAGGATTTGATTTTATATTGAATTATTATCCTGGGAAAGACCAATATGTTGTTGAGGCATTGAGTAGGAAACAGGCTGAAACTGGACTAGTAACTATCAGTTAGCCATACATGGAGATTGTTTGTGAGTGAGAGTTACAGTTATGAGTGTACTCTCTGTTACTCCATGTGTTGATATTTGTGCTCGGATGCATGTTCAGCTGATTGATACTCATATTCAGAGAGTAAGATTTATGATGAGACGAGTATGATATCAGTATGAAAGATTATGAAATTGGTAATATAGATTGTGTTAAATGAAGATGGGATTCAAATGGTATCTTATGGGTTATGGGTAGAAATGATACCATTTGGATAACTATTAGTGGACTAATAAGTCTGCGTATTCTTCCAATGAACACCAGAATTCTATGGATAGACTGAGCAGATTGTATATGTGTGAGATAAGGAGATTTGTGGGAGTACTCAGATATTTGTCATGTCGGATTAAGATCCGAATATTGTTTCGAGATCTGATATATGATGCAGACTTGATTTGATACTCATCTCCTTCTCAGTGTGATATTGTATTCTCAGACTGGCTGACAGACTGAGAGAGTGACTTTGATGCTTGCGAGCATGCTCGGGTCTGGCATACTTGAATTTTGGTGGAAGTTGGAAAGAATATGTTATATGTGTAAACTTCTGTAAACTTATGTGTATAAACAGCTATTATAAGAACATAATGATGGCACTCTAAAGGTTTTAGAATAAGCCTTATAGATCTCCAACTTGTTTGACTTGAAAGTATGGAGTTATTGTGATTGGTGCCAGAGGATATTATTAAAGCACAGGGTTGGTATATAGGCCTTGAACTTTATTGTGGTTGACTCAGTTTTGCTAAGGGTCTTACCACAGAAAGGCCAAATGAGATTTGGAATGAAAAGAAAGCTCGCATTTGTTGGACCATTAGAGATCCTTGAGAGGTTAGGTCCATTGGCTTACCGATTTGCTCTACTGTCACAGTTGATAAGTGTTCGGAAGAGTGTCTATATATTGATGTTGAGGAAGTGTCATTTAGATTCCATATATTGTATGGATGTAACTCAACTCTAAGTTGGGGAGGATACCACGTATCAAGAAGAGCAAACATGGAAGCAGAATATAAAATGCGGGAGCAGTTTTCAGGGATTGAGTATCACGTGATGAATCATCCTTTCTAAATTTCGAGGACGAAATTCCTTAAGTTGGGGAGATTGTAACACCCCGTAAATTTAATGAAATACATACGTTGAAGTACACGTATATCGAGATATATAATACACGTATTTTATACGTAAGAGTTAAATATACTCTTGATAATACACGTATTTTATACGTATGGACCAAATAAACGCGTGTATGATTAGTAAATAAATACAATTATGAAATAAAGATGATATGAGATCATCCTATATGGGTGCTTACAAGTTAAAAATTGGAGTTGAATTAAATTGATTAATTTATGGGGTTGGTTAATTAAATATGTGGATTGGAGTATGATTTAATGGCTTATGATGAATACATGTGAAATAAGTGAATTGAGTTGATGGTACATGGTTTAATGAATTAAAGGGATTAATTTAGGGGGAAAGTTTGTTTGTTAACTTGCATGAGGAGCATGGGATAAAATGGAAAAATTGGTTTGTTAACTTGTATGAGGAGCATGGAATCATTTGTATATATAAATATAAAAAAAAAAAACAAGAATAAAAAAAAAAGAAAATGAAAGAAGTTGCTAGAATGGAACGAAAAAAAAAAAAAAAGAAGCAGAGAGAGAAAAGGAAGAACGACAGAGAATAGTGAATAGTGAATAGTGAATAGTACTGTGAACAGTGATTTGATATTTTAGTAGCTGCCGATATGGTAAATGATGATTTTCATGATAATCTATGGTCATTTCAGTGTTTAAATTGAGAGTTTAAGGGCATGGATAAACGCTCTTGAGGAAGCAATATTGTTGCTCGATTTTAGAGGTTGGCTTAGAAAACCCGTGTAACCACTGTGAGTATAGTTTTCTTGATTTGGTTCTTGTATGACATTTTACGCATATAACATGTTTGATTGTATGCATGTTATGGATCATGCAAACTGATTTTAGCAATTGGAGTTTGTAATGATGAGGTTTTGCGAATCTTCATTGTCATTTCGTTAGGAATTAGACCCGGATGAGGTTTTGCGAGTCCTCATTGTCAGTAGGTCTGTCCTAACAAGGGTTGCGATCCTTGAAATGACTATGAATTGGGTGATAAGAAGCTGTGTCTACCTTGTACGGCCATACAATGGTAAGCCTAAGTATTTTGAAGGACCTTCACGGCTTGTTGTGCCCAAAGCTTGAGTCACCTCTTCCTTCTTGTCCTGGGATACATTGGTATTGAAGAAAATAAATGATTTTGCCATGTTGATCTTTTGCCCTGAAGCTATCTCATAATTGTCCAAAATAGTCTTAATTTCATTAGCATCCTTCAAAGAAGCTCTACTAAAAATACGACTGTCATCAGCAAACAGGAGGTGGGAAATTTTGGGGCCTCCTCGAGCTATTGCAAGCCCTTCAATTAAATTCCTTTTTTCAGCTGCCTGCAACAGGTAAGAAAACCCTTTAGCACAAAGTAAAAAAAAGATATTGAGATAATGGATCTCCTTGTCTTAGTCCCCTTTGTGGAACAAAATCACCATAAATACATCCATTAATCTTGAGGGAGAATCTAACAGAATAGATACATTTAAATATCAAATTCACCCACTGATTAGCAAAGCCAAGCTTTAGCATGATAGCTCTAAGATAATCTCATTCAACTTTATCATAGGCTTTGCTCATATCCATTTTCAGAGCCACAAAGTCTTTCTTCCCTTTACGTTTATTTTTCAGGTGGTGCATTAATTCATGGGCCACAATAATATTGTCTGATATTAGTCTCCCACCCACAAAGGCACTTTGAAAATCAGAAAAAACACTAAGAAGGCAGGTTTTCAACCTGTTAGCAATAACTTTTGCTATCAGTTTATAAACAACATTACACAAGCTAATAGGCTTGAAATCAAACACTCTAGAGGGCGATCAGATTTAGGAATGAGAACAATAAGGGTACGATTAAGCTCCCCTAAATCAACATCATCATTAAGAACAAATAAGCACAAATTACACACATCATTACCAATTATATGACAATACTTTTGGTAAAAAAGAGCAGGGAAGCCATCAATGCCTGGTCGAGCCCATTTGTTTAAGAGCATACATTACCTCAGTCCTTTGAAATGGAAGTAACGAATCTCTATTCATCTGATCTGACACCTTGCATGGCATTCCCTCAAGGACTTTATGAGTAGCCTGGCTTGTAGAACCATTGGATGTAAATAACATTCGAAAATATTTCTCCACCACATCTGCTATATGTCTCGAATTTGATACCCAGTTGCCCTCATCATCCAGTAGCCCTTTAATTAAATTTCTCCTCCTCCTTTCACTAGCCTTGGCATGAAAAAAACGGGTGTTCATGTCTCCATTTGACAACCAATCCTCTGTCGCACGTTGATGCTAGTATTGTTCTTCCTTAATATATAACTTCTCTAACTTGGCTTCCAGAGATTTCATAAGAAGATGAGCTTGATAAGTCCGTGGCCCTACATATAACTGTTCTAATTGATCTCGCAAAGAGTTAATAGAACGAGGAATATCACCAAATGTTACCTTGCTCCACCTGTGTAGCTTCTTCAAACATGTCGACTTTGTTGACCTAAGTGGTTTTGCACTTAGTTTTCTTCTAAGTGTTTTGATGCTAACAAACAATATAACAAATGGTGCTAATGTTTCTATCTAGTATATTTCAGCACCTAAAGCAAATATGAGCCAATACAAGACTAAAGTACTTCAAGTCTCTCAAGTAAAAAGATCAACCATACTTAAAGCTTGAAAAGCTTGAAGGAAAGAAGAATTAAGATGTAACCTTCTTGCATTTCATATTGCTTAATCTTTCCTAGAAATCGTGCATTCACACTTTATATATGCATAGTTTTGTTAAATTTCATTCATGCATTAAGTTTTCTTTAAAAATGATCTTCAAAGTATTCAAAATTGTTTGATTGATTCATCGTTAATTTCAAAGTGTTTTAATCATCAAACTAAATTTTGTGCAAGTGTTTGTGTAAGTGGTTTCATAAATAATTTAAATAATTTCTTCCTGATTTAAAAACATTAATTTGAAATGAAGGGTCAAGATTGAATGATTTGAAATTGGAAAAGAAAAATCAAAGGCCAAGAATCCAAGATCTAAAAGTGAAATTTCAAAAACAACAAAAACAGAAATTTTTAGTCGCCCCGCATGGAGCTCGCTCCATGGTCCATGGAGTCTGCTCTATGGAGCTAGTTTTGGGAAAACCACCTCATGGAGCACGCTCCATGGACCCAAACTGAATAGATTTGTCTCGGGTTGATCAATAAGCCAGATTTTGGAAAATCACCTCATGGAGTGCGCTCCATGAGCCATGGACTCCATGGTTTGACAGGTTTGTATTTTTGTTCTGTTTGCTTACCCGACTTTTCCTACACCAAATATAAGCATATAATAGCTTAAAATTTATGGAAAGATTATTCCGAATCCATTGAAACCATTTCCAAACCCATCGGAGAAAGTCTAACAAAAAAATTATTAATGGGTTTGAGTTTATTGGAGCATAATTTGAGTGTAAAAACTTGAGTTGCTATGATTTTTCAAAATCCTAAATTTATGGGCTTATTTGAGCATCAAAGAACACTCTTTCTTGTCCCCCCATCCAAATCTGAAAATATGGAGCACTTTCTCCATTAGAGACAAAGATCCAGAAAACATGGGAACCACAAAACATTGCTTAAAACCCTCTCACATTTTTGTATATATGAATGGTGTTTATATGAAACTTCTTGTGCAAAAACATTCACAACTTACAGCTTGATCAAGAAGACAAGTTCTAGCAACTATTTTTCAATTTTCTGAATTTTCGTACTCATGTTTTGTTCTTGAGAGAAAATTTTCGAGTTCTTGAGGGAAAATGAGTGCACCATCTTTGAATCCGAAAATCCCCTTGAACTAAAACATTTTTGTGAGAAAATGAGAGAATGAGCCTTGAATTTCATCTTCCATCTCTTCTCATTTTCAACACATCTAGAGAGAGTTTTTTGAATGAGAAAATCTTGTTGATTTTGGAGCTTCAACTTTTGCATCATTTATATGAATTTTCAAAGCATTCAATTGAGCAATATTGTGCAAGAAAGGTATATGGTTGTAAGATCTCTTTATCCTTGAGCTTAATCATTTTTATATTTTGTATTGATTGATATGTAATATTTAAGCTTCATTGTAATTGTTCCAACTATTTGGAACAAACATTTTTCACTTAGTTCTTTTGTCACGACGCCCCTGACGTAGGCTGACGTCATGACCGGCACAACGTACTATACACTGTACATACCCATATACAATATATAATACACTGTCAGCCTTCACGTACTCTTACAATCCATCCCAAACTTACAGAATTTTTTTTTTCTATACCACAAATCAAATCCAATATAGTTCATTCATTCACACATCACATTTTCATTTCATCATCCAATATATTAAGCTATCTATGCTCACACATCCCATCTAGATGATAATACATATATATATAATGTGTGATAAGTATACATATCAAAATAACAAAAATATAATCTATTTCCTCCAAGCATACATACACATACCAAACAAGTTCCTTTTCCCTTCGAGTCAATACCTGAAATATTGGAGGAAATAGGGTGAGCAAACAACAGCTCAGTGAATATAGTTCTTGAGATGACAATTATATACATTTATAGAAATATGACATTTAAAATCATTTCAAACACTTATTCAACACATACATCATTCAACGAATATATTGTACATGTCAACATCATAAATTTCATGAGTTTTCAATAACATAATGCACAATCTCCCTCATCCGCAAGGCAAGAGAGCGGGTCTAACCTAAAGGAACCGTATGAGGATGTTTGAATTCATCAAGTCAAAGATGTGGAGACTTCTTCAAAGATGGCAGGAACATCTTTTCTTTGCAGGAGGTAAAGAAGTTTTGATTAAGGTTGTTGCTCAAGTCATTCCTTGTTTCTCTATGTGCTGTTTTAAATTTCCATCGAAGCTTTGTAGCCAGTTGAGCTCTATCATCGCTAAGTTTTGGTGGGGTTTCCATAAAGGTGGGAATAAAATACATTGGAAAAAATGGAGGGATCTTGTATACCTAAGAGTAATGGTGGAATGGGTTTTTGAGATTTGGAATATTTTAATAAAGCCCTATTGGCTAAACAATGTTGGTGGGTTATTAAGTCTCCAAATTCTCTTGTGGCTAGGCTTCTTAAAGCCAGATACTTTCCAAATCCTTCCTTTTTGGAAGCTAAGGCACTTAATGGAGCATCTCAGATATGGAGGAGTCTGCTTTGGGGAAGAGATTTACTATTGAAAGGAATTAGATGGCATGTTGAAAACGGAGAAAAGATCAACTTAAAAAATGATCCATGGCTACCCAGGCCTATTACATTTAAGTTGTTCACCCCACTTTCTACTGCCATAAATAAACAAGTTAAAGACTTTATTTCAGTAGATAAGCAGTGGAAGGTTGAGGAATTGCAAAGTCTACTTTGGGAAGAGGACTTCAAGGCTCTTCTTCAGATTCCCCTTAGTGAAAGAGAGGTGGAGGATGATATTATATGGCATTATACTGAGGATGGTTCCTACACAGTTAAAAGTGGTTATTGGTTAGAAAAAATGTCTCAAGGAGTTGGGAATCAATCTTCATCCAATGGCCCGGATAGTTGCTGGAATATCCTTTGGCATTTGAACATTCCACCCAAGATCAAAGTTTTTATGTGGAAAGCTTTGAATAATATCCTGCCAACCAATGAGAATTTGTATGTAAAGAAGATAAAAAATTTTCCGATATGCGAAATCTGTCATCAGGAGCAGGAAAGCGCATCTCATGCTTTGGGGAGATGCCAAAACGCTAAGAAGGTCTGGTCTCAAACCTGGTTTTTTGCTGAAAAAAAAATTAATTCCTTAATAAGATCAGGTAATCTCCGGGAATTACTTCTAAAGTTGAAGAAAGAAGATGTTGAAGATCTTGCTGCTGTGTGCTGGAAGATTTGGTTTTCCAGGAACACCCGGATTCACACAGGTTCTAAGCTTGATTCTCAATCTATAGTGGATCGAGCTGCGCATCTCGTGAAGGAATTTCGGAAGAATCACACAGCCCCTCAGCTTAAGCTTAACAGGGACAGATCAAGATGGGAACCTCCATAGCACCTTAAGTTGAAGATGAATTTTGATGCTGGAGTTAAGGATGGACTGAATTGGTGCGGAGTGGGAGCTATCATCCGAGATGAACACGGTTTTCCTATAGCTTCAATGGCCAAGAAAGTTATTGGCTGCTTCCCAGTCAAAATTGCTGAAGCTTTGGCTTTAAGAGAGGGACTTAAATTTGCAGCAGAAAATAATATTCCTCTTTCCATAGTTGAAGGTGATTCCTTGACAGTCATTAATGCCCTTACATCTTCATCTTCTGGATTATAGGAATTCAATCTTATTGTTGATGACAGCAAATTCTTGCTCAAATCTCATCCAGGGGTCCAATGTAATTTCATTCCTAGAGAGTCTAATGTTGCACCCCATAGGCTTGGTCACTTAGCTCTTGGTGTTGATTCTTGTATAATTTGGAAAAACTTCATTCCTAGAATTCTCTCGGATGTGGTGTATCAAGATGCTCTTTCTTTGTAATATAATTTTCAGTTCCCAGTAAAAAAAAAACAAAAAAAGAAGGTAGCAGAAGTTGGAATTTATGTTATTGGTTTTTGATGGATCAGACGGGCAACATATAATGATTGTGGGGACTAACTATTCTGAATTCTATACATTAATATAACAAAGCCTTTTGACACAGAATGGCCAACTGAAGATGGTCAAGCGTAGGAAAATGCTTGCTCCGGATGCATGATGCTATTTGCAAGAGATGCATTAAGTGCAAGAGCTAATGAGATTCCTTATATTGGAAGAAGAAATATACCTCTTATCTATATTTGTGAATTATAATTAAAAGTTGCTCGTATAAAGGGGAAGGGACTAAGAAGAAATGCCTTTTTCTCTATATTTATATTGGAGGAAGGATTACTTATTGTCTATATTTATGAATTACAGTTAGAACTGTGCTTTATATTTTTCAGGGAATTTATTCTAGAATATTGTGTGAATTTGATGAAGTTTTTGTTAGCACTACTTGTTCACTTCATTAGAATATAATTCTTTATAGTTAATTTGAATTACAGATTTTTTTTTCTTCTTTTAATGCTACTCTTTCTTTTTCAATAATTTTATTTACAAGTCTAGATTAATAGCTCTAACCATCTTATATTTAACCTTATACAATCACACTTTGCTCATAAGACACCCTTCAAACCATTGATGAAGTCTTCACCCAAACCCCCCCCCCCCCCCCCCCCCCCCCCCCCCAAAAAAAAAAAAAAACAAAAAACTTGTGTGAAAATATAAGCAAAGAAAGTTTACTCTTTATTATTTTTTTTTATGTATAAAAGTGTGAATTATAAACATAAGTTTACACTTTGTACTATGTTCACAAATTTTAAATTCTTACATCATATGATTCATATTGACACACATCAGCCCTTATTTTAACAACAAAACCATCTAAGTTATTTTCAAGATATTTTATTTTATTATTCTACTACATATATTATTCAATTAAATGGCATAATTTTGATTATAAGATATATCTTAACTATATTTTCAATATCTTACTACTCATAATTTTTTTTTGTAAAGAATTTACTTAATATAATTACAAATTAAAGTATAAATCACTATTAAATAGCTTTAAGTAACCAGTGGTACCATAGAAAAGAGTATTTGGAGGCAGCCTTTGAAACCGCCATAAACACTATCAAACTCCTCACCAAAAAAAATAAAAAAAATAACTAAATAAAATACTATATTCAGCTTGTTCGTCGATCGCCATGGCTTCACCGTTCTTCTCCACCCCTTTCCAACCATATGTCTACCAGGTTTCGCTCACTCTCATCGCGTAGTTAGGGTTTCAATTGAAGCGTACATTTGATCCGGCTGTATGTTTGAACTCTCAAGTCCCTTTGATGCGCATTAGTGAGATTGTGTCGAAGTTAGGGTTTATCTAATTGATTAGTGTTCATTTGATGTGAAGCTGTTGCCTCCCTCCTTATTGCAAGTAGCTTAATTTCTTCGTCCTTTTTCCATTACTTGTTATTTTTTTACTTTCAATTTCTTGCTTCCTACTCGCTTTTTCTTTAGGTTCGGATTTAAATTTTCATTCACAAACCTTAATATTAGGGCAGAGTTTGGAATAGTTGCAGAAAACTAAACAAAGGGAAGTAATGGAAGAGGCAGAAAGAGAAAGAGAAGTTTCAACGAAGAAGAAAAGAAGCAGCAGCAGCAGAAGAAGAAATGGCGGAAATAAGAAAAAGGTGGTTATTGTTTCTCCTTACTTCCCTCTTCCTTCTTCTCAATCTCATCAACCAAATATATCAATCAAATCCTTCACCAAGAAGAAGAAGAATATCAAACCTTGCAAATCTGCTGCTGCCTTGCCAGCAATTTCCCCAAATTTCCACACTTCAACACCTCAAAAACCACGAGGCGAGGGTTTCTCAAATATCATGAAAATCAATGAAACAATGGAGAGATTCGACAGGGGAAAAGACACGTCTTGTGGAATTCTAAAACAAGAAGAAGAAGAAGAAACAGAACTAGAGGATCTTCCCATCAACATACAGCGAAAGAGAGCTGCTGATATTCGAGTTGTTTCACGTTACTTCCAATCAGCATCAGCATCAGCATCAGCATCAGCTAAACGTGAATTAGTAGAAGAGAGAGAAGACGATGGAGAAGAAAAGCCCAAGAAGAAGCGTAAAAGTGGAGGAGGGGCGAAATTGCCTGGGCTTTCTGCTTCTCAAAAGCTAGATGAAGCTTATAGGAGAAAATCAGCAGATAACACATGGGAGCCTCCATCTTGGGATTTTCCACTCCTTCAACACCACCATTCCAAAGATCCTTGGAGGGTTTTGGTGATATGCATGCTCCTTAATCGAACTACTGGCCTGCAGGTATCATACATACTGTTCCATTCTTCAATTATTTTATTAATACTTCTTGACAATGTCAAAGTTGTGATATACATACATATACCAATGTTTTACTACTTACACCGTATGCAAGTTCATGATTAAAATGAAAGTTCAAATCCATGCTAACTTAGCAACATATCAATCCGTATACCTCAGTTATGATAAAAGTAAAAAGAGGAAGAAGTAGAAGTAAAAGAAAAAAAAAATAGTAAATGTAAGAAGTGGCGAATGCATAGTGAATGTAAAAAAAAAAAAAAAAGAACTAGTGAAAAGATATAGATGTGTTTGATCTAGTAGAAAATATGACCCTGAAGAGAGTTAAATGGTGGAATTTGTGCTTTTCATGACGCACCCCCCTTCATCTGTATGAGATTTCGTTATTCATGTGGAATATGTGTTTTTCATGATGTGACCTTTGTTAGTTTAGTTGGACATTGTGGTAAACCGGACGAAGCTAGAGATGTCATGGTGCTGAAACCAATTTTCATTTTACTGTTTTTACTGCAATCTATGTAAACCAAAAATGCTAATATAAGGAAAACTCTCAGGCTCGTAGAGTTATATCAAATCTTTTTGACTTGTGTCCTGATGCTAAGGCTGCAACAGAGGTTCCTACAGAGGCCATTGAAAAGGTAATACAAAGTTTAGGACTTCACCGTAAGAGAGCAAAGATGATTCAACAGCTTTCTAATGAGTATTTGGGTGAGGATTGGACGCATGTCACCCAACTTCACGGTGTTGGGAAGTGAGTGATGTGCCCCTCTTGAACTTTTTCTTCACAATCTTTTCTTATTTGTTTTTCTGGGGGGGGTGGGTTTATTGAATTAATTATTTTTTATTTCTCCTTTGCCACAGGTATGCAGCTGATGCGTATGCAATATTTTGTACGGGAAAATGGGATCGAGTCAGACCCACAGATCACATGCTAAATAAATACTGGGAATATCTACGCATAAGAGCAGAATATTGCAGAAGGGTTTTGCATTAGATGGCTTGAGTCAACAGCACTGGAAAATGCATCGTTTCCTTTAGCACGAAAGAACAAACTGGCTTATGGCTCCCTAGTCTCCCCTTTGATATAACCTCATGAATTCTGGGTAAAATTAAAATTATATGGCAGTCGTTTTTGTTTTTTCCCCTGTTCTTTGGTATCAAATTTTGACTTATGCTTGCATTTGTGTGTATACAATTATGAATACACTATGGTCTAAGCATCAATTTATATTGCAGATGCCTTGAATTTTGTTATACAAATAAACAACCAAGTATAAATAGGATTACTTCACAATTAACACATTTTGGCCAAAACTACACATCAGAGTACAATGATCCCTGAGAACCCGTCTTGCAAGGTCCAAGGCACCAGTACTGTTTTTATAGATCAAATGCAGATTGTAAGCCGCTTCCCCTCCTACGAATTGAGTTGAAGTTGCAATAACCCGACCCGAGATTTTCGAGATGACTTGAAGCTTCATTAAGAAGCTTTGGGACAGGGTAATCCTGGATTCACGTGAGTTGTTAAAACCAACCTTCTGATAGCTCGGGCAATGCTATTATACAAGGCTTCCTGCAAAACATTCAGTCCAAATGATTCAGGATCTCACTTTTTTGCATGAAGATATAAAGTATACGGACTCAATACATAGAGAAATCTGTGTTATAAAAGCACGAGAGTCGTAATTTTTGTACCTTGTGCAAAAACACAGGCTTTGGAGACTAGAGAAAACCACAAGTAGGAGGAGCTTCTTGCCAGACCAGTAAATTTGCAAGCAAGCGTATCTTCATGTGCAAAGAATGGCAGTGAGGTGCCAGCATGTTGTATACATTAAGCAAGATTGTTAATATGGTCTTCTTTCCAAAGATACGTGTATGATTAATTGGTGCCTGACCACAATAAGCTGATGCCCAAGAATTAGATTTTCTTTTTTAGAGGAAACATTAACTGTGTTTTTATTTCTGAAATGTTTTAATACATCAGTTATTGAGTACAAGCGGTACTCAATATCATGTCAAAACTCTTACAATGATAATGGCTATAAAAAGAAATACTACGTCTTGCGCATCACATACAACTAAGACCAATTTCTATTCCAATTAGAAATAGAAAAATCTCCTGCAAATGTTGAACATGCTACCCATGAACTAGCCATCCATATGATGTTCTCGATCCCAAAGTTCATCATCACCTGTGGCACGATCATGAAAGACTCGAATCACAAAGTAGCAAACACACACAAGGGAAAAATTAATGTTCTTCTCTTTGGAAGATAAGCGCGAATCCTGCATCATTGCAAAACACTCAACACAAGAGGACGGAAAATTTTCAACAAAGAAAAAAATAAACTGAAAATTTTCAAGGAAATTTGCGAATTACAGGTCGGGTGAGGCTACTGTTGAGCTCTTCCATTAAGAAGAGCTGTTACACAAATATAATCTTCCTAGACAATGCAATGAAGCCAGGTGGAACCTCTATAACCCAAACACTCGAAAACCTTTTTAATTTGTAAAGTGTTTTAAGAACAAATTAAGAGTGAAGGAAATATGCAAGAATTATACATAAGCCTCAAAAAGTGTTCAAACATTAATTAATGGGAAAGCAAAGATGAGAATACAACTAACATTGTGCCTACTACACCATTACTTCTGAAATATTCCAAAGTTTCAAATTGTACAAATATCATTTTCAACCATTCCCACACAAAAAGAAACTCAAAAAAAAACTGATGAAGAAACCACTCCCAAGAAGCTTCTGAAACAGCAACTTATATGGTAATTGTGAGCTGGAAAAAAAAAATCATGATTAAAAAACCAACACATGAGAAGAAATAATAGAAATTTCTAGAAACCATATATGGTATTTGACATTAAAACAAAAAATTAAAAGGCGTACATACGTGCAAGAGGTACAATTAAAAGTAAAGGCTTGCAGAAATTAACATGAGGTGCTGCAAGCAGTTAACATTTTCAGTAATTAAGCTTGATCATGAAACTCTACTATCTACGATATATTAATCATCCATAAAACCAATCAAAAGAACATAACTTGCAGATGAATTGTAAATAAAGAGAACTAATTTAGATGGTTTTGGCATTTTCACCACAAATAAAAAGCTACAATCGTACGACTAATATTAGTAACATAAATTCAATCATCTTTCTTTTTTTGGAGGTAAAAACAAAAGGATATTTTTATTAATAACATGCAATATGTGAACAAGTCCACATAAATTAGATATATTTTTATTAATAACATGCAATATGTGAACAAGTCCACATAAATTAGATATTAGTGTGCTGAATCTCTTCTCCATCCTTATGGCCTCCTCCCCATTGCACAAAAGAAACAGCTCAAGCATAATTAGGAAAATGTGAACCTTTACAAGCATCAAAAGGATCATATAGTAAACAAAATGGATTATCTTTTTCAAAAGTTTACTCACTTTTGAATTTTTCAAAAAAGTGAGGGCAAGTGAATTTTGAAGAAATCTTAGTGCATGGTAATCGAAATGGGATTTTGGTAAGAGGTTTTAAGATACCACAAGGCTTAAAGAGAAGCAACTTCTTAAAATCTAAACAAAAAGCGTAATGATTTAAATTGTTCACGCACCAGGAGAAGTAATGAATTAACAATAAAGCATGAAAACTACAATTGAATATCCAATAGAATCAATTACCTGATCAATTGTTTACGATTCAAACAACTGAACTATGGCTTGATATGCTCATGCAGTTCTTCCTTTAACAACCTTGTGCAATCTCTCACCAATTCTACTCGCTCCCATTCAATTTGGTCCTCTTTCAGTTGTTGTTCCTTCCACCTTTCATCGAATTCTTTTGCCTTCGGGCTGCTTATCAATTCTGACATTTGTTTCTGATTAGGAATCAACGCGATGACGTGGGGGTACTTGGAAGCATTTTAGTCCAAAAATGGATATAAAGAAAGAGTCTTCTCGTGTACATCATCGGTAAGATCAACATCAACATCAATCTCTTTCTTTTCAGTAACACCCCAAATGATCCTCCCTAAATCATATATCTCATTATCTTGATCAGAGGAAAAAACATGCTCGCGTTCTCCTTTTTGCCTCTTAGCATCCAAATTTAGATATTTCTTTCTCAATCTGTCAATCTTACTCGATAAACTTTTTATAGTGAGTCGTTCTCTAACTCTAGGTTCCAACGAGTCCTCCAGAAATTTAAAAAATCTTTTTTTATCTAAAAAGGACCCTTTAGCCTTCTTTTGAAATTTTATCAATGCTTTCAACAATTCAATTTCATCTTTAAGAGTCCAGATTCTTTGAAACGGGTTACTGTAGGGAACAATATTTGCAATTTCATGATCTCCAATCTTTTTTTCCCCCAAGTTTTTATTCCTTGATGATGAAAAGTCTTCTTTATGTTTGCTCCTGATTTCCCTTCTTCTTTCAGACTCTTTCTTTGCGGAAGACGATGGAGCCAAAGGTAAAGCCGATGATTGTGTCGTCATTATTCACAACAACCCTAGTACTAACACAAACATCATTATTATCTCAAAAAATTCCTACAAAGAAATTTATCTTTTCAATATGTAAATAGCTAAATGAATAATAAATACCTATCAATACAAGAATACTACCCCAAAAAATAAATATTTTTTCATTAATCTATCTCGTCTCAATGACATACATAACTAACATATAAGCGCATGTAATTTCATTTCATCTATTTATCATAAAGTGAAAGGAAAAATTGGACATGTTTGAAACTATGTATAATGTTCAAACATTGGTACTACTAAATTGAACCAAGCAATATCAACAAAGATATAAAAGTCAAACTTTTATATGATGATAAATAGTAATAGGTATCAATGTCAGTGGTTCATACATATAACATTACCAAAATAAAAATCAAATGTGTATTTTAAAAATATGTCATTAATGAATTTCTAAAACTACAAACCTAAATGGATTGCTCAAGTGGTGTATGCTTCAACATATAAGTTTCACACCCTAAATTCAAGTTCTCGGACTGATATTATGGTCACCAAGAAACAAAGATTAGTCCCCATCCCAGAGGGTGTGGGAAAAAAAAAAAAAGGTCAGAACCTAGAAAATGAAGAAAAAAAAAAGAAAAAAGACAGAGAGGTGGTAGTATATATAAAGAGCTTAAACTGGTAACTTTTTCCTGCCCAGAATATAGAAAAGCCATCTCATTCCAATATATATATTCTTGAAGAAGAAAGTAATATATATAAAGATAGAGCTTAATTTACCTACTTCTCGATTACCATAGCAGAATGGAATAAGCATTTCTAATAAGAGATCAAAAGATAACTAGCTAATGTAATCAAAGGTACCAATAGTAGGAACTTCACGTGCGAGCAAGAGAATCCGAATCGACACAGTTTGAAGAACGTCGATGCAGTTCGGTCAGCAGAGATTTAAACCCCAGAGATCCTTAATAAAATGGGCGTTGTTACCCAAACATGCACTTCCTCACATTACAGAATGGAATAAGGCATTTCTAATAACAAACCAAAAGAAAGTAGCTAATGTAATCAAACGTAACAATAGTAGATACTTACCACGTCGCGAGCAAGAGAATCTGAATAGGCGCAGTTTGAAGAAAGTAGATGCAGTTCGTTCAACAGAGATTTAAACCCTAGCACGGTTTACCCAAACGTGTACTTCCTCACACGCATCTACAATGATCGATCGTATATCAATAATCCACCATATTTCAACCCCAAAAACAAAAACAAAAACAAAAGAAATGAAGAACGTACCGCGCGCACGGGGGGTGAACAAAAGGCAGAAGATCAACAGTGAGAAGATAGAGTAGAGGGATTCGTTATTTTCAGTTTTGCGCTTCATTTTTGAAGGTTTTTCTCCGTAAGCTAGATGTTTCTCTCCCCAGACGGCTATACGCAGGGACGCAGAGTTGTGGCGTTTGAGAAAGAAAAGAGAGGATTTATTTGCGTGCGGTCACCTTTCAGAACTTTATCTTTCAGCAAGTGACATGTATGTTATGCAAAATCGTCGTACAACATGAAAAAAAAAATAAGATAATAATATTTAACGTGGTTCGACAAATTGTCTACGGAAAGTAGTAAACTTGTATTTGAGATTACAAACTTCACCCTTAGGTATCTCAGAATAGATCTTTTGAATTAAATCTCTTATAATAGATCTCTCAGGAATATAAATTTTAAGAATGAAGTAAGACTCTATTTATAGGAGTATTCATTGGCATTTTCGTAATTATAAATATGTAATTTAATATATTTAACTAAACCTTTCGGCAAACAATTCGACGCGCTGGCTGCGTCGAATTGTTAACCAAATTGTGGTCGCCCACGAGGGCGGCCACCAACCCCTTTTTTTTTATTTTTTCGCCCAAAAAGGTAGACCCCAACAATCTCCACTTCCACCTCATGTAGAATAGGGCTCCTCCACACCTGCAATCTCTCTACAGATAGCAAGCTTCCTTTAAAAAATTGTTGTTGCCTCCATTAGTGCCCTTAGGCACTCCGAGCTCGTGAGATGTTGATCAATTCCAAACAATGTTGGAACTTGATCCCTGTAACCACCTTTGTAAGTATATCTGCGGGGTTATCTGCAGTCTTGATCTTTTGTAGAAGAATACTCTCTTCTTCTACTATTTCTCGAACAAAATGAAAACGAACATCAATATGCTTCGTTCGACTGTGATGAACTTGATTCTTTGCCAAATAAATGACACTCTGGCTGTCGCAGAAAACTTCAACATTTTTCTGCACAATTTCCAAGTCTTTAGTCAATCCATGAAGCCAAATTGCTTCCTTAAAAGCTTTTGTTACTGCCATGTACTCTGCTTCTGTAGTAGACAAAGCAACTGTTGACTGTAGTGTTGATCTCCAACTCACTGGTCCTCCTGCCATAGTGAAAACATAACCAGTAGTAGATCTGCGTTTGTCAAGATCTCCAGCATAGTCTGAATCCACATATCTTACTAGATGCTTACAACTTTTCTTATCTCTCTCGAACTTTAAACCAATATCCACAGTACCATGAATATACCGTAAAATCCACTTCACTGCTTGCCAGTGGCCTTTACCGGGGTTGTGCATGTAACGACTTACCATACTTACAGCATGTGAAATGTCAGGTTTGGTACACACTATGGCATACATCAAGGCACCAACTGCATTTACATATGGAATGTTCTCCATTTGCTTCGTCTGATCCTCAGAATTTGGTGACATTGATGTACTTAGCTTGAAATGTGGTGCCAATGGTGTGCTCACAAGTTTTGTGTCATTGCCAATGCCAAAAGTTTGAAGAACTTTCTTCAAATACCGAGTCTTAGTCAAACAGATTGTGCCTTTGGCCTTGTCTCGAGTGATCTCCATCCCGAGAATTTTTCTGGCCTATCCAAGATCTTTCATTTCAAACTCTGAGCTCAATTGAGCCTTCAACTTGTTGATTTCCACCTTGCTTTTAGATGCGATTAACATATCATCTACATATAAAAGCAAGTAGATAAATGTACCATCTTGAAGTTTGCGATAGTAGACACAATGATCAAACTGACTCCGGGTATATTTCTGCCCTTGGATGAAGCTGTCAAATCTTTTGTACCACTGTCTCGGTGACTGCTTCAGGCCATACAATGACTTGCTCAACTTGCAAGCCTAATTCTCTCTTCTTGATACTTTGAATCCATCTAGTTGAGACATATATCTCCTCTTCCAAATTACCATGCAGAAAAGCAGTTTTAACATCGAGTTGGGCTAACTCGAGATCAAACTGTGCAACCAAAGCTAATAATATTCGAATTGACGAATGCTTAACAACAGGTGAGAATACCTCATTGTAGTCAATTCCTTCCTTCTGAGCGTAGCCTTTTGCTACCAGTCTGTCTTTGTATCGGATACTATCTGTGCTGGGAAAGCCTTCCTTCTTAGCGAAAACCCATTTGCAGCCAATTAGTTTCTTTCCTTTCGGAAGTGGAACCAGCTTCTAAGTCTGATTCTGATGGAGTGATTTCATCTCCTCATTCATTGCCATTTTCCACTTATCACTTTCCATACTCTGACTAACATCTTTGTAATTGTATGGAATATCATCTTCTGGTGGCAATTGATTCTAGTTGTTGACTGATGTCTGGTCCTGGAGCCTCCACCTCAACTGAAATTTCCTCATCGTCTTCTTCAGGATGGTTGGATATCTCTGCTGACTTGCTAGGAGTTACTGGAATATCTAACTCCACCGGCTGATGCAAATTTGGATCTCGATTTTCTTTATCAGAAACTATATGCTTTGACATCACAGATTCATCAAAAGTTACATCTCGACTTAGTACAATCTTCTTTGACTCAGGGTTCCATAGTCGGAAAGCCTTAACTCCTTCACTAAAACCCATGAAAATCGCTTTCTTGGACCTAGGATCCAATTTAGATTCCTTCACAGGGAAATATGCAGTGCATCCAAAAATGCGCAAAGGATTATAATTTGAAACGGGTTGTCCGGACTATACATCCTTGGGAGTTTTGCCATCTAGTGCTGTTGCAGGAAGTCTATTGATGATAAGAGGCATATGACAAAGCTTCAGCCCAAAATGCCTTGCTTAGTTCAGAATGAGATAACATGCAGCGAACTTTATCTACCAAAGTACGATTCATGCGTTCAGCAACACCGTTTTGTTGTGGCGTGCCTGGTACTGTGAAATGTCTGACTATCCCTTCATTCTCACAAATTTTTTGAAATGGGTCTGACTTGTATTCTCCTCCATTATCAGATTTGAGCCTCTTAATCTTCCTTCCCATTTGGGTTTCTACCATTTTCTTCCATAGAAGAAAGATATCTAGCACTTCATCTTTATGCTTCATGGTATAAACCAAAACATAGCGTGAGAAATCATCAATGAAAGTAACAAACTAACGTTTACCTCCCAATGAAGCATTTCGAGAGGGTCCCCAAATGTCGGTATTAACATAATCCAATGTTCCTTTTTTGCGGTGGATTGCAGTTCCAAACTTGACTCTCGTCTGCTTGCCTAAGATACAGTGCTCGCAGAAGTCAAGTTTCCCGGTCTTTGCACCTTTCAGAGAACCTTGTTTTATCAAGGTTTGAAGAGCCTTCTCTCCAACATGTCCGAGCCGCATGTGCCAAAGTCGGGAAGTGTCCGATGAAACATCAATAAAACGGGTGCAAGCTGATACACTTCCGATTACTGTGTGTCCGTCAAGGAAATAGAGATTTCCTTTCTGAGTACCCTTCATGGCCAAAAGTGCTCCACGTACAACCTTCAGAACTCTACCTTCAATGGTTACCTTGTAACCGCTGGAATCAAGGACTCCTAGTGAGATCAGATTCTTCTTCAGATCTGGGACATATTTGACTTCCGTGAGCCGTCTTGTTGTACCGTCATGCATCTTTAGGCATATAGTTCCAATACCCTTTGTTTGGCAGGTATTGTTGTTGCCCAAGACCATGACTCCTCCATCGAACTCATCCAATTTTGAGAACCAATGTCGATTCGGACACATATGATAGGAACATCCGGAATCTAATATCCATCTATCAGACTGATTGTCTATAGATGAAACTGAGAATGCAGAATCTTTTTCAGCCTTCTGTGCCACATTTGCATCTGTCTTGCCCTTATTTGGACAATCTTTCTTCCAGTGCCTCTTTTGGTGACAATAGGCACATTCATCCTTTGCAAGACGTTGACGTGATGAAGGTCCTTTTGACTTTGAGCGAGATCGGCCTCGCCCACTGGATCTATCAGATTTGGTGTTAGCCCTGCCTCTGGATACCGCCAAGGCTTCTGGTTATGTTTCCTTGTTATCGAGCTGGTCCTTCCTTCGATACTCGTTGTTTACCAAAACATTTGAAACATCACTGAATTTAACATCATCTTTACCATATAACAAAGTTGTTGTTAAATGTTCATAACTTTCAGGCAAAGAGTTTAACAACAATAGTGCCTTATCCTCATCACTAATTTCAACATCAAGATTTTGTAGATCAGCGAGAATCTTGTTGAAATTATCAAGATGCTCAATCATGAGAGTATCTTTCTTGTACTGAAAACGAAAGAGCTTCTTTTTCAGGTAGAGTCGGTTCTCTATGCTTTTCGTCATGTACTTGTCCTCCAGTTTCTTCAAGAGACTTGTTGTCATAGTCTCTTTCATGACAAAATACTTCTGATCTTTTGCCAAACAGAGTCTGATTGTTCCACAAGCTTGACGATTTACGAAATTCCAATCATCATCGAACATATCCTTGGGCTTGGTTTCCAAGGCGATATGTGATCCTTCCCGGAATAATAGATCTTGAACTTCGCATTGCCACATGCCAAAGTTGTTGGTGCCGTTGAATTTCTCTATCTCGAACTTTGCGTTGGACATCGAACTTCTTTGCCAAGGTCTGCTTGTGGTTGCAGTATCTTTTGGGATTTCCTCCGCCATTAAGACCGAAGATATGTATGACGCCGAAAAGTGCTTGAAAAATTATAAACGACTCCAACTAAGCTATATCAATAACTTAGGAGCTGAATCTGCAGAAACTGATTGCACGGTTGCGCCCGAAACGGTCGAAAATGGTGGAAACGAGTCTGACTTTGCTGAAATCAGACGAAAAATGAGCCGGATATGGTTGGTCAACCAAAAATGGATTCGGTCGACTGCGGTTCGAAACGGGCTGGACCGGGATGAACAGTATCGGGCCGAAACGGGTTGAGAGCGGGCTGGGCCGGGATGAACAGTATCGGGCCGAAACGGGCTGGGCCGGTATGAACAGTAGTGGGCCGAATTGAGCTGAGAGCGGGCTGGGTCGGCTGGACCGGGTCAGGGTCGTGGGTCGGATCCGGGTCAGATCCTTCTCCTTCACTGCGCCTGCGCCTGTTTCTGCAAAAAAAATTTGCATCGAACTGGACAAACTTTGATCGGCTCCTGGGAACTCGTTTCTTGTCCGTTTTTCTCGCCGTTTATTACGTTAGACTCCTGGAAATGAGAGCTACCTCCACGGGTGATCAGAAAATAGTTTCGATTATTGTTACGAAATCTCAAAATTTCGACGAAATCTCGAAACTTCGACCGAGGGTCCGTTTTCTTCCAAAACTTCACGTAGGCTCTGATACCAATTTGTTAAATCGTGGTAAAGAATGAAAGGAAAAATAAGACAACAATATTTAACGTGGTTCGGCAAATTGTCTACGTCCACGGAAGGCAGCAAACTTGTATTTGAGATTACAAACTTCACCCTTAGGTGGATCTCACAGATTAGATCTTTTGAATTAGATCTCTCAGAATAGATCTCTAAGGAATATGAATTTCAAGAATGAAGTAAGACTCTATTTGTATTTAAGAGCATTTTCGTAATTATAAATATATAATTTAATATATTTAACTAAACCTTTCGGCAAACAATTCAGCGCGCTGGCTGCGCCGAATTGTTGACCGAATTATAGCCGCCCACGAGGGCATCCACCAACCCCTTTTTTTTATTTTTCCGCCCAAAGAGGTGGATCAATGGAATAGGTAAGCCGTACCGTAGGCTACTCCTACTCCATACTTAATAAAAAATCATTAATTAATTAAATACGGACGGAAAGGCGGGCACAGAACTACTCGATACTTGGCCTTAATAAAAGCTTAATTTTAAATTTTAAAACTGATTTTTTTCCCCCTCCCATATTAAGGCCCCCATTTGTAATTAATTTTTTTTAAATATATATATTTTTATTTAAATCAAAATTTGAGCTGTTTCAAAAAATATATAAAAATGATAAAGGATAAATTGGATTGTCGGGTATAAAATCTTTTATTCTCTTCTATTTTCTGAAAATTATAATAAAAGATAAGAAATTTAAAATAAAAGGTAAAAGAATTTGTCAATGATACAACCTCTCAAAATAATTTATTAATATTTATTATTATAATTAATATTTATTTATTTAATTTTATGTTGTTGGTTAATTTTGAATTAGTTTATCAATTTTTAAGTTTATAATCTTAAGCAAGCTTTATTATTTAATGCTTGATGTTATTTAATAAAAAGGTGTCTTGAGTATGATTCAGCAACTTGATATATGTATTTGAGAGTTTATTGGTTTCTCGAATAACCATTATTTATTTTGGAAGTTTGGGACCTTTGGGCTTCCTCAAAATAGCCACATTTATCATCTTTTTTTTATTATTATTTTTATTTCATTTGATTTCTAAATGTTTGTTATAGCCAATTTGAGTTTTTATTTTTAGATTTTAAAATATTTAATTTTTATTTTTAAAAATAAAATAAAGAGTGAAAAACTAGAAAATACAAGAATTTTTTTTTTCCAATTCAATATTTTTTATTCTTTTAAATTTTATAATATTTGTTCTCTTGTATTTTATTTTAAGATTTAATATTTTTTATTCTTGTACTTTTCAAATATTTATTTAATTTTAAAAACATATTTTTAAAATGGCAGTTAATAGATATTTATTCTCTTGCTGATTCACAACTGTATTTAACCAAAATAATATAAATAAATTGTTGTTGTATGTCATGATTTATCAAAATGAATACATAAAAAGAAAAATTCTGTCAACGTTATTTTCTGACGATAGAAACTAGCATTCTTTAGATGTTTTGGAAATGTGTGTATATTTAAAAATATTGTAAAATATATGCACATTCCTAAAACATCCAAGAAAACTAGATGTCAGAATAAAAAAATAGAGTTAACACCCAGCATATATAAAATATTTTTTTTATTATATACCAACATATTATTCAAAACATATAAATTATTATCCTTCAATTTTTTTTTTTGAGGAAGAAACAAATTATTATCCTTCAAATTAATAAACAATGCACCACAATGCTTTTTTTAATACAACATAAAAATATATAAATTTTTATCCTCACCATTCGTCATTCATTAGAGATTAAAAGAAACAAAATTAAGATGGCAAGCTTGTAATTAATAACAATCTAAAAGAATTAATCCTTGGTCTTCTTATCTCATAAAGTTAAAAGGAGAGTAGAAACTCCTATTGTCTTAAAAAAATCCTCTTGATCAAGATGCTTAGAAGAAAAAAACGAAAGTAAAATCATACAGTAATTACTATGTTGAGAAGGCAATGCAGAAATACAACTCAAACTTTCTTCTTAATTTATGCTACCATACAATATCAACAAGTTTACTAGTCTTGCAAGATGTGCAATTAAGTCCTAATACTCCCAACCCTTTTAATAATTTCACACTCTTTCAAAAATAAATAAATAAATAAACTTTTTAGAGATTAAAGCATTATAAAATTTAAAAACTCTAAAAAAAAAGGTCTTATCAATTCCCTCTCCTTCCTTCTCAGCAATTTTATTGTCTAATACATTTTTTTTGACATTATCTTTAAAAATTATTATATCGTTTTAAATTACGTATTAATATATGATTCGAGACAATTCAACAACTTTTAAAGATAATATCAACAAAATTTATTTCTAAAACATTTTTCATTTTATTTACTCAACGGCTTTTTCTTCTTACCCGTCACCTACCACATCTTTAGAAACTGAGTCACTCATTTCAACCAAAAGCAAAAAAATAAAAAAAGGGAACATATAGCTATTTTTGATACACAGACCGTACGTGTTTACACAAGATCACATCCATCTGGTGTCATTGCTAGCATTCCAAGATCAATAAATTAATTTACGTTATTAATTGATTCATCTATACCACAAATAATCTACAATAAAAGAATTGGAACAAATTAATATTTAGGTATTTCTTTCTAGAATTGGAGAAGGAAAGAAAAGCAAAAGTAAAATTTACCGTGGAACATTATAAGATGAATGATGGGCAGTGTGGAGGGAGGGAGGCTCATTAATTCTTTCTCTCACAATTTGACATTCTTGAATCCAGACATACCTTTTTTTTTGCGAAGTATCCAGACATACCTACTATTAGGCCATTAGCTCTGCACAACACGAGTTGGCAGACGGGTCCAACTAGATGTTAAGCTGACGATGCCTGGGTCGAAATAGACAGCATCCGGTCAGACGACCAAAAGGAGTGGGAAACACCAAATAATGGTAGCTCAGCCTGATCCAGCTATTGTCCCGTGGCGTATCGTGAACACAATGGATGGAAAGTCAAACAATCCAATGAACGACAACTTGGCCCACGCCAATCTATCCATCAAGAGACCCGACATAAACTTTCAGAATATTCGATCATCGATAGCTTGGATGTCAGCCACCTTGGATAATAAGGAAACGAGACCGAGGCCAAGGCCTAGGTAAATGTGTTTTAGTAAAACTCAAAGAGGATCTCGAGATATTCGGGATAGAAATGTACACGAAAACTACGATAAATTAGGGAAAACTACAATCTACAACTTCAGATGAGATCTACTTCATTTGGAATGGGGAAACTTATAATCCCAGAGCAAATGAACTTGACAGCTCATCCTGCCTACCATCAACCAATCAGGAATCGACACGTGACACAAGCCTAGTGAGCAACTAGGCATTCTGGCCAGAAGACCTCTCCTATAAATAACCTATTATTCCTCTTTCTAAAGGTATGAAAAAATACACACCCTAAATCCTGTGCAAGATTTCTTATTGAAACGAGCATTGACTTAGGCATCGAAGGATCTGTGGCTGACACAACATTGGTGTTCCTTACAAAAGCCTTTTTTCTTCCATTTATATTATTTCAGATTCTGGTGATTCATGGTCCTAGGTTGGCTCGTCTCCTCTGCACATCAACAAATTTGGTGTTGGTCAAATTCTGCACCAACATTTGGTGCCGTCTATGGGGACGACGAGAGTTGAAAAGTTTGATAAAGCTTTCCCATCATGAATCAAGAGGTAGACCACATTCATATCGAAGAACCCGTAGCTTCACCGGAACCACCTCCTGTTAAACGGGAAAGGCTATCGAAGAAGAAGAAGAGCTCGGCTTAGAAATCTTCAAGGCTGAGCAATATTGAGAAGAATATCGAAAGACTTTCCCAGATAGTGCTCGAGCAGCAGCTCGCGCAACGAGCAACTCATCCTCCCATGCCGGCACAACAAGTAGTGTAATACCCCAGGTTTGCACAAAAAAATAAAAATAAAAATAAAAATAAAATTTTTGAACTTCGGGCAGCGCGCCCAAACGTTCAGGCACCCTTTTGGCTATAAAAGCCCCCATTTGGTTATTTTCATACCAAATCCAACTCTCTTTGTGATTTTTCTCTTCTTTTTTTGAGACTCTCTTCGCGGTGCAACGTGGTTCCGCTCAGGAGGAGACGCTAGTTCAAGAAGGTGTTTTTATCTGAAGGTGGGGAACGAAATATAGGTTTGCGTGTCTTATAACTTTTATTAAAGTTTACATTCATTTATCATTATGTCTGCTATTCATTTACATTACATTATTGCATATAATGTTCATACCTGTCATACTTATGTCTGTATATTTGTAGTTCATAAATTTTACTATGCCGAATTAGTGGTCAATCTTACTCAACCAGACATTGTCTTGTCCTCAGTAACTTTAAATAGTGAACGAGAGGCAGTGTGCTGCTCTAGATTATTGGTATTTAAGTGGACCTCGTGTCTCACCTCTCAACTGGAGACTAATCTGGTTGGTCTTATTTGAAAGCTATCAGCTTGTACGAGTGATACTGAACATCTTAACTTTGCACGTGGTGATACTGACTTGATAAGAATCACCAGACGCTGTCAAATCCTATCTATTGTTAGTAAAGACCGGACCTGCTCATGCATTGGCATCATACATAAGCACCACCTAGGGCCGTAAGTGGTTTATGATCTACAAAATAGTTAGAAGCAATGCTCACTATTCTTGTACAATGAGAACCCAGGTTTACCTGGGGATGAATATCTGTACATGAATCCAGGGTGACGACCTTGGGGAGGGACGTACGATGAGAACCCGAGTTTACCTGGGGATGGACATTTGTACGTGATCTCAGGGCGTCGTACAATCATGGAACCATTACGAGACAGTGACATGCATACATACATGTACTGTTTATGATGGTTGTTGTGTTTATGTGATATTCGATTATGAAGTTTCCTTTATTAATTGTTATATTCACGAACTATTTTACCAACTGGGCATTAGCTCACCCCGTTGTTATCCAATTTTTCTCAGGAGATTAGGGTGGACTAGGTGGAGGTTTTTGGGCCTACATTTTGTAACCCTTGTTAATTAAGGGAGATTTTGGGAGGTTGTTCCCTCAATCATATTTTGTACAAAAATACATTCTGAAATTAATATAATTAAATTTGTACTCAATTGTGTTTCTGCACACTCGGTTATTGTTATAATGCATTCGCGCCCCGCCTGTGAGTGTTCTGCCGGTTTAGGCGCGTCCGGGCGGGGTGTGACAAGTAAACCTCCGGAGAAACATCGAGAGTTGTTGCCAGAGCGTAAACTTAAAGCCAAAGCCGGTAAAAAGCGGTGGCCAACGCCCAGACGATTTTGGACAAAAGTCTCTTTTTATCCTAGATCTTGGACACTCCCTGGAAGCTAAGAAGAAAGCCGACGAGCCAAATTCTTCCCAAGCCCAGTCAACGCTTAGGAAAGAAGCTCACCGTCGAGTTCCTAGGTCGACTCCGACCAAGCCCGTTAGGTCAACACCGACCAGACCTTTCAGGTCGGCGTCGATTAGGCCAACTGGCTTCAAGTCGCTTCCTTCGAAGATTCGGCAATCCACTTCCGCCAGGTTAGCTTGGACGATTCAGTCGAGATTGACCTGGTCGAGAGGAAGTGGTCAAGCTCGGCAGTACAAGGAGTACAAGGACCTCCCTTCGCCTTTCATAGAAGAGGTACTTCAGGCCCCCTTGCCTAAGAATGTTAAAACGACAGAGGTCAAAACCTACAAGGGATAGATAGATCCGAGAGAGCATGTGAAAAATTATAAACCATGGATGGAGTTCAAAGGATACGACGATGCCACGATGTGCAATGAATTTCAGATTACCCTTGGAGGACTATCTAGGAACTGGTATTGGAAGCTGAAATCGGGGTTTATTTGTTCGTTCGAACACTTAGCTTACAAGTTCATCGAACACTTTGCCAGAAAAAGGGAACGAAAGAAGCCGGTAAACGACTTGTTGTCCATTCGACAAAAGCAAGGGGAAAGTTTAGAAGATTACCTCAGGCGGTTCGATGACGCGCAAGTTGAAGTAGATGATTGCGATGATGCAACTGCCATTACAGCCTTTACAGTCGGCCTGAGGCCTGAGGCCCGAGCCATTCCACTACTCACTACTCACTGGGGAAGAAAAAAGCTCGGACCTATAAAGAGATCCTAGACCGAGCTGAAAAGTACATCAGTGCGGACAAGCAAGCTAATGCTAAGAAGGAAAAAGATGATCCCTCTAAAAACTCAAAAAAGGACAAAAAGAAAAAGCGGGAAGACGAGGTAAAAGAAGACGACACAGGAAGTAAGAGGTCAGACTTGAACCAGCGAGGTTAGAAGAGAAACCTCCAGAATGTGTATTCGACCTACACCCCTCTAGCCACCTCGATGGAACAGATCATCTTAGAAGTGCAGGACAAGGATTACCTGAGGTGGCCAAAGAAGCTCAGCACTCTAGCAGATCGACAAGACACGAGAAAATATTGTCGATTCCATAAGAACCATGGTCACAACACGAATCAGTGTTATGACCTCAAAGAGGAAATCAAGGTGTTGATCCGTCGAGGTCATCTCAAAAATTATGTGAAGAGCTCGGATCAGGAAATAGCTCGATCGCCTGAGCGAGGAAGAAACGATAAGCCGAGGAAGATCCGAACGATTTTTGGAGGTGACCTCGGCAAGACATCAAACCGGGATCTAAATGCTTATGTCAGAGCAACCTGTGCCGATGTCATGAACCTGTCCTGCCGACCGGAGAAGCAAAGAAGAGTTGACTTCGCTATCATTTTCACAGAAGAGGAGGCTCGAGACATATACCGACCTCATGCCGATGCTTTGGTAGTAACGATGGATGTAGCGAACTACAAAGTCCACCGAATTTTGGTCGACAATAGGAGCTCGACCGATATCCTCTATTGGCCGACCTTCGAGAAGTTGGGGCTTACGAAAGCTCAGCACGACCGATATCCTCTATTAAAGAGGTTTAGCTTGACATGTGAGCACACAACGTCCATTGATACAAAAATGCAAAAAAAAGTTAAACAGCGGGAAAGGAACTGAGATCAATGATGTGGTCGTCGGCACCATCAACTTCCTGGTCGCCCTCGTTCCCTCTGACTTGCTCCTTAACTCTCTCCCATACTTCACCAACCTCAGCTCGGTTGGAAATCTTCCCTTCCTCGGCCTTGCCCTCTTCACCTTGCTCGGCCATGAAAGTGTCAAAGGCCACCACATCGACCTTATCGCCGAAGTCGATGCGCATGTCAACCTATCCGTCCTTATACTCCAAACAAAGGGCCTCTTGGTACTCCTCGGATGCCTTAAAGTCTTCTACAGCCTAGAGACCCTCCTCGGTCCGAATGTTCACGATCTCAACATCTGTGGCCGTGAGCCCCTTGTTAGCAGAGGTGACGAGCTCAAATTCGCGGCGAAGCTCAGCAAGGTCAGCCTCAGCCTTAGAAGCCTGGGCAGTAGCCTATTGGGCTTGCTTGGCCATATCTTCTCGGACCTTTTGGTTGGCGAGCCGAGCCGCAGTCAAGATGTCTTCAGACTTTCGAAGGCTGAGGATGGTGTGAAAAGCACCCTGCAAGCAATTCAACGAAAACTTAGAAAATAGGCGAAAAATAGAAGAAACGAAGCAGAGAAAATGAGAAGAAAAGCTCACCTCGACAGTTTGAGAGATCGCTTTGGACAGGTTATCCCCAAGCTCATCATCTGCGGCCAATTCAACCTAATGATGAGGAACACCGAACAGATACTCCCGGTGGGTGAGGCTGAGCCTGCCGACCCGAGTGACAGGAGGGTCGAGATCCTGAAGACGCTTCCCGAGCCGTGCTGTGGGAAGGTCAGCAGCTTTGGATTTCCCCTTGTGTTGAGCTGAGGCATCTTGTGCCCCAAAAGGAATAGCCACGACAACTCGGGGGGTTGGCATGGAAGGCTGGGCTGATGAGCTTGCCTTGGCTCAAGTCTCGGGCTGGGAGGCGGAGGGGCGAGCTGACAGACTAGCTGTCGAGCCGGCCTTGTTAGGCACAAAGGCGCCAACACTGGCAGCTTGGAGTTTGTCCAAGTTTAGAGCAGGTTGACTGAACTTAGTTTGAGCCATCACATCGGTAGGAAAGGCTGAAATCAAATACAATAAGTTAGTGTGACAAAATAACATAAAATATATAATAGTATTAAATGACAGGTTAGCTCGACACTTACAACCGATTTTTTTTTCTTTTTCTTGATGAGCTCTACACGAAAAAAGTGAGCTGCAGTGAGGATCTTTATGTACCGACGTTTTGCGAAGAGAATCTGGTAGATCTCCTCGGACTTCGTCAGGTTGGGGTCCCTAACTTTGTAAGGGTTATCCCAATGAACTACATGATGGAAGGTGACAAATCAAGTCGAGCTCTAAAAAATATAAAACAAAAAACAAAACTACAAAGAAGGCATGTCAGGTTGGAACCTGGGTACGTGTAGCTTGTAGGCACGATGCCGATCTCCTTGGCCCAATTCATTGAAACAAGGAACCAGGAATCCTTCCAATCTTTGTTCGAGGTGGGGTTTTTGGTTATCAATGGAGGTCGCCTAGATGGGTAGGGCCACTTGAAGCTTTAGCTGATAGTTTAGCTTGAAGTCGGCGAAAGTGTAGTCCGACCACTTTTTCTCCTTCCAGAGCACCATGTAGCTCCGAAAGGCCCTTCAAACATTGGGGCTGAGCTGACCTGGTGCAACTCCCAGGTCGGCCAAAAATTGACATATGACATTCGTCAAAGGTAAGGTCACCCTATATTTGAACCAGTCAACATGGAAGACGACCTCGCCCTCCTTAGGTCGGCTTGGCTCGTATTCGCGATTTAGGACAGGCATTTCTACCGAATCTGGGATGCTTAGCAGGGCCCTAAGGTAGTCCAATTGAGCCGAGGAGACCGACGAGCGAACCAAGTCTATGGAAAATTCCACATTCTGGTCATTCTCCTCTTCGGCCTCATCATTATTGGAGGAATCCCCCTCAAGGGTCTGGAGATCCTCCTCAGCTCGGACGCCCCGAGGTGCTCGGTGGCTCCCGAACCAGCTCACCTTGGTGTTGATATTGTGAGCTGAGAGCAACTCGGTCCCCAGTTAGGACCTCAACGTCCCAGATAAGCTATCCTCCTCGGTGAGGTCAGAAGAGGAGGGAGCTGCCATTGCCTCGACGTCACGGGGTGACAACTTGGGGTTAGAATCCTCAGAAGAGGATTGCCACAGGTTGGACATAAATCGCTGGTGAAAAGACATCCTAAAAAACCACGCCGACTAAGAAAATGAAGAAAGAAAACAGAAGACCGAGAAGAAAAAATACCGAGCTGAAGAAGAGAAAATTTCTAAGCGAAGAATGGCTAGGGTCCCTATATATAGTGAGACCTCGGCCAACCCTATTCGTCGAATGTCAGGAATGTGCATCTCGAGGAAAATCTAACGACAAAAAGCCGAGCAGCCAAAACGTCACGTCTTATTACCATACATATCGCAGACTGACACAAATCTCGATAATAATCCGCGACACTCGAGCCTATTACTACGTGGACCGAAACCGAGGTCACGAAAACAAAGGAATCCTCCAGGCTCCAATGAAGCAAGAGGCTTGGGCGGTAAATGTTGGACCATCAGCTCGACACAACACGAGCTGGCCGAGCTGGCAGACGAGTCGGACTAGATGCTAAGCTGGCGATGCCCGGGTCGAAATAGACAACACCCCAGTCTGACGACCAAAAGGAGTGGGAAACACCAAATAAAGGTAGCTCAGTCTGACCAAGCTATCATCCCATGGCGTATTGTGAACACAACGAATGGAAAGTCGGACAATCTAATGAACGATAACTCGGCCCACGCCGATCTAGCTATCAAGAGGGATGATGTAAACTTTTGGAATATTCGATCACCGGTAGCTCGGATGTCGGCCACCTTGGCTTAATAAGAAAATGAGGCCGAGGCCGAGGCCGATCTGCAGTGTAAATGCGTTTTAGTACAACTCAAAGAGGATCCTGAGATATTTGGGATAGAAAAGAACACGACAACTACGACAAATCTGGGATAAATTACAATCCACAACTTGAGATGAGATCTCTTTCATCTGGGATGGGGAAACCTATAATCCCGGAGCAGATGAGCTTGATAGCTCATCCTGCTTACCATCAACCAAACATGAATCAACACATGGCACATGCCTAATGGGCAACTAACCACTCCTGCCATAAAACCTCTCCTATAAATAGCCCATTATTCCTATTTCTAAAGGTATGAAAAAATACACACCCTAAATGTAATACCTTAGGATTGCACAAAAAACAAAAAAAAAATTTAAACTTCGGGCAGGGTGCCTGAAGCCTGAACGTTCGGGCACCCTGCCTTACCATCCGGGCAGATGCCTAAACGTTCGGGCACGCCACCTGAAGGTTCGGGCTTCTTTTTTTTCTATAAAAGGAGGGTTCCCCCCTCTCTCATTTCCACACCAATCCAACTCTCTCCTCTTGTTGGAAAATTTCTCTCTCTCTCTCTCTCTCTCTCTCTCTCTCTCTTTTGAGACTCTCTTCGCGGTGCAACGCGGTTCTGCCCGGGGGAAGGCGCTAGTTCTCGAAGAAGTTATTATCTGAAGTTGGGGAACGAAACATAGGTTTGCATGTCTTATGACTTTTATTAAAGTTTACATTCATTTATCATTATGTCTATTATTCATTTACACTGCATTATTGTGTATAATGTTCATACCTGTCATACTTATGCCTGTATATTTGGAGTTCATGTATTATATTATTACGATGTCGGATTAGTGGTCAATCTGGCTTAACCAAACTTAGTCTTGTCCTCAGTAACTTTAAATAGTGAACAGGAGGCAGTGTGCTGCTCCAAACGATTGGCATTTAAGTAAACTTCCTGTCTCACCTCTCAAGCTGGAGACTGATCTGGTTGGTCTTACTTGAAAGCTATCAGCTTGTACAAGTAATACTGAATGTCTTAATTGTGCACGTAGTGATACCGACCCTGATAAGGATCACCAGACGTTGCCAAATCCTGCCTAATGTTAGTAAAGACCGAACATGTTCATGCATTGGCATCATACATAAGCACCACCTAGGGACGTATGTGGTTTGTGATCCACAGCATAGTTAAAAGCAATGCTCACTATATTGATATTTCTCTGTAGAGGGACGTACAATGAGAACCCGGGTTTACCTGGGGAGGGACATCTGTACGTGAATCCAGGGTGTCGTTCCTGAGGAGGGACGTACAATGAGAACCCGGCTTCTCCTGGGGAGGGACATCTGTACGTGAACTTAGGCGACGTACAATCATGGAACCAATACGAGACGGTGTCATGCATACATACATGTTGTATTGATTATGATGCTCTGATGTGTATTTATGATATTTGATTATGAAGTTTGCTTTATTAATTGTCATATTCACGAACTATTTTACCCACTGGGCGTGTAGCTTACCCCGTTGTTATCCAATTTTTCTCAGGAGATTAGGGTGGATTGGGTGCAGGTTTTTGGGCCCACATTTTATAGCTATTTGTTTATTCATTGGGGATTTTGGGAGGATGTTCCTTTTTCTATTTCATGTACAAAAATAAGTTTTGAAATTAATAAAATCAGACTTGTACATTATTGTGTTCCTGCGCACTCGGTTATTGTTATAATGCATTCGGGCCCCGTCTGTGAGTGTTCCGCCGGTTTAGGAGCGTTCGGGCAGGGTGTGACATTTTATGGTATTAGAGAGAAAGGTCCACGACCCGCCCAAGTCCACCAAATTAGGAGAAGAAAATTTTATTAGATATATATATCTTTAAAACTATATATATATGAATTATATATATAGTTAAGATTTATATTATATATATCTAGATAAATATATAGTTTTTATATAGTTTAGATATATATATATATATATATATATATAACATGTTGATAATGGAAATTTTGGATTCATGATGGCATAAACATCAAGAGGAGAAATAGAAAATATTGTCTAAAGGACAAGGCATAAATCTTAAAAATGTTAAGAGTATATTTTGTGTATTTTACAAGTTTTATCTTCCTTTCAGAAAGATAATGGCCACAAGTAAAGGAATGACTTCCAGTAATCGGGAGCCGATTCCCACCAGAGTTACGGAACTGTCTAAACGGGAGGTTATGACTATGAGGAGTATCGACAATAGAGATATCCTCCTCCGTCCTATCATTCACGAAAAACTCGCAACGCTGGAGTGGTTGAATATAACAAAAGTTGAGGGTTATGTCTCCTTCAACTTGGTGAAGTCTTTCTACTAAGCCATGAATTGCGTGGGACTTCGAAAAGATGGGATCAACCCTGTCTTAGAGACAACGGTCAGGGGAGCAAAGATTTCTATCAACGTCGAAATCATTTCTCGACTTTTGGAGATCCTGATTGGAGATAGAATCATTGACCCATACGAACCCCAGACGGTTGCTGAGATCGCAGAATCCAAAGAACAACTGTTCAATTCCCTCGCCAACAAGCCGTGCACCCAAATGACGTACGCCCACCTCCCAAACAATCTCCTCAAACCACCTTTTGCCCGCCTTAGGAAGATCGTATTCGGCAACATCTTGCCGGTAATGGTGACCAGAGGATCTATGACAAGAGCTCAACTTCTTGTGCTATACTGCATAAAGAAGGGAATTAAAGTCTCCCTACCTCACATCATCATCCAGCAAATGTTGCGGGTAATTCAAAATCCTACAAAAAAGGAGCTCCTCGGCTGCGGAGTCTTGATCACGAGGATGCTATACGAGGCAAACGTCAACACTTTTGATAAGTCTTCGAAATAGATCACTAATGCGATTACAACATCCTCTATCTTCAAAACTTTCGTCTCAAGGGGAGGGATGACTGACGAGGAGATATTCAACGCGACTTTAGGAGGAAATAGCGAAAGAATTTGGGACAACAGTGGACGTTGTCAACGAAAAAGTCGGCGCATGATTCTTGTTAGGGAGGAACCAAATAATGAGCCAAACCAGAACCCAACAGCAGACCCAACCCCTAATAATGATCAAACCGATCATCTATTCTCTGAGGATGATCTCTTTGCCAACCTGGGTCAACATCAATCAAGTCAGGATGGATAGGGAATTTCGGCGAATCCACCTTCCTAAAATCTCCCAAGCCAAGGCAATACGACGTACCAAAGGTTTCCAACTCCTGAGCTACCGTATCAGTTAGTTCCACAAGTTCCTGTGAACCAACAACAACCAAATTGTGCGGCACCAAACTTCGAAAGATAGAATATCCCAATGAGTCCATTGTTTCAAAACTTTTCGACTCAAGTATATCCAAACATCCAAGAGGTTCCAGTTAGGGAATTCCTATACCATCAAACCAACTACCCTCCACCTATGAGTCAACCATATGACCAATACTTTCCGCCAATGCCTACAGCCTACCCTCAACCTATGGGACAGTCAACCTATCAACCATCGATGAAACAATTGACTAACCCATTCGAGCAGTTAAATGTGATTGCATCTAGTATTGCTCAGATGAAGGAGACTCAAAATGTTTTGTTAGCCCGTATGCAAAACGTCGAAGAACAACAAGCAACTTCTAAACGTTCTTCTAGTAGTCTTTCTGTACCTAGTAGCAGGTCTAGGAGGAGCGGTAGTAGGCAAGAAAATCAGGAATGATTATTGGCATTGTAACTATTGTTTAAATGAATGAAATATTTTGTTTAAGACTATCCTTGGTGAGCCGAGTTACAACCATTCTTTCTTTTATATCGCTAACTTTGGAGTGGTATGGGACACAACAAAATTGGAAGATACTAAATAAAATGTGGAAGTAAGAAACCCACGACCTTGTGTGAAAAGAACCATTTGGAGAAAGCTGAATTACTAACATTATCACCAAGTTTACATGGTATGAGACGAGTAATTTTAGATAATACTGTTAGTGAACGCCTCTCCAACCGATGTTTTATAGAGACCGTGTTCATACAACTTAACTTGGTTGAAACCCTTATTACCAAATTCATGTGGTATGGGACAAACGAATTTGGATAATAGTCGAAAAGACTAAGTGAAAGAGTTTGAATACGTAAGATTGCAATAGAACGTTAGATTATGATATTTACCGAGGCAAATCTTAGAACCTTTATGACTCGTATGAATTTTCAAAGAAATATATATGCATGTTCACAAAAAAAATCAGAACTAAAACATTTGAAATACTTGTAAAGTTTTATAATATGAACATTCTAACCTTGTTTTGCACCATGGCCAAACATACAAGGCACATAAGATTCTTTGATTCCTCAACAAAAACCTTACACCATACCTAAAAAAATAGGTGGTTTTCTATTGTAGTACTCTCGAACTTGTTGCTGAGAATATCATAACATTATACTTGGCTACAGTTCCTAAATCATGGTTTTATTTTCTCCTTGCCAGTGAGAAAATGCAAACCAAGAAGAGAGGAAGGCCATGCACAATCCGTCCAGCAGAGGAGGCACCTCCTGTAGTTCAAAATCAGGAACCGCAGCTTTCGAGGACAGAGAAGGCCACACATGACATTGCTACTACTTCTGGGCAGGCAGTGCCACATCAACCCACATCCTTTGCCCTTCCTTCGAGTATGGAAGTCTTTTTCGCCAGATTTATCGAGGCGATAAAAGTAACTGTTCAGACGGTCGTTCGTGAGACCGTGGTCAATTAGGTTGTCACTGTTCAGACACCTATTAGATCTGGGTCGAAGACTTAAATCGACCAGATTACGAAGTATAAGAGGCTACAACTCCTTACTTTTGCTGGCACTATTGATGCGGAGGAGGCGCAAAAATGGCTGGATGAGTCGAAGAAGGCTCTCGATGCTATGAGAGTCGACCAGGCTCAAAAAATTCCATTTGCGTCCTACCAACTTGTTGGTGGAGCAAATACATGGTGGACAACGGTGAAGGAATACCCAAGGGTCAATACTGCAGGCATGACTTGGCAGCAGTTTGAGTCATTATTCATCGATGAGTACTTCCCTGGCGCTGTGAAGAGGCAGAAGTGCCAGGAGTTTGCCAGGCTATACCGGGGCAGCATGACAGTCAGAGAATATGCTGTTAGGTTTAAAGAATTATCGGTCTACACTCTCTCCACCATCTCAACGAAGTAAGATAAGACCCAAAAATTCTACAATGGCCTTCGACCTCACATCCGACAAGCCCTGTCGATCTTGGATCTCAAGATTTACTAAGAGGCAAGGCCATGAGCTTTGAGCAGGAAAAGATTGAGCAGGAGCAGAGAATGAATAGGGGAAAATGGCCTGCAACGTTTTTCCAACAGGGCTCGCTGCAGGGCAACAAGAAGTAGCCCTACTATAATCAGAACCCAGCCCCCGTTCAGAAGAATGAGGCCACGACACCTCCAGCTGAACCGTCTAACCCTGACCATTAGGGTTTTCGCAATTAAGGCCGGGGAAGTCGTAATTGAAAAGGTGGCTATCGCAACGGCAATGACAAGAGAGGTGGTAAGCACCAAAATCAGCATGACCATCATAACCACCAACAGACGCCTCAGTAATAGAGGCCGACTTGTTATAACTGCGACCAGCAGGGCCATATAAGAAATGTCTGCCCCCACCCTCAGCAACCGCAACAACCTATTCCTGCTATTCTAGTTTAGCAAGCCCCACCTGCTGCGAATGCCCAACCCTGGCAGAACCAGCAGAACTAAAGGCAACGAAACCAGGGTAGAGCGTTTGCTATCGCTTAGCAACCCCTCCTAGCTAACAATGTAGTCGAAGGTACATTTTTCTTGTTCAATACAATGGTGCATGTCTTGTTTGATTCGGTATGACGCATTCCTTTATATCTTCTGCATGGGTAAGGCATTTAGGGTTGCATCCTAAACCCACAGACATTACAATTCATGTCATATCACCATTAGGATCCGGTACTGAAGTGAATTTACAGTGTTCTTGATGTAAACTTCGAATGTCAAAATAGATAATACATGCAGATCTTTTTGTGATGGACTTTAAAGACTTTGACATCATCCTTGGCATGGACTGGCTAGCACCTCTAATGCAAAAATTGATTGTATGAAGAAGCAAGTTCAGTTAACCTTGCCCACTGGGGAGTTTGTCAAGATTCAAGGAATGAGGAAATAGATACACAACTCGACTATTGCACTTCTTAAGGCACAACTTCGAGCTCTATCCCATGGTGATGACAATGAATCACCACCACTGTACCCTCTCAAAGTACACAATGTCCCGTTAATATCTGAATTCCCAACATTTTTTCTAAACGACTTTCGTGGTCTACCTCTGGTTAGGGAATTCAATTTTGAGATCAAACTCATACCTGGGACCGGGCCTATCTCAATTCCACCATACAGAATGTCCAACGTCGAGCTGGTTGAGTTGGATAAGCAACTGAAGGAATTGGAGAGTAATGGCTTCATTAGAAAAAGTTCATCACCCTGGGGCGTTCCGATTTTGTTTGTTCACAAAAATGATGGTTTGTTACGACTTTGCATCGACTATCACAAGTTGAATACCGTTACCATTAAGAATAGATACCCGTTGCCCAGGATCGATGACTTGTACGACCAACTTAGATATGCCAAAATACTTCTCTAAGATTGATTTACGATCCGGTTATCATCAACTCCGGATCAAAGAGTTGGACATTACTAAAATGACTTTCAGAACTCGGTACTGTCATTACGAGTTCTTGGTCATGCCGTTCGGTCTAACAAATGCACTTGCTGCGTTCATGGATTTGATGAACCTCATCTTCAGGTTATACTTAGACTGATTTACGGTTGTCTTTGTGGATGATATCTTGATATATTCCTCAACCGAGGAAGACCATAAGATACGTCTGAGGATTGTCCTCCAAACCTTGAGAAGCCACCAACTGTATGCAAAGTTGAGTAAGTGCGAATTTTGGGCGAAACGAGTTCAATTCCTAGGCCATGTGGTTTTAGGCAATGGCATTGAGGTGGATCCTTCTAAGGTTGAAGCAGTTTTAAATTGGAAGCAACCCACTACAGTTACTCAAATACAGAGTTTTCTTGGTTAAGTTGGCTACTACAGACGCTTCATCAAGGATTTCTCAAAGATTGCTGAACCTATGACCAAGCTCACTCGGAAAGACATTCGATTCATCTAGAATCCTGCCTGTGAATCGTCATTTCAGAAATTGGAGAAACGCCTCACGACAGCACCGGTACTAATCACTCCACAATATGGAGTTGGATTTTCACTACACACCGACGCCTCTCTCCAAGGCTTAGGTGTACTACTAATGCAAGAAGGCCAAGTTGTTGTGTGGCGACCCAGCGCCCCGGACCACCAACCCCGCAGGGAGTGGCATGCGGAATGCCGGGGCGGGACGTCGGGCGTAGGCATCTCCGACCACTGCTCAACTCCCGTGAGGTGGTTGAGACCCTACGAGCCTTATCTCAAACAACGACATAATATCAAAAGGTACTAAACAAAACTACCCACCGTATTAATCATCAAAGACAAGAGATAATCCATAAAAATGAACCATAAATAAAATCATAATCCCTACAGTCCATTAAAATTGACATACACATAAAGTCCAAAATTGTGGTTACAAATAAAAACCGTCATATGCCCACATGGTCTAATCTAACAAGTCCCAACTCAACCATACTACAATGTGGTAAGTGTTATAATTACATAATCCAAAATATAATACTTCATAATTTAAAACACAGTTCAATCAAAATGCCTCTCAACTCACATCGAGGCCTTGGATTCTCTCGCAGACAAGGCCCTCAAGATATGACTACTCCTTTGCCCTTATTCGGGACAGAAGGACCTGAAAGAGGAAAATGAGGGTGAGCCAACGGTGCCCAGTGAATAGAATTCAAATATGCTATCAATACTCATCAATAAATATCATGTATGCATGTCAATGTGTAGCATGATTAAAAGCTCATAATCATATAGATATCAATAAGCATTTATAATAAGTTCGATGCAAGTAAAAACTTATCAATTTGGATCCACATTCCACATGCATTGGGGTTACTAGTGCACGTCCATTTCATCGTACCGTTGACCCCAATCATGTTTATTTGGGGTTACTAGTGCACGTCTATTTCACCGTACCGTTGACCCCAATCATTTCCTTTTTAAAACCCTCCTATGACAAGGCTAAGTCCCCCTATTAGCCAGATAGATGGGCCCAACCAAAGTCATAAGGTTTTCTCAAATCAATGCATCATTCAAAACATTAGAACACATTCATGCTTTCAACATACAATATATATAAGTGATATGATGACATAAAAGATATAATCATCAATGAAGTCTACTCACAACCAAGCCTCGCGAGAGTATTTAACCACACACGACCACCAAACCGAATCAACCCAATCAAGATCCTAAAACATACATCAATATCCTACCATACATCAATTTCTATGCTCAATCACATAGACATTACACATCAACCCTAAATCAGCCCACATATAAACAATAGGCCTAAATCCCATCTAATCCCATCATTCAACTCAAATCACGTGACTTAGGCATCTAATGCATAGTTCTCATTCATAAACCATTCTATTAATCAAAAATACTGATTTTCAATTCCTTAGGCATAAACATGCCCAAATTGGGTCACTTGATCACAAGTAGGCCTAACCCATGATATGGTCACAACCACCAAATCAGTAGCATAATCAACTCTAATCATGCTTAATTAAACATAAGTTGCATCAATTCAATGATTCTAGGCCAAAAGCATCAAAAGCCCTAAAATATGAAAATTTTCATACTTAGGCCATATTGTCGATTTACACTAGGTCACCATGTTCAACCATGTATATCACTGATTTTGCATCATGGGTTCATCAACAATGGCAACTAGGTCAACATAGTTGACATGCAAGCTATTTGGAAAGGTCTTAGTTCATATTCTAAATTTAGGTCTAATACAAGCAACCCTACTAATTCTTCATTTAATATTCTGTTCAGATGTATGAATCTACCAACAGAAATACGTAATCATAAAATCAACCGTACAGATTGAAGTACATGAAGAAACAAACCTTCTGTCCAAATATCAGCCCAATCCAACGGTGGACCGAAAATATAAGATTCTTTGATGAACAAGTCTCTAATCAGACAATTTCTCCTTTCCTGCTGCAAATACTCAAACTCAGGTGACTATATCACACAAAATACTAAATTTATAAACATCTCCACCGTTAATAATACATAAATATCAGTTATAAACTACATAACCAAATGTGATATCCATCCAACGGTAGATTGAGGAGATCTACAAGTTTTAGCGAAATGGCACGAGAAATCCAGACTTTCTAATCAGCTTTGTTTGAGAGGTTAGATATCTCTGACGAAACATCTAATCAAGATATCCACCGTTCATAATGTAGACAGATCAGTTGTAAATTACATATAAAACATTTATATCCATCCAACGGTAGATTAATGAGATCTAGAAGTTTAAGCAAAACGGCGCGAGAAATCCAGACTTTCCGACCAGCTTTGTTTGAGAGGTTAGATCTCTTAGACGAAACCTCTGATCAAGATCTCCACGGACCAGAATGAATAACCATAAGCTACGAACTTGCTGACAAATTTTGAGCTCAATCTGACCATATATCCTAAAGATCTAGCTCTTTTATGAAAACTTCGCAGAGATCTTCCTCCTGCAACTCCCTCTTTCTTTCTCTTCTTCTTTCCTTTCTCTTCTTTTATTTTATTTTTTTTCCTCTCTCCACTCACCTCTTTCTAGCACTTCCTTGATTCCCTCCTTGATTCTCTCCTTGATTCCCTCCACTCATTCTAGCACTTCCTTGAAGAAGAGAAGTGGGCATGGGACACTTGTCCACTTTCATGCACCAACCTTCACATGTGTTGGTCTCATACTACCCATACCAACCACATGTACTTTAACCAATCTCATGCTTCCATGTATTTTAAATGTCCAATCCATTTAATACACCAAATTTTCATTCTCATTTATCCTTTTATTCAATCAATCCTAACCCATATCAATTCATGGTTTAATGGGCCCATGCATAAATAATAACATATGCATTATACTTTAATTTAACATGACCCATATAAAATTTATGATACACATATTTATATACATTATCAAGCATCAACTATACAGACATTAAACAACCATCAAACAAACACCAACCATATCAAGGCAACACATAGAGTTTGGGCAAAGTGCAATTGGGTTATGGGCTAGATGAAATAATTTTCGGGGCGTTACATGTTGCATATGCTTCAAGGCAACTAAAGATTCATTAGGGTAATTACCCAACGCATGACTTGGAACTTGCAGTTGTCGTATTTGCACTGAAGTTATGGCGCCATTACCTATACGGTGAGTGGTTTGAAGTCTTCTCGGATCACAAGAACCTCAAGTACATCTACACTTAGAGAGATCTAAACCTCCGCCAAAGACGATGGTTGAAATTCTTGAAAGATGATGACTTTCAACTCCAGTACCATCCTGACAAGGCCAATGTTCTCGTAGATGCCCTGAGTAGAAAATGTTATGTTGCTTGTACTCTTAACTTCAAGATGGAAAAGTTGGCTACAGATATGGAGAACTTTAACCTACAACTGATTGAGGAGGGAGCAAGATCACGACTCTCTCAATTATCAGCCAACTTTGAGCTTATTAGAAAGATTTCAGCAGCTCAAGCCAATTACCCTATGTTAATGGAGAAACGAGAACTCCTACTCAGCGGACAGGACCTTCCTCACTGGTCGATCTCTGAAGACGGGGCCATTTTTTACAAAAAACGTCACTGTCTACCGAACGATCCTGAGGTTCGAAAGGAAGTGCTCACTGAAATGCACTGTTCGCGGTTTGCTATGCATCTTGGGAGAGACAAGATGTACAAGGATTTCAAGCGACAATTCTTATTTTCTAAAATGAAGAAGGCTATTGCAGACTTTGTTGCTAGATGTCTCGTTTGCTAGTTAGTCAAGGCAGAACACAGACTTCCCTCTGGACTTCTCCAGCCTTTACCTATTGGAGAATGGAAGTGGGAGAACATTGCAATGGATTTTGTTACAGCCTTGCCTCGAAATAATAAAGGGCAAGATGCTATCTGGGTTATCGTTGACAGACTTACAAGGTCTGCACACTTTTTACCGATAAGGTTCACGGATAACCCCACCCAGCTTGCCGAATTGTATGAAAGAGAGATTGTATGCCTCGATGGCGTACCACTCACGATCGTTTCTGATCGAGATCCTCGATTCACATCAATGTTTTGGCAAAGCTTCCAGAGTAGAATGGGCTCTAGGATCACTATGAGCACAACCTTTCACCCTTAGACTGATGGGCAGTCAGAACGTCTTATCCAGATCTTGAAGGATATGTTATAGTGATGCAGTTTGGACTTTTATGACGTATTGGCAAAACACTTACATTTGGCTGAGTTTGCATACAACAACAACTACCAAACAAGTATCGACATGGCACCATATGAGGCTCTCTATGGTCGCCCTTGCAGATCTCTGGTATGTTGGTTAGATATGGCAGACCGACCGCAATTCGGGCCTAAGCTAGTTCAAGAGATTTCTAAGAAGATCATACTAGTAAAGGAGCGACTTCGTGTTGCACAAAGTCTCCAGAAGAGCTATGCTGACAAGCGAAGACAGCTTTTAGAATTTGATAAGAGGGACTTGGTCTTTCTAAAAGTTCAGCCTACAAGAGGTGTCAAACACTTTGGGATCAAAGGAAAGTTCTCCCCATGGTATATCGGTTCATTTGAGATCACTGAACGTATTGGAAAACTAGCCTATCGTCTATCCCTTCCATCGTCCATGTCTAAGGTTCATGACGTTTTTCACGTATCTATGCTTCAAAAGTATCGTCTTGATCCTTCGCATATCATCCCTCTGGTCGAGGTTCTGGTTGAGGAAGGAAACAAGTATCAGGAGAGAGCGACATAAATTCTAGATAGAAAACTCAAGAACTAAGGCGACGTAGCATACCACTTGTGAAGGTGCTCTGGGATCACCATGGAGTTGAGGAAGCAACATGGGAACTAGAAAAAATAATTAAATTGAAATACCCTGAATTGTTTTCTAGTTAATAATTGATGATGTGATGATATATTGTGCTTTTCACTTATCAATAAAATAATGAAACTTTGTTTACAATATCTTAATACATCGTTTCACTTAAATAATTATGCATATGTTTGAAAATAGTACCGATGGAGGTAGTGATGCACACATGCAATGGCCTCTTTGGCAACCTGTGGCGACTCCTTCAGGATCTGAATCAAGCCACAACTACTTTGCATCACCAACTCCGTCGCCCCACAGACATCAATCCTTATCGCCAGAGCGTGCATGGCTTTTAGTAAAAGTTTTGCCAAAATAATCCTGTGCCCTCATCCTGGCAAGATCTTCTACCAAAGTTGCCAGGCTGCCGGATTTGAGCAACAATACAAAATAACATTTCGTCGCTCAACCTACTGCCCCTGAAATGATGCAACCTGCAGAGCCCTACACCACCATGTGTTAGGCAAATGTCGAAACCTTCTGAGGACGAATCTGACTCTATTTGCTCTCCATTGTTTGATGATGTTGAGGATTCCACCTGCAACAGTGCTATGCAGGGACCTTATAGGCACCACCCTGAACTAGCAAGTGATGACGACGACGGTGAATCTCACGCTGACAGTAATCCTCACTACACGGACTGAATTTCGAGGGTGAAATCCTTTTAAGGGGGTAAAGTGTAATACCCTAGGATTGCACAAAATATATATAAATATATAAATAAATTTTGAACTTCTGGCAGGGTGCCTGAACGTTTGGGCATCCTTTTTTCTATAAAAAGAGGGCACCCCCCCACCTCTTCATTTTCACACCAATCCAACTATCTCCTCTTGTTGGAAAATTTCTCTCTCTCTCTCTCTCTCTCTCTCTTTTGAGACTCTCTCCACGAGACTATCTTGGCTGTGCAACGCGGTTCTGCCCGGGGGAAGGCGCCAGTTCTCGAAGGAGTTATTATCTGAAGGTGGGGAACGAAACATAGGTTTGCGTGTCTTATGAATTTTATTAAAGTTTACATTCATTTATCATGATGTCTACTATTCATTTACACTGCATTATTGCGTAAAATGTTCATACCTGTCATACTTATGTCTGTATATTTGGAGTTCATGTATTATACTGTTGCGATGTCAGATTAGTGGTCAATCTGGCTAACCAGACTCAGTCTTGTCCTTAGTAACTTTAAATAGTGAACGGGAGGCAGCGTGCTGCTCTAGACGATTGGTATTTAAGTAGACCTCGTGTCTCATCTCTCAAGCTGGAGACTGATCTGGTTGGTATTATTTGAAAGCTATTAGCTTGTACAAGTAATACTGAATGTCCAAATTGTGCACGTAGTGATACCGACTCTGATAAGGATCACCAGACTTTTTCAAATCATGTCTAATGTTAATAAAGACCAGACCTGTTCATGCATTGGCATCATACATAAGCACCACCTAGGGACGTATGTGGTTTGTGATCCACAGAATAGTTAGAAGCAATGCTCACTATTATTGATATTTCCCTGGAGAGGGACATACAATGAGAACTCGGGTTTACCTGGGGAGGGACATCTGTACGTGAATCCAGGGCGTCGTTCTTGAGGAGGGAAGTACAATGAGAACTCGACTACTCATGGGAAGGGACATCTGTACGTGAACTCAGGCGACGTACAATCATGGAACCAATACGAGACAGTGTCATGCATACATACATGTTATACTGATTATGACGCTCTGATGTGTGTTTATGATATTTGATTATGAAGTTTGCTTTATTAATTGTCATATTTACGAACTATTTTACCCACAGGGCGTGTAGCTCACCCCGTTGTTATCCAATTTTTCTCAGGAGATTAGGGTGGACTGCGTGCAGGTTTTTGGGCCCATATTTTGTAACCCTTTGTTTATTCATAGGAAATTTTTGGAGGATGTTTCCTTTTTTATTTCATGTACAAAAATGTATTCTGAAATTAATAAAATCAGACTTGTACATTATTATGTTTCTGCGCACTGGGTTATTGTTATAATGCATTCGCGCCCCGTTCGTGAGTGTTCCGCCAGTTTAGGCTCGTCCAGACGGGGTGTGACATTAAATCACGTGCAAGATTTCTTATTGAAACGAGCACTGACTTAGGCATTGGAGGATCTTTGGCCTACACCACACCGGTGTTCCTTATGAGAGTTTTTTTTTCTTCTGTTTATACTATTTTAGATTCTAGTGATTCACGGTCCCAGGTCGGCTCCTCTCCTCCGCACATCAACAAATTCTGTAACACCCCGTATAATATGCGTATTTTATACGTAGGAGCTAAATATATGTGTGTATGAAAATACATGCTAGATTTAAGGAGTATTAGTAAATAAATAAAATTATTAAATGAAGATGATACATATGGGATCATCCTATATGAGTGCTTACAATTTTAAAAAAGAAATGAAGTGGAATTAAATTGATTAATTTATGGGGTGAGTTGGCTAACTATTGAGCATGAGGAGCATAGGATAAAAAATAAATAAATAACTAAAGATCTCTCACCCTCTCACCAACGTCCAACAACAAAAAAACAAACAAAAAAAAAAAATTAAAAGAGTTGCAGGACGAGAAGAATGAAAGAAGAGCGAGATAGAAGAACAAGAGAAAGGAAAGAACGAAGGGAGAAACGCGAGATTCGCGTCAAATCGGGGCTTGCGGTAAGTGATTTTCACTCTATTTCTTCGTGAAATTTATATCTAAGCTAGATGTAACGATTCTAGCGGAGTAATTTTAGTTATGGGAGTCGTTTTACAGTAGTTTTGAAATTGGGGTTTTTTACCCAACTTGGAATTAGAATCCAATGAAACTCCGGTTTGAGATCATAGAATCGTAGATAATTGAATTCTGGACATTTCGATGCTAAGATTGTGATTTTTGGATATGATTTGATATTTTTAGTAACTAAATATATGATTTTTTTGAGTAAAATTGACTTTGGATGCATTCGCGAACATGTAAAACCTCAATAAAATACCTGTTGAAGGTAGTAGAATGATAGAATGACTGATTTTACACGTGTCGATGTGGACAGAATAATTTTAGGAATGTTCTAGATTTTTAATAAAATTGATATATGTTCCATTAGAAAAATAAACTGAGAATTAGTGAAAATATGAATTGGAAATCTATTTTCACTGTTCTTTCTTGTGGAAATATTTAGATTGACCACAGAAACGAGATAGTAGTTTCTTCAACTGCTTATGAGTCCTAAATTGAGTTGGAATCTAAAGTCACAGAATGCGTATAATATTTTTAAGATTGATCTTTATTATTGGTGATTTGACGTGAGTTGAGAAATTGAAGATGTAAATAGATATGAATAAATGAAATTGAATTATGGAGTGGTTGTGACAGGTTGAGTTAGTTGGATTTATGGATTTAAATTGGAGCTGAACTCGAAATCGACGGTGATGGTATTTAAGTTGAAAAGTCCTGTGCTGTGAGTATATTTTCTTGATTTTAGTTCTTATATGGCATTTTATATATACGAAATGTTTGAATGTAAATATGCTATGCCTATATTGTTGCATTGTGTTTTAATTTGCATTCATAAATGATTTTTTTGGTATTTGGAGTATGCGAGACGTGCGAAGGCAGATCGCATATGTTGTCATTTCGTTAGGAATTAGACCCGGATGAGTGTTATGCCTAACCTCATTGTCAGTAGGCCTGTCCTAACAAGGATTGGAGATTCTTTAAATGACTGTGAATTGGGTAATGAGAGCCTGTGGCTACCTTGTAACAGCCATACAAGGGTTAGACCCGCTCTCTTGCCTTGAAGGAGGGAGATGGTAAATTTTTTTTATAAAACTGTGCATTGGTTTATTGAATGAGCATAACTATATCTTGTGTGCATGTATCTTATTTTGATGAATGTTGCATATGTGCTTTTGAAATAATTTTAAATGCCATGTTTCCCTAAATGCATAAAATTGCCATATCAAGAGATATATTCACTGAGTTGTTGATTGCTCACTCCATTTCCTCCAATATTTCAAGTATTGAGTCGAAGGGAACAGGAAAAATCCGTGAGTGATAATCACGTGAGCCTTCGTCTGGTATGTGTATGTATGAATTGAAGGATATGGGTTATTTTTCTTTATTTTGATAAGTATAATTATCACATACTATATCTATATTATCACATAGATGGGTTGTAAGAAAACATGGATTTTGATTTGATATTTTGGATTATACAATACTTGTGATGATGGAATGGGATGATCGTAAGTATCTATATTTGTTGAATGAATGGAATGATTATATATATATATATATATATATATATATATATATATATATATATATATATATATATATATATATATATATATATATATATATATGATTTGATTTGTGGTATATCAGGAAAAAAATGTGAATTGTCCATTTTATGAGGAGGTGCTGTCAAAATTTTTGAAAATTTTGGAAATTATTGTGAATGTCTGTTGAGGTTGACAGTGTATTATATACTGTATATGGGTATGTACAGTGTATAGTACACTGTGCCAGTCATGACGTCAGCCTACGTAAGGGGCGTCGTGACAAATTCGGTGTTGGTCAAAGTCTGCACCAACATCTACCTCATCAAAGCAAACTTAATATCATGAAAGGAAACTGAGTTTTTTTTTTGTTAAGAAATTATCATAAGAATTTATATATATATATATATATATATTGTAATACCCTAGAATTGCACAAAAAAAAAAAAAAAATTTGGGGCAACGCCCGAACGTTTAGGCGCCAAAAATCTCTATATAAGGAACCCTCCTCATTTCTCATTTCTCACACCAAAATCACTCTCCTTGTGATTTTCCTTATCTTTCTCACTCATTTTGAGTTTTAGTCTTTTGAGACTCTCGGTGCGGTACGACGAAGTTCTGTCCGGAGGAAAGCGCCAGATCTGAAAGAAGAAGTTCTTATCTGAAGGTGGGGAACGAAACATAGGTTTGCGTGATTTATAACTTTTATTAAAGTTTACATTCGGTTATTATTATATCTACTGTTCATTTACACTGCATTATGTCATATAATGTTTATACTGTCGCACTTATGCCTGTACACTTGGAATTCACGTATTATACTGTTATAATGCCGGATTTGTGGTCAATTTGACTCAACTAGACTCGGTCTTGTCCTCAGTAACTTTAAATAGTGAACGGGAGGCAGCGGACTGCTCTAGGTGATTGGTATTTTAGCAGACCTTGTGTCTCACCTCTCAACTGGGGACTGATCTAGTTGGTCTTATTGAAAGCTATCAGCTTATACAAGTAATACTGAATGTCCTAACCTTGCACGTCGTGATACCGACCTTGATAAGGATTACCAGACGTTGCCAAAGTCAGTTTAAATGTCATAGAAAAGACCAGACCAGTAGACTAGACCAGTTCATGCATTGGCATCACACATATCACCACCTAGGGACGTATATGGTTTATGACTCATAGAATAGTTAGGAGCATTGCTCGCTATTCATTATATTACATAAGGCCTTTTACTCACACCTGGGTTGCACAAGCGCCCCATACCTAGTGTGATGAGCACCCCACCATGGGGTCTGCTCTAGCCATAGCACCACATAATATTGTCACATCTAGGTTGCGTAAGCGCCCCATACCCAGATAATTTTTCCACGCTATTCATGTCAGTAGCTACTCGGATTGCGGAATCAACTTATATGAGGTTTGAGATTCGAATTCGGGGGAGGCCCTGCACTATTCATTCAAGAATAGTGTGGACAAATGATCTGGGTATGGGGCGCTTGCGCAACCCAGATGTGACAATATTATGTGGTGCTATGGCTGGAGCAGACCCCATGGTGGGGTGCTCATCATACTGGGTATGGGGATGGACACATGAGAATCGATGCTTGAAATTGCTAGATGTATCTGCTAAATGTGTTGTGTAGTTTTGCTGAATAAGTTGTCATCCCAAAGATGTGGGCTAAGTGATACAACAAGATTGCTAGCAGAATGAAGCAAGCAAACATGTTTCAAAACCCTTTCCCAAGCCTTAAAATTCTAAAACTTAGCAGAGGAGTTAATGTCCAACTATAATTTATTTGTTGCCACAAAATTTTTTAATCAAAATTCCCTAAACGATCAACTAGAAGTTTAATTCTTCATAAACACTCTCTAGCTAATTCCTAAAAAGGATGGGATTCAAATTTCAAATAACAAACGAAAAAGAATAACACCAGAACCAGCCTCGATTATGATAAGCTCTAGTTGTCATCTTTCTACCATTACTCCAAGTACTCAACTAAGATAAAGAGCTCATGAGCATAAAACTCACTAAAACGAATGAAATTTACAAGAAAATAGAGCATGCGCATGCACACACATATACAATAATATTAGCATTAAAAGAAAATCACCATATAAGGACGTTTGAAAATGTCCTCGAAGTGATTTTAGGACCTTTTTTGCAAACGTACTTGATTTCGACATCCTAATTGTAAAAAAAAATTTGAGACGTTTTTTGTGACATTTATAAAACGTCTTTATACACTTATTAAGAATGTTTTACAAAGGTAACTACATGTACTAAGGATGTTTTGCAAATATCCTTAATAAAGATATTAGGACGTTTTGCAAATGCTCTTAATAAAAATATTAGAATGTTTTGTAAATGTTTTTATTACATGTATTAAGGACATTTTGTAAGTGTCTTGAATAAAAGTATCAGGGAGTTTTGCAAACTTCCTAATATATGAATAATCTCATATCCCCAACAATAAGGACGCTTTCATAAACATCATGTTATACAATTTTTAATAATGCTTGTACAAATTGTCATTAAGTGTGACACCCCGCCCGGACGCGCCTTGGTTCAGTGGTTACTCAGATTGCGAAATTAAACCTTATAAAGAGGTTGTGAGTTCGAATCTGGGGGAGGCCCTACACTATTCATGATGAATAGTGGCAGACAAATGATCTGGGTATGGGGCGCTTGTGCAACCCAGATGACACAATATTATGGTTCCATAATGGCTGGAGTATGCCCTGTGGGGGTACTCATCACCCTGGGTAGGGGGCACTATGTGCAACCCAGGTGTGAACGTCGTGATACCGACCCTGATAAGGATCACCAGACGTTGCCAAAGTCAGTCTAAATGTCAAGAAAAGACCAGACCAGTAGACTAGACCAGTTCATGCATTGACATCATACATATCACCACCTAGGGACGTATATGGTTTATGACTCATAGAATAGTTAGGAGCATTGCTCGCTATTCATATTATTTATCTGGAGAGGGACGTACATGAGAACCCGGCTACGCCCGGGGAGGGACATCAGTACGTGAATCCAGTGCATCGTTCCTGAGGAGGGACGTACAGTGAGAACCTGGCTACGCCCGGGGAAGGACACCTGTACGTGAACTCAGGCGATGTACGTTCATCAAACCATTACGAGACGGTGTCATGCATACATACATATTGATCGATTATGATGCTCACATGTGTATTTAAGATATTTAATATTGAAGTATGCTTTATTAATTGTTATACTCACGAACTATTTACCCACTGAGCGCGTTAAGCTTACTCCATTATTATCCAATTTTTCACAAGAAATTAGGGTAGACTGGGTGCAGGTTATGGGGCCCATATTTTGCACCCTTTGGATTATTCATTGGGGATTTTGGGGAGTATGTTCCCTTGACCGTTTAATGTACAACTTATATTCTGAATTAAATAAAATCAGACTTTTACTGTGTATTATATTTCCACTGCGCACTCTGTTGTGACCATTGTTATTATTCCAAATGCGTGCCCCGTCCGAGAGTGTACCGCCGGTGTAGGGGTGTCACATTAAGACTCCCTTTTAAAGGCATTTGTTAAACATTGTAAAAATGAATTTTTATTGAAACCTAAAATTTGAAAAAAAAAATATTTGCCACAATATTTTCTACTAATATGATAATGCAAATAACAACAAAACTACACACTAAAAAGAATGAACAAAACAAACAAACAAACAAATATTAAAAGCAAAATTCAAATGATTTATACAAAAATAAGTTGAATCATGACAAATATGAACAAAAACATAGTAAAGGTTTTTCAATGTATCTATGCTTTAAAAATGTAATTTCTAATACAAAATTTGATGATTTCCCAAGGCTCGCAGTAGTCAAACAAATATTCAAGTGAAATCTTTGACTGCGCAAGTTTTAATGGGGACCTGGCAAGAAAATCAACAGGACGCAATTATTGAAAAATATGTAAATAATAAGAACAATTATAATTTATGACAATAATCATCTTTAAGAATTTAAATTCATAAATATAATCAAGTCAAAAGCTTATAATTGGAATTTTATAATTTTTTACAACATCTCCTTTATAAACTGCCATTCTTCTCCAATGCATGCCAAAAACAAAGAGAGAGAGATTTTGGTGAGGAAGAAGAGGGAAAAGGGTTTGGAGCTTTTCTGGAATAGGGTAAGAAGAGAACGAAGAAAACAAATGTGCACCATTTTTAGAATTGAAGCGTTGAAACCTAGGTGCACGCTAGTTTTAGGCCATAAATATAACATTTTATTTTATTCTATTGTATATGGATGCTACTATATATTTATTTAAAACTCTAATCATCTCAATCAATTTATTAGAACATTCTTCTGTAAATTCTACACATCTCTAATACTATTTATCAAAGCATTTTTTTTTGTGTTGGGTGGAATCAATTTTTTCATTAGTGTGAATTAATTTTCTGAGAACCACTTAATTTCTTACTTTAAAAAAAAAAAATTCAAAGAGAACACAAATAATAATAACTTCTATACATCTATCTAATACTACTTTGATTAAAATAATTAAATTATTATCAATGAAATAATAAATTATTTTCCATTAAACTAATAAATTATTTCTATTAAAAATAACTTATTTTTTTAAAAAACAATAAAATCCTTTTTTTATTAATAATCAGTTTTATTAAAATTAATAAAAAATATTTTTATTAAAATAGTAAAATATTTCTTATTAAAATAATAAAACTTATTTTATTAAAATAACAAAATTATTTTCATTAAAATATTAAATTATTTTATTAAAAGCTATAAACATTTTTTTATCAAGAATAATAAATTGTTTTTTTTAAGATTAATAATAAGTTTTATTAAAAATAATAAAATAATAAAATAATAAAAAATTTATTCGTATGCTTCGTAAGGCTCATCTTATATGTTGTTGCCCACTTAGGTAGGATGGAATTGGGGATTAGGTAAAACTTTTAGTTAGATGTCCTTAATTGGAGGTAATTTGTCAAGCAAATCTTTTGCCGTGATGTCTTCAAACTCCAGCTCTTCCATTCGTCCAGGAAGCGATGTTGGGGTACGTCATCTTTTGCCACCAACACATATAGTCATCTCGTCCCCCTTGATAGCGGATAAAATATAGGCTCAACCCATAGAGTACTGCATGCGAGCGGTAGAGGAATGGTTTAGGTTTGCCAATGCCTATGGAGCAATATTATAATACCCTAGGTTTGCACAAAAAAAAAAAATGTTCGGGCACATTCCCGAACGTTCAGGCGCAAATTTTCCTATTTAAGGAACCCCTCCCCCTCCTCATTTCTCACACTAAAATCACTTCTCCTTGTGATTTTCCTTCTCTCTTTCACTCATTTTGAGTTTTTGTCTTCTCTTTTGAGACTCTGTGCGGTGCAACGCGGTTCTGCCCAGGGGAAGGCGGCAGTTTTCAAAGGAGTTTTTATCTGAAGGTGGGAAACTAAACATAGGTTTGTGTGTCTTATAACTTTTATTAAAGTTTACATTCATTTATCATTATGTCTACTATTCATTTATACTGCATTATTGCGTATAATGTTTATACTTGTCATACTTATGCCTGTATATTTGGAGTTCATGTATTACACTATTGTTATGCCGGATTAGTGGTCAATCTGGCTCAACCAGACTCAGTCTTGTCCTCAATAACTTTAAATAGTAAACGGGAGGCAGCGTGCTGCTCTAGTCCATTGGTATTTAAGTAGACCTCGTGTCTCACCTCTCAACTGGAGACTGATCTGGTTGGTCTTATTTGAAAGCTACCAGCTTATACAAGTAATACTGAATGTCCTAACCTTGCACGTAGTGATACCGACCCTGATAAGGATCACCAGACGTTACCAAATCCTGTCAAAATGTTAAGTAAAGACCGGACCAGTTCATACATTGGCATCATACATAGCACCACCTAGGGACGTATATGGTTTATGATTCATAGAATAGTTAAAAACAATGCTCGTTATTCATTATATTTCTCTGGAGAGGGACGTACAATGAGAACCTGGCTACTCCTAGGGAGAGACATTTGTACGTGAATCCAGAGCGTCGTTCCTGAGGAGGGACGTACAATGAGAACCCGACTACTCTTGGGGAGGGACATCTGTACGTGAACTCAGGCGATGTACAATCATCAAACCAATACGAGACGGTGTCATGCATACATACATAATGGATTGATTATGATGCTATGATGTGTATTTAAGATATTTGATTATGAAGTTTGTTTTATTAATTGTTATATTCACGAACTATTTTACCCACTAAGAATGTAGCTCACCTCGTTGTTATCCAATTTTTCATAGGAGATTAGGGTGGACTGGGTGTAAGTTTTTGGGCCCACATTTTGTACCCTTTGTATTATTCATTGGGGATTTTGGGAGAATGTTCCCTTAACTATTTCAAGTACAAATATATTCTGAAATTAATTAAATCAAACTTGTACTTAATCGTGTTTTCGCACACTCTGCTATTGTTATGATTCCAATCCGTGCCCCGTCCGTGAGTGTCCCGCCGGTTTAGGCGCATCCGGGCGGGTTGTGACAATATTCACTTTTACTGGTAACAATAGGCTTGTTGAAATCGTTGATTAGTAACGTCTATGTCTTGGTTGACTCTCTCAATTGATTTTTACTAAAAAAAATAAAATGATTTTTATTAAAATAGTAAAACTACTTTCACTAAAATAATAAATTATTTTCATTAAATTAATTAAATTATTCTATTAAAATAAATTAATTATTTTTATTAAAATTAAGAATAATAAATTGTTTTTTAGATGAATAATAAGTTTTTTATTATTTTTACTAAAAATAATAAAATACTTTTTATTAAAATAATAAAACTACTTTCATTAAAATTATAAAATTATTTTCATCAAGATAATAAAATTAGTTCATTAAAATAATAAAATTATGTTTTTTTTAAAGAGTGCAGCTAATTGAACAACAAAAAAACACTTTCCTTACCACAAAAAACCAGCAAAAGTGATTTTCAATAATACGCTTATGTGATTGTACTAAAATGCCCTTAATTTCAATTTATTTTTCAAACCCATCCCACTAAATTGCTAACCCTACCCATCACTATTCAAACTGTCACCTTGGTTTTCAATTCTAGTTGCACCATTTTTCTTCACTTCTTTGAGGTTTTTTTCATTCCAAATAGCATTTTCAAGGTATGTGAATCATATTTAGAAGATTAGTTGCATTTGTTTTTTTTTTTGTGTGTGTTTTTTTTGTACTTTTACCATATGCGATTTCAAACGTTGAACCTGATGCTTGCAAACCGCAAGCGTACGGTGTCAAGTTATAATATACAACCGATGAGATATCGGGCTGTCGTCCTCTAGGATTAAGATTCACACTAAATACTGCTTTACTACCCTTAACTTTATGTAGATAATCAAATTGAATGGTCCAAGTAATTAAAACTAAAATAAAGAAATAAAACTACCCTAGAAAGTAATCAAAACAACAAAATATCAATAAAGGGACAACCTAGAGAATCAATTTCACCTAACTATCAACTATGTTCTTTTCCAAATATTTATCATTAATGTATTCACCTAGTTTATAAGCCGAAAATCCTAATCTTTCTAATACTCTCTCTCGACTCTCGCGTTAGAGCATATTTATACGAATTGATCTCGACCTCTCGATAAAGATCTAATTCCTACAAACTCACTAAGATATGTGATTTCCATTGATGACTTCAAAGAGTCTCAATCTCACGATAACCTAGGCTATATTTCCTATCATACCCTAGGATTGCACAAAAAAAAAACAATTGAACTTCGGGCAGCCCGCCCGAACGTTCGGGCAGCCCGCCCGAACCTTTGGGCAACCCGCCTGAAGGTTCGAACATCCTTTTTTCTACAAAAGGAGGGCTTCCCCCCCTCATTTTTACACCAATCCAACTCTATCCTCTTGTTGGAAAATTTCTCTCTCTTTATCTCTTTTGAGACTCTCTTTGTGGTGCAACGCGGTTCTGCCCGGGGGAAGGCACCAGTTCTCAAAGGAGTTATTATCTGAAGGTGGGGAACGAAACATAGGTTTGCATGTCTTATGACTTTTATTAAGTTTACATTCATTTATCATGATGTCTACTATTCATTTACACTACATTATTGCGCATAATGTTCATACCTGTCATACTTATGCCTTTATATTTGAAGTTCATGTATTATACTGCTACGATGTCGGATTAGTGGTCAATCTGGCTCAACTAGACTCAGTCTTGTCCTCAGTAACTTTAAATTGTGAATGGGAGGCAGTGTGCTGCTCTAGACAATTGGTATTTAAGTAGACCTCGTGTCTCACCTCTCAAGTTGGAGACTGATCTGGTTGGTCTTATTTGAAAGCCATCAGCTTGTACAAGTAATACTGAATGTTTTAATTGTGCACGTAGTGATACCGACCCTGATAAGGATCACCAGACGTTGCCAAATCCTGTCTAATGTTAGTAAAGACCGGACCTGTTCATGCATTGACATCATACATAAGCACCACCTGACGTATGTGGTTTGTTATCTACAGAATAGTTAGAAGCAATGCTCACTATTATTGATATTTCTCTGAAGAGGGAGGTCCAATGAGAACCCGGGTTTACCTGGGGAGGGACGTCTGTACGTGAATCCAGGGCGTCATATCTGAGGAGGGACGTACAATGAGAACCCGGCTACTCCTGGGGAGGGGCATCTATACGTGAACTCAGGCGACGTACAATCATGGAACCAATACGAGACGGTGTCATGCATACATACATGTTGTATGGATTATGATGCTCTGATGTGTATTTATGATATTTGATTATGAAGTTTGCTTTATTAATTGTCGTATTTACGAACTATTTTACCCGTTGGGCGTGTAGCACACCCCGTTGTCATCCAACTTTTCTCAGGAGATTAGGTGGACTGGGTGTTGGTTTTTGGGCCCACATTTTGTAACCCTTTGTTTATTCATTGGGGATTTTGGGAGAATGTTCCCTTTTTTATTTTATATATAAGAATATATTCTGAAATTAATAAAATTAGACTTGTACATTATTGTTTTCCTGCACACTCGGTTATTGTTATAATGCATTCGTGCCCCATCCGTGAGTGTTCCGCAAGTTTAGGCGAGTCTGGGCAGGGTGTGACATTTAATGGTATCAGGAGAGAAAGGTCTACGGCTCTCCCAAATTCACCAAATTAGGAGAAGAAAATTTTATTAGATATATATATCTTTAGAACTATATATATATATATGAATTATATAGTTTTTATATAGTTTAGATTTAAATATATATATATATATATATAGTTATGATAATATATATATCTATATATCTATGTATATATGAGATATATATATATATATATAACATGTTGCTAATGAAAATTTTGGATTCACGATGGCATAAATATCAAGAGGAAAAATAAAAAATATTGTCCAAAGGGCAAGGCATAAATCTTAAAAATGTTACGAATATATTTTGTGTATTTCACAAGTTTTATCTTCTTTTCAGAAAGATAATGGCCACAAGTGAAGGAACGACTTCCAGTAGTCGGGAACCGATTCCCACCAGACTTACAGAACTGTCTAAACGGGAGGTTATAACTATGAGGAGTATCGACAATAGAGATCTCTGCCCCCGTCCTATCCTTCACGAAAAACTCACAACGTTGGGGTGGTTGAATATAACAAAAGTTGAGGGTTATGTCTCCTTTAACTTGGTAAAGTCTTTCTACGAAGCCATAAATTGCGTGGGACTTCAAGAAGATGGGATTAGCCTTGTCTTGGAGACAACGGTCAGAGGAGCAAAGATTTTCATAAACGTCAAAATTATTTCTCGACTTTTGGAGATCCCGATTGGAGATAGAAGCATTGACCCACACGAACCCCAGACGGTTGCAGAGATCGCTGAATCCAATGAACAATTGTTCAATTCCCTCGCAAACAAGCCGTACACCCAAACAACGTACGCCCACCTCCCAAACAATCTCCTTAAACCACCTCTTGCTGGCTTTGGGAAGATCGTATTCGGCAACATCTTGCCAGAAATGGTGACTAGAGGATCTATGACAAGAGCTCAACTTCTTGTGCTATACTGCATAGAGAAAGGAATTAAAGTCTCCCTACCTCACATCATCATCCAGCAAATGTTGCGGGTGATTCAAAACCCTACAAAAAAGGAGCTCCTCAGCTACGGAGTCTTGATCATAAGGATGATATACAAGGCAAACGTCAGCACTTTTGATGAGTTTTTGAAGTAGATCACTAATGCAGTTACAACATCCTTTGTCTTCAAAACGTTTGTCTCAAGGGGTTGGGTGACTGACGAGGAGATATTCGACGTGACTTTAGGAGGAAATAGTGAAAGAATTAGGGACAACAATGGACATTGTCAACGAAAAAGTCGGCTCAAGATTCCTGTTAGGTAGGCACCAAATAATGAGCCAAACCAGAACCTAACAATAGACCCAGCCCTGAATAATGCTCAAACCGATCATCTATTCTCCGAGGACGATCTCTTTGCCAACCTGGGTCAACATCAATCAAGTTAGGATGGACAGAGAATTTCGGCGAATTCACCTTCCTGGAATCTCCCAAGCCAAGGCAATACGACGTATCAAAGGTTTCCAACTCCTGAGGTACCGTATCAGCCAGTTTCACAAGTTTTAACCAACAGGGCTCACAGTAGGGCAACAAGAAGAAACCCTACTATAATCAAAACCCAGCCCTCCCAGCCCCTATTCAGAAGAATGAGGCCACGACATCTCCGGTTGAACCTTCTAACCGTGGTCATTAGGGTTTTTGCAATCAAGGCCGATGACGTCGTAATAGAAGGGGTGGCTATCGAAACGACAATGGCAGGGGTGGTGGTCAGCATCACAATCAGCATGGCTATCAGAACCAGCAACAAGCACCTCAACAGCAGAGACCGACTTCTTATAACTGCGGCCAGTAGGGCCATGTAAGAAATGTCTGCCCCTCCCTCAGCAACCGCGATAATCTATTTCCTCTGTTCCAGTCCAGCAAGCCCCACCGGCTGTGAATGCCCAACCTAGAAAGAACCAATAGAACCAGCAAAATCAAAGGCAACAGAACTAGGGCAGAGCCTTTGCTATCGCTCAGCAACCCTTCCTAGACAATAATGTAGTCGAAGGTACATTTTCCTTGTTCAATACAATGGTGCATGTCTTGTTCGATTCGGGTGCTGCGCATTCCTTTATATCTTCTGCATTGGTAAGGTATTCAGGGTTGCATCCTAAAGCCACAAACATCACAATCCATGTCACGTCACCATTAGGACCCGTTACTGACGTGAATTTTCAGTGTTCTCGATGTGAACGTCGAATGTCATAACAGATAATATATGCATATCTCTTTGTGATGGACATTGAAGACTTTGACATCATCCTTGGCATGGACTGACTCACACCTCTGAATGCAAAGATCGATTGTGTGAAGAAGCAAGTTCAGTTATCCTTGCCCACAGGAGAGTTTGTCAAGATTCAGGGAATGAGGAAATGGATACACAACTCGACTGTTGCACTTCTCAAGGTACAACTTCTAGCTCTATCCCTTGGTGATGACAATGAATCACTAGCACTGTACCCTCTCGAAGTACATGGTGTCGTGGTAATATCTGAATTCCCAATAGTTTTTCTAAACGACCTTCCTAGTCTACCATCGGTAAGGGAATTTGATTTTGAGATCATACTCATACCTGGGACCCGACCCATCTCAATTCTACCATACAGAATGTCTAATATCGAGTTGGTCAAGTTGGACAAGCAACTGAAGGAATTGGAGAGTAATGTTTTCATTAGAAAAAGTTCATCACCCTGGGGTGCTTCGGTTCTATTTGTTCGCAAAAAGGATGGTTTGTTACGACTTTGCATCGACTATCGCAAGTTGAATAGCATTACCATCAAGAACAGACACCCATTACCCAGGATCGATGACTTATTCGACCAACTTAGAGATGCTAAGTACTTCTCTAAGATTGATTTATGATTCAGTTATCATCAACTCCAGATCAGAGAGTCGGACATTACCAAGACGACGTTCAGGGCTCGGTACGGTCATTATGAGTTCTTGGTTATGCCGTTCGGTCTAAAAAATGTACCTGCTGCGTTCATGAATTTGATGAACCCCATCTTCAGGTTATATTTAGATTGATTCGTGGTGGTCTTCGTGGATGATATCTTGATATATTCCTCAACCGAGGAAGATCATAAGATACATCTGAGGATTGTCCTCCAGACCTTGAGAAGCCACCAGTTGTATGCAAAGTTGAGTAAGCGCGAATTTTGGGCGAAGCGAGTTCAATTCCTAGGTCATGTGGTTTCAGGCAATGACATTGAGGTGGATCCTTCAAAGGTTGAAGCAATTTTAAACTGGAAGCAGCCTACCACCGTTACTCAAATTCAAGGTTTTCTTAGTTTGGTTGGCTGCTATAGATGTTTCATCAAGGATTTCTTAAAGATTGCTGAACCTATGACCAAGCTCACTTGGAAAGACATTCGATTCATCTAGAATCCTGCCTGTGAATCGTCATTTTAGGAATTGAAGAAGCGCCTCACGTCAGCACTGATACTAATCACTCTAATACACGGATGCCACTCTCCAAGGCTTAGGTGCGGTACTAATGCAAGAAGGCCAAGTTGTTGCATATGCTTCGAGGCAACTGAAAATTCATGAAGGTAATTACCCAACGCATGAATTGGAACTTTCAGTTGTCGTATTAGCACTAAAGTTATGGCATCATTACCTATACGATGACCAGTTTGAGGTCTTCTTGGATCACAAGAGCCCTAAGTACATCTACACTCAGAGAGACCTAAACCCCGCAAAAGACGATGGTTGAAATTTTTGAAAGATATATGACTTTCAACTCTAGTACCATCCCGGTAAGGCCAATGTTGTTGCAGATGCCCTGAGTAGAAAATCTTATGTTGCTTGCACTCTTAACTTTGAGATGGGAAAGTTGACTACAGAGATGGAGAACTTTAACCTACAACTGATTGAGGAGGGAGAAAAATCACGACTCTCTCAATTATCAGCCAACTCTGAGCTTATTAGAAAGATTTCAACAGCTCAAGCCAACGACCTTATGTTAATTGAGAAACGAGAACTTCTACTCAGAGGACAGGACCTTCCTTACTGGTCGGTCTCTGAAGACGGGACCTTGTTTTACAAAAAACATCTCTGTCTGCCGAACGATCCTGAGGTTCGGAAAGAAGTGCTCACTGAAATGCACTACTCGAGGTTGGCTATGCATCTTGGGGGAGACAAGATGTACAAGGATGTCAAGCGACAATTTTGATTTTCTGGAATGAAGCAGGCTATTGCAGACTTCGTTGCTAGATGTCTCGTTTGCCAGCAAGTCAAGGCAGAACGTGGACTTACCTCTAGACTTCTCCAGCCTCGACCTATTGGAGAATGAAAGTGGGAGAACATTGCAATGAATTTTGTTACAGCCTTGCCTCGAAATAATAAAGGGCAAGATGTTATCTGGGTTATCATTGATAGACTTGCAAAATTTGCACACTTTTTACAGATAAGGTTCACGGATAACCCCACCAAGCTTGCCTAATTGTGTGAAAGAGAGATCGTACGCCTCCATGGCATACCACTCACGATCATCTCTGATCGGGATCCTTGATTCACATCAAAGTTTTGGCAAAGCTTCTAAAGTAGAATGGGCTCTAGGATCACCATGAGCACAACCTTTCACCCTCAGATTGATGGGCAGTCTGAGCGTCTTATCCAGATCTTGGAGGATATGTTACAGTGTTGCATTTTGGACTTTTATGACGGATGGACAAAACACTTACATTTGGCTGAGTTTGCATACAACCAAACAAGTATCGGCATGGCACCATATGAGGCTCTCTATGGTCGCCCTTGCAGATTTTTGATATGTTGGTTAGATATGGTAGATCGACCGTAATTGGGGCCTGAACTAGTTCAAGAGACTTCTGAGAAGATCACACTAGTAAAGGAGTGACTTCGTGTTGCACAAAGTCGCCAGAAGAGCTATGCTGACAAGCGAAGACAACCTCTAGAATTTGATAAGAGGGACTTGGTTTTTCTAAAAGTTCAGCCTACAAGAGGTGTCAAACGCTTTGGGATCAAAGGAAAGCTTTCCCCACGGTATATAGGTGTATTTGAGACCATTGAACGTATTGGCAATCTAGCCTATCATCTATCCCTTCCATCGTCTATGTCTAAGGTTCATGACTTATGTAATGTATCTATGCTTCGAAAGTATCATCCTAATCCTTCGAATATCATTCCTCTGGTCTAGGTTCGGGTTGTAGAAGGAAACAAGTATCAAGAGAGAGCGATACAGATTCTGGATAGAAAAAATCAAGAACTAAGGCGACGTAGCATACCACTCGTGAAAGTGCTCTGGGATCACCACGGAGTTGAGGAAGCAACATGGGAACTAGAAGAAACAGTTAAATTGAAATACCCTGAATTGTTTTCTAGCAATAATTGATGATGTGATACATTGTACTTTTTCACTTATCAATAAAATGATGAAACTTTGTTTACAATATCTTAATACATAGTTTCACTTAAATAACTATGCAGATGTCTGAAAATAATACCGATGGAGGTAGTGATGCACACACGCAATGACCTCTTTGGCAACCTGTGGCGACTCCTTCAGAATATGAGTCAAGCCACAACTACTTTGCATCACCAACTCCATCGCCCCACAAACAACTATTCTTATCTCTAGAGCGTGCATGGTTTTTTCGTAACAGTTTTGCCTGAAACAATCCTATGCCCTCATCCTGACAGGATCTTCTACCAAAATTTCCAGGCAACTGGATTCGAGCAACAACACGAAAAAGCATTCCGCCGCTCAACCTACCGCCCCTGAAACAATGCAACCTACAGAACCCTACACCACCATGTGTTAGGCAAAGGTTGGAACCTTCTGAGGGCGAATCTGACTCTATTTGCTCTCCATTGTTTGATGATGTTGAGGATTCCACCGGGAACAGTGCTATTCAGGGACCTTACAGGCACCACCTTGAACTAGCAAGTGATGACGACGACGGTGAATTTCACGCTGACAGGAATCATCACTACACAGACTGAATCTCGAGGGCGAAATCCTTTTAAGTGGGGTAGAGTGTAATAACCTAAGATTGCACAAAAAAAAAATAAAAAAAATAAAAAAATTTTGAACTTCAGGCAGGGTACCCTAATGTTTAGGCACCTGCCCGGATGGTCGGGCAACCCCCGTGAAGGTTCGGGCATCCTTTTTTCTATAAAAGGAGGGCTTCCTGCCCCCTCCCCCTCATTTTCACACCAATCCAATTATCTCCTCTTGTTGGAAAATTTTTCTCTCTTTTGAGACTCTCTTCGCGGTGTAACGCGATTCTGCCCGGGGGAAGGCTCAAGTTCTCGAAGGAGTTATTATTTGAAAGTGGGGAACAAAACATAGGTTTGCGTGTCTTATGACTTTTATTAAAGTTTACATTCATTTATCATTATGTCTACTATTCATTTACACTGCATTATTGCATATAATGTTCATACCTGTCATACTTATGCCTATATATTTGGAGTTCATGTATTATACTGTTACGATGTCAGATTAGTGGTCAATCTGGCTCAACCAGAGTCAATTTTGTCCTCAGTTACTTTAAATAGTGAATAGGAGGCAGCGTGCTGCTATAGATGATTGGTATTTAAGTAGACCTCGTGTCTCACCTCTCAAGCTGGAGACTGATCTGGTTGGTCTTATTTGAAAGCTATCGGCTTGTACAAGTAATACTGAATGGTCTAATTGTGCACATAGTGATACTGACCCTGATAAGGATCACCAGACGTTGCCAAATCTTGTCTAATGTTAGTAAAGACCGGACTTGTTTATGCATTGGAATCGTACATAAGCCCTACCTAGGGACGTATGTGGTTTGTGATCCACAGAATAGTTAGAAGAAATGCTTACTATTATTGATATTTTTTTGGAGAGGGACGTTCAATGAGAACCCGAGTTTACCTGGGGAGGGACATCTGTACGTGAACTCAGGCGACGTACTATCATGGAACCAATACGAGACAGTGTCATGAATACATACATGTTGTATTGATTTTGATGCTCTGATGTGTATTTATGATATTTGATTATGAAGTTTGCTTTATTAATTGTCATATTCACGAACTATGAAGTTTCCTTTTCTATTTTATGTACAAGAATATATTCTGAAATTAATAAAATCAGACCTGTACATTGTTGTGTTCCTGCGCACTCGGTTATTGTTATAATGCATTTGCACCCCGTCCGTGACTGTTCCGCCAGTTTAGGAGCGTCCGGGCGAGGTGTGACACTTCCCTTATTTTAATCCAAAGTATCTTATCTCGAGTGCCGCACCCTAGAACTAAGTTCATTTAATCTGTGATCAAGAACTTGAAAGCATTAACAATGGAGAACTATAAATAAACTATCATAAATGTATTAACAATAAGTAAAGCCCTAAACTAGAACATAGAATCAAAGTTAGGATCCATCTATCCTCTAGATAGATGATCTAGTTCATAACCCAGAAAATAAATATCACACCTCGCCCGAATGCGCCTAAACCGGCGGGACACTCACGGACGGGGCGCGAACTTGGCATTATCACGATGACAGAGTGAGCGGAAGCACAACGCCTAAACTGGTGGAACACTCACACCCCTCCCGGACGCGCCTAAACCGGCGGGACACTCACAGATTGGGCGCGAATTTGGCATTATCACGATGGCAGAGTGAGCAGAAGCACGATCAAGTACAAGTCTGATTTCATTAATTTCAGAATATATTTGTACATGAAATAGTTAAGGGAACATTCTCCCAAAATCCCCAATGATTAATACAATGGGTATAAAATGTGGGTCCAAAAACCTGCACCCAGTCCACCTTAATCTCCTGTGAAAATTTGGATAACAACGGCGTGAGCTACATGCTTAGTGGGTAAAATAGTTCGTGAATATAACAATTAATAAAGCAAACTACGTAATCAAACATCTTAAATACACATCAAAGCATCATAATCAATCCAACATGTATGTATGCATGACACCGTCTCGTATTGGTTTGATGATTGTACATCGCTTGAGTTCACGTACAGATGTCCCTCCCAAGGAGTAGCATGGTTCTCATTGTACGTCCCTCTCCAGAGAAATATAATGAATAGCGAGCATTGCTTTTAACTATTTTATGAATCACAAACCACATGCATCCCTAGGTGGTGCTATGTATGATGCCAATGCATGAACTGATCCGGTCTCTACTTAACATTTAGACAGGATTTGGCAACGTCTGGTGATCCTTATCAGGGTCGGTATCACTACGTGCAAGGTAAGGACATTCAGTATTACTGTATAAGCTGATAACTTTCAAATAAGACCAACCATATCAGTCTCCAGTTGAGAGGTGAGACACGAGGTCTACTTAAATACCAATCGTCTAGAGTAGCACGCTGCCTCCCATTCACTATTTAAAGTTACTGAGGACAAGACAGAGTCTGGTTGAGCTAGATTGACCACTAATCTGACAAAGCAACAGTGTAATACATGAACTCCAAATATACAGGAATAAGTATGACAGTATAAACATTATACGCAATAATGCAGTGTAAATGAATAGTAGACATAATGATAAATGAATGTAAACTTTAATAAAAGTTATAAGATACGCAAACCTATGTTTCGTTCCCCACCTTCAGATAAAAACTCCTTTGGAAACTGGCGCTTTCCCCCAGGCAGAACCGCGTTACACCGCACAGAGAGTCTCGGAAAGGGAGTCTCAAAAGAGAAGACAAAAACTCAAAATGAGTGAAAAAGAGAAGGAAAATCACAAGGAGAGGTGATTTTGGTGTGAGAAATGATGAGGGGGAGGGGTTATTTATATAGAAAAAATGGCGCCTGAACGTTCGGGCAGGTGCCCAAACAATTTTCTTTTTTGTGTGCAAACCTAAGGTATTACACTTTACCCCCCTTAAAAGGATTTCGCCCTCGAAATCAGTTCAAGTAGTCATGATGGCTATCTGCGTGAGATTCACTGCCGTCGTCATCGTTTGCTAGTTCAGGGTAGTGCCTGTATGGTCCCTGAATGGCATTGTGGTCGGTGGAATCCTCAACATCATGAAACCATGGAGAGCAAATGGAGTCGGATTCGTCCTCAGAAGATTCCAACCTTTGCTTAACAGATGGTGGTGTAGGGCACTGGTTGCATCGTTTAAGGGGAGGTAGGTTGAGCGATGGGATGCTTTTTCGTGCTGTTGCTTGAACCTGGTCGTCTGACAATTTTGGTAGAAGGTCCTGCCAAGATGAGGGCACGAGATTGTTTTGGGCAAAATTATTACGAAAAAATCATGCGCGCTCTGGCGATAAGGATCGCTGTTTGTGTGGCGATGGAGTTGGTGATGCAAAGTAGTTGTGACTTGATTCTGAGTGAGCACTTCAGTTGATCTCAGTGAGCACTTCTTTCCGAACCTCAAGATCGTTCAGTAGACAGAAACATTTTTTTATAGAAAACAACCCCGTCTTCAGAGACCGACCAGTGAGAAAGGTCCTGTCCGCTGAGTAGAAGTTCTTGTTTCTCCATTAACATAGGGTCGTTGGCTTGAGCTGCTGAAATCTTGCGAACCAGCTCAGAGTTGGCTGGTAATTGAGAAAGTTGTGATGTTACTCCCTCCTCGATCAGTTGTAGGTTAAAATTTTCCATCTCTGTAACCAACTTCCCCATTTCGAAGTTAAGAGTGCAAGCAACATAAGATTTTCTACTCAGGGCATCAGCCACAACATTGGCCTTACCGGGACGGTACTGGAGTTGAAAGTCATAATCTTTCAAGAATTCGAACCATCTTCTTTGGCGGAGGTTTAGGTCTCTCTGGGTGTAGATGTACTTAAGACTCTTGTGATCCGAGAAGACCTCAAACCGTTCACCGTATAGGTAATGACGCCATAACTTCAGTGCAAACAGCTGCAAGTTTCAAGTCATGTGTTGGGTAATTACCCTCATGAATCTTTAGTTGCCTCGAGGCATATGCGACGCCTAAGCCTTGGAGAGAGGCGTCGGTGTATAGTAAAAATCCAAGTGCATTTCTTGGAGTGATTAGTACAGGTGCCGTCGTGAGGTTTAATTCCTGAAATGATGTTTCACAGGCGGGATTCCAGATGAATCGCACGTCTTTTCGAGTGAGCTTTGTCATAGGTTCAGTAATCTTTGAGAAGTCCTTGATGAAGCATCTGTAATAGCCAGCCAAACCAAGAAAACTCCTAATATGAGTAATAGTGGTAGGCTGCTGCCAGTTTAAAACCGCTTCAACCTTAGAAGGATCCTCCTCAATGCCATTGCCTGAAACCACATGGCCTAGGAATTGAACTCGCTTTGCCCAAAATTCGCACTTACTCAACTTTGCGTACAACTGGTGGCTTTTCAAGGTCTGGAGGACTATCCTCAGATGTATCTTATGGTCTTTCTCGGTTAAAGAATATATCAAGATATCGTCCACAAAAACCACCACAAATTGGTCTAAGTATAACCTAAAGATGCAGTTCATATGAATGCAGCAGGTGCATTTGTTAGACCGAACGACATGACCAAGAACTCGTAGTGACCGTACCGAGTTTTGAAAGTCGTCTTGTTAATGTTCGACTCTCGGATCCGAAGTTGGTGATAACCGGATCGTAAATCAATCTTAGAGAAGTATTTGGCATTTCTAAGTTGGTCGAACAAGTCATCGATCCTAGGCAACAGGTATCTGTTCTTAATGGTGACGTTATTGAGCTTGTAATAGTTGATGCAAAGTCGTAACGAACCATCCTTTTTGCGAACAAATAGAACTGGAGCGCCCCAGGGTGATGAACGTTTTCTGATGAAGCCATTACTCTCTAATTCCTTTAGTTTTTTGTCCAATTCGACTAGCTTGACAGATGTCCCTCCCCAGGAGTAGTCGGGTTCTCATTGTACGTCCCTCTTCAGGAACGATGCTCTGGATTCACGAACAGATGTCCTTTCCAGGAGTAGCCAGGTTCTCATTGTACGTCCCTCTCCAGAGAAATATAATGAATAGCGAGCATTGCTTCTAACTATTTTATGAATCACAAACCACATACGTCCCTAGGTGGTGCTATGCATGAACTGATCCGATCTCTACTTAACATTTAGACAGGATTGGCAACGTCTGGTGATCCTTATCAGGGTCGGTATCACTACGTGCAAGGTTAGGACATTCAATATTACTGTATAAGCTGATAACTTTCAAATAAGACCAACCATATCAGTCTCCAGTTGAGAGGTGAGACACGAGGTCTACTTAAATACCAATTGTCTAGAGCACCACACTGCCCCCCGTTAACTATTTAAAGTTACTGAGGACAAAACTGAGTCTGGTTGAGCCAGATTGACCACTAATCCGGCGTAGCAAAGTGTAATAATATATGAACTCCAAATATACAGGCATAAGTATTACAATATAAACATTATACGCAATAATGCAGTGTAAATGAATAGTAGACATAATGACAAATGAATGTAAACTTTAATAAAAGTTATAAGACACACAAACCTATGTTTCGTTCCCCACCTTCAGATAAAAGCTCCTTTGGAAACTGGCGCCTTCCCTCGGGCAGAACCGCATTGCACCGTACAGAGAGTCTTAGAAAGGGAGTCTCAAAAGAGAAGACAAAAACTCAAAATAAGTGAAAAGGAGAAGGAAAATCAGAAGGAGAAGTGATTTTTGTGTAAGAAATGAGGAGGGGAAGAGGTTCTTTATATAGAAAAAATGGCGCCTGAACGTTCGTGCAGGCGCCTGAACAGTTACCAAGTGCACAGATATGCAATTTGAGTAAAAATATGATTTCATTAATTTTATAATGTATTTTGTACAAAATGTAATTGAGGGAACATCCTCTCAAAATCTCCGTAATAAATAAGCAACGGGTACAAAATGAGGGCCTAAACACCTCCACCCAATCCACCCTAGACTCATGTAAAAATCGTTAACAACAGGGTGAGCTATTGCCTAGTGGGTAAAATAGTTCGTGAATAGGACAATTAATAAAGAAGACTTCATAATCAAACATCACATATACACAACATAGCATCATAAACAATACAACGTGGCTTAACAAGAATGTATTCATAACACCGTCTCATAATGGTTCTGTGCTCATTCATCGCCTTGGGTTCACGTACAGATGTCCATCCCCAGGTAATCCTAGCTTCACATTGCACGCCCATCTCCAGAAGAAACATCAATAATAGTGAGCACAATTGCACCAATAACTCTTCCATAGATCACGAATCACTTACGTTCCTAGGTGGTTCTTATTTCATATATGATAACTATGCATGCGTGGGTCTGGTCTTTTCTAATATCAGATAGGATTTGACAACGTCTGATGTTACTTATCAGGGTCGACATCACCATGTGTGTTGTTAGGATGTCCAGTATCACTTATACGAGCAGACAGCTTTTAAATGGACCAACCAGATCCGGTCGAGAGGTGGGAACATGAGGTCCCACTTAAATACCAAGTCTTTTAGAGCAGCTAGCTGCCTCCCGTTTACTATTCAAAGTTACTGAGGAAAAGACTAAATCTGGTTGAGTCAAATTAACCACTAATCCGACGTAGTAACAATGTAATACATAGACTCCAAATATTAAGGCACAACTATGACATGTATGAACATTATACGTAAAAATGCAGTGTAAATGAATAATAGACATAATGATAAATGAATGAAAACTTTATGAAAAGTCATAAGACACGCAAATCTATGTTTTGTTCCCCACCTTCAGATAATACTTCTTTCTAAAACTGGCACTTCTTCCTAAGCAGAACAACTTTGTACTGCAAAGAGAGTCTCCAAGAGAGAATTTCAAAAAAGAGGAGAGAGAAAATCACAATAAGAGTGATGAAAACCAACCAAGGAGAGAAAGAGAGAAGAATGAGTTATGGTGTGAAAATGAGGGGGAAGGGGGTGGGGGGGGAGGGGAGGAGGGGTCCTTTTATAGAAAAAAGACATTCCCGAACCTTCGGGTTTTCGCTCGAAAACGTTCGGGCAATGCCCTTTTTTTGCGTGTAAACCAGGGGTATTACACTCTACGCCCCTTAAAAGAAGTTTACCCTCAAAATTTCAGTCCATGTAGTCATGATTGCTGTCTTCGTGAGATTCACCGCCTTTGTCATCATTCATTAGATCAGGGTATTGCTGGTAAGGTCCCTGAATTATACTGTTGCTGGTGGAATTCTCGACATCATCAAACAATGGAGAGCAAATGGAATCGGATTCGTTCGCAGAAGGTTTCGGCACTGCAAGTTGTAGCGTTTCAGGGGAGGTAGGTTGAGTGGCAGAATGTTTTTCCGTGCAGTTACTCTAATACAGCTGCCTGGTAATTTTGGTAGGAGATCCTGCCAGGATGAGAGGACTGGATTGTTTCGGGCAATTTTATTACGATATATCCATACACGCTCTAGCGATAGGGATCGATGCTGCTGAGGTGAGGGAGTTGGTGATGCAAAAAAATTGTGGTTTGTTTCTGAACTTGAAGGAGTCTCCACTAGTTGCCAAGCAGGCCATGGCGTGTATGGTTCATTACTCCCATCGGTGTTGTTTTCAGACATCTGTATGGTTATTTAAATGAAACGATATATTAAGATATTGTAAATGAAGTTTCATAATTTCATTGATTAGTGAAATAGTACAAGGTATCACATCATCAATTATTACCAGAAAACAATTCGGGGTATTTCTGTTTAATTGTTTCTTCTAGTTGCCAAGTTGCTTCCTTTACACTGTGGTGATCTCAGAGTACTTTTACAAGTGGAATGTTACGTCGCCTTAGTTCTTGAGTTTTCCTTTCCAGAATTTGTATCGCTCTTTCCTGATATTTATTTCCTTCTTCAACCTAAACCTCGACCAGAGGGATGATATGTGAAGGATCAGGACAATACTTTCGAAGCATGGATACATGGAAAACGTCATGAACTTTAGAAATGGATGAGAGAAGGGATAATTGATATGCTAGTTTGTCAATACGTTTAACGATCTTAAATGGGCAGATATATCGTTGAGAGAGCTTTCTTTTGATCCCGAAGCGTTCGACACCTCTTGTAGGCTGGACTTTTAGAAAAACAAAGTCCCTATTGTCAAATTCTTTAGGTTGCCTCCGCTTGTTGGCATAGCTCTTCTGTCGACTTTGTGCCACATGAAGTTTCTCCTTTACTAGTTTGATTTTCTCAGTAGTCTCTTGAACTAATTCTAGCCCCAATTGCGGTCGATCTACTACGTCTAACCAGCATACCAGAGATTTGCAAGGGCGACCATGGAGAGCCTCATATGGTGCCGTGCCGATATTGGTTTGGTAACTGTTGTATGCAAACTCAGCCAAATGTAAGTGCTTTGCCCATCCATCATGAAAGTCCAAAATGCAACATCGTAACATGTCCTCCAAGATTTGGATTAAACGCTCTAACTGTTCGTCGGTCTGTGGGTGAAAAACTGTGCTTATGGTAATCTTGGAGCCCATTCTATCCTGAAAGCTTTGCCAGAATTTTGATGTGAATCGAGGGTCCCGATCAGAGACGATCATGAGCGCCCTCAAGGAACAAAACGACAAAATTTGATATTATGCCCAAGGACGCTAATTCAACAAATGTTACTGTTATGACAATGGCAACGTTTCTATTACTTTCTTCAAAACAGACGAATACTTTTCAGAACTTTTTAGAATCGTACAACTTTTTCAAAACTTTTTGAATGTTCTAAAAGCATGTCAGAACATTATCTTTTCGTGAAAGGATCAGATGATTTAGGTGCTATCTCTGTAATATACACTGAGCTGAATCGATCCATTTCGGGAAAGAAAGTATACGTTGTATTTGAAATAACCTAGAGCGCCAAAATCATCAAGTCTATTGCGCTTCTGTTATTCTTATATATACGTGTTGCCTTCTAGCAAAATAACAACTAATGATATACAAAAACTGATATTCTTTTAAAATGCATTAACAATTTTCACTTGTGCCAAAACACTTTTTGAAAGTTAGTCGTCTTTTACTTGTGCTTGATCTTACGATCTTTTGAAAGAAAAACTTCAAGTCTTCTGGGTTGATTGATCTTCATCTTCATTATTTTGACAATTCATTGAAGAAGACAAAAGCTCTTGAACCTGTTTTTAGCTTAAACTTCATCAAACATATTTTGCTGAATCTGTGATCACAAAAGGTTCAATCCAAAGCTTTGTAAATATCACTTTGATTCTAAGTAAAGGGAATCATATCTTATCTTGTATTAAATTTGTAGTGACTGGTTAGTCATTGCGTAAGAGCAAGTGTTGCTCGAAGTTGTAATGATCATCTCACACTTGGAAGTTGAGAAACAGTCTTCCCACACCCGTAAGTTGAGAAAGTGTACGGATTTGATCTTCATCCGTGAGAATGTCCATAGTGGTGTTTGAAGAAATCCTAACTGAGGAGTTTAGGTAGTGGATGTAGGCGCGCCCGAACCATTATAAATCCTGCTTGCATTGTCCCAATTACATTTGCTGTATTTATTGCTATACTTTGTTTAATCTGCTTTCATTATTTCGTACAAGTTTAAGAAAGGTTAAAATCTGCTAAGTGTCCAATTCACTCCCCCCCTCTTGGACATATTTAAGCCAACAATCGGTATCAGAGTAGGTTAACCGTCAAAGTATCTAACCATCTCTGATTGAGTATGGCAGGACAAAACGAAAGAAGTACTTATCTTTGAGGTGAAGGAAACTCCACCAACCAACCACCACTGTTCAAGGGAGAAAACCATTCCCATTGGAAAACTAAGATTAGGTACTACCTTAAAGCCCAAGATCTAGAGATGTGGGATGGTGTGACAAACTGCTGTCCAACACCTACTAAAATAGTTGTCGGTGCTATTGTCCTGAAGGAAATAGACGAATGGAGTACCAAGGAAAAGAAAAGAGAACTATTGGATAACCAAGCTGTAAACATTTTGTTTTGCAGTTTATCAGTCGAAGAGTTCAATAGAGTTAGTGCATGTGAAACCGCTAAGAAAATCTGGAACAAGTTAGAGGTCACCCACGAAGAAACTTTGCAAGTTAAAAAGGCAAAGCTCCAACTGTTAGTTGAAAAATATGAGACCTATAAGATGAAGGAGACTGACTCGCTAACTAAGGCTATTGCTCGATTTTCAACAAACATCAATGAGTTGAAGAAGCTAGGCAAAATCTATGACCAAGAAGAAACTGTTAGAAAGTTTCTAAGAGGCCTACCCAGAGCATGGGAACCCAAGGCCACTGCCATTGAAGAAGCCAAGAATCTGGCTGAATAGACTTTTGATGAACTATACGCTTCATTAATGGTTCATGAAATGAAGATAAAAGATAAGATGAGCCCGGTCAAGGTTGAGGAAAGAGAAAATAAATCTATTGCCCTCAATATTGAAACTAATTCTGAAAATGATTCAGACTCAGAAGATGACATGGCTATGTTGTCTAGAAAGTTTAATAATTTGTTTAGGAGAAAGAGTAAGAATAGCTCTTACTCAAGGTTTCACAAAGAAAAGAAACCCGAGTCTTAACCTGTAGAGTTAATATTTTACGGTTGTAACAAACCAGGTCATGTAAAGAGCGAATGTCCCATTAAATATAAGAAGAAATCTAGCTCATATAGAAAGGTCGAGAAAGTTCTCAAAGCTACATGGGATGATTCAAGCTCAAGCGAAGATGAAGCGGATTCAGATCACACTGTTGCGCTGTGCTTAATGGCAAGCACCGAGGTAAAATTTGAACCCATTGACCAACTTAATGAGCTCTATACTCACATTCAAGAACTTAAGACAAAACTTAGTAAAGAGACAAAAAAAATGAAAAGCTCGAGCATAGTCTTGAAAAAGCTCTTAAGGAAATAGAATTCCAACAAGAAGAGCTAGACGGAATGTCTCTAGACAATGAACAACTTAAGAAAGTTGTTGGGAAACTAAAAATTGAAAATGAAACTTTTAGAAAGGAAAAGAAAGACTTGAACTGCACCATGACTAAATCACAAATGGTCAAGCTTTTTGACATGATGCTAGGATCACAAAGATGTGCATTCGACAAAACTGGCTTAGGCTATACTCATGGGTCAAAACAAAAGGAATACAATACCTTACTGACCAAATGACCAACATGCCAAAAATGTCATAAGGAAGGTCATACCATAGTTAGATGTAATGTCTTAAGTAGAAAAAAAAGGAAATATGCATGGATTGAAAAATCTGTTCTTACTGATGCTAACATGCATGAACCCAAACTTGCATGGGTACCAAAGTCAAAAGTATTTTATGTTGTGTAGATATGCAAAAATGAATATATATGGTATCTAGATAGCAACTACTCAAGGCATATGATTGGAGATAAATCTTAATTTTTGATCCTTGAAAAGAAGAAAGGAGAAAAGGTCACTTTCGGAGATGACAACAAAGGTGACATTAAATGCATCAGAACTATTGGTAATGATTTTGTCTCCATATTTGATGTACTTTATGTTAAAGGGCTGAAGCATAATCTCTTGAGCATAAGTCAATTATGTTGCAAGGGTTATGACATTTCATTAGAAGCAAATAGGTGCACTGTCAAGCATACTGATAAAATTGTTGCATTCATGGGATCTAGAATTAAGAATGTGTATTGCACAAACTTTAATGACATGAAGAAACAAAATGTAACATGTTTAAGTGCTGTCACTTGTAATGATGCATGGCTATGGCATAGGAGATTAGCTCATGTTAATATGGATAACATATCTAGAATTGTCAAACATGATCTTGCGAAGGGTATTCCGAAAGGAATTTACACAAATGACAAGGTATGTAAACCATGTCAACTTGGTAAGCATACCCGATCATTATTTAAGAGTAAGAGGCTTCAATCAACCTCTAGAGCTCTCAAACTGATTCACATGGATCTTTTCGGACCAACCAAAATCCAAATCTTAGGTGGTAAATCATATGTGTTTGTGATTGTTGATGACTTTACTCGATTCACATGGGTATTTCTATTAGCTCATAAATTTGATGCATGTGAAACATTTATAAAATTCTGTAAGAGAGTTGAAAATGAAAAGGGTTACAAAATCAACATAATTAGGAGTGAAAGAGGTGGAGAATTTGTCAATAAAAATCTCGAAGAATTTTGTAACAATCAAGGTTACACTCACGATCTATCAGCCCTTAGGACACCACAACAAAATGGTGTAGTTGAGAGAAAGAATAGAACTCTGCAGGAGATGTGTAAAACAATGCTTAATGAGTATAACACTGCAAATCATTTTGGGGTGAAGCTATTAGCACTGCTTGCTATGTGATGAACCGAGTTCTAATCTGAAGAGATTTGAATAAAACTCCATATGAACTATGGAAGGGTAGAGCACCCAACATTAGTTACTTCCGAGTATTCGAATGTAAATGTTTTATTCTTAAGGATAAAGATAATCTAGATAAGTTTGAACCTAAGTCTGACATAGGAATCTTCTTAGGATATTCTTCTCATAGTAGAGCCTACAGAGTGTTCAACAAATCTAATCAAACTGTAGAAGAATCAATTCACGCAAATTTTGATGAAAATGAAAATAAGAAAAGTCTTGAGGAGGAATTTAAACAATTAAATTTTGATGATGATGAACCCAAGAAAACCAAGATTATAGATCTTGAACCTGAACCGTCTTTAGAATCTTCCAAAAACTTTAGACTGCTTCAAGGTCTTTCCCAAGATCAAATTTTAGGAGATCCACGAAAGGATGTATCCACTAGAGCTTCAATTCAAAAAGATCAGGAGCTTGTTGCTTTTGTATCACAATTTGAGCCAATGAAAGATGAAAATTGGATTCTTGTTATGCAAGAAAAACTAGGAAACTTTGTGCGAAACAAAGTATGAGAATTAGTTCCTAGACCTTTTCATCAATTTGTTATTGGAACCAAATGGATCCTTAGAAACGCAAGAATGAACAAGGTATCATTGTCCCCAATAAGGCTAGATTGGTTGCACAAGGGTACAACCAAGAAGAAGGCATAGACTTCGAAGAAGCCTTTGCCCCAGTAGCAAGATTAGAGGCAATAAGGATGCTACTTGCCCATGCTTGTTACAAGGATTTTCCTTTATACCAAATGGATGTAAAATGTGTTTTTCTAAATGTATACATCAACGAAGAGGTATATGTAGCACAACCTCTAGGGTTTGAGGATGCTCAAGACCCAGAATATGTGTTCAAACTCCATAAAGCCTTCTATGGATTAAGACAAGCTCCAAGAGCTTGGTATGATCGACTGAGCTCATTTCTTTTTGATCATAAGTTTCAAAAAGAAAAACTTGATCCAACTTTGTTTATCAAACACCATAACGAAAATATGGTTATTGTTCAAATATATGTGGATGATATAATTTTTGGTGCATCAAACAATGAATTGTGTGATGAGTTTTCTAAATTAATGAAGAAGGAATTTGAAATGAGAATGATGGGAGACCTTACATACTTTCTCGCCTTACAAATTAAGCAAATGCCAAAAGACACCTTCACAAGCCAATCAAAGTATGCTAAGGAAATGGTTAAAAGGTTTCAAATGCACAATTTGAAATCGATTGATACTCCCTGTACCTCTGCAATCAAATTAGATAAGGATGAAAAGGTAAATCAATTGATTCAAAACTTTATAGAAGTATGATTGGAAGTTTGTTGTACTTAACTGCAAGTCGACCTGACATTATGTTCAGTGTCTGTCTTTGTGCAAGATTTCAATCAAAACCTAAAGAATCTCAGTTAAAGTGTGTCAAACGAATATTCAGATACATAAATGACACAGCACACATAGGAATTTGGTATTCCAAAAGTATTACATTTGATCTTAGAAGTTATGTAGACTCCGACTATGTCGGTAGTCTCACTGAAAGGAAAAGTACCTTCGAATTGTCACTTTCTTGGGAATTCTTTGATTTCTTAGTTTTGCAAGAAACAACACTCCATGGCACTATCCACAGCTGAAGCAGAATATGTTGCAGCTGGAAGTTGCTATTCTCAGGTTCTTTACATGAAATCAGGATTATCAAATATTTATTCAATGTGTTGAGATTTTGTGTGATAATACTGCTATTAACATTTCTAAAAATCTTGTATTGCACTCCCAAACTAAGCATATTCAAATAAGAGATCACTTTTTACTGGACCATGTGCAAAATGGAGAAGTCATATTATCTCACATTGGAACCAAAGAACAACTGGCTGACATATTTACTAAATCCTTACCAATAAACCAGTTTGTTCACATTCAAAGAGAACTTGGCATGTTCTCTGAGACTGATTTGTGATGCTTACCTCTATATGGGGGGAGACATATTTCATGATACTTTACTCTTTTCCATATTTCAAAAGGAGGAGAAGTAATATCATTGAAGCATCATATATTCAAGGGGAGTTTAACACTAAGTGTTGGTACACCCAAGAGGGGGGGTGAATTGGGTGTCATGGCCGTTTTTAATCTTTTCTAATTTCTTATGAGATTCTTTGACTCAATTAGGTTCAATACATAAATAAATCTAATGAGCATAAAGTAAAATGCAAAAAGTAAAGTACACAAGCATTTATAGTGGTTCGGCTGCGCTTACATCCACTATCTAATATTTCAATTAGGATTTTCAAACTTCACTAACTAATCTTCTTACTGATGAAGATCAAACCGCTAAGCTTTCTCAACTTACTGGTGTGAGAACAACCGTTTCTCATCTTATGGGTATTAGAGGACCGTTTATCCTTTTTTCAGGCTAAGGAAGAACCCATGTTCCTTTTGTGGGCTAAAGAAGAACAGTGTATCTATTTCCTGAGCTAAGGAAGAACCCATGTTCCTTTTGCGGGTTCAGGAAGAACCGTGTATCCTTTTTTTCGGGCTAAGGAAGAACCCATGTTCCTTTTGCGGGCTAAGGAAGAACCCACACATATTTTTCAAGAGAAAAGATGAAACTAGTCTTGAGTCCAACATTGGAATCACAAGTGATATTAAATCACTTTACTTGGTTTGATTCAAACCATGAAACAATCCAAAAGACTGAAAAACAATGAATCTAATGTTTGTTCTAAGTGATTAGAACAATTACAATGAAGCTCATAAATTCAAATACCAAATACAAGATATGAAAATTTAAGCTCAAGGTGAAAAGAGACTTTAAAATGATTTATACTTTTTTTGCAACCATATTTGCTCAAGAGAATGATTTTGAAGATACTTTGAATGATGCACAATGAAAAAGCTTGGAATCCAATCTTCAAATCAATATCTCTAAGTTCTAGGGTTTTTGGAGTGGGAAAATGATTTGATCTTGAAAATCACTCCTTAGATTCACATAGTTGTCTCTCTTGTGTTTAAAATGGCCTAACTACTTGTATTTAAATATTAGAAGCAAGTTATAGCCGTTAGACACAAGAATATAGCCGTTAGACACAAGAATATAGCCGTTGGGGGTGAAAAATCTAATTTTGGACCGTTGAAAACGTGCCCAGAAAAGTTGCAGAGAAGTTGCGGAAAATTTCAGATTTTTGCATAAGCTCCCTCATTGTGCATTAGCTTGCTGATGCACATTAGCTCACTTATTGTGCATTAGCTCCCTCAATCGCATTAGCTCACTTATTGCACATTAGCTTCCTCAAGCGCATTAGCTTGCTCATGCAAACAATTCACATTGGCTTGCTCATGCAAACATCTTGCAATAGCTTGCTCACGGAGACAATTTGCATTGGCTTGCTCACACTCAATTAGCGTCCTGACTCATCACATAGTTTTGAAGTTTTTCTTTTTCAAAAATATATATGAAATGAAAACCAAATATAGGCATATAATAGATTAAAAGTTATGTAAAGAACATTCCGGAACCACTGAAAACATTTCGAAAACCATTTGAGAAAGATATCAAATACTTTTAAAGGGTTAAAGTTTATTTGCGCATACGTTGAATGTAAAAACTTGGGTTAACATGATTTTTCGAAATTCTAAACACATGGGCCTATTTGGGCATCAAAATATGATTGAAATATATTTAGTTTGATGATTAAAACACTTTGAAATCAACAATTAAACAATCAAACAAGATTTTGATAAAAATCAAAACAATTTTGATTATTTTGAAAAACTTTGTAGAAATATCATTTTAATCAAAACTAATGCAAATATGATTCAAAATAGTTTAAAAACATAAATCAAACATTTTGAATACTTGAAAATCATTTTTAAAGAATACTTAATGCATGAATGAGTTTTATCAAAACTATGCATATGTGAAGTATTAATGCATGAAGTTTAGAAAGATTTAGCAATAGGAAATGCAAGAAGGTTACATCCTAATTTTAGACACATAAAGACCCTCAACCTTTTTTTCTTCACTCCTTCAAGTTGTCCAAGTTTTAAGTATGGTTGATCCTTTGTTTTGATCCTTTGCTTGAGAGACTTCTTAAACTTGAAGACTTAGATCTTGTATTGGCTTTTTTCCATCTTTAGGTACTGAAATATACTAGATAGAAACATTAGCATCATTTGTTATATTGTTTGTAAGCATCAAAACACTTAGGAGAAAAACTAAGTGCAAAACCACTTAGATCAAAACTAAGGGGGAGTCTTAGTGATGTTTAAAGTACATTCCTTGGAATTACACTCATATCATATGAAACAAGGAACATTAGTACGACATACATGCATACCCACATAATTTTATTAGCCTGCTTCAAAGCCTATGGTAATGTGTTTGAAATCATAAAAAAAAAGGAGATTGTTGAGCCAATTATCCTCATGTCCTTACGAGAATATGTCCCTAATATGAAAGATATTTTGATGATTACAAATCACATTCTGTTTATGATATTACTGCACATATGACATATCTAATCTTACGTGAAGGTTTCAAAGAATCAATGATGCACGACAAATGTATTAAAGATCTTCTTGAAGACCATGATCATTTGAAGATGTTCGGTTGTATGATTAGATTATGATAGGTTGTAGAACCTTCTATGTCATATGATTCACCGATACGTATACCTGCATGTTTTAATCAATCGTTTCCATATTGGATTTAATTCAGCTACATTATGTTTTATCGAGCTTTAATCGAGAAATCAAAAATTGCTTTTATAAAGTCTTTCAGGACACTAATGTTTTAGCAGCGCCCTCTTGGACTTGATGAGTCAGGACGTTGATAAAATATTAGGACGCTCAAGGTTGAATTGAACTGATTAATAAGGACGCTTACTTGTAAGTAACAACCTTTCTTTTATCAACCTTTGAGAATGTCAGGATGCTGACTTAGTTTCAGCTCGTTGAAAGTTCTTTTTGTTTTCAAGTGATTTCTATCTTTAAGGACGTTGATAGTTATAAGTTGAATAAACTATTAGGACACTACTTGGGTAGGAACGGCCTCATTTTTAGAATCAACTTAATAACCCTCAGGACGCTTACTGTCCTTCAGCGTACTCAACATTGTTTTTAAACTTCAGGACACTAACTCCTGAGTAGCGCCTTCGTGTGTTTAATGTTTTGAAACAAAGCAGGACGCTAACTGTGAACTAGCGCGCTCATGATTTAAGTCGTTTAATTGTCAAAGTAAATCAGGACGCTTACGATTCAGTAGCGCCCTCACTTTATTGTTTAGCAAGATGCTTATGCTCCATGAGCGCCCTCATGGAGCATAAGAGTCTTGCTCAACAAATGTTACTGTTCTGACAATGACAACGTTTCTGTTACTTTCATCAAATCCGTACAAATAATTTTCAGAACTTTTTAGAATTGTACAAAAACTTTTTCAAAACTTTTTGAACGTTTTAAAAGCATATCAGAACATTCTCTTTTTGTGAAAGGATTAGATGATTCAGGTGCTATCGCCGTAATATGCATTGAGCTGAATCGATCCATTTCGGGAAAGAAAGTATACATTGTATTTGAAATAACCTAGAGCGCCAAAATCATCAAGTCCATTGCCCTTCTGTTATTCCTATATATGCGCGTTGCCTTAGAGCAGAAAAACAACTAATGATATACGAAAATCGATATTCATTCAAAACGTATTAACAATTTTCACTTGTGCCAAAACACTTTTTGAAAGTTAGTCGTCTTTCACTTGTGCTTGATCTTACGATCTTTTGAAAGAAAAACTTCAAGTTTTTTGGGTTGATTGATCTTCATCTTCATTATTTTGACAATCTATTGAAGAAGACAAAAGCTTTTTGAACTTGTTTTCAGCTTAAACTTTATCATACATATTTTGCTGAATCTGTAATCACAGAAGGTTCAATCCAAAGCTTTGTAAATATCACTTTGATTCTAAGTAAAGGGAATCATATCTCATCTTGTAGTAAATTTGCAGTGACTGGTTAGTCACTGGGCAAGAGCAAGTGTTGCTCGAAGTCGTAACGATCATCTCACACTCGGAAGTTGAGAAACAGTCATCTCACACCTAGAAGTTGAGAAATGGTCTTCTCATACCTGTAAGTTGAGAAAAGGTAGTTCTCACACTTGTTAGTTGAGAAAGTATACTGGTTTGATCTTCATCGGTAAGAAGGTCCATAGTGGAGTTTGAACAAATCCTAACTGAGGAGGCTAGGTAGTGGATGTAGGCACGACCAAACCACTATAAATCTTGCTTGCATTGTCCCATTTACGTTTGTTGTATTTATTGCTATACTTTCTTTAATCTGCTTTCATTATTTCGTATAATGTTAAGAAAGGGTAAAATATGCTAAGTGTCCAATTCACCCCCCTTCTTAGACATATCTGGGCCAACAGAGTAGTCATTACAAAACTATGCATTCCATAGTAGCCATTTCATAAACAAATATATTACACGTCATTCCAAGTTTAACAATATGGTTTGTTCAAAAAACTCTCCAAAAAAACCCTCTGAGAAACTACTGGCTACCTCTGCGCTTGTGGTGATATATCTTCTATGCTGAAGGCCCTGCCTCGTCGCTCCTACCTGAGGGAGTCCCAGATTCAACACGTTCACTCCTTGATGCCCTTGCTTCTTCACTCCAACCAGTACTCTGTAAGGTAGTTCTAGAGAGGACTTCAATCATGGAGTCAATGGTGACAATGGCACCAGGAAGTGTCATCTCCTGCTCCGGTCTGGATCTCCACTGCAGGGCAATACCCAAGGCACGCCTGACTTGCTAGCATAGTGAAAAAAATAATTAAACCAAACACATTAGAAAATAGGAAAATAATACAGTGAACATACAACTTAACGATACCACTTTGAAAAAACAAATGCATTGTAGGTTTCCATAGTTGGATTATTATCGACAGTCCTTTTTTGATAGGCACTGACGTTCCAGTGTTTTGGGTTCTGAATGATCGTATGAGATATAGAACGATACCACTCCAGACAATTGGGAATTGCATCCCATGGGTGTGTCATAGGCTGACCGCGTGCTCTAACCGACAACACGTGACTATCCCATTAAGCCCATGTCTAATCGTACAAGGTGTACGTCACTTGATATTGTTTCGCTCTTCCACCACTAATTGAGTGTACTGGACGAAGAGACAACAATGGAATTGTTTGGACGTAACCTAGTTAACGAAGGACTGTTTGGATGATAAGGGTCCACAACATCCATGCTCTTGATGCACCCAGTATAAAAAACAATCTCGTAGAAGGGAGGGTCCGACCTCAGACTTCGATAAGGATCCCAAACAACCTGAAATGTGTAATACAATATAATTAGGTACGTCAACTACTCTTGTGACGCCTCAAAAATTATTTCATCTAGCCCATAACCCAATTGCACTTTGCCCAAACTCTATGTGTTGCCTCAATGTTCGGTGTTTGTTTGATGGTTGTTTAATGTTTGTATAGTTGATGCTTGATAATGTATATAAATATGTGTATCATAAATTGTATATGGGTCATGTTAAATTAAAGTATAATGCATATGTTATTATTTATGCATGGGCCCATTAAACCATGAATTGATATGGGTTAGGATTGATTGAATAAAAGGATAAATGAGAATGAAAATTTGGTGTATTAAATGGATTTGACATTTAAAATACATGGAAGCATGAGATTGGTTAAAGTACATGTGGTTGGTATGGGTAGTATGAGACCAACACATGTGAAGGTTGGTGCATGAAAGTGGACAAGTGTCCCATGCCCACTTCTCTTCTCCAAGGAAGTGCTAGAACTTGAGGTGTATGGAGGGAATCCAAGAATGTGCTAGAAAGTGAGGTGAGTGGAGAGAAAGGAAAAAAATAAAATAAAAGAAGAGAAAGGAAAGAAGAAGAGAAAGAAATGAGGAGTTGCTTGAGGAAAATCTCTGCAACATTTTCATCAAAGTGATGGATCTTCGGGATATATGGTCAGATTGAGCTCAACTTTTTTCCGCAAGTTCGTAGCTTATGGTTCTGCAGTCTGAACGGTAGAGATCTTGATTAGAGGTTTCGACTAAGAGATCTAACCTCTCAAATAAAGCTGGTCGGAAAGTCTGGATTTCTCGCGCCATTTCGCTCAAACTTACAGATCTCCTTAATCTACCGTTGGATGGATACCATATTTGGGTATATAGTGTAAAATGGATATTTCTGCATTCTGAACGGTAGAGATCGTTATAAGAGATTTCTTCTAAGATATCTAACCTCTCAAACAAAGCTGGTCGAAAATCCTGGATTTCTCGTGCTGTTTCGCTCAAACTTATTGATTTCCTCAATCTACCGTTGGATGGATATCAAATTTGGGTATGTAGTTTATAACTGATATTTCTGCATTCGCAACGGTGGAGATGTTTATATATTAAGTATGTTGTGTGATATAGTCATCTGCGTTTTAGTATTTGCAGCAGGAAATGAGAAATTATCTGATTAGAGACTTGTTCATCAAAGATACTTATCTTTTCGGTCCACCTTTGGATTGGGCTGATATTTGGACAGAAGGTTTGTTTCTTCACATACTTCAATCTGTACAGTTGATTTTGTGATTACATATTTTTGTTGGTAGATTGATACATCTGAACAGAATATTAAATGAAGAATTGGTAGGGTTGCTTGTATTAGACCTAAATTTAGAATATGAACTTAGACCTTTCCAAATAGCTTGCATGTCAACTATGTTGACCTAGTTGCCATTGTTGATGAACCCATGATGCAAAATCAGTGATATACATGGCTGAACGTGGTGACCTAGTGTAAATCAGCAATATGACCTAAGTATGGAAAATTTCATATTTTGGGGCTTTTGATGCTTTTGGCCTAGAATCATTGAATTGATGCAACTTATGTTTAATTAAGCATGATTAGGGTTGATTATGCTGCTGATTTGGTGGTTGTGACCATATCATGGGTTAGACCTACTTGTGATCAAGTGACCCAATTTGGGCATGTTTATGCCTAAGGAATTGAAAATCAGTATTTTTGATTAATAGAATGGTTTATGAATGAGAACTATGCATTAGAGGCCTAAGTCATGTGATTTGAGTTGAATGATGGGATTAGATAAGATTTAGGCCTATTGTCTATATGTGGGCTGATTTAGGGTTGATGTGTAATGTCTATGTGATTGAGCATAGAAATTGATGTATGGTAGGATATTGATGAATGTTTCAGGATTTTGATTGGGTTGATTCGGTTTGGTGGTCGTGTGTGGTTAAATACTCTCGCGATGCTTGGTTGTGAGTAGACTTCATTTATGATTATATCTTTTATGTCATCATATCACTTATATATATTGTATGTTGAAAGCTTGAATGTGTTCTAATGTTTTGAATGATGCATTGATTTGAGAAAACCTTACGACTTTGGTTGGGCCCATCTATCTGGCTAATAGGGGGACTTAACCTTGTCATAGGAGGGTTTTAAAAAGGAAATGATTGGGGTCAACGGTACGGTGAAATAGACGTGCACTAGTAACCCCAAATAAACATGATTGTGGTCAACGGTACGATGAAATAAACGTGCACTAGTAACCCCAATGCATGTGGAATGTGGATCCAAATTGATAAGCTTTTACTTGCATCAAACTTATTATAAATGCTTGATATCTATATGTTATGAGCTTTTAATCACGCTATACATTGACATGCATACATGATATTTATTGATGAGTATTGATAGCATATTTGAATTCTATTCACTGGGCACCGTTGGCTCACCCTCATTTTCCTCTTTCAGGTCCTTCTGTCCCGAATAAGGGCAAAGGAGTAGTCATATCTTGAGGGCCTTGCCTGCGAGAGAATCCAAAGCCTCGATGTGAGTTGAGAGACATTTTGATTGAACTGTGTTTTAAATTATGAAGTATTATATTTTGGATTATGTAATTATAATACTTACCACATTGTAGTATGGGTGAGTTGGGACTTGTTAGATAGACCATGTGGGCATATGACGATTTTTATTTGTACCCACAAATTTGGACTTTATGTGTATGTCAATTTTAATGGACTGTAGGGATTATGATTTTATTTATGGTTCATTTTTATGGATTATCTCTTGTCTTGGATAATTAATACGATGGGTAGTTTTGTTTAGTACCTTTTGATATTTTGTCGTTGTTTGAGATAAGGCTCGTAGGGTCTCAACCACCTCACGGGAGTTGAGGAGTGGTCGGAGATGCCTACGCCGGGCGTCCCACCCCGGCATTCCGCATGCCATTCCCTGCGGGGTTGGTGGTCCTGGGTGCGGGGTCGCCACAACTCTAAATTTCATTACTTTATAAATCCATAATAATTAGATATTATATTACCTTCTCAGGAGTCAGATCATCAAGTGTTTCACGCAAAATGCGCACATGGTAGTCTCCTATCACCATTTCTTTTTTCGGGATCCATCTTCGAGCTCGTGGGAGGTTGTTCGTATATGAAGGGTTGAGGTGTGGACGAACTAATGTAAAATGCTTGTAACGGCAAACCTGAATGATTGAAAAAACATTTAGTATAATGACCATTTTGCTAGAAGTAGTATAAACTAAGTGAAAAGATAAGGAACGGTATACCTCGAGCAAGGTGAGATACCCTGCAATTCTAGAAACTTCATGCCGAGTGGCAAACCCAAGCTATTGATACAACAAAGCTAAACAAGCAGCCCCCCATGAGTATGAACTAACAACGTTCAGGTCCATCAACAAATGTAAATATGTGACAGAGACTAGTGTACCAGACTTGTCTACAAACAACGTGCAACCTAACAAATGTAGCAAGTAAGCCCTTGTTGTCTACTCGACTGATGGGTAAGGGATGTTGTCTCCCAAAGCTTTGCCAAATTGTCCTTTAAGCCAACTCAGTCGCACAAATTGCCCTTTTGCTATTTTGAGCTCTTCATAAGCTTGGGCATACGAGACTCCCAATGCTTGCATGAGTAACAAGATTGCATCATCATTGTCCACTGGAGGTGACGAGACTATTTTTCCCGTGACTGGGATCTTCAGCAGCATATCAACATCATCTAATGTGATAGTCATTTCACCAAACAGAAGGTGAAATGTATTCGTCTTCGGTTACCACCGCTCCACAAACGCACATATCAAAATTTTGTTGGCGAAAGGGTAGGTGAAGTCGATGAGTGGCTTCAATCCGGATGACTCAATAATCTCATCAAATCTTTGCTTCTCCAGATGACAACTTAAGTCCCACTTATGCAATTTGGTGTCGTGGTTTAAACACCGAAGTAACTCCCGCTCCTTCAACACAAAAAAAATAACAAAGATTAAATAAAATTAGTATTATCAATACACACCTCATCAATAATATATGAACTATTCAATTAAAACAAACAATTACTTACTTCATTTTTCCATATGAACGTGGTAATGTGTTTCCTAAAACTAGTGAGCATTGAGGTATCAGTAAGGCAACCAACACAGGGCCCACCAACATCCTCTATCGGAACATCCTCTATGGTAGATTCATCTACCTCTTCTTCTTGTTGTTGTACATCAGCTTCCTCTACATCCTTTAGGGTGCTAGGCAAATTGGATTCAACAGCACGTTATCTCCTAGTCGATGCCGTAGGTTGGGTCCTAGAAGTACTTAGTTAACTTGATGATCAAGTGTCACCTCTTCCTTTTGCCATTTCTACATGTAATTTATTAATTAAGAATAATAAATTATTTCTTTAAGAATAATAATATATTTTATTAAATAAAATTCATATTAGGACATATTTCATAAATGACGTTGAATGTTCGAACGACGACGTTTTGGTGAAAAACATTGTATTATAAATTCATGAGAGTAATTAAGGTCACAATTTATAAACGTCGTAAAAGAGTAACATAATGCGACGTTTATAAAACACTGTTAAAAATGAAAACGATAGTGTTTTCAATAAAACGTCGTATTTAGAATTCATACAGGTCTAGTTGAAAAGCAAAGTGTGGCATTTTAGAAACGTCATTGTATATATACATGATGACCGTTTTGAGCAAAACGTTGTATTAAAAATTCATACGAAGTAATTATGACATATTTTGTAAACGTTGTAGAAAAGAAACAGTGTGTGACATTCATAAAACATCGTGATATATAAATACGACGACTTTTTGTTGCAAAGTGTTGTATTAGTAATTTATACATAGTTAATTAGGACGTTTTTGTAGGAACTTGCAGGTTACTTACAAAATAAAATAAGGATAAATCGATCGAGGCTAGAGTTTGACTCTATGTTCTTAAAAAAATTTCATCCTGCATTAGTGCTCATGATCTACAGGCGATTGTCTCCCAGAATACAACGATCACTTGTTGTAATAGTAGCACTTCAAATTACAAAAACAACAAACCAATATATGTGTAGGTTTCTCTCACACACCCTATGACCAATATGAAGAATGTATGTTCTAATTTAATTTAATGATGAATGAATAACTCTAGTGGGAAATATTTATACTTGTTGAAAGGGTGCAATAGAAAGAGACACCATTAGGAAGCATTTTCTATGGACATGTCTATACATGATAATGGACACCATTTAAAAGTCACATTCCTTTAAATGAAGATGTGTTATATGTAAATGAGCACACTCATTCAATACACTTTTTCATCTTTCCAATTCTCCATTCATCCTAAAATTGGATTTTAATATCCATTATTTTTCAACAATCCCCCACATGAATGAAAATTGCACTCTTTAGTCTTACCCCCACATAAATAAATTTTTAATGCAGAATATAATGCAGACACTTAAGAGAGTAATGGTGAAATAAAAGATTGTGGCTTTGAACCTTTCCTAGTGAGATACTATCGGATTTACTAGCTAATTAGTGATGTCTGAACCGTTTAGTCGTTGATGTAAACCATGACAATAATATTCACACAATTTCTTTGCAAACATTATTGGTTCTCACAGTTGTGTTCATTTCGACCCTGAACAACTCCCGGATTCATAAGTGCTTTTAGAGAATTCAAGCCTTAAAATCCTCATAGAATTGGCCCAGTTCACGCTCACATAGGTGAATTTCTATTAAGATTGCGGTGACCCCGCGCCCCGGACCACGAACCCCGCAGGGAATGGCATGCGGAATGTCGGGGCGGGACGCCCGGCGTAGGCATCTCCGACCACTCCTCAACTCCTGTGAGGTGGTTGAGACTCTACGAGCCTTATCTCAAACAACGACATTGTAACATCCCGTAATTTTAATTAAATACATACATTGAAGTACGCGTATATCGAGATGCATAATACACGTATTTTATACGTATGAGCTAAATATACGCGTGATACGTATGAGAAAATAAATATAATTAGTAAATAAAGAATATAAGTTTTATTAGTGGAATGGGTTGGTTAATTAGATATGTGAATTGGAGTTAAATTAAATTGATTAATAGATGAGGAAGTTGGTTTGTTAACTTGCATGAGGAGCATGGGATAACATGGGGAAGTTGGTTTGGTAAATTGCATGAGGAGCATGGGATCAAAATTAAAATAAAATAATAAAAAAAATGCTCTTATCTCTTTGCCGACAAGAGAAAACAAAGAAAAAAAGAAAAAAAAAAGAATTTGCAAAAGAAAGAGAAGGAGGAGAAGAAGTGCAGAGATAAAGGAAAGGAAGGAAGGAAGGAAGGAAGAAAGAAGGGGAAACGGAGGGAGATCCGAACCCGCGGTAAGTGCTTTTCATTCTCTTTCTCCGTGAAATTGATCTCTAAGCTAGAGGTAACAAGTCTAGCGGAGTAAATTTTGTTGTGGGAGCCGTTTTACGGCGTTTTCAAAAATTGGGGTTTTTGACCCAACGTGAATGAAAAGCAGCTAGAAAGGTAGAAAAATGCTCCATGGACTGTTAGAACCTCGAATATGTGGTTAGATTCAATTTTATGATTTTTGGAGACCATTTGACAATTTTAATACCATTTACAACTTTCGGGTGAATAGTGAATAGTGAATAGTAAATAGCAAATAGTGAATAGTAAAAAAGTGAATAGTACTGTGAACAGTGATTTGATATTTTAGTAGCTACTGATATGGTAATGATGATTCTCATGATACTCTATGGATAATTTCAGTGTTTACATTGAGGCTTAAGGGCATGGATAAACGCTTTTGAGGAAGCAATGACGTTTATTGTTGCTCGATTTTAGAGGTTGGCTTAGAAACCCTGTGTAACCACTGTGAGTATAGTTTCCTTGATTTGGTTCTTGTATGGCATTGTACGCATATAAACTGTTTGATTGTATGCATGTGATATTATATATAATGCATTGAGTTTTATGGATCATGCAAACTGATTTTAGTAATTGGAGTTTGGAATGATGAGGCTTTGCGAATCCTCATTGTCATTTCGTTAGGAATTAGACCCGGATGAGGTTTTGTGAGTCCTCATTGTCAGTAGGTCTGTCCTAACAAGGGTTGCGATCCTTGAAATGACTGTGAATTGGGTGATGAGAAGCTGTGTCTACCTTGTACGGCCATACAAGGGTTAGACCCGCTCTCTTGCCTTGCGGAGGAGGGAGATTGTGCATTATGTTATTGAAAATTCATGAAATTTATGATGTTGACATGTACAATATATTCGTTGAATGATGCATGTGTTGAATAAATGTTTGAAATGATTTTAAATGTCATATTTCTATAAATGTATATAATTGTCATCTCAAGAACTATATTCACTGAGCTGTTGATTGCTCACCCCATTTCCTCCAATATTTCAGGTATTGAGTCGAAGGGAAAAAGAAAACTCCGTGAGTGGTAATCACGTGAACCTTCGTCTGGTACGTGTAGGTATGCTTGGAAGAAATAGATCATATTTTTGTTATTTTGATATGTATAATTATCACACACTATATATATGTAATATCACCTAGATGGGTTGTGTGGTAATATTATATACTGCTTAAATGAGATGATCATAGATATTTATCAGATGAGACTTTAATTTGTGGAATGAATGGAATGATTATAGAAATCTATATTGAATTTGATTTGTGGTATATAAAAAAAAAAAAAAATTTACTGTAACTTTTGGGTATTATTGGGAGACTACGTGAAGGCTGACAGTGTATTGTATACTGTATATGGGTATGTATAGTGTATAGTCACTGTGCCGGTCATGACGTCAGCCTACGTCAGGGGCGTCGTGACAATATTGGTATCAGAGACATGTTTAGGATTAAAAGCCTAAAAGATTAAAAGCTTTAGTATCTTATGTTTGTTTTATGGGTTTATGTACGGGTAACTTACGTATCTATAAAGATTGAGTAATCGGATTGTCTGACTTATATGCTCCTTTATCTCTGTGAATGGCAGATTGAAAGGGAAGTATCAGGCAATCATGGACCCACAAGAAGAAAGGTTAAAGAAACTGGAAGAAATGATGATAGCTCAGCAGAGACAAAATGCTGAGATGATGCGTATGATAACACGTCTTCAGGATAATTTACAGGGGCCTCCAGCACCTATAGTACCCGAGGTTGGCACCAGTAGTGCGGGTGCGTCTGCCGAGCGACCTGTGCCAGTGCAGGAGACAGTAGAGCTTCATGATGATATAGAAGAGACTCGCAGATATGAAGATGTGATGAAAGCATTTAAGAGACGAGAACCGCCTATATTTGATGGCAGTCTAGAGTTAGAGGTTGCTGAGGATTGGCTTCTGCGGATAGAAGCTATATTTGAGGATATGCATGTACAGGATAAGGACAAGATTAGACTTGCCCGATTTAAATTTTCGAGTAAGGTTGAGAGATGGTGGCAGACAATAGGCCGAGTTCAAGGACCCATAGATACTTGGGATAAGTTTAAAGAAGTATTCTACAAGACTTACTATCCCCCGTCTGAGGTTGATAAAAGGCATAAGCAATTTATAGAATTACAGCAAGGGAACATGTCTGTGAGAGAATATGAATATGAGTTCAATAGGCTAGCCTTGTTTGCCCCTGAGATGGTACAAACAGATCTGATGCGAATGAAGAGGCTCAGGGAAGGATTTAATGACCCAATCCAGAAAGGTTTAGCTCTTGCTGGTGTTCAGACCTATGATCAGGCAGTGCGACAGGCACTGGATTATGAGACAGTTGAGATGACAAATAGGCCACCACGAGGAACGCCCACATCACAGGCAGGTATAGAGCAGCAGGTACCTTATCAGGGTCCGAGAAAGCAGAGATGGGACAGAAAATGGTGGGGTGAACAGAAAAAGGCAAAGATAGTTGAGAGGCCTACTGCTATGGAGATTCCAGTTACTCCTCCAGCAGCAACGCTACCACCACCGGCAGGCAGAATATCACAGTCTGTTACGAGGCCACCGACACAGGGATCGTCGGTTCGGGCACCGTGGCCGCATAAGGGACCAGGCAGTCAGAGTGGTTGGCGTTCCATGCCAGGCACTGCGTCGCAGACAGCTTCATCTGCATATCGTCCTCTTTTCACATGCTATCGATGTGGGAACAAGGGACATAAAGCGTACCAGTGTCCTTTGCAGTCAACCCCGCAGACTCCAACAAATCCATCTGCTACTGTTCCTATTCCCACGCCTGTCAGAGAGCAAGCCAGGGCTGTTACAGAGCCAGATCCAGAGGCGAACAAGAACTTCGTGGAAGGTATGCTTTCTATTTGCGACACTATGATGTATGTGTTAATTGATGCTGGATCCAGCTTGTCATTTATTGCTGGCCACATGGTAGATAGGTTGCATTTAACTCCTGTTAGGATTAGTACACCGTTGGTTCTGAGTACTGCAGCAGGAGACCGAATCTACCCAAACATGTTGTGTGAAAAGTGTGTGGTCAAATATGCGGATCATGAAATGATTGTGAATCTTAGGGTTTTAGAATTCCTGGAATTCGATGCTATACTGGGTATGGATTGGTTGGCTGCCTATCATGCCCATGTGGACTGCTTTGAGAAGAAAGTAGTCTTTCAAATACCAGGACAACCCGCATTTATTTATAGTGGCAAGACTTCTTTAAATTCTCCCACTCGAGGCAGGATGGCCACTAATGCAGAAATAGGGATGTTGACTAGCATAAAGCCAGTAAATGAAAAGGACTTAGGCGTTCAGATAGCAGATATTCCTATAGTATGTGAGTACCCATATGTTTTTCTAGAGGATTTACCAGGATTACCACCAGTACGGGAAATTGATTTTATTATTAAACTTATACCTGCTACAAAGCCTATTTCAATTCCACCCTATCGAATGGCGCCAAAGGAGTTACAGGAACTCAAGGTGCAATTAGAGGAATTAATGGCAAAAGGGTTTATCACCCCGAGTATGTCACCATGGGGCGCGCCTGTCCTATTTGTGAAGAAGAAGGATGGCAGCTTGAGGTTATGCATTGATTATAGACAGCTAAACAGGGCGACAGTGAAAAATAAGTATCCTTTACCCCGTATCGATGATTTATTTGATCAGTTGAATGGTGCTAAATTTTTCTCTAAAATTGATTTAAGATCTGGATACCATCAGCTAAGAATACGGGAAGAGGATGTACCAAAGACTGCGTTTAGAACACGGTATGGTCACTATGAGTTTCTTGTTATGCCCTTTGGACTAACCAATGCCCCAGCCATGTTTATGGATTTGATGCAAAGGGTATTCAGACCATATCTGGATCAGTTCATTATTGTGTTTATTGATGATATACTCATTTATTCCAAGACTCAGGAGAATCATGAGCAGCACCTCCGTATCACTTTGCAAACACTGAGAGAGCATCGGTTGTATGCTAAATTCAGTAAATGCGAGTTTTGGATACATGAGGTGAGATTTTTAGGTCATGTGGTTAGTGCAGAAGGTATTTCTGTTGATTCTGCTAAGGTTGAGGCAATCATAAATTGGCCAAGACCAACCACAGTGACTGAAATTCGTAGTTTTCTGGGTCTCGCTGGTTATTACCGAAGATTTGTGGAAGGCTTTTCCCGATTGGCATCCCCACTTACAAGGCTGACTCAGAAAAATGTGTCGTTTGTGTGGACTTCTGCATGTGAGGATGCTTTCACTGAGTTGAAGAAGAAACTAACTACTACCCCAGTTTTAGTACTCCCAGAACCTGGAAAGGAGTTGGTGATTTACACAGATGCATCACATTTAGGTTTGGGATGTGTATTGATGCAAGAGGGTAGAGTGATTACTTACGCATCTAGACAGCTGAAGATACATGAGAAGAATTACCCTGTGCATGATTTATAACTAGCAGCTATGGTATTTGCATTGAAATTGTGGAGACATTACCTCTCTGGGGAAAAGTTCACACTGTATTCAGATCACAAAAGTCTGAAATATTTGTTTGACCAGAAAGAGTTGAATATGAGACAGCGTAGATGGTTGGAATTCCTAAAAGATTGTGATTTCACGTTAGAATATCATCCTGGAAAGGCCAACGTCGTAGCTGATGCATTGAGCCGAAAACGGGTTGAGACCCAGGTGGTAGCTTGTCAGATGGCCCAGGAGTGGCGACTTTTAGAGAGAGCGACTATGATGAGTGTTCTCTTCATGGCTCCACACGTTGACATTTGTGCTCAGATGCATATACAAGTAACAGATTCTTCTATTCAAAAGATTAAGGATATGCAGCAGCATGATCCTGATCTTGGTATGTATGAGTCGTGGGCAGATAGTGCAGACATGGCAGATTGGCAGAGAGGTCCAGATGGTGTCCTGCGTTATCAGGAGAGATTATGGGTACCCGTAGATAGGGCATTGAGGGCTGAGTTATTAGAAAAAGCACACAGATCTCAGCATACCATTCACCCAGGGTCTACAAAAATGTATCATGATATGAAGAAAACAGTATGGTGGCATGGGATGAAGAAAGATATAGCTGAGTATGTGCGAAATTGTGAGGTGTGTCAGCAAGTGAAAGTTGAACATCAGAGACCAGGAGGTCAGATGCAACCATTATCTATTCCAGAATGGAAATGAGAGCATATCACGATGGACTTTATCACAGGATTGCCCAGATCTCAGGGTAGATTTGACGCCATCTGGGTAATAGTTGACAGATTGACTAAATCTGCACATTTTCTTCCAATGACCACTAAAGACTCGATTGATAGACTGAGCAGATTGTATGTGTGGGAGATTGTCAGGTTGCATGGTATACCTGTTTCTATTGTGTCGGATAGAGATCTGCGGTTCACATCGAGCTTTTGGCAGGCTATGCAGGCCCGATTTGGTACTCATCTCCGTTTTAGTACAACATTTCATCCTCAAACTGATGGCCAGACTGAGAGGGTGATTCAGATGCTGGAAGACATGCTCAGATCGTGTATTTTAGAGTTTGGTGGGACTTGGAGTGAAAGTTTGCCATTGTGTGAGTTTGCTTATAATAACAACTATCAGGCCAGTATTGGCATGGCACCTTATGAAGCTTTGTATGGTAGGCCGTGCAGATCTCTGACTTGTTGGCATGAGGTTGAAGAATCACAGTTGTTGGGACCGAAAGTTGTTATTGATCATACTGAGCAGGTTAAACATATCAGACAGTGAGTGAAAGCTGCCCAAGACCGACATAAGAGTTATTTTGATAACCGCCACAGACCTTAAGAGTTTGCAGTAGATGACCTCGTGCTGCTTAAAGTCTCGCCACGGAAAGGTCAGATGCGGTTTGGGGTGAAAGAAAAATTGTCTCGTCGCTTTATTGGACCGTTTAAAATCACAGAGAGGATTGGTCCATTAGCATACCGGATTGCTTTACCTCCTCAGTTAGTCGGTGTTCATGATGTGTTTCATATTTCTATGTTGAGAAAATATCATACAGACCCGACGAAGTATCCACCCTCGACACATCTTTTAGATGTAACACAGTTACAAGTTGGGGAGGATGCTACATATGAAGAGAAGCTCATCCAGATTCTTGATAGGAAGGTTCAACAATTGCGAAATAAAGCAATTCCTTTGGTCAGAGTCAAATGGCAGTTTCATGATAATGAGGAACAGACTTGGGAACGCGAGGACTGGATGAGGGAGACATTTCCTGATCTCTTTACCACTTGAGGTACATTTCTCCTTATCTGTTAAATTTCGAGGACGAAATTCTTTAAGTTGGGGAGATTGTAACATCCCGTAATTTTAATTAAATACATACATTGAAGTACGCGTATATCGAGATGTATAATACACGTATTTTATACGTATGAGCTAAATATACGCGTGATACGTATGAGAAAATAAATATAATTAGTAAATAAAGAATATAAGTTTTATTAGTGGAATGGGTTGGTTAATTAGATATGTGAATTGGAGTTAAATTAAATTGATTAATAGATGAGGAAGTTGGTTTGTTAACTTGCATGAGGAGCATGAGATAACATGGGGAAGTTGGTTTGGTAAATTGCATGAGGAGCATGGGATCAAAATTAAAATAAAATAAAATAAAAATGCTCTTATCTCTTTGCCGACAAGAGAAAACAAAGAAAAAAAGAAAAAAAAAAGAATTTGCAAAAGAAAGAGAAGGAGGAGAAGAAGTGCAGAGAGAAAGGAAAGGAAGGAAGAAAGGAAGAAAGAAGGGGAAACGGAGGGAGATCCGAACCCGTGGTAAGTGCTTTTCATTCTCTTTCTTCGTGAAATTGATCTCTAAGCTAGAGGTAACAAGTCTAGCGGAGTAAATTTTGTTGTAGGAGTCGTTTTACGGCGTTTTCAAAAATTGGGGTTTTTGACCCAACGTGAATGAAAAGCCGCTAGAAAGGTAGAAAAATGCTCCCTGGACTGTTAGAACCTCGAATATGTGGTTAGATTCAATTTTATGATTTTTGGAGACCATTTGACAATTTTAATACCATTTACAACTTTCGGATGAATAGTGAATAGTGAATTAGTGAATAGTGAATAGCGAATAGTGAATAGTAAAAAAGAGATTAGGAAATGTCTCCCTCATCCAGTCCTCGCGTTCCCAAGTCTGTTCCTCATTATCATGAAACTGCCATTTGACTCCAACCAAAGGAATTGCTTTATTTCGCAATTGTTGAACCTTCCTATCAAGAATCTGGATGGGCTTATCTTCATATGTAGCATCCTCCCCAACTTGTAACTGTGTTACATCTAAAAGATGTGTCGAGGGTGGATACTTCGTCGGGTCTATATGATATTTTCTCAACATAGAAATATGAAACACATCATGAACACCGACTAACTGAGGAGGTAAAGCAATCTGGTATGCTAATGGACCAATCCTCTCTGTGATTTTAAACGGTCCAATAAAGCGACGAGACAATTTTCCTTTCACCCCAAACCGCATCTGACCTTTCCGTGGCGAGACTTTAAGCAGCACGAGGTCATCTACTGCAAACTCTAAAGGTTTGTGGCGGTTATCAAAATAACACTTCTGTCGGTCTTGGGCAGCTTTCAGTATCTGTCTGATCTGTTTAACCTGCTCAGTGTGATCAATAACAACTTTCGGTCCCAACAACTGTGATTCCCCATCCTCATGCCAACAAGTCGGAGATCTGCACGACCTACCATACAAAGCTTCATAAGGTGCCATGCCAATACTGGCCTGATAGCTGTTATTATAAGAAAACTCACACAATGGTAAACTTTCACTCCAAGTCCCACCAAACTCTAAAATACACGATCTGAGCATGTCTTCCAGCATCTGAATCACCCTCTCAGTCTGGCCATCAGTCTGAGGATGAAATGCTGTACTAAAACGGAGATGAGTACCAAATCGGGTCTGCATAGCCTGCCAAAAGCTCGATGTGAACCGCGGATCTCTATCCGACACAATAGAAACAGGTATACCATGCAACCTGACAATCTCCCACACATACAATCTGCTCAGTCTATCAATCGAGTCTTTAGTGGTCATTGGAAGAAAGTGTGCAGATTTAGTCAATCTGTCAACTATTACCCAGATGGCGTCAAATCTACCCTGAGATCTGGGTAGTCCTGTGATAAAGTCCATCGTGATATGCTCCCATTTCCATTCTGGAATATATAATGGTTGCATCTGACCTCCTGGTCTCTGATGTTCAGCTTTCACTTGCTGACACACCTCACAATTTCGCACATACTCAGCTATATCTTTCTTCATCCCATGTCACCATACTGTTCTCTTCATATCATGATACATTTTTGTAGACCCTGGGTGAATGGTATACTGAGATCTGTGTGCTTTTTCTAATCACTCAGCCCTCAATGCCCTATCCACGGGTACCCATAATCTCTCCTGATAACGCAGGACACCATCTGGACCTCTCTACCAATCTGCTCTGTCTGCACTATCTGCCCACGACTCATACATACCAAGATCAGGATCATGCTGCTGCATATCCTTAATCTTTTGAATAGAAGAATTTGTCACCTGTATATGCATCTGAGCACAAATGTCAACGTGTGGAGCCATGAAGAGAACACTCATCATAGTCACTCTCTCTAAAAGTCGCCACTCCTGGGCCATCTGACAAGGTACCACCTGGGTCTCAACCCGTTTTCGGCTCAATGCATCAGCTACGACGTTGGCCTTTCCAGGATGATATTCTAACGTGAAATCATAATCTTTCAGTGGTTACTAGGAATGCGAAATTAGACTCCTTAAGGGAGGTCTCGAGTTCGATTCCTAGGGAGGCCCTTTACTATTCATGAGGGAATAGTAGGGACAAATAATCGTTTCGATGTAGACCAGCTGCGGTTGGGTTGCTACATGGCGATATGACAATATTATGTGGTACTATGGCTAGGCGTTCGCCCCGAGGGGGTGCGCCCGCACCTGGGTAGGGGGCACACAGTGCAACCCAGGGTGTGACAGACATAATATCAAAAGGTACTAAACAAAACTACCCACCGTATTAATCATCCAAGACAAGAGATAATCCATAAAAATGAACCATAAATAAAATGATAATCCCTACAGTCCATTAAAATTGACATACACATAAAGTCCAAAATTGTGGGTACAAATAAAAATCGTCATATGCCCACATGGTCTTTCTAACAAGTTCAAACTCACCCATACTACAATGTGGTAAGTATTATAATTACATAATCCAAAATATAATACTTCATAATTTAAAACACAGTTTAATCAAAATGTCTCTCAACTCACATCGAGGCTTTGGATTCTCTCGCAGGCAAGGCCCTCAAGATATGACTACTCCTTTGCCCTTATTCGGGACAGAAGGACCTGAAAGAGGAAAATGAGGGTGAGCCAACGGTGCCCAGTGAATAGAATTCAAATATGCTATCAATACTCATCAATAAACATCATGTATGAATGTCAATGTGTAGCATGATTAAAAGCTCACATAACATATAGATATCAAGCATTTATAATAAGTTCGATGCAAGTAAAAGCTTATCAATTTGGATCCACATTCCACATGCATTGGGGTTACTAGTGCACGTCCATTTCACCGTACCGTTGACCAATCATGTTTATTTGGGGTTACTAGTGCACGTCTATTTCACCGTACCGTTGACCCCAATCATGTTTATTTGGGGTTACTAGTGCACGTCTATTTCACCGTACCGTTGACCCCAATCATTTCCTTTTTAAAACCCTCCTATGACAAGGTTAAGTCCCCCTATTAGCCAGATAGATGGGCCCAACCAAAGTCATGAGGTTTTCTCAAATCAATGCATCATTCAAAACATTAGAACACATTCATGCTTTCAACATACAATATATATAAGTGATATGATGACATAAAGGATATAATCATAAATGAAGTCTACTCACAATCAAGCCTCGCGAGAGTATTTAACCACACACGACCACCAAACCGAATCAACCCAATCAAGATCCTTCTGTCCAAATATCAGCCCAATCCAACGATGGACCGAAAAGATAAGTATCTTTGATGAACAAGTCTCTAATCAGACAATTTCTCCTTTCCTGCCAAATTTGATATCCATCCAATGGTAGATTGAGGAGATCGACAAGTTTGAGCGAAACGGCTCGAGAAATCCAGACTTTCCGATCAGCTTTGTTTGAGAGGTTAGATCTCTTAGACGAAACCTCTAATCAAGATCTTCACCGTTGTGAATGCAGAACTATCCGTTTTAAACTTCATATCCAAATTTGATATCCATCCAACGGTAGATTGAGGAGATCAAGAAGTTTGAGCAAAACGGCGCGAGAAATCCAGACTTTCCGACCAGCTTTGTTTGAGAGGTTAGATCTCTTAGACGAAACCTCTAATCAAGATTTCCACCGTTCAGAATGCAGAACCATAAGCTACAAACTTTCTGACAAAATTTGAGCTCAATCTGACCATATATCCTGAAGATTCAACTCTTTGTTGAAAACGTTGCAGAGATTTTCCTCAAGCAACTCCTTCTTTCTTTTTCTTATTTTTTCCTTTCTCTTCTTTTCTTTTATTTTTTTCCTTTCTTTCCACTCACCTCACTTTCTGGCACTTCCTTGATTCCCTCCACTCACCTCATTTTCTAGGACATTCTTGTACCACATTCTTGGATTCCCTCCAGTCACCTCACTTTCTAGCACATTCTTGTAGCACATTCTTGGATTCCCTCCACTCACCTCACTTTCTAGCACTTCCTTGGAGAAGAGAAGTGGGCATGGGACACTTGTCCACTTTCATGCACCAACCTTCACATGTGTTGGTCTCATACTACCCATACCAACCACATGTACTTTAACCAATCTCATGCTTCCATGTATCTTAAATGTCCAATCCATTTAATACACCAAATTTTCATTCTCATTTATCCTTTTATTCAATCAATCCTAACCCATATCAATTCATGGTTTAATGGGCCCACGCATAAATAATAACATATGCATTATACTTTAATCAAACATGACCCATATACAATTTATGATACACATATTTATATACATTATCAAGCATCAACTATACAAACATTAAACAACCATCAAACAAACATCGAACATATCAAGGCAACGCATAGAGTTTGGGCAAAGTGCAATTGGGTTATGGGCTAGATGAAATAATTTTTGGTGCGTCACAAAGAGTATCCTGCTATCCCAACATGATTGCAATGTCATAGGAATCATTAAAAGCAATGCTTATCCTTACTGATTTTGCAGGCAAAACTTTTATATCATAGGAATGGGAAGAATTTAGTTTCCTTAGTACTACACTATATTTCATAATTTAGTTGTCCCTTTTGAACCTAGTTCTTTGGATCTCCAATCATCTAGGTTGGGTTTCCTCTATGAAATATCTTTTTCAATAGACTTTAATCTCATTCTCCTTGATAAACAGTTTATGTCACACCCCGCCCGGACGCGCCTAAACCGACGGGACACTCATGGACAGGGCGCGAATTTGGCGTTATCATAACTATAGCAGAGTGAGCGGAAGCACGATTAAGTACAAGCTTGATTTCATTAATTTCAGAATATATTTGTACATGAAATGGTTAAGGGAACATTCTCCCAAAATCCCTAATGAATAATACAAAGGGTACAAAATGTGGGCCCAAAAACCTGCACCCAGTCCACCCTAATCTCCTGTGAAAAATTGGATAACAACGGGGTGAGCTACACGCTCAGTGGGTAAAATAGTTCGTGAATATAACAATTAATAAAGAAAACTTCATAATCAAATATCTTAAATACACATCAGAGCATCATAATCAATCCAATATGTATGTATGCATGACACCATCTCGTATTGGTTTGATGATTGTACGCCGCCTGAGTTCACATACAGATGTCCCTCCACAGGAGTAGTCGGGTTCTCATTGTACGTCCCTCCTTAGGAACGACTCTCTGGATTCATGTACAGATGTCCCTTCCCAGAAGTAGCCAGGTTCTCATTGTACGTCCCTCTCCAAAGAAATATAATGAATAGAGAGCATTGCTTCTAACTATTCTATGAATCATAAACCACATACGTCCCTAGGTGGTGCTATATATGATGCCAATGCATGAACTGGTTCGGTATTTACTTAACATTTAGACAGGATTTGACAACGTCTGGTGATCCTTATCAGGGCCGGTATCACTACGTGCAAGGTTAGAACATTCAGTATTACTTGTATAAGTTGATAGCTTTCAAATAAGACCAACTAGATCAGTCTCCAGTTGAGAGGTGAGACACGAGGTCTACTTAAATACCAATCGTCTAGAGCAGCACGCTGCCTCCCAGTGTAATACCCTAGGATTGCACAAAAAAAAAATTGGGTACCTGCCCGAACGTTCAAGCGTAACGCCCGAACGTTCAGGCGGAACTCCCCGAACGTTCAAGCGCTTGCCCGAACGTTCAGGCGCCAAAAATCTCTATATAAGGAACCCTCCTCAATACTCATTCCTCACACCAAATCACCTTCTCTTGTGATTTTTTTCTCCTTTCCACTCATTCTGAGTTTTTAGTCTTTTGAGACTCTCGGTACGGTGCGACGAAGTTCTGTCCGGAGGAAAGCGCCAGATCTGAAAGAAGAAGTTTTTATCTGAAGGTGGGGAACGAAACATAGGTTTGCGTGTTTTATAACTTTTATTAAAGTTTATATTCATTTATTATTATCTCTACTATTCATTTACACTGGCATTATATCATATAATGTTATACTGTCACACTTATGCCTGTATATATTGGAATTCATGTATTATACTGTTGTAATGCCGGATTAGTAGTCAATCTGGCTCAACTAGACTCGGTCTTGTCCTCAATAACTTTAAATAGTAAATGGGAGGCAGGGAGCTGCTCTAGGCGATTGGTATTTAAGCAGACCTTGTGTCTCACCTCTCAACTGGAGACTGATCTAGTTGATCTTATTGAAAGCTATCAGCTTATGCAAGTAATACTGAATGTCCTAACCTTGCACGTCGTGATACCGACCCTGATGAGGATCAACAGACATTGCCAAAGTCAATCTAAATGTCAAGTAAAGACCAGACCAGTAGACTAGACTAATTCATGCATTGGCATCATACATAGCACCACCTAGGGATGTATGTGGTTTATGATTCATAGAATAGTTAGGAGCATTGCTCGCTATTCATTATATATTTCTCTGGAGAGGGACGTACAATGAGAACCCGGCTACGCCTGGGGAGGGACATCTGTACGTGAATCCAGAGCATCGTTCCTGAGGAGGGACGTACAATGAGAACCCAGCTATGCCTGCGGAGGGACATCTGTACGTGAACTCAGGCGATGTACAATCATCAAACCATTACGAGACGGTGTCATACATACATACATATTGATTAATTATGATGCCTTGATGTATATTTAAGATATTTAATTATGAAGGTTGCTTTATTAATCATTATATTCACGAACTATTTTACCCACTGAGGGCGTTAAGCTCACCCTGTTGTTATCCAATTTTTCGCAGGAAATTAGGGTGGACTGGGTGCAGGTTATGGGGCCCACATTTTTGTACCCTCTGTATTATTCATTGGGGATTTTGGGGAGTATGTTCCCTTGACCATTTTATGTACAAAAAATATTCTCAATTAAATGAAATCAGATTTGTACTGTTTTATATTTTCGCTGCGTACTCTGTTATTACCATTGTTACAATTCCGAATGCGCGCCCCGTCCTCGAGTGTACCGCCGGTTTAGGCGCGTCCGGGCGGGGTGTGACACGTTCACTATTTAAAGTTACTGAGGACAAGACTGAGTCTGGTTGAGCCAGATTCACCACTAATCCGGCATAGCAATAGTGTAATACATGAACTCCAAATATACAGGCTTAAGTATGACAAGTATAAACATTATACGCAATAATGCAGTGTAAATGAATAGTATACATAATGATAAATGAATGTAAACTTTAATAAAAGTTATAAGACAAGCAAACCTATGTTTCGTTCCCCACCTTCAGATAAAAACTCCTTTCAGAACTGGCGCCTTCCCCCGGGTAAAACCACATTGCACCGCACAGAGAGTCTCGGAAAGAGAGTCTCAAAAGAGAAAACAAAAACTCAAAAAGAGTGAAAAAGAGAAGCAAAATCACAAGGAGAAGTGATTTTGGTGTGAGAAATAAGGAAGGGGAGGGGTTCTTTATATAGAAAAATTGGCGCCTGAATGTTCGAGCAGGTTGCCCAAACAACAATTATTTTTTTTTGTGCAAACCTACGGTATTGCAGTTTACTTGATCTCTTGGCAAACCTTTAGTTAGTGAATCTGCAAGGTTGTCCTTTAATTTGATATAATCTATGAAGATTATTTTATTTTCAAGTAACTATTTAATGGTATTGTGTTTTTGACGTATATGTCTAGACTAACCATTATACATTTTATTCTCCGCTCCAACAATAACAAACTAACAATAACAATGTATACATGATGCAGAGACAAGTTTGACGAATATATATAAAATATCCTTTAAGAAATTACGAAATCATGTTGCTTCTTCACCTGTTTTATCCAAAGCTGTAAGCTCAAATTGTCAGGACCCCTTCACAAATCCCCAGGGCATCCTGACCGACATAGGAATCTAACCATTCTATCTCCCATAAGATCATTAGATCCCTGTTAAGCCTCAACCAAACTCCGACAGACTCTCCTCTATAAATAGGACATCTCACAAAAACAAATCACCTAATAATCCATCCAACAAAATATATATATATATATATATATATATATTTCACATCCATCAATATCCAACCCAAACAACATCTAACAGTATTCATCTATTTGATTATACATGTGGGGTGTTAATATACATATATTTACCAAAACAAAAAACAAAATATCATAAATACGTATATACAACCATGTTTTCAACCTACTTTCAAAACAAAACTTTTTTTCTTCTGACAAGGTACACTTTCACTAAAAAGCTATTCCTTTGTTCTTATCTGCAGCTGAAGGACCTGAAAAATGGGAAATAGGGTGAGCCAACGTGCCCAGTGAATAGAATTCGAAAACACCATCATTTACATATCTACATCACCATGCATGCTTGAGTATGTTATGCCAATCAATATGCATATATCAATGTATAATCACATGCAATATACGATGCAAGTCACATCCATATGCAACATAGCATTTCAACCTCATTTGAGTTTTGTGACTAACTTTTCCAAGACTTATGTGAATACATATAGTCAATAGGTACTAGTTTTACACTTTTAAGTCACAATTCAATTTCATCCATACAATTCAACCAGATGTACTAATGGACTAGTTTTTTGTAGTATCCAGTACTGACCAACTAGTGTTTTAAAGAGAAAATGTAAACCGTGCTCTAATTTCGAGAAAACATCTCTCTTTTTGAACATTTCTAGCTTTCCTTGCAAATAATACTAGAACAATATCACACTTTCTAATTGAATAGATTTTCACATAGTCATTTAAATCTAAATAGGATCACTAGACCCGATTACCCTTGTAGGAATAAACTCAACCTACTCAGTTCTGTCCAAAAGTCTACCTCCAATAGATTCATTGGGCCATACAAAATACCTCTGCCTTTTTCTCATGCAACAAACAACATACACATGAACAAACATTCACATATAAATAATATGATGATATAAATGAAAATATAATGACTTTCTACTCACTACAATTGCCAGAAATAATGCCCACACTCAATACGGAGTCACGTCGCTTTACTACTGCCTGCACATATCATTTCATTTCATATTAACATCTTTCTCTATTATTTCTTATTTCAGGTAATCTCTAACTCATTATAATTTTAACTCTAACTATTTACATATCTTTCATTTTATATCAATTTTTAACTTCCCAATTCATTCAACTAATTCCCATAATTCTTTCCAAGTCTCACATACACGTGATGGTCAGTTTAAATAAGTTCTACCACATTCTAAAATATTTTTAAAGTGAAAGACAATAGAAATAAGCTTTTTAACCTTATTTCTGCAAGTCTCCAAGTCCAACGTATTTACTGGAACCATTCAATCGCATACTAAAAATACCAATTGATTTCCAAAAATCATAATTTTTGTATCAAAATGTCTGAAACTCAATCCTTTACGATTTTATGGTTTCAAACCGGAATTTTATCAGAGTTTGACATGGTTCCAAAGGCTCTCAATGTCAAAACTTCACTTCCAGTAGTTGTACCAGCGTCAATATTACACATGAACACAAACAAACTACATATTCGTAATTTACGCGACTATATGAGTGATAATATATTATTTTTACATGTTTTCATTCAAAGTGCGTCAAAACTCCATTTTTGAAAACACTACAAAACACATTTTATAGAAAAAATTATACTGCCAGGATTAACACATGTAGCTTAAATATCAATTTTACAGCGAAAAGAAGGGAAAATGACTTATTAAAACTTCGAAATTGACTAAGAATAGTGTAGTTTCTCCTTTCGCCTTTTTTTTTCTTCCTTTGGTACGCTGTCTTCTTCCTCTTTATTTTATATGTTTTTTTTTTTGGTTTCTTAACACGTTTAAGCTAAGGGATATCATATACTTTTAATGTATTCTATGCTTCCAAGCTTCCTATAGCAATTCAACTCCCATTATTTTTTTTTCTAATTTCACAATACCTCTCATTCCATCATCAACGTAATTACATTTATACATTATTCACTTAATTTATTTTATACCTTTCACATGTACTAACATACATGCATATATTTGATCCCACGTACATATACGCATATTATATACCTCAATACACGTATAAGTTAACGTAAATATTTAATTAAGTGTATAAAATTTTTGGGGTATTTGCTTTTATAAAAATGAGGGTCGTTACACAGATTTTATTATGGATCTAGCTATACAGGTTTATTTTGAGGATTTTCAAGATATTGCGCCCCCTTCTCCAACTATGAGCACATATTCACTTGTGGATTTAATGTCCTCTGCATTCAAGTACTATTGGATACCTTGTATACTGTTAGTCAAAACTTTGGGAAAACTTTACGTCACACCCCGTCCGGACGCTCCTAAACCGTCGGGACACTCACAGGCGGGGCATAAATACATTATAAAAGTTATCGAGTGCGCATGTACACAATTCAAGTACAAGTCTATTTTCATTAATTTCAGAATGTATTTTGTAGAGAATGTAGGCGGTCTGGAACCGCCAATAATAAGGGAACATCCTCCCAAAAATCACCCAAAACACCTCCGCCCAATCCACCCTAGACTCTTGTAAAATAGATAGCAACGGGATGAGCTATTGCCTAGTGGATAAAATAGTTCGTGAATATGATAATTAATAAAGAAGACATCATAATCATACATTAAATATACACAACATAGCATCATAAACAGTGCAACATAGCATCAGAAACAGTGCAACATAGCTTAAGAGGTAAGTATACATAACACCGTCTCGTAATGGCTCTATGACCGTATATCGCCCTAGGTTCACCTCAAATGTCCATCTCCAAGTAATCTTGGGTTCACATTGTACGTCTATTTCTAGGAGAAACATCAATAATAGTGGGCACAATTGCACCAGTAAATAATTTATAGATCACAGACCACTTACGTCCCTAGGTGGTTCTTATTCTATGTATGATGACTATGCATGTGCGGATCCGGTATTTACTTACATTAGATAGGATTTGGCCGCATCTGGTGATGCTTTTCAGGGTTAACATCAGCGTGTGCATTGTTAGGATGTCTATTATCACCTATACAAGCAAACATCTTTCAATGGGACCAACTAGACCAGTCCTAGGTCGAGAGGTGGGAACACAAGGTCCCGCTTAAATATCAAATCTTCTAGAGCAGCAAGCTGCCTCTCGTTCATTATTCAAAGTTACTGAGGATAAGACTAAGTCTGGTTCAGTCAAATTGACCGCTTCCGACGTAGTAACAGTCTAATACGTGGACTCCAAATATTAAGGTATGAGTATGACATGTATGAACATTATACACAATAATGTTGTGTAAATGAATAATATACATAATGATAAATAAATAAAAACTTTATGAAAAGTCATAAGACAAGCAAACATATGTTTCGTTCCCACCTTCAAATTGTACTTCTTTCCAAAACTAGCGCATCCTTTCGAGGAGAACAACTTCGTACCGCAAAGAGAGTCTCTAAGAGAGAGAGTCTCAAAAGAGGGGAAAAACAATCTCAAAAAGAGTGAAGGAAACTAACCCAAAGAGAGAGAGAGAGAGAGAGAGAGAGAGAGAGAGAGAGAGAGAGTGGAAGTGTTGTGGTGTGAGAAATGAGGGGGGGAGGGGCCCCTTTTATAGAAAATCCATGTCCGAATGTTCGGCCAATGCCCATATATTTTTATTTTTTTGTAAACCAGGGGTATTACACTTTAGATATCAAAGTATCCTAATTAATGATTTCTATTGATCTTTCTCATATCAAAAGATCCATGAGCCTTTAATTTTCCTTTAAAAACCCATTTACGCCCCATATAAGAGAATAAATGGTTTTAGGCCCCACTTTTACCTTTTAGGTTCATTTATTACTACTTTTGCTAAATATTCCCACATTTTTAAACATTTTTATGGAAGAATTCTCAACTTTCCATAAATCATAAGGAGTAATATCCTTCATCTTTTTTAAGGGTATTAATTTATGTACTCAAGAAGAAATGCAATTTGCTTAGTTATATAAAGCATTGATCACCTTCACCCAAAAAAAAAAAAAGTATCGAGCATCACAATAAACAATAAAGGCCATATAAACAAATAATTCAATTGATGGGAAAGTCAATTAAATATTTCTAGAATTAATCAACATTTCTCAAAATAATTAATTCTATAACAAATAATAATTTTTCAAAGTCATATATATACTAGTCTCCAATTAATGAAATCATAGATCACCAATTGAGATTAATGTTATTATAAATCGTAATAACATTATAATTCATGATTCACCAATTAATGTTATTATAATTTGTACGTAATAACATTTTGGATTATGATAGTTCAATTTCTCCACATGAATCATATATATATCATGAATCAATAATCATCATCAAGATTATACCATATGGGCACAAGCATGAATTATATAATCAGAACAGAAGATCCATTGATGGTATCCTCTTCAACTTCATCATTTACTCCATTTACAATACTGTCAAGACCACCCTCAAAGATGCCTCTCATGACCCCCAACAAGGGCCAATCTTTGGCACTTTTCCCTCATGCCAAAATGGAACATTATCTTCCAACTCTGTAGCAAGTCGGTCAGCAACATCTTGCAGCCCATGCGTAGTAGTTGTAAAATAAGCAAGGGGCAAATGGTCACTTGTCACACCTCGCAGATGTGATGAGTACCTCCGCAGGGCATACTCCAACCAATATGGGCCCATAATATTGTCTCATCTAGTCGATCTCGTGACCCCAAAGGACCCTACAACCGTAGCCTAGATCATTTGTTCACACTATTCATGATGAACAGTGTGGGCCCTCTCCCGGATTGCGAAATCAAACCTTATGATGAGACAATATTATAGATTCATAATGGCTGAAATATACCCTGCGAGAGTACTCATCATATCTGCGAGGTATGACATCAGTAGTCTCCAAGATCTTGATGCGTTTGCGAACGTCACCAAGGTACATGCATTTTGAAACGGACCCATCGTATGACTTCAACAGACGTAGAGATGTGTAAAACACGTTTCTACTCACATTTTTTCATATCACAACATGCCCATTCGGAATTGAAGTTCCTATATAATGGCCAAACCTCACCTTTCCTCGGGTAGATAACATACCTACCCTTACCATTTGGATTTAATTTTGCAAGATGAGAGAAGGAACTCGCATCGACATCCTTGCCTTGATCGGAATTAATCTTGAACTTTCCATTGCAAATGGGCATAGGCTCATAGCTAGCTTTGTTAAAACAATAAATTATGCCCTTTGCAAGTTGGCAGCGTTCACGCCAATTTATGCCCAATTTGCAAATTTCATATTTGGGCTCTACTTAATTGTGTTTATCCGACATAATATTAAGGCAAACCATCCAATGCACACAACAATGCCCAAATTTTGACCAAGCCGAAACTTAACCACAGTTTTGTCCTTTCTAAAGTCAAAGAATATTGCTTATGGAATTTATTGTGTGGCTAATACTGTGGCCATCTCGTACCCCGGACCACCATCCCCCGTGGGATGGCGTGTGGAATACCGGGACGGGACGCTTGACGTAGGCATCTCCAACCACCCTCAACCTGCGTGAGGTGATTGATACCCTACGAGCCTTATACAAAACCCGTGCAATTCTACCATCCATACAAATCATCAAGACAAAAGATAATATATAAAATGATCCATAAATAAAATCATAGTCTCAACAGTCCATCAAGATGGGCATACACATATAGGTCCAAACCATAGGTACAAAAACACCGTCAGATGCCCACATGGTCTATATCTCAAGTCCCAATTCATCCATACTACAATGTGGTAAGTGTTATAATTACATAGTCCAAAATATAATACATCATAATTAAAACAAAGTTCAATCAAAATACCTCCCAACTTACATCGAGGCTTTAAACTCCCTCGCTGGCAAGGCCCTCAAGAGATGACTACTCCCTTACCCTTATTCGGGACAAAAGGACCTGAAAGAGAAAAATGAAGATGAGCCAACGGTGCCTAGTAAATAGAATTCAAATATGCCATCAATACTTATCAATAAACATCATGTATGCATGTCAATGTGTAGCATGATTAAAAGCTCATAACATATAGATATCATGTAATACCCTACGATTGCACAAAAACAAAAAAAATTGAACTTAGGGCAATGCCTGAACCATCGGGTAGCTCGCCTGAAGGTTTGGGCATCCTTTTTTCTATAAAAGAAAGGCTTCCCCCCTCATTTTCACACCAATCCAACTCTCTCCTCTTGTTGGAAAATTTCTCTCTCTCTCTCTCTGTTGAGACTCTCTCCACGAGACTCTCTTCGCGGTGCAACGTGGTTCTGCTCGGGGAAAGGAGCCAGTTCTTGAAGGAGTTATTATCTGAAGGTGGGGAACGAAACATAGGTTTGCGTATCTTATGAATTTTATTAAAGTTTACATTCATTTATCATTATGCCTACTATTCATTTACACTGCATTATTGCATATAATGTTCATACCTGTTATACTTATGCCTGTATATTTGGAGTTCATGTCTTATATTGTTGCGATGCTAGATTAGTAGTCAGTTGGCTCAACCAGACTCAATCTTGTCTTCAGTAACTTTAAATAGTGAAGGGGAGGCAGTGTGTTGCTCTAGACGATTGATATTTAAGTAAACCTCGTGTCTCACCTCTCAAGTTGGAGACTGATCTGGTTGGTCTTATTTGAAAGTTATCAGTTTGTACAAGTAATACTGAATGTCCTAATTGTGCACGTAGTGATGCCGACCCTGATAAGGATCACCAGACGTTGCCAAATCCTGTCTAATATTAGTAAAGACTGAACCTGTTCATGCATTGGCATCATACATAAGCACCATCTAGGGACGTATGTGGTTTGTGATCCACAAAATAGTTAGAAGCAATGCTCACTATTATTGATATTTCTCTAGAGAGGGATGTACAAAGAGAACACGAGTTTACCTAGGGAGGGACATCTGTACGTGAATCCAGGGCGTTGTTCCTGAGGAGGGACGTAAAATGAGAACCCGGCTACTCTTGGGGAGGCACATCTATACGTGAACTCAGGAGACGTACAATCATGGAATCAATACGAGATGGTGTCATGTGTACATATGTGTTGTATTGATTATGATGCTCTGATGTGTATTTATGATATTTGATTATGAAGTTTGCTTTATTAATTATCATATTCATGAACTATTTTACCCAGTGGGCATTAGCTCACCTTGTTGTTATCCAATTTTTCGTAGGAGATTAGGGTGGACTGGGTGCAGGTTTTTGGGCCAATATTTTGTATCCCCTTGTTTATTCATTGGGGATTTTGGGAGGATACTCCCTTTTCTATTTCATGTACAAAACTATATTCTGAAATTAATGAAATTAGACTTAAACATTATTGTGTTCCTACACACTTGGTTATTGTTATAATGCATTCGCGCTCCATCCGTGAGTGTTCTGCCTGTTTAGGCGTGTCCGGGCGGGGTATGACATTTAATGGTGTTAGAGCAAAAGGTCCACGGCCCGCCCAAATCCACCAAATTAGGAGAAGAAAATTTTATTAGATATATATATATATATCTTTAGAACTATATATATATTAATTACATATATAGTTAAGATTTATATTATATATATCTAGATAACTATATAGTTTTTATATAGTTTAGATTTAAATATATATATAGTTATGATTTATGAAAACATATATATATAACATGTTGCGAATGAAAATTTTGGTTTCATAATGGCATAAACATCAAGAGGAAAATTAAAAAATATTGTCCAAAAGATAAGGCATAAATCTTAAAAATGTTATGAATATATTTTGTGTATTTCACAAGTTTTATCTTCTTTTCTGAAAGATAATGGCCACAAGTGAAGGAACGACTTCCAGTAGTCAGGAACCGATTCCCGCCAGACTTACGGGACTGTCTAAACAAGAGGTTATGACTATGAGGAGTATCGACAATAGAGATCTCCGCCTCCGTCCTATCCTTCACGAAAAACTCGCAACGCTGGGGTAGTTGAATATAACAAAAGTTGAGAGTTATGTCTCCTTCAACTTGGTGAAGTCTTTCTACTAAGCCATGAATTGCGTGGGGCTTCAAGAAGATGGAATCAGCCCTGTCTTAGAGACGACAGTCAGGGGAGCAAAAATTTCCACCAACGTCTAAATTATTTCTCGACTTTTACAGATCTCGATTGAAGATAGAATCATTGACCCACATGAACCCCAAACGGTTGCAGAGATTGCGAAATCCAATAAACAATTGTTCAATTCCCTCACCAACAAGCCGTACACAAATGACGTACGCCCACCTCCCAAACAATCTCCTTAAACCACCTCTTGTCGGCCTTGGGAAGATCGTATTCGGCAACATCTTGCCGGAAATGGTGACTAGAGGATCTATGGCAAGAGCTCAACTTCTTGTGCTATACTGCATAGAGAAGGGAATCAAAGTCTCATTACCTCACATCATCATTTAGCAAATGTTGCGGGTGATTCAAAATCCTACAAAAAAGGAGCTCCTCGGCTACGGAGTCTTGACCATGAGGATGCTATACGAGGCAAACGTCAACACTTTTGATGAGTCTTCGAAATAGATCACTAATGCGGTTACAACATCCTCTATTTTCAAATCGTTCGTCTCAAGGGGAGGGGTGACTGATGAGGAGATATTCGACGCGACTTTCTAGGGAAATAGCGAAAGAATTAGAGACAAAAATGGACATTTTCAGCGAAAAAGTCGGCGTAAGATTCATGTTAGGGAGGCACCAAATAATGAGCCAAACCAGAACCCAACAACAGACCCAACTCTCGAATAATGGTCAACCTGATCATTTATTCTCTGAGGATGATTTCTTTGCTAACCTAGGTCAACATCAAACAAGTCAGGATGGACAGGGAATTTCGGCCAATCCACCTTCCTGGAATCTCCCAAGCCAAGGCAATACGATGTACCAAAGGCTTCCAACTCCTGAGGTACCGTATCAGCTAGTTCCATAAGTTCTTGTGAACCAACAACAATCAAATTGTGCGGCACCAAACTTCGGTACCGTATCAGCTAGTTCCATAAGTCCATTGCTTCAAAACTTTTTGACTCAAGCATATCCAAACATCCAAGAGGTTCCAGTTAGGGAATTCCTATACAATAATACCAACTACCCTCTACCTATGACTCAACCATACGACCAATACTTTCCATCAATGCCTACAGCCTACCCTCAACCTATGAGATAGTCAACCTATCAACCATCGACGGGGCAATCGACTAACCCATTTAAGCATTTAAATGTGATTGTATCTAGTATTGCTCGGATGGAGGAGACTCAAAATGCTTTGTTAACACGTATGCAAAACGTCGAAGAACAACGAGCAACTTCTCAACGTTCTTCTAGTAGTCTTTTTGTACCTAGGAGGAGGTCTAGGAGGAGCGGTAGTAGGCAGAAAAATCAGGAATGATTACTGGCATTGTAACTATTGTTTAAATGAATGAAATGTTTTGTTTAAGACTATCTTTGGTGGGCCGACTTACAACCATTCTTTCTTTTGTATCACTAACTTTGAAGTGGTATGGGACACAACAAAATTGGAAGATACTAAATAAAATGTAGAAGTAAGAAAACCCGCGACCTTATGTGAAAAGAAACATTTGGAGAAAGTTGTATTAGTAATTATCACTAAGTTTACACGGTATGGGACGAGTAAATTTAGACAATACTGTTAGTGAACTCCTCTCCAACTGATGTTTTATAGAGACCGTGTTCATACAACTTAACTTGGTTGAAACCCTTATTACCAAATTCATGTGGTATGGGACACACAAATTTGGATAATAGTTGAAAAGACCAAGCGAAAGAGTTTGAATAAATAAGATTGCGATAAAACGTTAGATCAGGATATTTACCGAGGCAAATCTTAGAACCATTATGAATCGTATGAATTTTCAAAGAAATATATATGTATGTTCACAAAAACCAGAACCAAAACATTTGAAATTCTTGCAAAGTTTTATGCTTATTATATAAACATTCTAACCTTGTTTTACACCATTGCCAAACATACGAGGCACATAAGATTATTTGATTCCTCAACAAAACAAAAAAAAACCTTACACTATACTTAGAAAAATAAGTGCTTTTTTTTATATTGCAATACTCTCGAATTGCAATACTCTCGAACTTGTTGCTGAGAATATCATAACATTATACTTGGCAACAATTCTTAAATCATGGTTTTATTTTCTTCTTGCCAGTGAGAAAATGCAAACTAGGAAAAGAGGAAGGCCACGCACAGTCCGTCCAGCAGAGGAGGCACCTCCTGTAATTTAAAATTAGGAACCGCTACCTCCGAGGATAGAGCAGGCCACACATGACATTGCCACTACATCTGGGCAGGCAGTGCCACCTCAGCCCACACCCTTTGCCATGCCTTCGAGTATGAAAGTTTTTTTTGCCGGGTTTATCAAGGCAATGAAGGTAACAGTTCAGACGGTTGTTCGTGTGGCTGCGACCAATCAGGTTGTCATTGTTCAGGCACCTGTTAGATTTGGGTCGGAGACTCAAACCGACCAGATTACGAAGTATAAGAAGAGGCTACAACCCTTACTTTTGCTTGCACCATTGATGCCGAGGAGGCACAGAAATGGCTGGATGAGTTGATAAGGCTCTCGATGCTATGGGAGTCGACGAGGCTCGAAAGATTCCACTTGCGTCCTACCAACTTGTTAGTGGAGCAAATAAATGGTGGATAACGGTGAAGGAAGACCCAAGGGTCAATACCGCAGACATGACTTGGCAGCAGTTCGAGTCATTGTTCATCGATGAGTACTTCCCTGGCGTTGTGAAGAGGCATAAGCTCCAGAAGTTCGCTAGGCTATACCAGGGCCGCATGACAGTCAGAGAGTATGCTTTCAGGTTCAAAGAATTATCGGTCTATTCTCTCTCCACCATCTCAACGGAGCAAGATAAGATCGAGAAATTCTACAATGGCCTTCGTCCTAACATTCGACAAGCTCTGTCGATCTTGGATCTCAAGATTTACAGGGAGGTCGTTGACAAAGCCATGAGCTTTGAGCAGGAAAAGAGAATGAATAGGGAAAAATGGCCTGCAACATTTTCCCAATAGGGCTCGCAGCAGGGTAACAAGAAGAAGCCCTACTATAATGAAAACCCAGCCCCTGTTTAGACGAATGAGGCCACGACACCTCTGGCTGAACCGTTTAACCCTGGCCATTGGGATTTTCGCCATCAAGGTCGAGGAGGTCGTAATGGAAGGGGTGGTCGTCGCAACGACAATGGCAAGGGTGGTGGTCAGCACCACAATCAACATGACCATCAAAACCAGTAACAGACGCCTCAACAGCAGAAGCCGACTTGTTATAACTGCGGCCAAAAGGGCCATGCAAGAAATGCCTGCCCCCACCCTCAACAACTGCGACAACCTATTTCCGCTGTTCCAGTCAAATAATCCCCACCTGCTGCGAATGCCCAACCCAGGCAGAACCAACAGAACCAGTAGAACCAAGGGCAACGGAACCAGGGCAGAGCGTTTGCTATTGCTCAGCAACCTCTCCCAAATAACAATGTAGTCGAAGGTACATTTCCCTTGTTCAATACAATGGTGCATGTCTTGTTCGATTCGGGTGCTACGCATTCTTTTATATCTTCTGCATTAGTAGGGCATTTAGGGTTACATCCTGAATCCACAAACATCACAATCCATGTCACATCACCATTAGGATTTGGTATTAACGTGAATTTACAGTGTTCTCAATGTGAACTTCGAATGTTAGAACAGATAATATATGCTGATCTCCTTGTGATGGACATTGAAGACTTTGACATCATCCTTGGCATGGACTAGCTCGCACCTCTGAATGCAAAGATCGATTGTATGAAGAAGCAAGTTCAGTTAACCTTTCCCACGGGGGAGTTTGTCAAGATTCAGGGAACGAGAAAATGGATACACAACTCGACTGTTGCACTTCTCAAGGCACAGCTTCGAGCTCTATCCCTTAGTGATGACAATGAATCACCAGCACTGTACCCTCTCGAAGTACATGATGTCTCGGTATATTTGAATTTTCAACGATTTTTCTAAATGACCTTTCTGGTCTACCTCCGGTTAGGGAATTCGATTTTGAGATCAACCTTATACTTGGGACCGGGCCTATCTCAATTCCACCATACTGAATGTCCAATGTCTAGTTGGCCGAGTTGGACAAACAACTGAAGGAATTGGAGAATAATGGCTTCATTAGAAAAAGTTCATTACCCTGGGGTGCTCCGGTTCTATTTGTTCGCAAAAAGGATGGTTCGTTACGACTTTGCATCGATTATCAAAAGTTGAATAACGTCACCATTAAGAACAGATACCCGTTGCCCAGGATCGATGACTTGTTCGACCAACTTAGAGATTCTAAATACTTCTCTAAGATTGATTTACGATCCGGTTATCATCAACTCCGGATCAAAGAGTCGAACATTACTAAAATGACTTTCAGAACTCGGTACGGTCATTACAAGTTCTTGGTCATGCCGTTCGATCTAACAAATGCACCTACTGCATTCATGGATTTGATGAACCGTGTCTTCATGTTATATTTAAATCGATTCTTGGTGGTCTTCATGGACGATGTCTTGATATATTCCTCAACCGAGGAAGACCATAAGATACATCTGATGATTGTCCTCCAGACCTTGAGAAGCCACCAGTTGTATTCAAAGTTGAGTAAGTGCGAATTTTGGGCGAAGCTTGTTTAATTCGTAGGCCATGTGGTTTCAGGCAATGGCATTGAGGTAGATCCTTCTAAGGTTGAAGCAGTTTTAAACTAGAAGCAGCCTACCACCGTTACTCAAATTCGGAGTTTTCTTGGTTTGGCTGGCTATTATAGACGCTTCATCAAGGATTTCTCAAAGATTGTTGAACCTATGACCAAGCTCACTTAGAAAGATATTTGATTCATCTGGAATCCTGCCTGTGAATCGTCATTTCAGGAATTGAACAAGCGCCTCACGACAACACCGGTACTAATCACTCCACGAAATGGAGTTGGGTTTTCACTATACACCGACGCCTCTCTCCAAGGCTTAGGTGCAGTACTAATGCAAGAAGGCCAAGTAGTTGCATATGCTTCGAGGCAACTGAAGATTCATGAGGGTAATTTGTGGCGACCCCGCACCCCGGGCCACCAACCCCGCAAGGAATGGTGTACGGAATGCCGGGGCTGGACGCCCGGCGTAAGCATCTTCAACAACTTGTCAACCTCTATGAGGTGGTTGAGACCCTACGAGCCTTATCCCAAACAACGACATAATATAAAAAGGTTCTAAACAAAACTACCAACCGTATTAATCATCCAAGACAAGGGATACTCCATAAAAATGAACCATAAATAAAATCATAATCCCTACAGTCCATTAAAATTGACATACACATAAAGTCCAAAATTGTGGGTACAAATAAAAACCGTCATATGCCCACATGGTCTATCTAACAAGTCCCAACTCACCCGTACTACAATGTGGTAAGCGTCATAATTACATAATCCAAAATATAATACTTCATAATTTAAAACACAGTTCAATCAAAATGCCTCTCAACTCACATCGAGGCCTTGGATTCTCTCGCAGGCAAGGCCCTCAAGATGTGACTACTCATTTGCCCTTACTCGGGACAAAAGGACCTGAAAGAGGAAAATGAGGGTGAGCCAACGGTGCCTAGTGAATAGAATTCAAATATGCTATCAATACTCATCAATAAATATCATGTATGCATGTCAATGTGTAGCTTGATTAAAAGCTCATAATCATATAGATATCAAGCATTTATAATAAGTTCGATGCAAGTAAAAGCTTATCAATTTGGATCCACATTCCACATGCATTGGGGTTACTACTGCACGCCCATTTCACCGTACCGTTGACCCCAATCATGTTTATTTTGGGTTACTAGTGCACGTCTATTTCACCATACCGTTGACCCCAATCATTTCCTTTTTAAAACCCTCCTATGACAAGGTTAAGTCCCCCTATTACCCAGATTGATGGGCCCAACCAAAGTCATAAGGTTTTCTCAAATCAATGCATCATTCAAAACATTAGAACACATTCATGCTTTCAACATACAATATATATAAGTGATATGATGACATAAAAGATATAATCATAAATGAAGTCTCCTCACAACCAAGCCTCGCGAGAACCACACACGACCACTAAACCGAATCAACCCAATCAAGATCCTGAAACATTCATCAATATCCTACCATACAACAATTTCTATGCTCAATCACATAAACATTACACATCAACCCTAAATCAGCCCACATATAGACAATAGGCCTAAATCCCATCTAATCCCATCATTCAACTCAAATCACTTGACTTAGGCCTCTAATGCATAGTTCTCATTCATAAACCATTCTATTAATCAAAAATATTGATTTTCAATTCCTTAGGCATAAACATGTCCAAATTGGGTCACTTGATCACAAGTAGGCCTAACCCATGATATGTCACAACCACCAAATCAGTAGCATAATCAATCCTAATCATGCTTAATTAAACATAAGTTGCATCAATTCAATGATTCTAGGCCAAAAGCATCAAAAGCCCTAAAATATGAAATTTTTCATACTTAGGCCATATTCCCGATTTACACTAGGTCACCATGTTCAGCCTTGTATATCACTGATTTTGCATCATGGGTTCATCAACAATGACAACTAGGTCAACATAGTTGATATGCAAGCTATTTGGAAAGGTCTAAGTTCATATTCTAAATTTAGGTCTAATACAAGCAACCCTACCAATTCTTCATTTAATATTATGTTCAGATGTATCAATCTACTAACAGAAATATGTAATCACAAAATCGACCGTACAGCTTGAATTATGTGAAGAAACAAACCTTCTGTCCAAATATCAGCCCAATCCAACGGTGGACCGAAACTATTAGTATCTTTGATGAACAAGTCTCTAATTAGACAATTTCTCCTTTCCTGCTGCAAATACTTGAAATCAGATGACTATATCACACAACATACTTCATCCATAAACATCTCCACTGTTCCGAATGCAGAAATATCAGTTGTAAACTACATACCCAAATTTGATATCCATCCACGGTAGATTGAGGAGATCTATAAGTTTGAGCAAAACGGCGCGAGAAATCCAGACTTTCCAACCAGCTTTGTTTGAGAGGTTAGATCTCTTAGAAGAAACCTCTAATCAAGATCGACACCTTCAAAATGCAGAAATATCAGTTGTAAATTACATTCCCAAATATGATATTCATCCAACGGTAGATTGAGGAGATATGTAAGTTTGAGCAAAACGGCGCGAGAAATCCAGGCTTTCCGACTAGCTTTGTTTGAGAGGTTAGATCTCTTAGAAGAAACCTCTAATCAAGATCTCCACCGTTTAGAATGCAGAACCATAAGCTACGAACTTGCTGACAAATTTTGAGCTCAATTTGACCATATATCCCGAAGATCCAGCTCTTTGATGAAAATGTTGCTGAGATTTTCCTCAAGCAACTCCTTCTTTCTTTCTCTTCTTCTTTCCTTTCTTTTCTTTTCTTTATTTTTTTCCTTTCTCTCCACTCACCTCACTATCTTGCACTTCCTTGATTCCCTCCACTCACCTCACTTTCTAGCACTTCCTTGGAGAAGAGAAGTGGGCATGGGACACTTGTCCACTTTCATGCACCAACCTTCACATGTGTTGGTCTCATACTACCCATACCAACCACATGTACTTTAACCAATCTCATACTTCCATGTATTTTAAATGTCCAATCCATTTAATACACCAAATTTTCATTCTCATTTATCCTTTTATTCAATCAATCCTAACCCATATCAATTCATGGTTTAATGGACCCATGCATAAATAATAACATATGCATTATACTTTAATTTAACATGACCCATATACAATTTATAATACACATATTTATGTACATTATCAAGCATCAACTATACAAACATTAAACAACCATCAAACAAACACCAACCATATCAAGGCAACACATAGAGTTTGGGCAAAGTGCAATTGGGTTATGGGCTAGATGAAATAACTTTCGGGGTGTCACATAATTACCCAACGCATGACTTGGAACTTGCAGCTGTCGTATTCGCAGTGAAGTTATGGCGTCACTACCTATACGGTGAATGGTTTGAGGTCTTCTCGGATCACAAGAGCCTCAAGTACATCTACACTCAGAAAGACCTAAACCTCCACCAAAGATGATGGTTGGAATTCTTGAAAGATGATGACTTTCAACTCCAATACCATCCCGGTAAGGCCAATGTTGTCGTAGATGCCCTGAGTAGAAAATCTTATGTTGTTTGCACTCTTAACTTTGAGATGGGAAAGTTAGCTACAAAGATGGAGAACTTTAACCTACAACTGATTGAGGAGGGAACAAGATCACGACTCCCTCAATTATCAACCAACTTTGAGCTTATTAGAAAGATTTCAGCAGATCAAGCCAACGACCATATGTTAATGAAGAAACAAGAACTTCTACTCAGCGGACAGGACCTTCCTCACTGGTCGGTCTTTGAAGATGGGCCTTTTTTTTACAAAAAAACGTCTCTATCTACCGAACGATCTTGAGGTTTGGAAGGAAGTGCTCATTGAAATGCACTGTTCGAGGTTCGCTATGCATCTTGGGGGAGACAAGATGTACAAGGATGTCAAGCAACAATTTTGGTTTCTGGAACGAAGAAGGCTATTGCAGACTTCGTTGCTCGATGTCTTGTTTGCCAGCAAGTTAAGGCAAAACACAGACTTCCCTCTAGACTTTTCCAGCCTTTACCTATTGGAGAATGGAAGTGGGAGAACATTGCAATGAATTTTGTTACAGCCTTGCCTCAAAATAATAAAGGGCAAGATGCTATCTGGGTTATCATTGACATACTTACAAAGTTTGCACACTTTTTACCGATAAGGTTAACGAATAACCCCTCCAAGCTTGTCGAATTGTATGAAAGAAATATCGTACGCCTCCATGACATACCACTCACGATCGTCTCTGATCGAGATCCTTGATTCACATCAAAGTTTTGGCAAAAACTTTCAGAGTAGAATGAGCTCCTAGATCACCATGAGCGCAACCTTTCACCCTCAGACTGATAGGCAATCAGAGTGTCTTATCCAGTTCTTGGAGGATTTGTTACGGTGTTGCATTTTGGACTTTCATGACAGATGCGCAAAACACATACATATGGCTGAGTTTGCATACAACAACAACTACTAAACAAGTATCGACATGGCACCATATGAGGCTCTCTATGGTCGCCCTTGTAGATCTTCGGTATGTTGGTTAGATATGGCAGATCGACCGCAATTGGGGCCTGATCTAGTTCACACTAGAAAAGGAGTGACTTCGTGTTGCACAAAGCCGACAGAAGAGCTATGCTGACAAGTGGAGACAACCCCTAGAATTTGATAAGGGGGACTTGGTTTTTTTAAAAGTTCAGCCTACAAGAGGTGCCAAACGCTTTGGGATCAAAGGAAAGCTCTCCCCACGGTATATTGGTCCATTTCAGATCATTGAACGTTTTGACAAACTAGTTAATAATTGATGATGTGATACATTGCACTTTTTTACTTATTAATAAAATGATGGAACTTTGTTTACAATATCTTAATACATCGTTTCACTTAAATAACTATGCAAATGTCTGAAAATAGTATAGATGGAGGTAGTGATACACACACGCAATGGCCTCTTTGGCAACCTGTGGCGACTCCTTCAAGATTTGAGTCAAGCCACCATATGTTAGGCAAAGGTTGGAACCTTCTGAGGACGAGTCCGACTCTATTTTCTCTCTATTGTTTGATGATGTTGAGGATTCCACCGGCAACAATGCTATTCAGGGACCTTACAGGCACCACCCTGAACTAGCAAGTGATGACGACCACGGTGAATCTCACGTTGACAGCAATCCTCACTACACGAATTGAATTTTGAGGGTGAAATCCTTTTAAGGGGGGTAGAGTGCAATACTAAGGTATTGCACAAAAAAGAAAATTGAACTTCGGGCAGCCCGCTTGCAGGTTCGGGCATCTTCTTTTCTATATAAGGAAGGCTTCCCCCTCCCTCATTTTCATACCAATCCAACTCTCTCCTATTGTTGAAAAATTTCTCTCTCGCTTTTGAGACTCTATCCACGAGACTCTTTTCACGGTGCAACGCGGTTCTGCTCGGGGGAAGGCGCCAGTTCTTGAAGGAGTTATTATCTGAAGGTGGGGAACGAAACATAGGTTTGCGTATCTTATGAATTTTATTAAAGTTTACATTCATTTATCATTATGCCTACTATTTATTTACACTACATTATTGCATATAATGTTCATACCTGTTATACTTATGCCTGTATATTTGGAGTTCCTGTATTATATTGTTGCGATGCTAGATTAGTAGTCAATCTAGCTCAACCAGACTCAGTCTTATCCTCAGTAACTTTAAATAGTGAACAGGAGGCAGCCTGCTGCTCTAGACGATTGGTATTTAAGTAGACCTCATGTCTCACATCTTAAGCGGGTGACTGATCTGGTTGGTCTTATTTGAAAGCTATCAGGTTTTACAAGTAATATTGAATGTCCTAATTGTGCACGTATTGATACCGACCTTGATAAGGATCACCAGAAGTTGACAAATCCTGTTTAATGTTAGTAAAAACTAGACTTGTTCATGCATTGGCATCATACATAAGCATCACCTAGAGACGTATGTGGTTTGTGATCCACATAATAGTTAGAAGCAATTCTCACTATTATTGATATTTCTCTGGAGAGGGACGTACAATGAGAACCCGAGTTTACTTAGGGAGGAACATCTGTACGTGAATGCAGGGCGTCGTTCCTGAGGAAGGATGCACATCTGTACGTGAATGCAGGGCGTCGTTACTGAGGAGGGATGCACAGCCCCTGCAGCTCCACTAGCCCCGGCCGCCTCAGCCCCACTAGTGCCCGCCTCCGGCTGTATTGTCTGAGGAGACTGTCGAGCAATAGCCTCGACTTGTTGCACCAACGCTTTTATCTGTGCAGTCTGGGCTGCCATCAAGCGACCTTGTGCCTGAATGATCTCTTCCATCCTCCCTATCCGGTCATCATCTGATGGCCCTGTGTGTGGCTGTCTCAATCTCCCGCTCCTCCCCATGACACTGAGAAGTAGAAATACGAGCAACCATCACACATTAGAGAATTTAAAACATTAACATAGCCTCATAACTACCCATATCATATAATACACACAAAAAATATGATAGTAAATCTTTTAAGTTAGTTCTTTTAAGCTTTTTAACCACCTAAAGCTCTCACCCAATTCCTAGGTCAAAGTCATCTAAGTCCAATACATAGACTAAACCTAGTAAAATCGGACTCTGATACCAACTGTGGCGACCCCGCACCCTGAACCACCAACCTCGCTAGGAATGGCGTGCGGAATGCTGGGGCGGGACGGCCGGCGTAGGCATCTTCAACCACTCCTCAACCTCCGTGAGGTGGTTGAGACCCTACGAGCCTTATCCCAAACAACGACATCATATAAAGATGTACTAAACAAAACTACCCACTGTATTAATCATCCAAGACAAGAGATAATCCATAAAAATGAACCATAAATAAAACCGTCATATGCCCACATGGTTTATCTAACAAGTCCCAACTCACCCATACTACAATGTGGTAAGTGTTATAATTACATAGTCCAAAATATAATACATCATAATTAAAAACACAATTCAATCAAAATGCCTCCCAACTCACATCGAGGCCTTGGATTCTCTCCCCGGCAAGGCCCTCAAGATATGACTACTCCTTTGATCTTATTCGGGACAGAAGGACCTGAAAGAGGAAAGTGAGGGTGAGCCAACGGTGCCTAGTGAATAGAATTCAAATATGCTATCAATGCTCATCAATAAATATAATGTATGCATGTCAATGTGTAGCATGATTAAAAACTCATAACTTATAGATATCAAGCATTTACAATAAGTTCGATGCAAGAAAAAGCTTATCAATTTGGATCCACATTCCACATGCATTAGGGTTACTAGAGCATGTCTATTTCACCGTACCGTTCTCATCCCCAAATATTTCCTTTTTAAAACCCTTCTATGACAAGGTTAAGTCCCCCTATTAGCCAGATAGATGGGCCCAACCAAAGTCATAAGGTTTTCTCAAATCAATGCATTATTCAAAACATTAGGACACATTCATGCTTTCAACATACAATATATATAAGTGATATGATGACATAAAAGATATAATCATAAATGAAGTCTACTCACAACCAAGCCTCGTGAGAGTATCTAACCACACACGGCCACCAAACCGAATCAACCAAATCAAGATCCTGAAACATTCATCAATTTCTATGCTCAATCACATAGACATTACACATCAACCCTAAATCAGCCCACATATAGACAATAGGCCTAAATCCCATCTAATCCCATCATTTAACTCAAATCACATGACTTAGGCTTCTAATGCATAATTCTGATTTATAAACCATTCTATTAATCAAAAATACTGATTTTCAATTCCTTAGGCATAAACATGCTCAAATTGGGCCATTTGATCACAAGTAGGCATAACCCATGATATGGTCACAACCACCAAATCAGTAGCATAATCAACCCTAATCATGCTTAATTAAACGTAAGTTGCATCAATTCAATAATTCTAGGCCAAAAGCATCAAAAGCCCTAAAATATGAAATTTTCCATACTTAGGCCATATTGCCGATTTACACTAGGTCACCATGTTCAGCCATGTATATCACTAATTTTGCATCATCGAGTCATCAACAATGGCAACTAGGTCAACATAGTTGACATGCAAGCTATTTGGAAATGTCTAAGTTCATATTCTAAATTTAGGTCTAATACAAGCAACCCTACCAATTCTTCATTTAATATTCTGTTCAGATGTATCAATCTACCAACAAAAATATTTTATCACAAAATCAACCGTACAGAGTCCAGTATGTTAAGATACAAACCTTCTGTCCAAAAATCAGCCCAATCCAACGGTGAACCAAAAATATAAAACTCTTTGATGAACAAGTCTCTAATCAGACAATTTCTCCTTTCCTGCAGCAAATACTCGACCTCAGATGACTATATCACACAAAATACTGAACCCATAAACATCTTCACCGTTCCTAATGTCGAAAGATCAGTTCTAAACCACCTTCACTTATAGAATATCCATCCAACGGTAGATTTAGGAGATCTATTAGTTTGATCTAAACTGCGCGAGAAATCTAGACTTTCCGACCAGCTTTGTTTGAGAGGTTATATCTCTCAGACGAAAACTCCAATTAAGATCTCCACCGACCAGAATGAATAACCATAAGCTACGAACTTGCTGACAATGTTTGAGCTCAATCTGACCATATATCCCCAAGATCCAGCACTTTGATGAAAACTTTGCTGATATTTTCCTCAAAGCAACTCCCTCTTTCTTTCTATTCTTCTTTCCTTTCTCTTCTTTTTTTCCTTTCTCTCTACTCATCTCACCCTCTAGGACTTCCTTAGAGAAGAGAAGTAAGGCATGGGACACTTGTATACTCTCATGCACCAACCTTGACATGTGTTGGAGAGGAGAAATGGGGCATGGGACAATTGTCCATTTTCATGCACCAACTTGACATGTATTGGAGAAGATAAATGGGGCATGGGACACTTGTCCATTCTCATGCACCAACTTGACATGTGTTGGTCTCATGCACCAACTTGACATGTGTTGGAGAAGAGAAATGGGGTATGCGACACTTGTCCATTCTTATGCACCAACTTGATATGTGTTGGTCTCATGCACCAACTTGACATGTGTTGGAGAAGAGAAATGGGACATGGGACACTTGTCCATTCTCATGTACCAACTTGACATGTGTTGGTCTCATACTACCCATACCAACCACATGTACTTTAACCAATCTCATGCTCCCATGTATTTTAAATGTCCAATCATTTAATACACCAAGTTTTCATTCTCATTTATCATTTTATTCAATCAATCCTAACCCATATCAATTCATGGTTTAATGGGCCCATGCATAAATAATAACATATGCATTATACTTTAATTTAACATGACCCATATACAATTTATAATGCACATATTTATATACATTATCAAGCATCAAATATACAAACATTAAAAAACCATCAAACAAACACCAAACATATCAAGGCAACACATAGAGTTTGGGCAAAATGCAATTGGGTTATGGGCTAGATGAAAAATATTTCGGGGCGTCACACTCAAGGTTGATTTGAACTATTTAATAAGGACGCTTACTCGTTAGTAATGACCTTTCTTTCATAAATTTTTGAGAATGTTAGGACACTGACTTAGTTTTAGCTCGCTGAAAGATCTTTTTATCTTTAAGTGATTTCTATCTTTAAGGACGTTGATAAGTTATAAGTTGAATGAATTATCAAGACGCTACTTGTGTAGGAACGCCCTCATCTTTAGAATCAACTTAAATAACTTTCACGACACTCACCCTACGTCAGCGTGCTTAAATATTGTTTTAAAACTGCTTTTAATAAGTCAGGACTCTTACTCTTGAGTAGCACCCTCATATGTTTTGCGTTTTAAAACAAAGCAGGATGCTTACTGCAAAGTAGCGCTCTCATGCTTTAAGTCGTTTAATTGTCAAAGCAAATCAGGACATTTACTACTTAGTAGCGCCCTCACTTTATTGTTCAGTAAGACGCTGATGTTCTCTGAGCGCCCTCAAAGGAAAAAAAATGACAGAAATGATATTTTTACTGTTCTAACATGTACGTATTTTTCGCCACCTTTTCAGAACAACTTTTCGTACAAAATCAATTTTCTGTATTTGTTAGAGATATTCTCTGAATCACGAACCACGTCTTCTAAAACTTTCCTTCTTCGTGTATCTGGAGAAAAACAAAATATTCATGAATTGCGCAGTTGCCATTTTCGTGGTATATTCTAGCTGTTGTGAGTAAACATTCATATTTGAAATTCAAATTCAAATGAACAACAACTTCATCTCTACAAGTCTACAAATACAGACACTTAAAAATTTGTTAAGCATCGAGAATTCTATGAGCTAAAACACTTTTTGAAAGTTAGTCGAATTTTCATTTGGTCAAGAAAACATTTAAGTCGATCTGTTTTCATAGTAGTTTTCTTTGAGACTTTACGTATTCAAAATATTTTCATATTGAGCTAACATTTTATCTTTATCTAAAAATCATTTTGAAGTTTTGAACTGTTTTCACTCAAATCGTTTAATACTATTTTAACTTATATCATTCTCGCTGAAAGGGTAATTTGAGAGATAGTTCATAGGATACAGTTGTACTCAATTTCATATCTTGTATATTGTATCAAGGTTGTAATAGTAGTTATATAAACTACTGAGTTGATATTTTTTTGTCAATGAAGTAACAATAGTTCTCACACCCGTAAGTTGAGATAGGTTGGTCTCACGCCTTGAAGCTGAGCAGTGTAACAATTGTTCTCACACCCGCAAGTTGAGAAAAGGTGTAACAGTTTGATCTTCACCTATAAGAAGGTCTATAGTGATAAGGTTAAAATCATAACTGAGGAGGTTAGGTAGTGGACGTAGGCAAGTAGCCGAACCACTATAAATCGACTGTGCATACTTGCTTATTTTCCTACACTTTAATCTTGCCATTGTAATTAATTTTAAATTGTGTAAGTGTCCAATTCACCCCCCTCTTGAACATAACTGGGCCAACAATTGGTATCAGAGTAGTGTTGCTCTTCAAAGAAACTTCACAATTTCTTTGATATCAATGGCAATGAGCAGAGGAACTGTCATGGAAGTAGGTCAACCTTTAGATAGACCACCTCTGTTCAATAAACACAGGTTTGAAGATTAGATGATAAGAATGAAATCCTTTCTACGATCTAAGGATATCAGTCTATGGGAACTGGTTGTAAATGGTTAAACCATGCCCAACAAGCCTATTAAGCTTTGGACATATACATAAAGACTAAATGGTAAACTTAATGCTCAAACTGTCTATGCCTTGTATTGTTCTCTACCCGAAAAAGAAGTAGAAAGGGTAGTTCATCTTGAGCGTGCCAAGGAGATTTGGGAAACTCTCAAATCACTTCATTGTGAGAAGATGAACACTAGAGATGAAAAGCTCAAAGAGTCTGATAGACTATTCGATGTTTTTGAGATATCAGAAGATGAATCTCTCGATATGGCATGTGATTGATATCAATCCATTCTTGACGGAATGCAAGAACTGAATCAGGAAATACCTGCTGAAATATCTTTCGTATATTTCTGTGACAAGCTTCCAAAGAGATGGAATGATAAGCTGACTATGTTAGCTGAATCTATTAAACCATGGGAAATGAATTTAAAAGAGCTATGTGATCTCTTGCAAACCATGGAAAGAAGGGATGAAACTAGAAACCAAGTTAGAACATTAGAAGAGTCAATCGCTAAGTTTAGGGTTCTAGAAAGTGAGTCTGTTCATGAGAACCTGCAACGCTTTATACGTCTTGTAAATGAATTTGAACACTTTAGAAAAACATTATCTCATTCTACTTTAGTACAATATTTTTTCAATAGTTTTCCTGAGAACTGGAATATAAAATAGATTTTATAAACAAGTTCTTGAATCCATTTGAAATTAGTTTTTAAAAAATTGATTATATTTTGAGTAAGATAGAAACGTCATCTGAGAGAGAAGACATTCTTGCAAATTTACCAACCAGGAGTAGAAGTGAACTGGCTGATGATATACATTCTCTGTGTCATCAATCCTCAGCAAGCACATCCAGAACGCTCAACCAAAGACCTCCTGATAGAATGTCGATATAGAAGTTAGCATGGAGGACAAAAATAATGAACTATCTCAACTACATCAAATTGAGACAAAACACTCTAATCGAGGACTTTGCAGTACCCTGAGGTAAAAGTAAAAAACTATGCAAAGGTGTAAAAAGTCTCTCGCATCACAAATGCTATTATCAGAATATTTTTATGAGTGATAAATAATTGTCTTTAATCATGCAATGATTAGAATGTTCAAACAATTTCTTCATGTTCAAATTATTATGGAATGGTTAATGGTGTATAACTTATGATATTGTTCAACCATGCGTTACTTAAGGCTATTTAGTCAAATCTAATAAATAGTAATGTTAAATGTCCTGAAGAGAGATATGGACAAGTGAGGTCGTTAATGCGTACATTAGCTCTAGTCAATGATGATTGCTAGTCAGAAGTAGGACGCTGCTCGGTCACAAATGGAAAATAACATAAATCGCCTTTAGTGACTAGGAAGTGTCACGTGTTGGAGTGTGCGTCAGGAGCGAGCTTATCACTTTCTCACTATAAAATCAAACTTTTGTAACTTAGTTGTTACTTTTCACCTTTTGTGCCCTAGGACAATTCAACGAGAATTTACCTGAACTCGCCTCATATTTACCACTGAATCTTCATTTTTAATCCTTGATAAATCAGGTTCTCTGTTTGTTTTTGAATCTTCTATTCTCTATTGTATCAATCCTTGTCTTGTTATCTCGGTTCTTCATATTCTTTCGTCTGATTTTGTCAATGGCACCCAAACCTGAAAAGCTTCGCCCTTTTTCTGCTAGAAAGCGATCTGTGTCGTCATTATCATCTCCAGATAGGAGTGTGAGACTAAGAACTGAACCAACTCAAGCCGAATTGGCTGAGGAACCCACACCATCTGTACCTACAACTCCTACCTAAACTGCATTTGAACCACCTCACCTACCTTCTTCTTCTCAGATGAGAAGAAAATGAGATAATGCTGAAAAGCTCATGAACCGAGCTGTGATTGATGGAAGCTATATCGATTTTGACTTTTTCATCAACTCTCATCTAGACATTTTCCCCTGTTTGAGTTCCAAGGTTGGATTGATTTACTTACTTTGAACTCAAGATGGTAACCCAACCTCGCCAGACAATTCTATACGAACATGGTCAATAAACCCAACTTTGAACTCTCAAAACAATCAGTGGTAAAGGGAAAATCTGTTGAAATTTCTCCCGGATTCTTGTCTGAAGCATTCTCTTTGCCAAATGATGAAAGTGCTCACAAACTTTCATTTATGAAAAATTAAGTTCAGTATCCAGGCTACAACAGCCTTACCGCTCTTAATCTTGTTTCTAGGAAAAAGGACCATTCTTATGTTGACAAGAAGCTTACCAACCAGTCCTTTGAAGTCATTCCCAGAATCATCCACAACATCATTACGCACATTATTCAGCTTAAGACCGACAGCAGGGGTAATGCGAATGATTTACAATTATTCTTAATCTGGTGTCTTCTGGAGAAAAAGAAAGTGAATCTCGCCCACATTCTCATGCATGTAATGAATACAGTGGTTAGTAGGGGAGGAGGTCTGCCACTTGGTATGTACCTCACCACTCTGTTCAAGAGATGTGACATCGATTTCAGTGGAGAAAACTTCAAGGAGACTAGCAAATACAACTGCATTGGTCAAACCATTGTTAAATTGATGCGATACACTTATGTCCCTACTTTGGAAAGATGGTTTCCAATGTCAGAAGTTCCACTTGAAGGTGAATCTAGTAGAAAAGATGAAACCAGAGAAGAAGATGTCTCAGCAATAGTGAAGGAAGCTGCCCAAGCTTCTACCACTCATGAAGAACAGGCTGCACAAGAAGAAGTTGTTCCCACAGTTATTCCAGAGCACGTTTCTATTGATGACGTAGAAATTGAACATGTAGAACAAGTTTTTCATGCTAAAGGACATCCAGTGGAAGAGGTGATCCAGATTACTCAAGTTGTTGTTGAAGAACATCTGCATGAGTCAGAAACCTTTGATGCAATCATGGAAGACATCACCAAAGAAAGAGTCAGTGAGGACTCAGATAAGACCATCTCCAGACCGCCATCTCCATTTGATATTCCTGTATCAATGGAATCTCATGACTCGCAGAAAAATGAGTCTGATGGTGTGCAATGTAAAAATTCAGTAGGTTATGAACTAGCTATCGTACCCTTTCAGGGAGATGACATCAATGAAGAGGTTGATGAAGAGGATCATGTTGAAGATTTTCATGAGGCCAATGTTGAATTTCAAGCAGAAGATGAAGTAGAAAATATTTATGAGGAAAGCTCATCCGATCAGGAGCAGCCTTCTTATCCATCCACAAGCAGGCCAAAAGATGAATTCTTCAGAGAGGAAGACTTTCTCAGACGAGTAAGAGAAGATCAGATTTTTGTAATGTCTCAACTACTGACTCATTTGGAACAGAACCAAGTTCAGTTGAAAAATGAGACAATGTCAGAAGTCCAAGAATATCTGATATCTCAGGAGACAATTGAGATTAATGAGATCAAAAAACTTAACTCTCACATGATCAAGGCAACTGAATTACTAGAGAAATTGTCTTAAGAAATGGACAACCAGTTAAAAGTCATGCAGTTTTTGTTGTTGTTGTTCCACCGAGATTGGCAGCTCCTCAACAACCTTCAGCCAGACCTCAAGATCCACAGAGTCGCACAATGCCAACTACGCCAAGTCGTGCTGCTAGTGCTATAACTGAAGAGGCTTTGAAAAAGATTCTTGAAGAAATTCAAAGCTTGAGAGGTAAAATGGTTGAATCCTCTAAAGATAAGTCCATTTTTGATACTCTGCAATCAGCTTTGGATGCTATCTTGGATCAAGTAATGAGCAAGACAACGCTTGATCAGGTGTTGTAGGCCATTTCCAGTCTGAAGGAGAATTTAGATACTGCAAGGCCAGCATCAACAGAGGATGATAGATTAACCAAGATTCTAGACTTGGTTACTCATGCTTTTGAGAAATTACAAAACTTGGAGAACAAGATGTTTTTCCTTGCCACAACCATCATGGATCTGTTTTATATTGTTATCAAAGCTGCGGATCAAGTGGAAGGAGTCATAGGCTTCTTTGAAAACCTCTTCAAGGCAATGAACAGTAGGATGCATTCTACTATTTGGCATATTGCCTCTAGCATGAAACGCTTTGCAATGCTCTTTCATCTGTTGAAGAAGAAATGTGTCAAAGTTCCACCTGCACCACGGCTTCAGCCTTCACAAGTCCTCAAGGACCCCACGAGTCTGACAATCTTCTTGGAATATTAGAAGGTGAAGATGAAGATGAATCGGATGAAGAGCCATGACATAGAATCAGTCGAAGAGTGTCTCCACCCCAGACCCCTCATCAGAAACTTTCCCAAATCCTAAACGCAAGCGACCAATCAGGCCAGAATTTGAAGGTCACACACTTTCTCTTGAGTTTGCTCAAGGTCTTGCAGAACGAAAAGCAAAAGGTTTCAAACCTGGTCCACCTCTTGATCCATTTAAATTTGGTGTTTCCAAGCATGCTCATGAAAAATTCATTGAAAAATCTAGGAAGGGCATTGTAAGTGATGAATCTGTCAGTAGTGTGAGATAGAACACACGTGGTTCTTCAAGATCACAAGCACCAAGGAAACCCAAGAATTCTGTACCTAGTTCCAGTGGATCCAAGAAGGATGAGGAGGCCGAAACAAAAATGGAAAGGGAAGGGTCCAAGTAAGTGCTAAGCCTACCCAATTTTTGATGTTTTCAAAAAGGGGAGAAGAGATTGCAGATTGCAGATGTTAAGGCTAAATTAGCTCAAGAGGGAAGCTACATGTAAGGGGGAGTTTACCTGTAATGGGGAGTTCTATCCAAGTTAATGTATTCATTCTTGTTTATAATTTACATTGTTTGTATTCTGCATTGTTTGCATCTTACCATGTAAATTGTATGATTAAAATCAAATAGAACTGGCATGACTGCAGATATCGTTCTAAATTCGTTATATGTTTGATTACATGAATTTATTTATCTGTATGATCTCTAAGTATTTGAAATCATAAAAAATGGGGAGATTGGTATCTCAATGAACCTCATGACATGAATGTTTTGATGATTCCAAATATCTCTAGTTGGTCTATCTAATGATCTTGTCAAGTGTTTCAGATTTATCAAGAATCAAGATCAAGGAACTGTGATCACAAGCCTATTGAACATCAAAGTAAAGTTTCGAGTGTGTCAATACTTAAAATGTAAAGTCTATCGATCATCTTACTCTCAGCCAGATTTTTATCGTTTGCATATTTTGATCGTAACATTTTAATCGTACCTTATGATTTCTAAAGTATTTGTTTTGATTAAAAAAAACAATGTTGTTTTATCTAGTTTTAATTGAGAAATCAAAAACCGCTTTTATAAAGTCTTTCAGGACGGTAATGTTTTAGCAGCGCCCTGGACTTGATGAGTCAGGACGCTAATAAAATGTTATGACGCTCAAGGTTGAGTTGAACTATTTAATAAGAACACTTACTCATTAGTAGTGACCTTTCTTTTATCAACCTTTGAGAATATCAGGACGCTGACTTAGTTTCAGCTCGCTAAAAGATCTTTTTATCTTTAAGTGATTTCTATCTTTAAGGATGCTGATAAGTTATAAGTTGAATGAATTATCAGGACACTAATTGTGTAGGAGCGCCCTCATCTTTATAATCAACTTAAATAACTTTCAGGACGCTCACCGTCCGTCCACGTGCTTAAAATTTATTTTAAAAATGCTTTTAATAGGTCAGGACGCTTACTCTTGAGTAGCGCCCTCATATCTTTTGCGTTTTAAAACATGGCAGGATGCTTACTACGAAGTAGCGCCCTCATGTTTTAAGTCGTTTACTTGTCAAAGCAAGTCAAGACGCTTACTACTTAGTAACACCCTCACTTCATTGTTTAGTAGGACACTGATGTTCTATGAGCGCCCTCAAAGGAACAAAATGACAAAAATGATATTTTTATTGTTCTGACATGTACGTATTTTTTGCCACCTTTTCATAACAACTTTTCGTACAAAATCAATTTTCTGTATTTGCAAGAGATATTCTCTGAATCACGAACCACGTCTTCTAAAACTTTCCTTATTCGTGATCTGGAGGAAAACAGAATATTCATGAATTGTGCAGTTGCCATTTTTGTGGTATATTCTTGTTGTTGTGAGTAAACGTTCATATTTGAAATTCAAATTCAAATGAACAACAACTTCATCTCTACAAGTCTATAAATATAGACACTTAACAATTTGTTAAGCACCAAAAATTCTCTGAGCTAAAACACTTTTTGAAAGTTAGTCGAATTTTCATTTGGTCAAGAAAACGTCTAAGTCAATCTGTTTTCACAGTAGTTTTCTTTGAGACTTTAGTATTCAAAACATTTTCATACTGAGCTAATATTTTATCTTTATCTGAAAATCTATTTGAAGTTTTAAATTGTTTTCACTCAAATCGTTCAGCACTGTTTTAACTTATATCATTCTTGCTGAAAGAGTAATTTGAGAGATAATTCATAGGATGCAGTTGTACTCAATTTCATATCCTGTATACTGTATCAAGGTTGTAATAGTAGTTACATAAACTACTAAGTTGATATTCTTTTGTCAATGAAGAAACGGTAGTTCTCACACCCGTAAGTTGAGATAGGTTGGTCTCACGCCTTGAAGTTGAGCAATGTAACGGTTGTTCTCACACCCGCAAGTTGAGAAAATTTGAAACTGTTTGATCTTCACCCATAAGAAGGTCTATAGTGATAAGGTTAAAATCCTAACTGAGGTGGTTAGGTAGTGGACGTAGGCAAGTAGCCAAACCACTATAAATCGACTGTGCATACTTGCTTATTTTTCTACACTTTAATCTTGCCATTGTAATTAATTTTAAATTGTGTAAGTGTCCAATTCACCCCCTCTTAGATATAACTGGACCAACACATTCCACATGGATTGGGGTTACTAGTGCACGTCTATTTCACCGTACCGTTCTCATCCCCAATCATGTTCATTTGGGGTTACTAGTGCACGTCTATTTCATCGTACCGTTCTCATCCCCAAATACTTCCTTTCTAAAACCCTCCTATGGCGAGGTTAAGTCTCCCTATTAGTCAGATAGATGGGCCCAACCAAAGTCATAAGGTTTTCTCAAATCAATACATCATTCAAAACATTAGAACACATTCATGCTTTCAACATACAATATATATAAGTGATATGAAAACATAAAAGATATAATCATAAATGAAGTCTACTTACAACCAAGCCTTGCGAGAGTATCTAACCACACACAGAAACCAAACCGAACCAACCAAAATCAAGATCCTGAAATATTCACCAATACCCATGCATACATCAATTTCTTATGGTCAACCACATAGACATTACACACCAACCCTAAATTAGTCCACATATAGACAATAGGCCTAACTCCCATCTAATCCCATCATACAACTCAAATCACATGATTTAGGCCTCTAATGCATAGTTCCCATTCATAAACCATTCAATTAATCAAAAATACCAATTTTCAATTCCTTAGGCATAAATATGCCCAAATTTGGGAAAATTGATCATATATTGGCCTAACCCATGACATGGTCATTTCTATCAATTAAATAGCTTAGACAAGTCTAATCATGCTCAATTAGACATAAATTGCGTCAATTTCAAGATTCTAGGTCAAGAGCATCAAAATCTCCAAAATATGGAAATTTTCATACTTAGGCCATATTGCCGATTTACACTAGGTTACTATATTCAGCCATGATAATCACTGATGTAGAAATAAGGATTCATCAACAATGCCCATTTAGTCAACATAGTTGACATGCAAGCTATTTGGAAATGTCTAAGTTCATATTCTAGATTTAGGTCTAATACAAACAACCCCACCAATTTTCCATTTAATGTTCTGTTCGGATGTATCAAGCCGCCAAAAAAAATATTTAATTACAAAGTCAACTGTATAGATTGAATTATATTAATAGAGGAACCTTCTGTCCAAAAATTAGCTCAATCCAAAGGTGGACCAAAGAGATAAGTCTCTTTGATGAACATATCTCTAATTAGACGATTTCTCTTTTACTGCTACAAATAATTCAACTCAGATGATTATATCACACAAAATACTTCACCCATCAAAATCTTAACCGTTCATAAGGTAAAATGATCAGTTGTGAACCATTTTCTGAAATATCATATCCATCCAACGGTAGATTTAGGAGATCTATCAATTTGATCTAAATTGCGCGAGAAATCCAAACTTTCTGACCAGCTTTGTTTGGGAGGTTATATCTCTCAGAAGAAAATTCAATCAAGATCTCCACGAACCAAAATGAATAACCATAAGATACGAACTGTCTGACAATGTTTGAGCTCAATCCGATCATATATCACCAAGATCCAGCACTTTGATGAAAACGTTCCTGAGACTTCCCTCCAAGCAACTTCCTTTCTCTTTCTCTTCTTTTTTTGCCCTCCACTCATCTCACTCTCTAGGACTTCCTTGGGAAGAGAAGTGGGGCATGGGACACTTGTCCACTCTCATGCACCAACTTGACATGTGTTGGAGAAGAGAAATGGGGCATGAGACACTTGTCCACTCTCATGCACCAACTTGACATGTATTGGTCTCATACCAACCACATGTACTTTAACAAATCTTATGCTTCCATGTATTTTAATATCCAATTCATCTAATACACCAAATTTTCATTCTCATTAATCCTTTTATTCAATTAATCATAACTCATATTAATTTATGGTTTAATGGGCCATGCATAAATAATAACACTTACATTATATTTTTATTTAACATGACCCATATACAATTTATAATGCACACATTTATATACATTATCAAACATCAAATACACAAACATATTCATCAAGCAAACACACAGAGTTCGGGCAAAATGCAAATGGGTCATGGGCTAGATGAAAAGACTTTTAGGGCATTACAATTACCACACGGAGAAAAAGAGAATTTCTTGCTTCTTTATTTACCATACACAAAATATAACAGTAAAACAAGAAATTCATGGTATTGATAGAAAATTACATCCAAAATCTTCAAGAATCATGAATCAAATAAGAAATTTATCTTGAGATTGTAGGAAATTGTGGGTTACTTACAAAATAAAATAAGGATAAATTGATCGAGGCTAGAGTTTAACTCTATGTTCTTAAAACAATTTCGTCTCGCACTAGTGCTCACGGTCTACAGACAATTGTTTCCTAGGATACAACGATAATTTCTTGTTATATTAGCATTTCAAAGTACAAGAATAACGAATCAATATATGTGTAGTTCTTTCTCTCACATACTATGACTAAAATGAAGAATGCATGTTCATATTCAATCTAATGATTAGTGAATGACTCTAGTGGGGAATATTTATAGTTGTTTAAAGGGTACAATAGAAAGAGACACCATTAGGAAGATTTATTTTCTACGAACATGTCTATACATGATAATAAACACCATTTAAAAAGTCACATCCCTTTAAATGAAGAGGTTTTATATGTGAATGAGCACACTCATTTTAATACACCTTTTTATCTTTCAAGTTTTTCATTCATCTTAAAATGAGATTTTAATATCCATTTTTTCCAACAGATTTTTCAAAAAACGTCATAAAAATTAACATTTTATGACGTTTTTCAAACGTCATGTTTTAACTGTTGTAATAAGCCTACTTTCTTGTAGTTAGTAATAAAGTAGTAGTTGTAGTAGTAGCAGGGTACCTAAAAAAGCACAAGAGTAGGTGCAAGTAATTTAACAACATTGCTTCTAGTTTTCAACTGGCTAATGTTTTAGTTAATGTGTTGTCGGTTGTAGCTATATCCCATAAGCTTAACAATATGAGTTGTTACTTGATGAACCAACTCAAGCAATAGAATCTATGAAAATAAATAAATAAATAAATAATGCATTCAACTTTTGTATAAGCTCACCACATATAATTTTGCACGCACCTCCTTCCGTTTGAGGGAAACAATATTTGAGTAAGACAATCTCCTATGTTTCTCCAGTGCACCATTCCAACTCCTCTTCATCTTTCCACAACAATCAGACTCAAATATATATAACCATATTACTAGCTCTTGAAGCAAGATTAATTACAAGGCTTCTTCTCTAGAATGGTAATGATAATCATTACATAATTTTCCATGTCGATTCCCGGTCTGAAAAAATGAGGAGGGGAAAAGAACTAATAAAATATTACGTCTAAAATTCAAAAAAAAAATTCTAATCATGTGCAACGCGTGTGCACATTGACTTGTAAATGAAAAAAATATAAAATCTTGAATTGGAAAATGTTTTATATTGTATTTAAATTTTAAGGGTTTTAGAATACAAGTAAATAAATATTACTAAATGAAAAGAAATAAAATTTTCTATTCTAATTTTCACCATTTATAGTGAAAACTAAACATTGTTAAATCAATAAGTAAAAGTCAAATTGACAATTTCTTTTTACCTTTTCAATTTAAGTTAATGTTTTATCCTTTATTATAATTTTATTAAAATAGAAAAGAATAAATATTTATAATTAAAATAATAAAAAACCTTAATCTCTACAATTTATTTTAATTCCTATTAGTGAAAGAAAGTCTTGAGCTATAGCTGGAGAGAAAGTTCGTTATTTCAGCTACTGTTTTGTGTTTCTGTTGAGTTAGTTATTTTGTGTGAGAATTGTACACGATTGTTATTCTCTATAAGCTAAGATAGCTTGCACTACAAGTCTTGCTCCCGCTATATATAAATACCACTGTTGTAAACTATTTTTTCATTCCATGTATTGGAAATTACGGGGAATAACTTCCTCTGTTTTGAGTGTTCTCATTTCTTTGGTTTCTTGATTTTGTACTTTCATATGGTATCAGAGCCCAGCGAGGCCATGTCTTCTGCGTCAATTCACAGAAGTTCTGATGGAGATCTTAGAGCCATTAATGGCGGATCCAGACTTCTAACACCAATGAAGCTTGAATTGAACATCAAGCTTACTCAACAATTTTTTGTTGTGGAGGCAACAGATCCAAGCTGCAATTAAGGGGAATCACTTATCCTCTTTTATAGATCCATCAATCTCACCTCCTAATAGGTTAAACACAGATGGGTCGACCAATGAGTTGTTTCTTAATTGGGAACAACAAGATCAAATACTCTTGTGCTAGATCTTGTCTTCCATTAGCCAAGATATCTTGCTGGAACAAGTTGGATGCACAACTGCTGCAGAACTATGGAGAAATTTTGAGAGATTGTTTGCATCTCAATGTAAAGCCAATGTGATGAAACTTAAATTTCAGTTGCAGACACTGAGAAAAGGCATATCGCCTATGACAAAATACTTGCTAAAGAAGAAGAGTATCATCGACTCTTTAGCATTTACTGGTCATGTACTTGTACTGTCAGATGATGATAGAATAATGTCGGTGTTAGGAGGCCTCGAACCTGAGTATGACAGATTTGTCATTCCGATTACTTCAATGCCTAACTCATACACCATGGCAGAGATCACTTCTTTGCTTCTAACTTATGAGGCAAGATTGGAACAACACAATCTTGGTGAGACAATGACTGCTAATGTTGCTGAGAACAAGAAAAGAGATGCTCCTTGTAACGACCCTCATTTTTATAAAAGTTAATTCCCCAAAATTTGTATACACCTACGTGAACTTATACGTATACCAGAGTATATCGTACGTGTATACATACGTAAGAGTCAAATGTATATGTGTATGATAAATTGAATTAGGTGAATGGTTATTAAATTAGAAAATGGTATAAGTAGATGAGAGTTGCATGATAGGATTTAATTTAAATGGTATTACATGAGATGAGGGGTAAATGAAATAAAGTTGAATGAAGTAATAAATGATATGAAAAAAATTAAATTGTTTGTATTGAGGTGGAGTTGGTTATTATGTGACTCTCAAGAGCATGAATCATATTCATATGCTCTTATTCCTTTCTTTCATTATCTAATGCTTTATATATATCAAAAACAAAGAAGAATGAAAATCAGAGAAACAAAGCCGAGAAGAAAGAAAGAAAAGAGAGAAAGAAGAGACAAGGGTTTCATGACGTTTCGCGGCCAAATTTGAGGTGTCGGTAAGCTATTTTCATTGTTTTTCATTGTGAGATCTTTAACTAGTGTATGACGATTCTAGCGGTCTAATTTTTGCTATAGGAGGTATTTTATAGTGTTTTTAAAAATGGGATTTTGACCCACTTTGAATGGAAACATGTAAAAATTATATTATCACTCTATAGTCGCGTAGATCGTGAATATGTGGTTTGTACACATGTGTATTATTGGCGCCTGTACAGCTGTAGGAAGCCAAATTTAACACTGAAGGCCTTTGGAACCATGTCAAACTTGGATGAAATTCGGGTTTGAAACTATAGAATCGTAGAGGACTGAATTCCAGACATTTCGATACCAAGTTCATGGTTTTTGGATATCGATTGGTATTTTTAGTATGCGATTGAATGGTTTCAGTAAGTACGTTGAACTTGGAGACTTGTTAGAAATAAGGTTAAAAAGCTTATTTCCACTATCTTTCACTTTGAAAATCTTTTAGAGGGTGGCAAAAATTATTTAGACTTACCATCACATATCTAGGAGACTCGAATATAATTATGGGACTGAATTGGAAAGTTAGAAATTGATATAAATAGAAAGAATACCCATTAATATGACGTAATTAATATGAATGAGTATTAATATGAATTAAATGATGTGTGCAAGTTTGAAGAGGAGGGCAGAGTGAATTGTTAGTGTGGGAACTATTCTGGCATTGATGTGAGTAGAATTTCATTATATTTTCATTTAAATCCTCATCATAATATTTATATGTGAATGCTTGTACACGTGCATATTTGATTGTGGCATGAAGAAAATGCATATATTTTCTATATTGACTAATAAATCTATTGGAGCTAGACCTTTGAATATAATCGAGTATGTTGAGTTTACTCCTTACAAGAATAATCGAGTCTAGTGGTCCTATTTAGATTTAAAGGTTTATGTAGGAATCTATTCAATTGGAAAGTGTGACGTGTTTTTGTATGGTTTGCGAGGAAAGCTAATTATGTTCGAAAAGAGAGATGTTTACTTGGAATTAGAGTACGGTTTACATTTCTTCTTTAGAACACTAGTTAGTAAGTACTGAATAGTACAAAGAACTAGTCCATTAGTACATCTAGCTGACTTATTCAAGTAAGGTTGGAATGTGACTTTAAGCTATAAACCTAGCACCTATTGACAATATGTATTCATATCTGTCTTGGAAAAGGTTGTCACATACTTGAATAAGGCTGAAATATGTGTGTTGTATATGGAATTAGTTTGAATTGTATATTGGATGTTATTGTTAACCTAAGCTGTTCATCACTAAGCACGTCCCTAAGTATACTTGATGAAGTATATTTTGATGATCACAAACGAAATCTCTTTCAGTGCTAACGAGCATTGATCAAGAACGTATTTCAGCACCTCAGGAAAGCAAAAAGTCAAAGATTGATTCGATCAAGGAATTCAAGGTCATATCAGACGTTCAAGATCACTTCAACCAAAGAACCTCAAAGATCATATCATGATTTCAAGATCACACCACACGAACAATTCGATCAAGCTTCAAGTCCACATCTTTCGATCAATGTTCAAGACATTCAACTCTAGCGCAAAGTCCAGATTGAAGATCTCATAATAAAGAGTTAGATTTAAAGATTATGAGAAACATGAGAAATACACAGTCTTTAAGGTATATCTTTCTCTAATCGATATTGCTCAAATGTCTTTCAAAACCATGCACAAATCACTTGCATGTTTTGATCATACGCTTTACAGTATTTCAAATGATTTAAGTTTATATATTTAATTTAAAATTTACCGAGTTTTTATTCGCATTCATCGCATTTTAATCGCGAGTAAAAACTATTTTTTAGAGAGTCTTTTCAGGACGCTAATGATTTAGCAGCGCTCTCCTGAACTTGATAAGTCAGGACGCTGATGATTCATTAGGACACTGATAATATTCAAGGTTGAATTGAATTGATTCGTTAGGACGCTGATAACATTCAAGGTTGAATTGAACTGATTCATTAGGACGCTTACTTATAAGTAGCGTCCTCTCTTTAGTCAACCTCTGAAGTTGTCAGAACGGTGACTTAGCTTCAACTTACTGAAAGATTCCTAAGTTCTTCAAAGAATGTATTTTTGAGGACGCTGATAGTTATAAGTTGGATGAACTATTAGGACACTACCTGGATAGGAGCGCTCTCATCTTTGAGAACCAACTAAATAACTTTCAGGACGCCGATTGTTCTTCAGCACACTTAATTTTAACGTTAATTTTTTTGAAATGTCAGGACGCTTACGTAGTTGTAGCGCCCTTGTGTTTTATGTTTTAAAAGGTAGGACACTTACTCGGAAAGTAGCGTCCTCATGTACTTAATTATTTTAAAACATAGTAGGACGCTAATTGTGCATTAGCGCCCTCAGGGTTAAGTCACTTATGTAGCAAAGAAGGTCAGGACGCTTACAAGCCAGTAGCTCCCTCACTTCACTGTTAAGTAGGACGCTTTATGTTAACTTATGTGGTTTATCACTTAGTTTATCCCTATATATACTGTGATAAAGTATATTTTGATGATCACAAACAAAAAAACTTTTTGGTGCTAACGAGTCTTAATCAAGATTTCACCAAAGTACCTTAGGAAAAGCAAAAAGCCAAGGAACGACTCGATCAAGGTACTCAAGATCATATCCAACGGTCAAGATCATTTCAACCAAAGAACTTCAATGATCACATCATGATTTCAAGATTACTTCACTCGAACGATTCGATCAAGCTTAAAGTCTACATCTTTCGATCAGCGTTCAAGACATTTAACTCTAGCACGAAGTCCACTTTGAAGATCTCATAATAAAGAGTTGGATTTAAATATTATGAGAAACTGAGAAATACACGTTATTTGCATGTTTTGATTTTACAAAACCATGCACAAACCACATTCCAAAACCATGCACAAACCACTTGCATTTTTGCATGTTGTGATTTTACGTTTTATGATATTTCAAATGATTTAATTTTCTATATTTAATATGAAATTTATCGAGTTTTTATTCACATTTATGGTATATTTAATCACGAGTCAAAACTATTTGTTAAAGAGTCGTTCAGGACGCTAATGAGTTAGCAGCGCTCTCCTGAACTTGATAAGTTAGGACGCTGATAGTTCATTAGGACGCTGATAACATTCAAGGTTGAATTGAACTGATTCATTAGGACGCTCACTTGTATAGTAGCAACCTCCTTTATTAGTCAACCTCTGAAGTTGTTAGGAAGCTGACTCAGCATCAGCTCACTGAAAGATTTCTTAAATTCTTCGAAGAATGTATCTTTGAGGACGCTGATAGTTGTAAGTTGATTAAACTATTAGGATGCTACCTGGATAAGAGCGCCCTCACATTTGGGAATCAACTTAATAACTTTCAGGAAGCTGATTGTCCTTCAACATGCTTGTGTTTGTTTTTAAATGAATTAAATAACTGGTAGGACGCTTACATAGTTGTAGCTCCCTCATGTTTTGTTTTATGTCTTAAAAGGCAAGAAGCTTACTCGGATAATAGCGCCCTCGTGCACTTCTTTGATTTAAATAAAGCAGGATGCTAACTGTGAATTAGTGCCCTCAAGGTTAAGTCATTTTAGTGTCAAAGTAAGTCAGAACGCTCACATGTTAGTAGTGCCTTCACTTAAATGTTCAACAAAACGCTTATATGTAATGAGCGCCCTCAAGGAACAGAGCGACAAAGTTGATATTGTGCGTCAGAACACTAATTACAGAATCAAGACTCTAATTCAATAGCCGTCACTGTTCGAACAAGTACACTACATCAATTTACTTTTTCAGAACCGACCTTTGCACATAGTCCTTTTCAGACTTATCAGAGATCTTTTTTGATACATGAATTAAGTTTTTCTAAAACTTTCCTTTTTCATGAAATTTGAAAAGAACCAGAATGTTAGTGAAAATTGCAGTTGCCATTTTCATATAACAATCTAGCCGTTGTGTGTAAACGTTCATATTATCTGAACTTCAAATGTCTAACGGCTATGACCTACTAAGTTTATAAATACCAGCACTTTAGATCAAACAACTTGCCGATAATTTTTATCGTGCCAATACTTTATGAAAGTTAGTCTGTGTCAAAATGTTTTTCATTTATCTAAACTTTCAAAGTATTTTTCATTAATACCTTTCGTATTCAAAAGATTTTCATATTGAGCTTCAATTATATTATATCTTTGAAAATCTGTTTTTACTGGTATCTACTCAAATTCTCAACACTAATTCATACTTGATATCATTCTTGCTGAAGAAAGAATTTGAGAAATAGTTCGAGATATGCAGTTGTACTTGATTTCATATCTTAAGTATAGTATCAAACTATATCAATGGTTACGTTAACTACTGATCACTGAACTAGAAGTTTTCATACTTATATTCTTTATCTATTTTGAAAATCTTATGTGCCTTTGATTTACACTGGTCCTTTCATTTTTTACGTCAATGTTTATTTGGTATCATATTGTTTTCGAAGAAGCACTTAATTGATTTGCATATCATACACGTTTTTCAAAACTGCACTTGAGCAATGCCGAACATTAAAAGGTAATGGATCGTAAGTGTATTTCATCTTAGCATTATGTGTTCACATTTCATATCTTTGTAATGCTATGTAATAAGCTTAATTGTAAAGTGTTCTACTATGTTAGAACCAACATTTTTAGTGTTGTAATGCGGGTGTGTTTCTGGGTTGAAACAGCCAGGATTAAAATCATGTCAAGGTTATCTCTGAAATAGGTTCGTCCTTAACATGTAAAAGGACAGGTTATCTCTTAACCTGTAAAAGAGAAATCGGTTCTTCCTTATTCCGCAAAAGGAAAACAGTTCTTCCTTATACATTAAAAGGAACATGGGTTTTTCCAAATCTCGAAAAAAGGAAAACGGTTCATCCTTAGCTAGTAAAAGGATAGGTTTACTTTTAACCTGTAAAAGGGCAGTTGTACGGTTTGGTTCTCACCCGTAAGAGAATCAGTTACTGGATTGAGAAAATCCTAATCGGGAGATTAGGTAGTGGACGTAGGCTTGGCCGAACCACTATAAATCTTATGTGTCATACGTTTGCATTTTAGTCTATGTTTTATTTATGCGTTCATTTCTAATACACTGATGTATATCACTAAGTTATTGGAAGAATGTTTAAAATTGACCATCACACCCAATTGCCCCCCCTCTTGGGTGGACCAAAAGCTTATATATAATGAGCGCCCTCAAGGAACAAAATGACAAAGTTGATATTATGCGTCAGGACGCTGATTACGGAATCAAGATGTTAATTCAACAACTGTCACTGTTCTAAGAAGTACACTATATAAGTCTAGTTTTTCAGAATGGATCTTTGTACAGAGTCATTCTCAAATTTATCAGTGATCTTCTCTGATGCATGAATCAAATTTTCTAAAACTTTCCTTATTCATGTAATTTGAAAAGAACCAGAATGATTGTGAAACTGGCTGATAGGGTACCTCAGGATTTGGAAACCTTTGGTACGCTCTATT